>CM052540.1:187172035-187230956 GCA_028533065.1 Trachops cirrhosus | reverse complement strand
CCAGCTCCCTCTCTGAGGGAAGGCCTGGACAGGCCTGGCCTACCTTGCTGTCATTTGAGGGGCACCTCACAAGATCAGTGTGCCTCTTGCTTACATCTGTGGTCCACGGCACCAGAGTACAAAAACTACTCATGTTCAAAAACAGATGCCAAGGGTCAATTTGCAGAAAGTGTCCAAATGTGCTGTCAATCCAAAGAAGTCTGAGAGTCAAAGCCAAGAGAGCCAAAAATCCAAGCAACGCTACACCAAGAAACAGCAGGTCAGGACTGGGAACAAGGAAGTAATGACCAGGACCGACTGCCTTTGGCTATTCTTGTTCTAGGTGGAGTGTAGGGTGAGACAGACCAGCAGGGTGTTTCAAAGACCTAGGACAGAGCAGACAGCAAGCAAATTGGCTTTACAAATTAGCTTAGATAGAAATTAAATATACCAGAGAAAATGTCTAGGAATATGGAGTAGATAGTAACAAATGAAACCTGATTTGGGAAAAGATGATAAATCTTGGCCCTTCTTTAACATACTCTTTAGTGACTCAATTTTCAAATAGAATTTTAAGTTTTGACCACTAAAGTCATTGGTGCAGAGTAAGCGATTATGAACAGCACATTTCTATAAAATCTAAGAACTTTAACAGAACACTGTCATTAATCCCCTTTTAAAACAGTTTCATTTGTCATCACCTAGCAAAGCAGAGGCCTAAAGAGTTCATTATGACAGTGTAAGAATTTAATAGCAGTATTTTTTAGTGTAACTTCCTTAGCCTGTGGTTCCCTGAAATACACTCAGTGACAAGAATTCATTTGTAAGTGATTTATGAAGAAAGTGCTCCCAAGAAAAGCCAGTGAGGGAGCGGGAGAAGCAGGGCAGGGAGAGGGAAGCCAACCAAGAAGGCAGGATCAGCAGAGCCCCGCTCTGGGAGGAGGCTGCAACTCCACTGCACCAGGGGTCTCTCGTGGAGCCAGACTCAGCCTTGCATCGCTCCTGAGCAACATAGCAAACACCAGGCACTTCCAGCTCTCTTTGAGCACAAGCAAACACCATTCCTCTTTTGACTAGTCATAGGTACAGGCTATTGGAAGTGAAAATACAACAGACCTTGGGTCAAGATTTCAGTTGTACAGTTCTATAACACATCACCATTTGGTTGGTTGCCTTTTTGTTTGGTTGATGATTTCTTTTGCTGTGCAGAAGTTTTTTAGTTTGATGTAGTCCCATTCATTTATTTTTGCTTTTATTTCCTTTGCCTTTGGGGTCAGTTCACAAAAGCCTTTTTTGAGAACAAGATCCATAGTTTAGTACCTACATTTTCTTCTGTGTATTTTATTGTTTGGGGCCTTATAGTTAAGTCTTTAATACATTTTGAATTAATTTTTATGTATAGTTTCAAATGGCAGTCCAGTTTCATTCTATTACATGTGGTTTTCCAATTTTCTTAACACCATTTATTGGAGAGGCTTTTCTTTCTCTCTTGTATGTTTTTGCTTCTTTTTCAAAAATTAGTTACCCATATATGTGTGGGCTTATTTCTGGGCTTTCAATTCTGTTCCATTGGCCTGTGTGTCTGTTTTTCTGCCAATGCCATACAGTTTTGAGTATTGTAGCATTGTAGTATAATTTGAAGTCAGGAAGTGTGATATTTCTGGCTTTTTCTTTTTTCTTAGTTTTGCTTTGTTTTTGTAGTTCCATACAAATTTGATGATTTTTGTTCTTTTTTAAAATGTCATTGGGATTTTAATGGGTACTGCATTAAATCTGTATTTTGCTTTAAGTAACATGGCCTTTTTAAGTATGTTGATTTTTCCAATTCATCAACATAGAAAAACTTTTCATTTCTTTGTGCCTACTTCAGTTTCTTTCAACAATGTCACAGTTTTCAGCATATAAATCCTTCACTTTCTTTGTTAAGTTTATTCCTAGGTATTTTATCTTTTTGTTGCAATTGCAAATGGCATTTTCTTTATTTGTTTTTCTGGTATTTGATTGTTAGCATATAAAAATGCAATGGATTTTTGTAAATTGATTTTGTATCCTGGAACTTTACTGGGGTTTTGTTGTTGTTGTTGCTGATTCTAATAGTCTTTTGATGGAGTGTTTAGGGTTTTCTATGTATAGAATCATGTCTCATCTTTGCTCCTCTATGAGTAATATATTTCTTTCTCTCTGACTTCTTTCATTTTTTTTCTATCTTTGGTTTCTCTGAAGCTTGAATATAATGTGCCTAGGTGTAGATTTTAGAGGTTTTCTCCTTCTTGGTATTCTTTGAGCTTCCTGAGTCTGTGGTTTGCTGTTTGACCTTAATTGGAATAAATTTTCAATCATTAATACTTTAAATATTGCTTTTGTTCTTTTTCTCCTCTTGTGTTCCAATTATGCATAGGTTATATTTCCTGGTTCTTCATATGTTGAGTGAATCTGGGTCATATAGTGGGTATTAGGCATAATGGGCTGTGGATTCTGTTATATTGCTCTGATTTTCATTTGACTGGATTCAATGTACAAATTTTTCGGTAGCTCAAGTCTCAGCTCAGTTATTTTATCCTTAGTTAGGGTCTGTTCACACATATGTGCTTCAGATAATTATATAGAGCTTACCCGGTGGATTTGGGTCTCACATTCTCTGGCTCTTCAATTTTACAGAATTGTTCCTCACTTTCCAACACTCAAGGCCATGACTCTGTGTTGTGGTGTTTCAGATCAGAACACCTGTGATTTTTCATCAGCATTTTAGTCATCCCACCTGGCTGGTAACTGCAGTTTGCTCCTCACTTTGTAAGCACAAACTCTGCCACAGTTCCAGTGACCACATCCACATATGACAATGGCTATCCTAAGAAGGGTGGAATCTACATGGCCAGGACGGCGGGTTCACCAAATGCACTGCGGACCATATCACAGAGAGAAAGGCTCGTATTGCTCCTCAACAGGCAGCCAGTAGTGCCCACCACGTAACCTCTGCACTGCACAATACCAGGAGACACATTTCACACGGACTAACATGCAACAATGGGCCCTGGACTACTGCGATGTGGTGATGTTAAAATTAACTTTACAGAAACAGGATTGGGAAACTTATCATGTGAAATCACTTTTATTTCCATCTAACTGCAGAGCCACTGAAATGGGAGTGAGATTAGTGTTGGTTAAGAATTCCAGGTATGGAAACCGTAAGCATGGGATAAAGAAAGAAGGAGAGCATTCTAGGGTATGGAGAGTGCTATGTGATCATACTGAGAACACACACAGATAAAGCGAAAGCATTAGACTAGGATTTTCTAAAATGTCCATAGTAAGTTTCCTATTTAAAAAAAACAAGAAAGTATATTAAAAATGAGGAACACTGGGTGATAATAAAAGCAAACTTGTCTGTTTAAAGAAGTATTCTTAGCAGAGGGCAGGGATAAAGTCCAGTCAGTTCCAAGGTGAAACTGTTATTTAAAATTAATCATTTTTCCATATAGAAAAAGAGAAAGCCAAGGATTATTTCCTTGGGATAAATTCCTAGAAATTACCTGGCAAAAGATTATATCATTTTCTGCCCATTCGTGCAGTTTTTGATATTTCCTTGTCAATTAATTTCTATTGGCTGAGAATGTGCCAACACCCATTGTCCACAATCACTGCCAACTCTCAATATTACAAATACAAAGAATCATGCAGAGTAGTCTCTTTCCATCAGGAGGAACTCCTGATTTCTTATCTTCAATGAAGTTCCATGTACTTGACTTCCAACCCCTTCCCATCCTGAAGTATCCAGATTTATGCCCAAGTTTTTATAGAAACTTGCATAAGATTGTTAAAAAAACTATTTTGTCAGTGTCCTTTAGTTACATTTGCATTTACTTACTATTTTTCTCATTCTATTACTTAATACTTTTCTAAACAACAACAATTTTACATTCCGTTTGCTGCGAAAGATTTGTATAGTGAAAAAAACACTTGGAAAGTTGGGCTCAGATCTTCCACAGGCTCTGTAACCAAGGGCCCAGATAATCCCGAGCAAGTGATATTTCCCCTTAAGGACCATCATTGTCTCAGTTGCAACTGAAAGGGAAAAAGTGAAAATAGAGTTTGGTAATAGATGGGCCGTGTTTCATCATTCCGTGATTCCAGAGTTATTCCATAAAAAATTCAAGTGATAAGACCAGGCTGTCAGTGTTAAATGCCATCTGCTCCTACTATTGCCGGGATGGCAAAATGAGTCTTTTACTATTTCAGGTCTCACAGATTAGAGAATTTTAGAGCCACAAGGCATCTATCCCTTTTCCTATATATTTACCTTTGGCCACATAATAATTTGTGTCAGAAGCAGAAATAGAACCTAGATTTGGTGCTCCAAACTTCCAGGTTTAGTGCTCTTCCCTCTTTTCCTGTTCATCTGAAAATGCAACAATTACAAAGTGTATCGGCCCAACAAATAGTTTGAATTAGTCTTTCCTCACCACACGAGCACGGTGGGCGAGACGACACTGCTAGTCGGGAGAATTAACGCACAGGCCATCAGCACGTGTCATTCTGCATCTCCCTGGCATCCTGGACAGACCCGGGATTCTCCAGCAGCGTGCAAATCTCAACAGGGAGGGCCGAGAAATTGTGTTTCCTATAAGAAACAGTCCCAGGGAACACACTTCTGCCAGAAAATTAACCCAAAATAATATTTAACAGCACACAGCACACGCAGCATCTGCTGAGGCGGACCGGTTTGAGTCTCAAAACATGGCTCAATTGAAAACAAATCACCTTCACATTCTATAAATGTTAGAACCTTTTTAAGTGAAAAAAATCATTAAAAATTTCCTGGTTACAGATTCTCTCTGTTCTAAAGCAAATACATGCTATTTTTACCAACTGTAACAAGATGTATACAGTAGCACTGAAAATAAAGTAGAACAAGACAATTCAGTAATGACTGATGGAACTGGTCTTAAGGATGTCACTCAAGGAAAACGTGCTCACAGGGGCCACTGTTCTCTCCGTCGTGCCCCACCCCAGGCGTTCAGCCTCTTCCTCAGGAAGCTCACTCCCAGAATGGAGGACAGGCCTCACCCTCCTCTCCCCACCAAGGAGCAGAGTGTGCGGGCTCCAGGCCCTTAGACTTGCGGCTGCTGTGACGAAGGGCAGAGACCAGCTCAGTGCCCTCTGATTGCACGCCAGCGGAGCACCACTGGGCCCCCACAGGGCCAGAGCGTGGGTGACAGCACATTTCACCTTCCCTTCCTCCCCTCTCAACTGTGATTCACTTCCAGCTTCTACTCATTCCTCATGGGAGCTGGGAGACACAGAACTTTCTCTTCCCACTCCACCAACATCAAGTCGGCCACAGATTTCCCATTTTCCCTAGCAGCCACTCAGGGCAGTGGCCTTGGGAAATTCACTTGGTAATGAAGACAATTCAAACAGGAAAAAAGGGATTCCCTCCGCATGCCAGAAGCAAATATTTTTAAGACAAAAAATTGGTGTAAATGAAACTGGCTCCCAAACTTTATACAGATTAATTTCTTCCTAAAACATGCATCTGCTGTCGTGTGGATACAGCCTTGTGTATTTGCAGTAGGACTGAAAGGGTCATGTTTATCAATAAAGCATTCCTAAGTACCAAAACTAATTAGACTTTATATTGCTAAATCTGGAAGTCGCTTTTTTAAAAAAAAAGAAAAAATCTGAGGTTTCTAGCTTTACCAAATGTGTGGCTTTCTCGCTGTCTGTATTTCATTTCCCTTGCTTATTTACCAAAAGATAAACTAGTCACTTTTTCCCCCTGGCCTTGCTAGTATACATTTTTTTAAACCTCAGGACAATTTTATTTTGGACTTTGATAATGGAAGATTCTGTCCTTAGGTTTTACTGTGTTGGTTTTCACTTAAATTTTCACGTAATTTAAAAATGCGTAAACAAAATCTCACCCTACGAAGTCAGAGTGCAAAGGCAGAGTTGAAGATGCTGGCAGTTTGCTGCCTAAATTCTGACTCTTCAGCCTTGAGTAAATGGGGAAATTTCTCCTTACGGCCCTCTTTGTTCCACTTTTAAGTGACTTGGCATCAGGCCTCAGGTCTTAGGTGGTCAGATGGGGATCTGGTGTAAAGAATCCTCACCCCAGGACGCTCAGAGAGGCTCACTGGGCATGTCCTCAAGTAGCTTGGAAGGTTTTGTCCCCACGAATTATGTAGCACCTACATGAAGCCATCAGCCGTGGTTGCTAAGCAAAATAACCAAATTATTTTTCATCCTGGCACAAAAGTAGCTCAGGACTCAGGTCTCCGTCCCGAGGGAAAGGCGGGAAAGGGAACCTGATGCAGAGCACAGCCCCGAGTTAGAAAAAGGCTCCCTTTCCTGGGACTGCTGAAGACTCCATTACAGAGCAGAAGAGGCAGGTTCGCAGGGAAAATGTCCGCGTTTAGGAAAGGAAGAGAGAAACCGAGGACATGGTCTTTTCAGAGTATACATTCAGAACTCAAAACTTTCTGGAAGAAATAATAAAATCGGGCACCTGAAAGAAAAAAATACAAAACCACATCAATGAAATGCGCCACTGCCCTGACCCCTTCAGTCCTTTCAACACAGATACCCCCAAACTTTGCCACCTGGCGTTTCTGAAGTTCAAAGTGCTCGGTCTGGGGATTCGGTGCTTTTCTCTCTGCAGGACTGTGTTCGAAGATGAGCGTAGGTTCTGGCTCTGCCCTTTGGTCAGGTGACTGCACCTTCGGGGACCTCATCATATACACTTAGAGACAATACTCCTTCTCTCCCTCGTTTGTCAATGACAAAGAACTCAAGGCCTGTTCTTGTAACACTTAAACTTCCTTGACAGACCAAATATTCATAGTTGCCTTCCTATGACAGCGAGCTACCTTTCCTGTTCTGCTAAGTAATTCTTTTACTATAGTTATTTCTGGATCTAGAAGTTGATCTCTGAAGAGACAGAATCTAGCACTAATCATATAAGTAAAATTAATCTGTTACAAGTCAATAGTGAACTAGTGCAGAATCTGTTGATGTATTTGGAGGAAAGTGGTCAGAAGTTACCAATGTCCGGTTATGAGATGCAGGAGAACTGTTTGTAACGTACAGAATGACGACTACAGTTAACACATTAACCCTGCTGTGTGATCTGTAGGAACGTTGTTAAGTGAGTAGCTGCTCCTAACAGAAGAACTATTTTTAAAATTTTCTTTTTATTGTATGTATATGAGATGGTGGATGTTAATCAGGCCTATCGGGTTAACCATTTTGCAATATACGTAAATCAAACCATCATGCTGTAGATCTTGAACTTACACAGTGATGAATGTCAACTATTTCTCAATAGAAGTGGAAAAAATAATGAAAATGGGTCAATTCAGCTGCTGGTTATCTTAGTAATACGTTCTTTAGAGTTGAGAACTATTTTTTAATCAGTTGCAAATGATTTGACAGGCTTTACTTTCAACCATTGAAAGCGAGACCTAGATGCCTAACAAGAGGTTCTTGAAGGGGTGTGTGCACATGGGGATGAGTGAGTGTGTAATAATAGGAATGAAAGAAGAGTGAGCTGATTTCCCATCATTAAGTTTTTTTTATTTTTATTTTTTTATTTTTATTTTTTTTATTTTAGTTTATTCTGTACAGTTTCTATCCTTTATTCCCATTCCAGCCCACCCACCCATCCCTCTCCTCCTCCCTCCCATTTCCAACCCCCCTAGTTTTGTCCATGTGTCCTCTATATTTGTTCCTGTAAACCCTTCCCTTCTCCCCTGAAAATCCCTCCCCTCTCCCCTCTAGTCACTGACTACCTGTCCTCTATTTCAGTGTCTTTTGTTATATTTTACTTGGTTCTTTGTTTTGTTGTTTAGGTTCCTGTTAAAGGCATTATGCTAAGCGAAATAAGCCAGGCAGTGAAAGACAAATACCATATGATCTCACCTTTAACAGGAACCCATCATTAAGTTTTGAGTTATAGAAAATATGAGATTAAAATGTTTCTCATATATTTCCCTAATTTTAACCTCAACAAATATAAATAAAACAGCAAAATCAAAATAAGGTAAATAAATAAATTCAGAAAATATTGCTGTCTCATGCTATAAAGTAGAAAGAATATACCCTAATCTGGCTGCAAATGAAATGACTTTGGTTAAAGGAAAAATATTTCTTTCTTACAAGTTATTCAATGACACATTTCTAAATCCTTTCTTCCTCTGCCAATAGAGTTTAAATATAAGAAACCAAAATATCCAAACCTCCACTGATAACTAAAATAGGAAATATGAAAGCCAGAATGGTATAGACAAGAAGAAACCAGTATTGATTCTTGAGCAGAAATTAACTCTCAAACGATGTTACGTGTGAACCTTTATCCTGAGAGCAGTCTCCTTACCCCTTAGCTAGGACTCAAGTGATTGATGAGAGGCTCTCCTAATTCAGGGACAGCCCAGTATGTTCTCAGCCACGAGGGCCCACTCTTCGAAAGGCACGCGTTGGAATACCCCCTGAGAATTTTTCAAACAACATGCTAAAGGCCTTGGAGATTCTGAAATGCCCCCTCTCTCCCTCCCTGCCCCACAGCCTCAGCAGGCATCACTGTTATTTGTGCATGTGTATCAGGTCCTTCAGGGAGGTGAAGGCTGAAATGCCCGTGGTTTTCTGCAGGAATGCACACAGTGTCCCTCGGCTCTACCACCTCTGTCATCCGGGGCAGCTTGCTCTGCCTCCCTGGGCCTTTTAAAAACCCCTTCTTCTTGTTCAAATGTATTTCTTTAAATTTCTGCCTGGAAAGTAAGGGCAGCAGGACTAAGGAAGTTATGTTCCATTTGAAAATATCATCATTGTTTAGGTGACCAGTTGAAATGATGAGAGAGCTCCACGGATTCTGAGCTAGATTGACTTCTGTAAGTCATTTGTCTATAAAATTGTTGGAATTGTCTAGCCCACAAAATTATCTGCAAATGTATCTCATCTTAGCAGTTTTGGTACTATACCCCACTTTTATGCCGAACTGTACAATTCAAGGCTGCCTCCATCTCCATTTTTAAAGAATTATCTATAGATAAAACCAAAGTGGGCTAGAAAATAATACTATTAATTTCTCTTCTCCTGTTAATGCTAAACTAGAAACAAAGGTCAATATAACAAATTTACTCACAAAGAATTAATGACTTTTAAGATTAGTAAAAATTTATATTAAGAAACCTTAAAAATTTCCATCAGAAACTGGAAAAGGGAATGATGATTTTATTATAGAGCTTTTACTACAGCTTTCCACAAATGTATGTCAGTTATGAACATGATTTTGACTTTATTACATTCTTTTGCAAAAGTTATTTATGTAAAAGTATTTTATTGAATATTTAGCAGTAGAAATGTTTTACTCTTTGACTTTGGATCTCGAAATCATTCACTAACTCAAAAAATAATCAATAATCAATCACAACTCAATGCTAGATTATATTTTTGGAGGACAAGTGCTATGTGTCGTTTATTATCCTTTATACAGCTCAAAGGACACAGCATGTCGAGCACTCACTGAATGCCCCACATGCACTTTGTATGCAGTCACGCTGTCCTGTTAGCTCGCAGACACACACACCCGGACTACTATGTGCTGGTTACTTACTGCAGGAGATGTGTGCGGCCGTCATCCCTGCCCTAAGACACAGAATTTACCTGATGGACTCAGGGGAAGAGACTCAAGCAGCGTTGCCAATTACAGAGGTGCTGGCAGGTGAAAGGAAGGAGCAAAGGAGGGATGATGTCCGCTGACCAGCAACAGAGAGGAAGTTGTCCCTCCTTAAGCTTCAGAGGCAAGGGGAAGAGATATTTTTGCAGGGACTGCGGTGGGAAGTGTTGATGGGGGAGAGACAGCCACTGGCAGAAAAGTGGTGCTAAAACAAAGAGGAGGAGGCAAGGAAGAAACACCCAGAGTTCCCTCTCCTCCTGTGCTCTGATCTTCCGAAGCTCCCATGCTCCCACTGACACACCCAACTGCACGTCAGCTGTCCGGAGGACACTGGGGACGCAGCGCTGTCAGCACAGAGCTGGGCAGGGAAGGGCAGAGAATGGATCTGCGGACCAAGCCAAGAAAAGCCAGCACCACAAATATTGCGTTCTCCTGACGCAACCCCATTTCAGTTAACAGTAGCTCATAGTTAATACATCTTCTTCATCAAAGGCTGTGTAACAGAGGCACAATTTGTCAGAGAGGGAGAAGGGCTATCAGGTCAAATTATATTTGATCATACATACGTTTTAGTAGGAGACACACAGGACAGCAGATGGACTAGGGAACTCTTTGGGGAGTGATTAAAATAACATGTTAGAAAGCACAACACATGCCTCCAGGAGTCTGAGAGCAGAAAGAAAGAAGAGAAAGTTAGATTGAGTTGGCAGAAAGGATACAGCCCAAATCCCAGACTGCAGCAGAAACGGGGAGGGATGGTGCCAGGGACACAAAGCAGGACAAGACTGAGTCTCAATCCTTCACGAAGCCAGAAAACAGAAGCCACGGTTTCCTTCGGCTCTTTGGGTACAGACTAGGAAAACCAGAAAGAAATTTCAGGGGCTCTTCTTCCTCCTCCCAAACCTCCCCATATGCTTTCTGAGGCCTGAGATAACCCCGTTTTGTTCACTGATTCATGGTCTTTACAAAGTAAGTTACTATTGGCGAAACTGCACTCAGTGCGTAATGCCCACCTGGCACATGACAGGCGTCAATCAACATTAATGGAATAGGGATCAATTAAATGAATGGATGAAGAAATGAACACACTCTCAATGCCTGTGGCAACTCAAAAGAAAGCATTATGACCTGCCCATTAAATAAAAAACATAGCTATTGTAACTGACATCAGGATCTTTAAAATGTTGATGTAGGACACAGGACTAAGAACCCAAGGAGGGCAGGAAGAGAGAGGAGGCTAGCTCTGCAGAGGCGCAGCTGAGAACTCGGAGAACAGACAGAGCTCTTCGGAAACGCCGCAGCTTTGTTGGAGGGAGGTTCTGTTCACCAGCACTTGGGAGGGGACAAGCAGCAGCTCGGTGCAAACATATTTGTGTTTGGTGCCAAGATGCGGAGTTCCGTTCCAGGAAATTTTGTTGATTTATCGCGTGATTTAAACATTCTTATAAAGAACTATTTTTCCATCAAAGTATCTTTTGCATCTCATGACCATTTTTTTCCTTCTCAATAATAGATCATTAAGTGTGTTGGAAAGCCAGGGAATAGAAAATTTACCTTACTTTGAAAATGCAAAAAAAAAAAAAATATATATATATATATATATGCCCATACCTACACTTTGAAACACCCTGCTACTTTATGATTAGAATACAGAAAGCAGAATCAAATTATATATTTACTTTTCTAGAAGGTGCTATAAATTCAGATTATATAGAAAAAAATCTTTGACTATTCTGAAAATATGTGTTATGAGTTGCTTTCTAGTTGCTTTCATTTCACAAGCTTTGATAAAATAGCCCCTTTGCCAAATATGCATCACTATTTATTTGGCTCATCAACTGGTACTTAATTATTTGATAGTAAATTATTTTATTACTTTTCTCTGGCTAATTTTTTGCCTGAAAGATATTCTGTTCTTCCATAAGCAAAGCCTTCTAACGTTTTTATCACTTCTACCGTGCATCTAAGATACGTTAGAATGATGAGTGGTCAGTGATAGGAGAAGGGGAGCAGGGAGGGAGAAAAAGAAAAAATAAAATAGAACAGGTGCTTAAAAAAATAGAACAGCCTAGAGCCTCACACCTGCAGTCTAAACTCTGTTCTACCACTGATTGACTTGTGTACCAGTTCATTCATTTTTTAAATGAATGAGATGAATTCAATTCATGCTAAGATTCCCACTGACTTTGAAGTATTGCACTACTTACTCTCTGTGAGCTAAGTCCTCTTTTCCTTTCACTAGATATCCCTAGCTTCGAAAAACATTTAAGGTATCACTATTTTATTTGCCCCCAATGTCACTGACTCTAAGCATCATCAGTAGCTACATCCTGGGAAGACCGCAAGCCCCAGCAATGCCTTCAAACTGGCACCTTCCGCATCCAAAGGGATCCTGGGCTGCATGCTCCTACTGACGTACCCATGGGGGCGACACCACAGGTTTTGCAAGTGAGGCCTGCACCTGCCCACTTTGTAGAACAGCTTGGCTGGCTTTTGACCTTACTTCGTTACTATTTGAATCAGCTACCGACACTGCCAATAACATCACACATAACAGAACACACGTCTTATAACTAAACCACAGCGAGTGCCCAGGTCCAGAAAGAATCCAGGAAACGCACACTTAAAACATTAACTGCTCCGACAGAGTAGCTACCGAAGGATCTGCAAGTACAGATGCCAAGTGCCTCTTGGGGGTTAAATGGCCACATTTTAAGATTCCTCAGTGGCTGCTGCCCTGGCCTCACTTTTAAAAGCCTCCGTCATTTCTCAAGGAATCACATTTAACAAAAGGCCACATCTAGCTCCCCCCACATCAAGATTTAGCCTACTATATTACTGGAGCTGTTTAGGGCATAGAAATAAAGCATGCCTTCCAGAGGGTGGAAAAAAAAAAGAGAAAAACAGCCTTTTCGAATGAGTAGGTCTCACTCTAATCTGAAGCTTGTACTGTCCTTTTCAATTGCTGCAGAGAAACAATTAATAAAGGAACCCATTAAGACCTGATTATTGCTGCAAAAAAAAGGAAGGTAGAGTTTCAGTCCTTTGAAGTAACTGAGAATGATTCAGGCCTCATTACAGAGATATAATCTACATTCATACATTTATGTTAGTGATTCAAATCTATTGGGAGAGATTGAATTCCGTTAAATAGAGCATCTTTCCTGCGGAGCTTTTCTCAGGCTTTCTCTGGCTAACCTAAGAGGCGACCTAACAATGCAAAGCAGTGGACTATTTAGGGATTCGGCTGTGCTGGAAAAGAAAGGCTGCACAGAAAAGAAAAAGAAGAATGAGATATAATCTAAAAAGCTATGTCAGCTTTTCCTTTGGGCCGTTTTGTAAATGCCCTTCCTGTCATCATGCCGTACAGGAAAGCAGGGAAAGGGCTCTAGAACTTTAAACAGCGCACCTGCAGCAAACAGGTTTTTAATGGAGAAGTTTGGAAGATGTGTTTCCCCTGGTTTCAGACAGAATAAAAACAGAAAACTTCTAACTTAAGGATCTGAATAGCTTCTTCCACTGGCTCAGAAAGTTGGTAGAGAGATATGTGTGAGAAAGATTGGGGGGTGGGGGGAGAAGGAGAGAGAGACTACTTTTGGGGTGGGGGTGGGGTGTCTCTTGCAAGTTAAAAGGTTCTCAAGTGGCATCAATAGTGTTGATGTCCAGTGTGGAGAAACCTCAAATAACTTCTTGTGTTTTGCAGTTTTTCACGACAGAATTTTTATTGTATGGTTTCATCAGACATAATTTTAAAAAACATAATTTTAATTAGTTGTCAATTCAAACATTTGGATTCTGCTGAACAACTGGGCTGAAAGTCTAGTCCCTCAGGAAAACAACACTGTCTTTCAGGCATTTGTCAGCTCAAGGAGAAAACTGCGAACTGGAAAATTGAAATTAGCACTGCGAGTTCATTTTTAAATATCCATGCTGCAATGAAAGAACAGGATTTGTTTGACGTATGTTGTTTATTTGCTTAACTCTCCAATTAATAGCTACGGAAATCAGAGCTAATTATATTACATTTAAAAATTTTAAATGCGGTGTTCACCCTATTGTCAAAATCTTCTGAATGTGCCTTGCAATGGCTTAGAAATAATGCAGTTAAAACCTCTGATTCCAGTTTTAAATGCTTCTATTTCAAAGGCTCTAAATGCACCGGAAAATATAGGAGTATTCATGTAAAGTCGTTTTTCAGGTCACTAAACAACATTAGTGGGCAATCATTCTGGATGCTCGTCTCAAAAGTGAGATTTTTTTCCTTCTTTGTATCTTCTCCTGTTCACAATGAAGATTGAGGCCAAATGGACAGTAGAGGGATTCTGGCTTATTGCACATACATGAGCCCTTCTGACTAGGTGCCTCCAAATTATAGTTGTAGAGGGCAAACTCCCAAGTTCATCTTGAAGTGATTCTTCCTCTTAGAATGACAGCTGAAATATTAGGTGGAGCCATATGAAATTGCCGGTTTTAAAAGCCATGGTTCAACCTAACACGAAGGTCCATTTGCTTTACAACTATGAACATTAGCCACCCCTCCCAGGCAAGCTTTCCCTCCTCTAATGTCATTCTTAAAGAAGTGACCCTGAAGGCGCCGTCTCCTACTCATATTGGAACCGGTGTTCCCAGTATTTCTTCCTGTGACTCTTAATTCTTGGCCAAGGTTTCCTTAGCCGAGGACTTGGTTTTGCCTATGCCTGGGCTTCATGCGAGTTTCTGTTAGCGCTGAGGGCGTGCATGGTGGGCTGGTGAGTGTGAGAAAGCCAGAGAGACTGGTAGTGCAGTTACATAGTAAAATGCAGCTCTTTAAAACGTTAAATTTGAAGATAGAAGAAAGAAAACGCCCCTTTATGGCAAAGTGCAAAGGAAATCGCGTGGAAAAGAGAACAGCAGAATATTAGCCAGATTGTGTGGTTAAATCTTTGCGATCCCAATCAAGTGAGTGAGCTCACTTTGAAGTGCATGCGTGGTTCAGTCAACGACTCAGGTTAGCAATGACAAATCCATCACTGGGGTCCCCGACTTCATTTGCGCCCGGAGAGGCAACTTTTACGCTCAGTGAGCTTAAAGGCAGAGAGGGCCCAAGTGTGAACTTTTTACTCCAGCAGCAGAAGGAGAAATCAGTGACTCATTAAAGCAGAGACCTCCTTGGAAGCTGGCAGAGAGGAGGAAAGAAAGCTAATTATGTCTCTCTTTTCTGTGCTCGCTTCGACCCGTTTATAATCTGCTGGTCTGGAGGGTTTGTCCTCAGCATCTTCTGCTTTCTCCCACCGCCCTCCCCTCCTTCTGGGAGTGCGAGGGGGAGGGAAAAAGTCAGCCAAGCACCAGGCTCCAGGTGGCTCTCAAGTACTTCGCTGCCAAAAGAAAAAAAAAAAAAAGGAAAAGAAAAAAAAAGAAATCCTACGCAGGAAAACAAGTGAGAAAGGGGCTCCCCGGAGGGGATTGGTTCCGGCTGGAAGGCAGCAAAATTGGGAAAGCCTGAGGACAGGGCTCGCGCTGGTGGCCTGCGCAGGGAGCACAGGGCGCCTCAGCAGCAATTAGCCGGAGCTGCAGGCGCAGCGGGGTGGAGGCTGCGGCTGGGGCGCGGGGAGAGGACCCGCAGCCCCCCAGCCCCCGCAGAGGCAGCGCGCTCCCTTCCCCTCGCTCCCGGCTCCCCACTCTCGGCCCCCTCCCCCTTCCCTCTCCCCGGCGTTCCCAGCAGCCCGGGGTTTCAGATGTCCCACCGCCGTTTGACCCCCTCCCCCTGCTTCTCCACCCTGCAAATGAGGTTTGACCAGCAGACGCAGAGCCCACCTCTGGCTCAGAATCACTGACATTTAGACTCCAGGCTTCAACCTGTTTACAAGCCGGCTTTCCAAAGGAGGGGGGTGGAGGGACACGGGGCCAAACAAAACACCAACTGCCCAACTGCCGTCCCCCCAAAACAAGAAGTGACTTTCTGCAAGACCTCACATCCACAGGCACCACCAAAAAGAGAAAGCAAGAGGCAGAAGAGAACAGCGGCCGGTGACCGGGCAGCTGCCTCCAGCCCTGACAGTCCAGGAGGAGGGACGCGCTGCTGGAGCTGTCTAGGGCTGGGGCTCCGCGGAGAGGGACCGGCGGGTGCGACCTCGGGCGGGAGCAGAGCGCTGCCCCAGCCTCGCGCCCCAGCCTCGCGCCCCAGCCTCTGTGGGGCTCGTTCACCGTGCTGTCATCTGTTTTTCAGACTGTTTTCTTTTTTCGTCTAACATGGTGAAGAAAGGAGTGAAGAAAAGAACAAAGTAACTCCTGGGGGAGTGAAGATCGCTGGTGACCCACTGCGCTATCGCCACCAAGCAGCTCCCGCAAGTGCGGCCACCCACCCTGGTCCACCGTCGCCCGGAGCCTGCAGGGGCGCCCAGCGGATCCCGGACGGGAGCGAGAAGAGGCAGCGGCCCTTGCGAGGAGTTATGGATGGTGGTGCATTGCCTGCTGGCCGGATCTGCACCCGGAGGGAGCTAACCAGCGGCCGCCACCTCCAGCTGTCTCCTTGCCGCGCCCCGGGTCTCACCCTTCCAGTATGTTCGTTCTGATAAGACAATTTCCAGCGCCGAGAGTTTCAGTACAATGTGGAAATGGATACTGACACATTGTGCCTCAGCCTTTCCCCACCTGCCCGGCTGCTGCTGCTGCTTCTTGTTGCTGTTCTTGGTGTCTTCCGTCCCTGTCACCTGCCAAGCCCTTGGTCAGGACATGGTGTCACCAGAGGCCACCAACTCCTCTTCCTCCTCCTCCTCCTCCTTCTCCTCTCCCCCCAGTGCCGGGAGGCACGTGCGGAGCTACAATCACCTCCAAGGAGATGTCCGCTGGAGAAAGCTCTTCTCTTTCACCAAGTACTTTCTCAAGATCGAGAAGAACGGGAAGGTCAGCGGTACCAAGAAGGAGAACTGCCCGTACAGTAAGTAACAACTGTGCACTGCCTCCCTCCAGTCATCCACCCCCACCCCGCAAGGGGGGAAATCTGTTCCAGATGTGGCCAGCTAAATATTTACGTCCCCAACCCCTGTAAAATGATTAAGTGGAATACTTTCACACTAAATCACCCCCCCCCCCGCCCCGTGTATACATTGCGCGGCCTCACCCCTCCCTGCGGGGCCCGCCGCACACCCCCCACTCCGTGTCACCCTATCTGCCCTGTCTCTGGGCTTGTCACTCGCCTCGAAGGACACCGCAGAGTGGCTGCAGCGCACCGACGCCCCCTCCGTCTCCATCACCCTTCCCTACCTCATCCAAAGGTCCCCTTCCCCTCCCTTCGGAAAATGGCTCAAGTAAACACAGTTTGTTTCTTTTCGCTGGCCATCTTATTACGAGTTTTGGGACAGTTTCCTCAAGCTGAAAATAATTACCCGCTGTCAATTAGAGGGGCTTTATGGCAACTTTATTTAAGAAAGAAAAGTCCGTTCCACTCGCTCCCCACCCCCATCCCGTTACCCCACCACCTCTCTAGATAGGAGCCAAAGCATTTTTCTGGTTTTGATTTTTTTTTTTGGGGGGGGGGGTCCCTCATGTTGGCTTGAGTGATTGCAGTCCACGAAGCCCGCTTTTCCGGCACCGCTATTAGTCTTGGGCCTGCCTTCTCTCTCGGTAACATGATGCTCCTGTCTGCGTTGTCTGTAGCATCTGCGCTGCTTTGCGGCGTCCCGTGGTACCGTTTCTCCTGGAACCTCTCAGATTGCAGAGCCCTACTACGCCGGCATTGGGAACATCTGGGGCCGGATTCACACAGACCTCACACAAATTCCATTGTCATTCTTCTGTTTTCAAAGTAAAAGTCGTACGTCTGTTTCCATGGCTGTAGTTTATGCCCGGAGCGTGAGGTTTTTCTCCTTATTCAAATTATGCTCTGGATTTCTGGATTTCTTTCCTTTTTGCCCCTCTCTCTTTTCTTCTTTGGCTCCTTTTCTTCTTCTTTCTTTCTTGCAGGCGTGTGGGCTGGGAGGGGGTGGGAGCAGTGGAAGGGGAGGGTGGATACTGTGTCTCTTCTTGAATCAGTCCAGCAAAGCCAGATGACTCTGCTGGCTTCCTCTCTGAGTTGCTTTCAAGTGGTGAGACTTACTCACCCTCTATTGATTGCTGTTTGAAAGGGTCCCGGGCCAATGCGGTGGCACTACAGATAGTAGACAAAGGCATTTCAATGTCTTTAAGGACCAGATAGCATCATCTCAATGGTACTTTCGAGTCACCTTTTAAAGGGACTGTTTTGTGTCAGCTGTTTGGGAATTTGAACCCTGTTTCCCAGTTAAATACGTGGGTCCCCCATTTCAAGATCCCTTGGCCCAGAAAGGGTCTGGTGTGAACAGGAAAGACAGTTAGCCGGAACTTAACATTTCCTTTTTAAATAAGGGTGGACCAGAATGAAGACTTCATTTTCCTGTGAGGGGGCTCACATACTTTCAACATTAACTTCTGTTTTTCCTCAGCTGCTGCTTCCATGTACTAAATTTAGCAATCTGTGTATAAGTAATCATAGTTGTAGAAGCATTTTGAAGTATTCCATTTTATGTTTAATACTAAAAACGTGAAAATCCCATTGCCTATATATGCTTTCCATGCTGATTGACAGAAGGTGGCTGGAATAATGTCATTTATGATAAAGAATATTTTTTTCGATTGTTGCCTGAATTCATTAGGTTCTCTCTATAGAGATGCCTCCGTTGATTAAAAATTTGGCACTTCGTTCAATAGTTGTGGTGTCATCCAGGTAGGACGATGGGGAAGGAGTGGTCCAAACACTTACTGAACACTGAGCTGAGAGGTTAAAATAAATAATATTCATGGACTGAAATTCTTTGTTGTATTTTTAGTTCATAAAGATAACTCAAAGAAATATAATAAAATTCTAAAGCATTACCCTTGAGCAAACTTTCTCTCTCTCTCTCTCTCTCTTTTTTGACACTAACTGGATTTTGCTATTGTTGTATAAGTGTCTTTATGATGTGCTTCAAGGACCCATCCACATTGGTTTATTTATGCAACTTGAATTACTAATTTCTAAAATAACAATCGCTGTGTGATTAATGGTTTCATGAAATGATTTCCAGGGTGCAAACTAAATTATATTTTTACAGTTAAGAATTATCTGCAAAGAGAAAGGTACACAACTTTCATTGCATAGAAATGAGTGTGAAAAATTTTCATCGTAACTGTCCAAATATACTCATGTCTCTTCCAGATGATAAAGTACACTAACAGTTCTTGTTAAAATTACAATATCTTATATAGTAATGCAATCTTCATGAGTGGTTGAAAATGAAAAGGGGGAAGGGCCTCATTCTGTTAAACAATGTCAAGCAGTAAATAATTTAGGCTTTTAAAGAACATCTGTATAAGGACATAGCACGTGAAAAGTAGAGGTTGAAAAAGCCTTAATTTCACATGTGGCCAGGTAATCAGAACGCTGCTACAATTTCCAGCTGGACTGATGCAGCTGAACTACATGGTATCATTAAGATATTGTCTAAATGCTCCATAATTACATGTGAACAAACTTTTGCCATGCCTACGGGGTATCCAGCCAGCCAGCCCGCCCACCAAATGGTAGCCTGTTAAATATTAGGGTATCTAACCTCTGAAGAGTGTTAGTTCCTTGTCCAAAAACCACATTTCAGTAACATTTTCCTAAACAAGTTATTAATTATTCTCAATACACAAAGCTGTTCTTTTGAGGTTTGCTTATTTGAAGCTTAATTTTCTTTGTTACTTTTGACCCTAGTGTTGCTGCTAAAATACAATAACAGCTTATCTAAGAGGTTACATGTTTGTGATGTTCAGAAGCTTAATTAAACAACTGTTTTACTGGCTTTTTGCCAACAAAATGCTAACAAAAGGGAAGTAAGGAAATCACCCCTAAGCGTTGCAAAATCATTTTTAACTTCTACCTCCAAAGCTGGTTCCCAGAATTTGGGTGGTTCTAAAAATATTACATGTGCTAAAGAAACTCTTCTCAATTTGGGTGATTATTATAATTTCTTTTTTGGAGGGGGTATTTTTTTCTTCTTAGCCATTATAGGATAGTAGAATAAAGGAGAGCAGAGATGAATTATGTCTCTCCTGTTAGAAGTCTGAGAAAGCCTGAATAATTTAGAATAGCTGCGATGTGTCTGTCACTAGATATGCTCAGGCTCATTTAGGTTTGTTTTATCATTCTTTACATCTAGAGCTTTGCCCTTGAAACATTACCACTCGGCTCCAGCTCTGGCCTCCTAGGAAGGCTGGATACAGCTGTTAGGTACCCTTGCAACTGGGACTGGTGGACTTATTTCTGCACGTAAGTAAAACAGCTGTGAGCTTCTCCCTTGGTTGTCACTTGGAGAAAAGGGGAGTCTACTGCAGAGAAAATGCAGCCCTCAACTTGAGACAACAAAGGCTGGATATTCTCAAAGTGGAAAGCCACCACGCTGATGTGTCTTTCCAGAAAAGGAGCATGAGAGACAATAGAGAAATCAGTATGTACTGAATACGTAATACATGCCTCATCTCATTTAACACCCATAAGAATCCTATGATTTAGATGTAACTATCCACATTCTTCAAATGTGAAAACTTAGCCTGAAAAAAAAAGTAAATTATTCAAGGCCATCAACTAGAATTTGGCAGAGCTTAGATTCAAGCCTAAATCTATGCGGTTACATCACTCCTGATGTCGTCTCCCTCTCTGCTACCGGCAACACTGATACCCATGTATCAGAATTACGGTAGATGCCCCCAAACTCTAAAAAAAACAAACTATGCAAAAGCATAATTGCTTCTTGCTAGGAATACCAAGTTCTTCAGATTAAATTGGAACGAGAATAAAGTGACGGTGGAAGAGAAAGGAACTACCTCAAAGGTGTCACTGCAGGTGGCTGCGTGGAACCAGACTCTGCTGCGCACCCTCTAGGTGAAACGACTCGTGTGATGTGATGTTTGGGAACATGATCACGTATGGGTACACAAAATACACGTACATCAATCTCATTTCAACAGAGGGCATTAGAAATGCATGACTATTTAAGAAAACTCCACGAGTGTCATTGTATATAGTAATTGTTTACAGCTGAGGGCAGAATGTTTAATTGATTCCATGTGTAATAAAATAATTTGACTTTAAATACCAGTGTGAAATTGGGCTTTTGCAGAAACTTCTGGTATATGAATCTAAATGGGGCAAAATCTTAAGAGTCCTAAAGATAGATAGATCCATAGAGACTAAGAGCTTTCAAATGAGTCTGCAAATCAAAAAGGCACTTTACCCTACAAAAATGAAAGGTTACTGTTTAGGATTAAAGGTTTGTATTATTGATTTTTAATCAAGATGACAGCTTACTGTAGGAAGTTCAATAAAGTGAGAAAATAATTGTTGAGGAAAATGGGGACCCATATATTGTCTCCCAAAAATAACACAACAGCTTCCCAGGAAGGAAGCCAGTATACAAGTGAAGGCTTCCCCTGGTGTCTTATTTAAGTTGTGGTTGTTTCTAGACTTTGGCTGCATAATTTATAACCGGCAGCATTTAATCACGAGCATTGAGGATTTATGAAGGGGGAAGGCACTGTATTTAATGTTTACGTGACACTGGTCCCGTTACCTTTACTGCATTCCTGCCATGTGGACCCTCCACTTTGATGGCTTTATCATAAATCCATTAAAAATGCACAATTACAGAGAGTTTCCTCTTCATAAACCTGATTTATAACCATCTACCAGAAAAAAAGCAAGAAAAAAACAGAAATCACATGCCAATACTAAAGTATGAGAATTCGGAGACGCCGATCTCTAGAGCTTGGGTCATCTATTACCCAAAGTATGGACTAGTCTTTCCAAACAGGTTTTTCACAATGATGTTTAAGCATGGAATGGAAAAGAAGAATCATGTCTTACAGAACGAAGGAAACTCCATTGTATGCGTGTTTCCTGTACATTTTTACTATCCAGTTTAGAGCACAAAGTGTTATTCCAGAACATTTTTTTCGTATTTAATGAACTTATAGAACATGAATGAGCACTTTAAATTCCTGCACAATTACCTTAATGTTCAGAGGCAAACCCCATTTATTATCCAAATGTCTGACTTTCCACAAGCCAAAATGTTGGGAAAAAAGTTGACAGCTCATTTGAAATGGAGCTAATGTTCCTTACATTTATGAGCTGCCTATGAATATCTATATCTTTCCTAAGCCTTAAATGTCTATATGCTTATCCAAAACTGTAGTACAAATGATATTTCTTTATTATGCTTCAGAAGGAAGATGAATGCATGTGTGTTAGTTCAAAGTGATTTTAATCTATCTTAACATTAATTCTGTGAACTTTGCAATGAAGAGTAATTCAGATGACGTTTTTAGTATTACTGTTCCAACATTTGTCAGCATTAATAGTTGATGTTTGCTTAATGTAAGTCAGTAAAATATTAGCATTTCCCTCCAAGAAATTAAAGTTCTCTTTTAATTTTCCAGTATAATGGCACATAAGATTCATGTTTATATAATTTTAATATAGTTCTATTTGTCTAGAAAAGTAATGAACCTCATTTTGTCTCAAGTCCTTTATGCAGAAGTACTTTAATTGTTCATGGTATATTGCAATGATGAAGGTCATTTCCATTTGCCATTTAACCAATGGTATTTGTTACTTGGGTTTGCAGATTTAAAATGTTTACTTTTCATAACTGGCAGCCTTTTTTTTTTCAGTGCCTGTTAACTCTACCCCTGCCTGTCAGTCAATATAACAAGTGATAATGTAGAAATGCGCCTTTAGTGTTAGTGAGAGAAAACACGGCTACATCCTGGGAAGCCACCAGCGACACTCTGATCCTGAATTAATGAATACAAAATGGTCATGCTTTCCAGATACGGTGGCAAACCCAGTATTTAATTAGCACAGTTTTTACGCAAATAGCGAGTTTTAAGATATCTAAAAGGGAGCCAGGTGACCCACCAAATAATGGTCTTAAAGGCTCCCTGGCTTTTAAATCAGGTCAGTTGTGTTCTTTCTTTGAACATTGCATTCTAATTGGAACAATAAATCAAAGACGACGCACAGAGTAGATTCCCATGTAAGGTGGACAACTGGACAGTGACTTCTTACTGCTGCTAACACGTGCATCCAATTACCATCTGATAGATCCACAGTGCCGGCAGTAAAGCATTGCCTCATTTTATAGTGCGCCTCATAATTCTTCACCCTAAGTCTGTCCAGCTTTACCTATATCTAATCTGTCAGTATGTATGTTATCATTAATGAGGAATTTTCGAATGTCTGGCATGCTTCCTACAATGAACCATGACATTGAGATATTAATGAATCATTTAGTTAATCAGAATAGAAGAGGCAAAGTATTAAGTCGATATATCCCCAACTTCAAGTCATTGTGTACTAAATAGAACCTCATAATTAAATTAACACTGTAATTTAATTATTAACAGTATAGTTTAACTGCAATTTAGTTTTACATAATAACAGTTAACTACAAAATTAAGAACTTTAAAAAAAGGCATTTTTCTGTCATTATTGTTTTCTTTCACTGCCCTTGAGTTAATGTTCTTCAGTGAAAATACCCGTGGTAGTTCACGCTTAACCTTTTTCAAGACACTGCCCTGTGTCAGGATAACTTGACATATTCATCGAGTCTTTACAACTCAAGGCCCATCAACTTCTTGCTAATAGTTCTGCCTTGAGGCAGTTTTACTTCTGAAATATTGGCCACCTGTGACAACCCTGCCTCTGAGACCTCGAGAATCCCTGACACTTTATCACCCCTTCACCACTCCATTATTTCCCCCCCTTGCTTTCTGTTTTTTTTCCTTCTCCCTGGCTTCTACACCCCTTGCATACAGTTTCATCCATTATCAATGCTTGACACCCCACGGTGCAGTGCAAGCCAGTGGCCTGGACAGTCTTGGGGGTGTAGCATCCAAAATAAATAGCTAATAGTCTATGCATAAAAGTCTTCAGCAAATTCAACAGACTCCAAAGGGAACCTTTTCTAATTTTGAATCACCATTGAAGTCACCCTTCTCCCAGCAGGCAGGCCAGTTTCTCAGAGCTTTGCCTTTTAGTGAGGCTGGAAAACCACAGATAAGTACCTTCTGAGAATGGATGCTGACTGTCCCGTGGCTAGATCATCACTCTGCATTTTTGCTCCAGGTTCAATGTTCTGTCCCACATAACTCTCCCTGCAGGTTCATTTACCTTTGTCTCCCATCGTTTCGGCACATGCAGCGCGGACCAGCCACTTTGTCAATTTCCTTATCTTTTGCACTGATCTGGGCTCTTATAAGAGGAGGAAAGTGAAGATGATTGAGGAAGTCAAATAATTATTCCTCTTCTGTTTTAGCCATCGTTTATTTCAAAGAAGATGAATACTAATTTAAAAGTCTCTAATATTTCCAACTTCCAGAATGCCCCCTACATGATAAAGCTTCTCTGTACAACCCTGCCAAATATAGCTCCTTAAAATGCAACCCATATTCTCATTAGTAGTGGTTATCAAAGGGGAAAAACGTAGAACACACGTGTGTGTCCACTCCAGGCTGACCAAATGTGGACATGTGCATATCTTCATTACACAGATTTGGAGATGCCAACGGGAGTTAGAATTCTATATAAGCCTACTTGTGTTCACATCTTGCACTGACTGCGGAATTATTTTTATTATATGCAGAAGCTGACTATTTACATATGTTAAGTTGGTTGTTACTGTAATAATAATGAAATGCCAACCTTCTTTTTACTATTGGTTTCCAATTATATAGTGATATAGATACAGATATATTTCCATAGCCTAAATAGCTTTGATGTATTGATAGAATTATTAAAAGAAAAATTAAAATTTCACAACATGGGGAAAATGGTAATACACGGATGCTAAACTGCATACTATTTATGATATATAGTGAGCTATATTTAAGGATAGTGCTATTAATAATTGTCATCACCATTGTAATAAAACAAACTTTTATGGGATTTGTTTGGATATCTCTGTAGAAGGCTATGATTCACAAATATGAAAAAAAGTGCTAAGGATACTTAATGAACAAAATTACAGATGTGCTTTAAAGCTGAAGCAAGAGAGATGGTAAGAGGCATATAATTAGGATGTTAAAAGCCAGAGGAAAAGCAGGAGAGGCCACGGAGCATTCAGACAGACTGTGAAGGGGGAGGAGATGTTTGGCTGGAGTGATGGAGACAAGGGTTTTGAACTCCCAGGGAAGAAATCAAGCTAATGAGTCGCAATGCACAAGGGTTGACATGACAAGAAAGGTGTGAGGGAAATATAACCCAAGCCCTGGCATTTGACTGCTTGTTAAATGAACTGAAATGAGAACCTGTGATCTAAAAGGAATCCCGCTGAAGTAGTCGCAGCCAGGGTATCAGAGCAAGGAAAGCTACGTCCAAGCTTCTGCTACAGGCAGTGGGCTGGAGGGACCAAAAGTGTGGACTTGAATCAAAAGTGACCCCAAATCCCAAATCTGCTCCTGGATTGAAAGTGGGCTTTGGAACACAGGGATGGGTGCGTTCGAGGCTCCACACTGCCAGAGAATAGTATATTACTTGGGCAAGTTGTCATCGGTAACACAAGGATATTCACAATCCCTACCTCTTTCCTACATGGCAAAGATTTAATGAGGTCATTCCTTCATTCAACAGAAATTTATTGAGTGCCTGCTTTGTGTCAGATACCATGTGACACTTAAATACACTGCTGGAGAAAATGATGCCGGGTCTGTTCTCACAGAGCTTTCTTCCACAGTGCCAAAAACTGAGCAAGTAAACAAGGAGATGTGTGATGAAAATTTGGGGGTTCCGGAACAAAACAATTGGGAACTCTTCTGAGTCTCATGGCCAGAGAAGCCTTTGAAGGGGGGCGGGAGGGAACCCCATGGGGCGAGTCTAATGCGTCCCCCAAAAGTATGGAAAAGGCACGCTTAGCCCTGGCAGGGTGAGAAGTTTGGTGAAGTGGGAGTTAATGCATGTAATAGCTTAATGGTGGTGGGTGCATCATAAGCTCTCATCAAGGGGATAGTATTAAAAAAAAAACAACTATGATGCTTCCCCTTGTGTGAAGGGAAAGCATTAGAAAAGCAACTAGATGATTTGCTGAAGTGGGAATTAGAAATGGGAATTGAAGAAAGAGGCAGGAATGAGAAATACACCTGGCCATTTTTTTACCAAGGGAAATGCTAGAGCCTCTGAAATTATTGAAGATTTAGAATTGCAGTGTTTATAATGTTGTGAAGCTTTGAGAAAAAGCTGGTTCACTGAGAGATGAGCTGCAGATATTTGAAAATTGAAAGTAACTCGGTGAGAGGGAAGAGCCGAAAAGAAAGAATAGAAGGTAACAAATGTGTTCAAGGACGCAACTACACAACAGAAGAAAAGAAAGTCAAGAACAAAAATAGGGCCCAAACAGGTAACTGTCGGAGGCTGGGAGAAGGCCGATTATTTCATAAAAGGCAAAAGGGAAAATGACTCAGTTTTTAAACATTTCAAAACAAATCTAGTATTTCAAGTTACGATATGGTTTTGAACCAGGATTATCACAGTTGCTCGGCTTTCAGTAAATTCTGCAGCTCAGTGTCGTGTTTCTCCTCCCATGACTGTGACCTTTCTGGCCCAGGCCCCCCGAGAGTTTGCGATCCAGAGACAGAGACAGGAGAATGTCACGGGGCGCTGGAAGATAATATAAGGCCATTGATACTACACGCCAAAGAAGCAGGGCAGAAAACCAGCAACCTGCAAGAGAGGGAGGGGTGAGGGACTTGAGGAGGGTCACGCTGAGGATAAGGGACCAGACAGAGACTCAAATAAAAAGAGAGGAGCAAGAATACCCTTAAAGAAAGCACAGACCCTTACGTGAGGTTTTCCGGAAGCAACAGGCAGGCCGAAGGGCTGGAGCAGAATCCACGAACTAGTGGGTACGTTATGAAACACAAAGCAAAATGCACCGAAATGTGTTATCACCTGGGAGCGAAGCATGTAAATATCCTTCGATTTGAGTACTTAATTTTGTTTTTTGCTAAAATATTAGGTTAGCACGGTTTTCACTTAAAATTGGCCTTTATTTGTTTATTTTACTTTCTGAAGTAAAGAATAAACAAAGAGAAAGCAGGGGAATATTTGGGAAAATATAAACTGCGCTACAGTTGACATAACCTAAATACATTAAAATTGTAGTTTGGTTGGAAAACAAAAACAGTGCTCGCTTTATACTGGGAGCCTGAGACTGCAGTCTTCTGACACGCACCATGTCATCATCCTCAGCATTCCTGATTGGCTCAGTGGTCATAACTTCGACATTTAATGGGCCCACTGCAGAAGTGAGCACAGAGTATGTCCCCAGGGTTGCCCCTTCACAGCAGGTCCCCAAGGAAACTCCGGAGGCTTCAGAATCACCTGCTGCCCTTGGGTATCTTTCCTTGTCATTCCTGTTCTAAAATATCTAAAAGAAACAAAGGACACTAGAGCTCTTCATCTTGCAAAAGAGGATGCTTAATGACTTCTTTTTAAAACAAATTAGGGTCAGAACAAGACAGCCTGTATGCGACTAAGGCTGCTGTCAAGACCTTGGGCTTTGGGGACAAACTTCTTGAGGTAGAATCTGGGCTCCTAAACTGCGTGGCTTTGGACAAGCTACTCCCTGGACCTCCGTCTCTGCAACTGTTAAGTGAGGATAATAATATCGCCCGCCTCAATCACTGTTGGAAGGGTGGGTTTGTAAATTTACAAATGAGGCTCTAAATGCAAAGGTCCCAGCAAAGGGCCTGGCACATTTTAAGAGCTCAGAAATGTTAGTTCTCTCTACTGTTTTGTGCTATGACTACTGCATTGTTTTCAATTATACCACTTGATGAAAAGATACCTAAGTTGTGGGATAATAAACAATTTAGACAGAAAATTGGTATTCTATCACCTTAATTTTATAGGTTATAAAGTGCTTGCATGTTCTCATGAATTGGTTGTCAGAAATGGATAAACTAATCATTGTTACTGCCATGCCGTGTTTAGATGAGAAAATTGGGTTTAACAGTTACGGTGCTAGCCTGCAGCCAGCCAGCCAGCCAGGCACACAGAGTCAGCATCGGTGATTCAGAATTCAAACCTAGGCCAGTCTTAGCTAGTGTGACCCTCTGTCTCGGTGTGCCTGGGACAGTCTCAGGGTGCATGCCTTGTTCTAATATATTATTAAGGGGACCCTATTCATTCTCAAATGACCCATTACAAAGTCACCCCTGTCTTAGCCCGTCTCGTTTGCATGAGGCACAATCTAACCAGCTGGTTTCCTGGCAAATCCGCGTCTTTCCAGCATCCTTAGATAACAACTACATTTTTTTGCACGTCACGATGTGTTCCCTGCCGACCCCCTCCCACCTCGTTTCTTACGATCCTCCCCACTACAGATGCTCATCTTAGTTCCGGAACGTGCCACTCCCTCACGTGCAGCATTTGCGCACACGACCAGGTCTGGCCCGGGTGATGTTCCTGCCCTCGCTGTCCCCAGGACTCCTTCCTTTCAGGTGTCAGGCAGATGTCATCTGTAGGAAGCCTTCCTGACCACTCTATTGTCCCAAAACCTGTGCTCCCCAACACCCTGTATCCAATAGTTTAACACGCTCTCACGTTTGATTACTTTGCCCAGGCCGTTTCCTCACACACAGACAGCTTGTTGAGCGGGAGGGCTGGCTGTCCCCACTGACCTTTGCCTGAAGGCCTTAATACAGCGTCTGGCATATAATGACTCCTTTCTATGCATGTATCAGGTAAATTGCTCTTTGTAACTGCGTCCTTGACACAGGTCATCGAGACTCTCTTTGGTTTAGTCGCCTGGCCTAGAAAGTGTGATTAATACACTACCCACCTGAAAAACTACCGTTGAAGTCAATTGTGTTTAACACTTCACTTCAGTTCTAAGTCGTACAATTCTGAGAAATTAGAAACTAAGAGCCATGAGTTACTTAAATGAATGTTAAGTATTTAATTTCATACCAACGTGTGAGTGGAAATCGTGGGTAATCCTTGCAATGGATTGTCTCCCACATACGTCTCCAACTCGCCTGAGGTTACTAGTGGCTTCGTTCGGTGGGGATAAATGAGGACTGGACTCCATCCGAAAACTGAGGCCGGCTGTGAGATGGTTATGGATGGTTTCAGAGCTGCGTTTGGGGTCTGGGGTAATCCGGTAACCACTAAGAAACAACCGGTCCTGGTAATTCATGTAAAGGAGAATAACGAACTGCAAAGGGTGGGAGTGGAGGGACCTGGTTCCTAGCCTTGGCTGTGTCGACACGTCTGCTGTGCGATCCTCGGCGGGTCTTCACGTTATCTCGCCCTCAGAGACCTAATCTACGAAATGAGTGTATTGAACTACATTCTAATTCATATCTGTGTTCAGTATGCTCATTTCCCATTTTCCAGATGAAGGACTCAATTCCAGGAGCACACCTGTTAGGAGATAACAGATGCAGAATGCTGAATGATAGCCACCCGGAGATACCAGGCCCCAATCCCCGCAGCCTGTGCCTGTTACTCCACAGGGCAAAGTTTTTACAGATGTGATCAGGTTACGGGTCTTGAGATGAGGAGGTTATCCTGCATTATCCACGTGGGCACTAAAGGGGATCACTTGTTCTTGTTATAAGAGAGACAGAAAATGGTTAAGCACATGGAGAAGGCAGAAAAGGATCTGATGATGGAGTCAGAGAAAGAGAGGTGTGTAGACGTAATGCTTTGGCTTTTAAGACAGATGAAGGGACCTGAGCCCAGGAAGGGAGCGGCAGACGCTGGCAGAGGAGAGAAGCAGTGTCTCCCTCCAGACCCGACGGGGGTAAAGTGGCGCTGCCGTCCACTCGATTTGGGCCCAGTGACACTGATGCTGGGCTCCTGGCCTCCGGGACCGTGAGGGGATACACTTCTATTGTTTTAAAACACCAATCTTTGGTAATTTGTCTTAGCAGCCACAGGGAACAAATATAGATTTTGATACTCAAAGCGGGGTGCTCCTGTAACAAATCCCTAAAAATGTGGAGTGGCTTCGGAGTTGGATAATGGGTGTAGGCTGAAAAGATGTTGAGGCGCACGATGAGCAATGCCTATGTTGCCTTCAACAGACTTCCGGTAGAAATACAGACGTCGAAGGCCCTCTGGTAAGGGCTCAGAAGGAAGAGAAGAGCACGGTAGAGAAAGCCTAAGTCATTTTAGAGAATACGTTCATCTTCATTAACAGAACGTTGGTAGAAACATAACTATTGAAAGTGCTCCTGGTGGGAGCCTGTTGCTGGGAACTGGAGGGAAGGCAGTCCCTGTCATAATGGGGCAGACACTTAGTTGAACTGGGCTGTAGAGTTGCACGGAAAGCAGCACTTGAAAGAGAAGAACTTGGAGATTTAGCTGATGAGATTCCCAAGAAAAATTTGAAGGTGAAGCCCAGTTTCTTCTTGCTGCTTATCGTAAAATGTGAGAGGAAAGAGGTGAAGAAAGACATGTTAAACAAAATAGAACCACCTCTTGACGATTTGTGAATTTCCCAGCCTATCCAGATTGCAAAAGAGACTAAATTAGGAGGTTTATTCTCCGGAAAGTGTGCTCTACAGAAAAGGCCAAGGATGTGGCTGGATGGCCTTAGGCTAGTGCTGAAAGATTAGGCGTGTGACTGATGGGTTTCCCCCAGCCACCTCAGCAAAGCTGGGAATAGAGATTATCAAAGAAAAGTCTCAGGAGGATGATATACCCGGGAGACACACAGACTTTTTCAAAATGTTATATCAGCAGAAACACTGCCAGCTTGGACAGAAAGAGACAGAGTTAGGACAAAGTGAAAGAAAGCTCTCAGACTCCCAAAATTCTACAGACGGGAAATAAGCTGGTAAAACTATTCAGCAGCAAACACATGGAGCCTTCAAGCAAAAGGAAGGATTGTGGTGACCACAAAGCCTTGGGCACAGAGGGCACAACCACAGGTGTGGAGGCAGAGCACCTAACTGTAGGCCCAGCGGGCTATTCCCAGGCCTTGGAACATAATTTAATTTTTCCTGCTGGACTTTGAAATTGATTGGGACCGGTGAGGCTTTCCTTCCTTCCATTTTTCCCTTTCTATAACGAGAATGTCTGTGAGTGTTGTGCTATGCCTCTCCCACCTTTGTGCTTTGCAGCGAATACCTTATTGTCTAGTTTTACAGATCCAGAATAAAGAAGTCTTGCCTCAAGTTGGGTCATAGCCAGAGTCTCACCCATACCTGATTTAGATTAGTTAGATGATAAGATTTGGGGTTTTTGAGCTGATGATATTTAAATGATTCTTGGACTGGACCTTCTGCTATAATGGGTGGTAACTTTTGGAGGCGGGGTGAACTTAGTTTACGTATGGGATGGATGTGAATTCTGGGATCTAGGAGGTGGGATGAAATACGATGAATAATGCCCATTTGAACATAGCAGGTCCTAAACCCTGGAAACTGTGACTGTTACAGGAGTATAGTAAATTTTTACTATATAAAACATTATATAGTAAAGTTTCACATATGTGATTAAATTAAGGATATTGAGATCAGGAGATCATCCTGGATTGTCCACACACCACCAGAAATGTCTTTACAGCGTAGAAACAGTGGAAGACTAGATGTACACACAGAGGGTAGAGGGTGAGTTGATGATGAAAGCGTAGAGAGGGATCTGAAGATGCTATCTTGTTGGCTTCGAAGGAGGAAGAGTCCTGATTGAAGGAGTGTGGCCCAAGGACTGGTTCTCCCCTAGGGACCCCGACATCTTAATTTCAGTCCAGTGAACCTGATATTGGACTTCTGGCTTCCAGTACTGTGAAAGGAGGAGTTTCTACTGTTTTATGCCCACAATTTTGTGGTTGTTTTGTTACAGCAGCCACAGGAAACTAATACTGTAACCCATGATGGCTTTGTGTGGTCCAAATTAAGGATAATTTGACAAAACGGTACCTTAGCATAGAAAGTATTAAGCAGTGACTCACTCACAGATATGAGTTCAAACACTGTATCCGCCTCTTATCAATTGTGTGACTGAGATAGGTCTCTGAGCTTCTGAGCCTCCAGGTGATGAATGAAGATACGAATAATTCATGCAAAAATATCTAGCAAAGTATCAGGCTCATAATGGAACCTCAAATTTTAATTTGGCCTAAGTTGCTCAGTTTAAGTGACTATCTGTAGAACATTGTTTAAAAATACAGTACATTTGCAGAGTATTTGCTGCTGGGCACTAGGAGACAAAGGAGTGACTTCGAAGGTTTCATGCAGAACCTGGCTGTATAGGGGGTCTGTTTTTTCATCGGGTCACAAATTCAATCTGCATTAAAGAGAGCTGGTCTCTTCCTCCTCCTGCGTCCTAGAGCCTCTCTCCTGAAGTCGCATGCTAAACCCTTGAGAGCCTTTCCAACCTAAAGCGGATCCTTTATAGTTAAGGGTGATGGAAGAACCATTTCCTAAACGGATAATTAGCACAATGAAAATGTGAGTGACCTTCCTGACGCATGTCAGTGTTTAACTCTGTTGGAGTTGGCGTACATTTGTTGCTCTTTCTTTGACACCTGCACTATCTGTCCTCTCTCATTATGGATAGCATCCATGTAACATCCTGCGTTTCGGCTTCTCACACCTAAAAATGCTTCCATCAAAGTGACTATTTATGTCACTGGAATTGTTAAGGCCTGGAAAAAGCATGGTTCCAAACCCGGCCTTTCCTTCCACAGAAAATTAGCTTCTCACACTCCGAGGGGCCACGGAAGTCGTGGACTGCAGATGAAGGTGTGGCACTGTCTTAGGGCCCCGGGACTTCTTCCGAGCATCTCCAAATGTCGTGTTAGGAGCTCACTCCCTTTTCTCTTTCACACTCATTGTTCACCGAGCGCGGGGGCCACAGCCATCTGAGAAGACAGGTCGTGGTGGTGATACTGGGAAAGGTGGGTGCAATCAGGAAGAGCTCTCTGCTGCAAGGGGCGTGGCTACCAGGTCTGACCCGGGATCAGCTTGAGCCAGCCGGAGATGAGGGCCGACCCACCGGCCCTGCTGGCCTTGGAAGAGTTCTGCTCATATTCTCCAAGACCAGGCGAATTGCATCAGTCCTTCCAAATCGACAGGAGGCTTTTGAAACTTTCTTAACAAGGGAATGGCAGTCAAGAGACCATTGTGAGTTCTATTTTGAGACCCGGCCTCTGCCATTTCCCTTCATAAAAATAAGATTCCTCTAACACATACTTAGAAGAAAGGTTTGAAGCAAATGGAGAAAGAGGCCAGATTTTAAGTAGCTGATAATACCCGGTACTAGTCATGTCTCGAATTTGGACCTATGGACCACGTGATGAGAAAAACTGGGGTGTGTGCTTAAAATACAGATTATAAAGTCCTATCCCAGAAGCACTGCTCAGGGGAAGAGGGATGGATAAAGGGTGCAAGCAAGAAACCTGAACTTTAATAAATACCCCAAGCATTTCTTAATCCCAAGCGATCTCTAAGAAACAATAAAATGAAGGTTGACACTGTTAGGTGTGGATGTGATGGGACGAAAGGCCAAAGGTGCTCGGCAGAATGAATTTCTTTCACAGTCCGCGCTCACAGAGTTTCCATTCCTACACATATTGTGGCCAAGGAGAAACTGCCAGTGTAAAGAGGAAGTCATTTTTGAAGTTCAAACATATGCTAATGTTTAAATACTTCTTGGTTGGTAGGAGATTTTCCAGTAAATCTGAGATTAGATCAGTTTTCAACTCACGATTGTACACGATTGTACACGTGCTAAATCTGGGTGAGGGGTGGGAAGACAAGGTACCTAGTAAAGCTGGCTGTTTGTCCCCACGCCAGAGAGCTCTCCCTCTGCTATTGAGGAGGGAGAGCTTGGATGCTCCACCAAATGACAATAGTGTAAACACACTCTCAGAGATGCGGGGCTCCTCCCTATTTTTTTTTAAAGCCACAGGAATTTGTGTTTAACCGCCTCTAACCCCAAGAGTGTTGGCCGGAGCCTGGCCCTCAACGTGACCACTCGAGCCTGTGGCACAGCTTCCAAAGCTCGACACGTGGAACGGGGATATTGATGAGATTCCATCGTTTCCTTGGGAACGTTCTTTTGAATTCAGGCAGCCCCTTCACATCTTATCTGTTACTGACAGCAATTCCTCTGTATTGTGAGAAGTTCTTTCCCTCAGCTGTGGAAAGTTGTTTTGTTTCAGTTCCTGTAAATGACCCTTTTGTCAGGTATTGGGACAAAATGGCCTGCAGGAAAGCTGCGACCATGTCCACCTTGGGTGTCCTGTGGGTGGGAAAGTTAGGGGCCCCTCTTGGTATCCTGACATTTCTTTACACCTCCAAAAGACACCCGAGACTAGATGCATGGCCCTATAGGACAGGAAGTGTCTCCTGCCAAGTCACAGGGAATGTGACTCTGGAAATGTTAATAAAAATTAAAAACACTTAGCACGCCCTCCGATGCATCTTGATTTTTCCTCTATATGCCTTGTACACATATTTCTTCTTTGCACTGAAAGCTTCAAAGTCATTTAATAAGATTAACCAGGATCTGTTCAGCTGAGGTTAGCAGTATGTATCCACTGTCATTGGCCTTAATTCATCAGCCCGACGTGGTTATTGTACCGGCCAACTGAAAGTGCTGTGACTGGGTTTTTCACAATCCAAAAAGACTCTGTGGGGTTTGAAATTATTTGTTATATCCTGTTGTGCTATGAGTATATGAGGCATTCGGCCAAAGGCATTTTGCCCTAATATTTCGTGCTCCAAAGAATACTTCAAATTATTTGAACTATTACAGAATCTGAAATGGAACACTGCTTATTCTGTTTGGCACAAAAGAGGCCATCCATCAATCGTCATATCACTTTTCCTCTTGGTGACAGTGGTTATAGGATAAACGCATGCTGTTCTAGACTCTCCTAAAATCCCATGCCCTTACTTAGCAATGAACACTTGCATTGAATGAACAACATTTTCAACTAATAAAAGTGACATTTTGTGATGCAGTGGAATTGAATACTAGAAAGAGAAAAATTACAACTTGGCATAACATATTATTGAATTCATCTTATTGTATATTAAAAATGAAGCATTCAGTAATACTCCTACAATCTCTTAAATTGATTACATAAAAATCCTTGTTTTTCTATGTTGATCATGGAAAACATTTTGAGGCAGTTCAGTTTTAATCACATATGGGTTCTTCATGGGCCATTGTTTATCATTTTGGATATTGGCAGAATCCACTGAATGAAGAAGTTGTTTCTCTTTTCTAAACCAATATAACCAGGATTGTTTTAGGCAGCATTGGGTAATTGATTTAAACTGATTGAACAGCCTCAGCCATTTCAGTGCTGTTTTGATAATGGGACAAAATAATAATAATAGCTAATGGTATCAAATGCTTAGTTAGTTCTAAATAGTTCACATGTATCCTCATTTAATCTCCAAACAGCACTAGGGTGTGAATGTCAGTGTCTTTCTAGTTTATAGATGGGAAAATCTGAAGCCACTAAGAGACTGAAAAACTTAACTGAAGTCTTACAGTTAAAAAAGTGCCGGAGCTAGGAATTGAACCCAGTGAGAGTGACTTCAGTGCCCATGCAATCAATCACTATAATATTGTGCCCTTCCATGAGATAAAATATAAAGAAGTCTACTTTGAAATCCTTTAGTCAAGCAGAGGCAAACCGAACACTATGGTACATCAGCATATTAAATTTTATAGCTAGAAGAGCCTTGTGTAATAGCCTATGCTGTCTTTATTCAACTTCACCTACATAAAGACTGAAGAATATCACTCCTCACCATTGACAAATTTGTACCTGGAGCTGCAAAAATCTACCTCCTGATCATTTTGGTCTTGATACTCCCAATGACAAAAAAAAAAAGAAACAAACCAGAGACAGTGAGAAAATCTGTGCTTTTCCAGTAGTGACCTCTTTAAAGAGTGATAAACTGGACATATTTTAAAAATAAAGTTTTATTGTACATTAATTTTTTCAGCTTGAAATTGTTTATATCATTTATTTAGTATCAAAGATGATACTTTTAACCCAATTACATATGAGGAAAAAAATATTTATTCTGTTTTCTTGCAGTTTGAAAAATATTTGTCTTGATGCCAAACTGCCCAAAGACATCCTCTTTCACTAAGAAAGCAAAGTTTTAGGAGGGTTTACTTCGAATTGCTGATCTTTTTCTTTTTCTTTAATGTTCCCATAGTGCCCAAGTTGAACACCTGGAGTATTCTCTTTACCAGAGTCATTCGTATTAAACTCCTCCATTTACATGTAACCATTTTTAAGTCCAAAGCAGAACTTAAAAATGATCCAAATATCTAATCAAATGAAAGATTTATTTCTTCATCTTGGCAAATGCCTCTCCTAATGAATTTCAACCAAACTAACCTAGAATTAACTTTTGGCATACCTCACGCTAATGGTAGATTTGCTTTCTACTTTTGAAGGCAAATTGATATTCACAAATCATACGTCACAAGCCACTAAAAGTGTCAGAATCCTACAGCAGGCCCATGGTGGCTTGTTAATCTCTCCTGTTTAAAGGAAACAGACTAATTCACTTAAATATAATGAAAGCCATACCTACTCCAGCCCAGTCCCTCAAAGAGTTCCAGCCCATGCAAGTCCTGCCTTCTTTCTTCACCTCCTTTCCTGGCTTGGACAATTAAACATGAAGCGAAGAAGCAATGATTCCCTTAATTCTGCCACGTCTGAGTTACTTCAGGTGCCACATGTGCCTGAAATGTAGACTTTTTTCTGTTTTGCATTGAAAATATATATAATAGGGTATCCCTGCCCACCTTTCACCATTGTTTTCAACAAAGCATAAAAGATAAACCAGGATGTTAAATTGAGGGGCCAGATGTATAGATAACCTTTTGCCCTCACTATTCTAATTGGCTTCCATTAGGGGGAGGGAGAGAAAAATGAAATAGTACAACACAGGAAATAATAGATAGAGAGGTGTGAAAGTGAACTTTTATAGTGGATTGGCTAAAATCGACGTACTATATCATGATGGAAGAGCAGTTTGCAAAAGGATCAAACCAAAGATGATTGGCATAATATTAACAGAAAGAGGAAAAAATTCATCTTAATATATGTGCCCAGAAATTGTCCAACTGTGATAAATTGTCCCGAAGACACATTATTTTTAACATTTCTCATATTGACGTTCATTTCTGTACTTTGAAGAGTCAAGTCTTCTCTGCCTGCTGCACATGACCGCCCCACACACTGGGCTAATAGTTTCGTAGTGAGTTTTCCCCTTCCTTGCACGTCTCCTTTCTGACAGCACTATTTGTGGCTCTCCATGCTGAAGCTAGCTGCCATGTGCAGATCTTCCTATCACATACCCTGAGCTGCAAACTTCCTAGGGTGAAACGGAATTTTACTGTTGACCTGTGTCTTCATCAAGGCTCAGAGCCATAAGACTGGAACTCTGAGTGTTAGGATATTTAGGGGAAAACAATTTTCATTGCAAGCATACTGCACATGTTAGTCATGGCCCTGATGGAACAGGAGCGTTGTGGAGCAAGAAGGGGATTTTGAGTTTTCTTCTAAATGAATTTTTAAATAGCATTACAGAATCAGAATTTGTGAAGAAAAGAGGACAAGAACAACAACCAAGAAAAGTTCTTCCCATGGCAAATTACTTGAGACCTGAATTGACCCCCAGGAAAGGGCATAAAGAGACCGCAATGAGCTGATGGATTGAAGAGCCCAGAATGTGCCAATGTCTGGGGTCCTCCAGGACAACCTGCCGGGGCCTCTTGACAGCTCATCTCAGAGTATGAAGTCTGGGTGGAGGTTGTAGGTTTGGAATGAGCTTCCCAAGGTCATGGAGGTCACCTCTACTCTTCCCCCAGAAACCACACTCTGTCATTTGAGAGATCTCACACCCACACTGATATTTGACAATAATCATCACAATTGGAGACTCTACCATACTCAATGGCCAATTCTGGTGTTTGGATATAATACTTAGATATATGCATATTTAAATTTTTTAATTTAACCCTTTGGTTGTCTCATTTTAGCTCATTTTGTATTGAATCCTCCTCATGAAAAATTTGTCCAAATATCCTGCTTAAAACCTTTTACATTTTTCTTGTATTACTGTCTTAATTATTTCATGGATGCCATATTGCTTTCAGTGTACAGGCTGTTTATCTTCTTTGTTAAATTTAATCCTAAGTATTTTACAGTGATGCCACTGTTAATGGGACAGTTTTCTTCTTTTTCAGAGAGTTGGTTGTTAGCATATAGAAATACAGCTGATTTTGTATCCTACAACCTTCCACTCTCCACGTTATAACCATCTACAGAAAACCATCCACAGAGATTATATTGCTATATTTCTACCTTAATTTTCTCAAATCAAAGGGACTCACATCATGATTGAATTCATTGGGACACTTTCTTTGGTTGACAGGACACTTTTACATGTAGGATCTTATGTGGTTCCCCAGCAGCTCTTTCAGTTCGGCAGGGCAGGTGGCAATATCTTCATCACACGTGTGCGCACACTGATGATATTGCACTTAAACTAGAATCCTTTCCTCTGATGTCTAATCAGTAACATTGCTGCTGCACTCACCATGTCTCCTAGACCAGGGTTTCTTAGCCACAGCATTGTGGATATTTCAGATTGGATAATTCTTTGTTGTGTGTGGCTGGCTGGCCTAAGAACTGTAAGATGTTTGGCCGTGTCCCTGTCTAGGTGCCACTAGATACCAGTAATACCCTTTTCCCAGTTGTGACAACAAAAAAATTATTGTCATAGGTCTGGGCTAGGTGAGTGATGGTCCGACTATGTATGGAGAATAACTATGTTAACATACTGTTCGGTATCATGAAATTCCCTAGATGTTCCATGTGTGTCTTCATATTAATATGCAGAGGATTGTGGCACTGTCACCTTTGTGATAACATAGGTGCCTGTCCGCTCAGGAAGGATATCATTCAGTACCTCCCCTTAATGCCACGGAGGCCTTCAGTTTCCCATCATAAAGGAGTTTTCCATCTTTCCTACAGGAGCAGTCTCAGTAAGAAATGTTAACTGGATTTTCTTTGCTTCTTTAAAGTTTAAATTGCAAAAGAAGAAATGTAACTTAGAGTTTGGAAGTCTTTTAGCCACCTAGGCCTCGGTCTATAGCCCAGGTCTGAGCCTGAAGTCTTTCTTTTTTTCAGTCTGAAGCTGTGAGCTTCTGAAAAATTTTGTGAATTCTACAGTATAAGTCAAATATGAGGAAGTCATGTTTATTACCTGGGGCTAATTTGTCACCTCATTGCCCTCTGACCCAAAGCTACTTCACCTTGTACAGTGGTGGGTATACGAGAGAGCTGGGGAGACAAAGGAAGGAGGAAAAATGTATCTGTGGAAACCAAGAAGATAACTAATGAGAAAAGAATAATTAAAATTTCCAGTAGACCAAGACTGTTTACAAATTTATGAGTGATTTCAAGTTGATATGTAGACAGTAACACTCTACCCTCCAAGCCAATGATAAATTTCCTAATGATATAGAACAAATACCAGGTGGCCAAAAATTACTTTCTTCATATTGCAGACAAGGTCTCATTAGTCAGTGAAGAAAGATATTGTCAATGATCTTACTGGAAAGTCACATTTAAACTGGACAAATCCTTCACACTCTATTTCATTTTTCCACAAACTTATCTTTTTTAGTAATTGTTGAGTATATAAGACAATTTGTGTGAAACTTAGTCCAAATTCTTACAGGAAATTTATAGCAGTCAAGCTTTATTTGAAATGTCTTTAAACCTTCCAATCTCTATTTTTTTTAAATCACTATTATTTTAAGAATATCTAATGGCTGAATCTTGCTGGGTCACCATAATTAGTAATTTTATTTCCTTATGAAATTTTATTACTTCTACTTATCTAAGTTTCCTGATGACATTCACAATTAGATATTAAAAGAAAGTTATGTCTAATTGAGATACATCAGTTATTTTAATGCTAGTCTTCACTTGAACAGCCATTATTTTTGTGCTGCAAATTATTAATAGGGTAGGAAATGATGGATATTTAGAGATCTGAGCAAGTGAAACACAACTTATTTATCACATGTAATTTTTGGTAAATTATATTCATCTGTTGTTTTTACCCATAATGAACTCCAGGAAAATTGATATTGTTGTAGAATACTGAAAAAGTTACAGAGCATAATTATTCAGAAATGTATTCATTATTTAACAAACATATATTTTTTATCCTCAACCAAGGACATGCTTATTGGCTTTTTTAGAAGGGGGGAAAAGGAGGATGAAAGAGAGGGAAACATCTATGCGAGAGAGAGAGGACTCGATTAGTTTGCCTTTCATACCTGCCCTGACCGGGGACTGAACCCACAGTCTAGGGATGTGCCCTGAATGGGGATCAAGCCTGCGGCCTCTCTGTTTACAGGACGATGATCCAACCAGCAGAGCCACACTGGCCAGGGTGTTATTAAACAAATATTTCTGAGAACATACTACATAATAGGAATATTTTGGGGACAGCAAAATCAGTCACTGCTGTCTGCCACATGGGACTTACAGTCTGTAACCAGAGATAGACGCTTAAGCACAAAATCCTATGGAACAGCAAAATAACAGAGCAGCGGAGACACAAAGAGAGGGAAGAGTTCGGGACAGGAGCACTTAGAGAAGAGTGATGTTGGTTCAAGTTTGTCCGGGGTCGGGGAGGACCTCTTTGGCAGAGGAGAAAGAATGCATAGAATATCTCCACGAGTTCAGGTACCTTGTGGGTAGGGGCAGAGTAGCACATAGAAAGGTAGATTGGATGAAACAATTTCTCATGTTCAGGGGAGCAAAATACACTTTCCTTAGTATTTATCCTCTAGCACATAGCATCTACTGATACTCCGTGATATGTCTACATAGGAGAGAGAATAATGACAAAACGCAAAGGACCAAGCTACTGTGAATATGTTAATGCTGTCAGATTCGAGGAAATATAAAAGTAGCTACTATGCTCTATGCTGTGTTATAGAAGCTTTACGTATGTCTCAGCTAATTCTACCAAAAATATTATGAAACAGATGAGGGTGTTTTTTTTTCATTTTTAAGCAGAACTAAGGGGTAATCTGTCAAAGTTGACAAGGACAGCAAGTAGCTATGGAGCCAAGCTAAGTCTTCAGTCTCATCATTACAGAATGTTGTCCCTCTTCTATGTGCGTTGTCAGGTATAGTAAGAGTTTTAAGAGAGTGTAGTCCCCTCAAGGGACCTTCAGGAATGGAAGTAGAAAGCATAAAGTCACGGGATTTGTTTGGACAAAGGAAATACCGATCACTTTTCTAGAAAGGGAGCAGCTGAGAGAGTGGTAGCAGGTGACTTTGTGTATATTGTTTGAGAGAGACTTTTTGCAAATGCAGATGAAAGAAATGAGAAATGGTATCCAGGTACTTAGGAAATGGAAACTACAAAACTGCTGAGCAGACAAATCAAAATCAGTGAAAAATGTCAAGTAAACTTACAGAAAATATCAAATGCAGATTTATTAAGTGCAATGTAATAATGAGTTTGTGAGGCACAAAGAATCTGTTGAAGTCCAACATTTCTAAGTCTTGCCAGACTATCCAAGACAGACTTCTCTCTCCTCCTTGGCTCGGCTCCTAAACAGAGCTATTATCTGGAGAGATAATTCCAGATGCTCTGACCCCTTCCAAATTCTTATTTGATGATCAGTCATCTGGAGTGGAACTTTTACTCTCATTGGGTTTTCAGAATGATGCACCAAGCTTTGCTCTCCTAATTAACACTCTGGGTCATCTCCATGCACCCAGTAGTTCTTGAAGACTGTCAGAATTCTCAAATCTATGACATTGCCCTTGGGGAGGAGAGGGATGGGTGGACCCCTTGAGTGGCCTTCAGATGCCTCAGCATTAAAATAGAAGTTTCTCATGAGTGTCTGAAAAATCTCAGCTGTTATTTTCTCCAACTTAAAATTTTCTTGAACTCAGAAAGCAATAAACTACAAGCTAAAGAGACCCAGAGAGCTTCTGTGGGACAGCAGAAGCCGTTTTTTAGCTGAACTAGCAAACTCTTCATTGTCATCATTCCAGTCAGGATTTCAACACTGAGGAATAATCTTGACAAAGAGAGTTGCATTCACAAGGCCATCTTTCCATTTAAGATTTTTATTATTGCCTGTAAGTACATGGAGTACCTATTAACACAGACATTTCGGGGCCCATTGGTTTATGTTTTATATGGGTCAATGAGATAACGAGGGCAATTATTCAGAAAACATTAGAAGTCTAAGAAAAAATTAGGAGTTTGTCCATGTTTTCATCAGCAGAAGTCCTCCATAGAAGATCCAAATCTTAAAATACCATTAAGAGAATATTTTGCAGATAAAGCCATGCCCTTAATATTGTCAGTCATTCAGTTTGGCATGCAGCAGCTAGAGGTGTCTCACTCCTTTGAGTGGAAGTGATAATGATTGTTATCATATGCTGCACACCTTCATTAAGAACCTGTGGGCATATGGTTCTAGCTCCCAGGCTTAAGAGTCTTACCGTCTCATTTAGGACACAAGGTTGATAGTATAATAGTAAGGATCTATAAAAATACCTAACTATTGATTGCAAATGAAATGGTAGATGAAATTAATACAGAGGCAGGCATAAAGAAGCCAGGAAGAATTACACAGTCAGAGAAGTGGCTGAGACAGCAAGGAATTCAAGATGAAGATAAAAGATGCGGCTAAAAGATGAAGGCCACAGATGAAGATAAAAATGTGGCTAGTGTGTTCAGGGATCCAGGACCAGATGAGTGTGGCAGAATGAATGGTGGCCACAGAGAAGGGGCAGTGGAGGATCAGCAGGAAAAGCTTATGGGGCGTAGCAAAAGCCATCACAAAATCTCAAATGTCGGAAGGTGCCATGGACACCTGGAATGCCTTACCCTTCAAAACTACTTTTCTTGACACAGTACATATTGAATCTTGACACAGTACATATTGAACAATTAAATAAAATCTGTTTTAATTAAAGAGGATTCTTATATGGTTAAGATAATATCATTTCATAGATGAATAATGAATTCTAACATCTGGACTTCAAAATTCTCCAGATGTCATCATGAGCCCAGACATTGGATGGACAGCGGTAGATGCAAAGCTTTTTGTGGTTTGCAGGACTAGGAGGATAGGAATGATTTGCAAGAGCAATTGTTAGGGCTCCTAAAGGTTACAGGTGTTCCAAGAAGGTGATTCAGTTCAGGAAGATGGCATATCCTACCAGCGGTGTCCAACCTTTTGGCGTCTCTGGGCCGCACTGGAAGAAGAAGAGTTGTCTTGGGCCACACATTAAATACACAAACACTAATGAAAACTGATGAGCAAAAAAAAATGTTTTAAGTAAATTTGCGATTTTGTGTCCGGCCGCATTCACAGCCATGCTGGGCCGCATGTGGCCCGTGGGCCGCATGATAGACACCTCTGTTTAAACAATCACAGGGGCAAACGTAAGTCGCATATTTTCAAGATGGACTCAGGTTTTCCAGTCCAGCCAAATGAGACCACCATCACCTAGCCAGCACGAGCTGTCTGGGGCTCCAAGGGGCCACATGCGATGCTGTTGTATGGGTGCGCACTGAGAAGTCCAATGAACAGCACTCCCCCCTCTGATTCAGTCTGCAGGACTGGTCCCAAAGATGCTATGTAATTCCAACTTCCCCCTCCCCAGTAATGTGGAAAGCTGTGTGATTTCCCGGGAAAGCTGTGCGATGACCAAACGCTCGGTAGAACAATTAAGGATATGTTCCCTAGGAGATCCAAAACGTGTCTGTGTTTTTGACTACTCATGTGGTTTTTGCATCACTATCTTTCCAATGTGTGTCAATATAATTTTTCCTTGCAAAATCCCTTTCGTAAAAATGTGCAGGTTCAGAACATTCCTAAAGCAGAAAGATAACCCTCAAATTAAAAGAGAAACTAAGAAAATAAGCACTCTGTGAGCTACTGTGCATGGTTCAAGAGAAGTGCATGGTGGTACCCCAACTTCACAAGATGCTGACTCTTGTTCCGAGGCTTCCACTGGGGTGTGGGACTGCACAGAATCTACTGCTGGGAGGCTTGAGCCTTTGTGCGGGCTGCGGCGTGGAGGTTTGGGACTCTGAGTATTGCATCGCGTTGAAAACAAATGCACCACGAAAGGAAACAGTCCCTCTTGGAGAATATCATTCTGAAATCTTCTATTTTGGGAGGCTAATCCTATTCATTATATAATTCCATTTGTTTCCTTTCAAAATAGATACATCAATTTAAGATACAATGTACTAACTCTCAGTGTTGTCATGGGTAGAACATGTACCATTCAAACTGATGTGTGGAGATAATATGCACCACATGGTTTCTTATGTCTATATGTCTGGCTTTAATCACAGATTCTTCATGAAATGTTGCAATCCTGGGGTGAGCTAGCTGTGAGATTCTTCTGGGGTACAGGCTGGCCTGTGGATTGTAGGTGGGACTGCATGACGAGGCTACTGAGGTTAATTACGTCTGAGGGTTTGCAGTCCATCCACATCTGTTGACACTCGGTGCACACTACATAAACAATCTGGAGGGAGTGAGCCCTTTATTAGCAGAGCAAGAAAGCAGCGAGCTGTCTGTGCTCTATAACGTCCTTTTGTTTTTTAGAGCTTCTGACTCAGCCCTTCTGTTTGCTTAACGTGTGCTTAGTCAAAGGTCTGCGTAGTAAGCCAAATCATTAAGAGCCAAGAGGATCAAAACGTGGAATACAAACTCTCTATCGAATGGAACCGTTCTCGTTTTAAGTTTCTGGGCTCCAGCACAGCAGTCCACACTGCGTGCCCAGTGTTTACCCGGAACTTGAGTGTTCGTGATTCGCGCTGGGAGTCTTCCTAACGTGCAGAAGTTTTACAAAGAAAGCCAACAAGCACAGATGAAAGATCTCCCTGGAGTGTGTGGTCGGTGCCTTATCCATTGAAGCTTCTGCCATGTAGAAGCCTCCCAATTCCCAATGAGTCACAATGCTCTTTCTTATCTGTAACTCTTTCAGTCTCAAACAAAGGAAGGGCAGAAACACACCATGGTCTAAGCTGACCGGGAAATGCCTTTGCCTCCCATCAAGTCTCCTGACTTGGAAGTCACTCAGCCTCTGAAATTGCCCAGCCTCTGAAACGCACTGGCTCCACTTTTCCTCACACGGGCTCTGCCTCGTCATCATATAATTTAGTGGGCATGGTAAGCTCTGAAGGAGATAGAGGGAAATGAGCAATTCCCACAGGGCCTCCCAGGTACCTCCGTGGCAGAACAGATTACAAAGCTTTAGGGTCCTGATAACCTGACTCTTGAAAATGCACCATACTTAGCCACAGAGAGAAACCTCCAGTTACCAAGAAGTTGAGAAAGCAGGAGAATTTTGCCCCACATTGCCATCTTCGTCATTAAACTCCCTAAGCACCTCACAAAGTAAGGCAAAATAGCACACGGTTAATAAAAAAGACACCATGGGTAACACTGAATTTGAACCCTGGCTTCACCATTGAACAGGGCAGGAGGCCTCAGGCGGGGTCCTGAACTCAGATGCTTTTTATTTCTCGGCAAAGCAGATACTAATAGCATCTCACTCATAGAGCCATTGGGTGGCTAATCCATACAAGTGTCAAACAAAATTTCTACTGGAAATTCTCCAGTACTTCCTTTTCTCTGATATCGAGTTCACTGTTAGTCCCTTACCTAGAGATCCATTTGTGTATCTGTACACTAATGAGAAAAGAAATGCACACAGCGTACAAGGCCATCTGGTTCCTACCCCGGCCCTGGCAAGCTACGTGGCTGGAGCTTTTCAGGTCCAGGTTCTCTCCGCAGTAAAATGAGGAGATTGAGGTAGATTGTGTCCTTGGCCCCTTTTAGATCTAACATCCAGTTACTTCAACTTGAGTTTTGTGGGTGCCAAGGCCAAATAACGCATCGTGTTTCCAAATTGCATTAGAATGTATTTTTTCTTTATTTGTTTAAGTTTTCAACTACAGTTGACATTCAGTATTATATTAGATCCAGGTGGATAACATAGTGGTTAGACATTTATATAATTAATTAGAATGTCTGTTTTTCAATAAAATCTTGGGAAATTACAGGTAGTGTTAGTGATCTACATGGCATCCCTCACCTACGCATGCATATTTTCTGTGACAGATTTTTTTTTCAAAAGTTTTAGCCACTGGAGCAGGAAGTGAAACATTAGATTTCTGCAAGTCAAGTATGTTGTGGGGAAAGGGTTACAAGGTCACCCGGTTAGTCTGAAGTGTGTAATTCTCTTCTCTCTCACCTCATTCTTGCTTCTTCAGAGCAGCAGTTGAGTAATACCGCATCAGCGTGATAAGGGCCTCTTGCCTTTCTAACCACTAAAACCATCCTGGACACCTTTCCGTGGACACCCCCTCCATTTAAAGTATCCAAGAGCTTTGGAACTGCTTTTAAAAATAGCAGATAAATTAATGATTTTCTTGCGATATACGTTTCACCAAAGAGTTTGGCTGAGGAACGGTGGACGGTGCCCTATCAGGTCCTCGCAGGGAGTAAAGATAGGGAGCATTTCTACATTCAGAAAACATCCCTGGGGCGTGGAGACCAGAAAAGGAACAGACACGAGCTCCAGTGCATTTGGCTGCCAGTAAAAGAGCTCGTTCTGTTTACATTAGTGCTCTCCGCAGAGACAAGATGAGATTGTCATTATCCAAATGTTGTCCAGTGTTTTCCAACTCAGTTCCTGAACTACAACAAGAGATTGCCAAAAAGCATGTTTACAACATTGAATGCATTGTGTAATAAAGTGTTAGGTAGATCGCTAATAAAATTACTTCTTTTAGACTTAAATCTCAGTTGAATTTGGGTCTAATTCTCTTCCCCACAGAGGACAAAGAGAGTTGGCTTTTTGATAAACTGAAACGTACCCAACTTTTTGTTAGTAATAGGGGGCGAGATCCCTTTTCCAGATTTTGCCCTTGGGAACCACTCCCTTTCAATGGAAGAAGTTGGCCAATCTCAGCTGAATTGCTAATGGTCATTATCTAATTGATTTTGATTCTCAGATTTGCTAAAACTAAGTTGGCAAAGAATATTTTTTATTGTCCCATTGGCTCTGTTGGCTGACCTATGAAGGCTGAGCTGGAATGGAGTTGGTGCAAGTTTAGGAATGGAACTGAAATTCAATCCTTAGGTTCTCATCATTGATTTCCTAGGGGAGATTGTAACAACTTCACCTCCCACCCTTTCCTGACACGGAGAATTGTCTGATCAGCATTCCCTTGTTAAAGCATTAGTGGACCGAGCCTCTTGGGAAAGGCAGTGATGTGTTTTGAGTATTTGGCCCAAAGTACCACTTAAGATAATTTATCTCAATTTATTCTACTTACAAATGCAGATTAGCAAAACTGAATCATGATGCTTTAAATGTAAGTGCGCCCTGCTCCCAAAACATCCATGCAGAGTCTCACATAAGAAATCTTTTAAGCTACATTGTAGTTACTGTTATTATTGTAGCATTGCTAAAGCATTGTAGGAAAAATGGGCCCCTGGATTGTCCTTGTTTTCATGGCACCTTTGTACACTAACACCTAATTAGTCACGCTTTGTTTTGAGTTCAAGAATCTGAGATGCTTGTTAGTTCACTACTTTCTTAGGAAGTAGTTGATTCCTTTCTTAGGAATGTCGATTGTAACTGTAGAGAGCAGGATATACCCACACTGTGGAGTTCTCAACTTTCTTTTCCACTGGAGTCTATCCGTATCAACTCCTGATGCACTGTGCTCTCTTTCTGTTCATTCTTTAACCACGTCCACAACAAAGACATCGCTATCCAAAGTAGAACAGGAACACGCTTTCACTTTTCTATAAATAACCACTTTGGAAGAGTATTTGTAATATTAGGTTGGGGCCACGTGACTCAGAGTTTTCTTTTTTAAATCTCAGGCCTTTGAAGAACCTGGGGCACAACGGCTCTGCTTCCTAAATCAGTCGTCGTCTTTCCTCCCCCATTTTTGCAACTTCAAGTACAAGTCCAATCACGTTCTGGTATGTCCCAGCTTCCTTTTCCCGTGATGGCGGCCACAGTGGTGCCCTCTGTGACACATCACCTGGGGACCGGGTACACGCGAGGAGGATCCCGTTACTGCCTCTTTCAGGTCGAAGTTTACATCCACCCTCTGAGCCAGATAGAAAGACTAATGAAAGGAAAAGGGAACTGCTATTGCAACAGTGAATCATGAAAGCTAATGAAACCAAGACCCAACCCGAGCTGCATCTGGGAGTGAGGTTTTAAGGAGCAGGAAGGAATGTGCACTAATTATCAGACTGTTAATACGTTACATGTGTTTTGGAGAGGAGATAGTGTGACTCAGGGCAGGCAGTAGCTGAACCAGTAGTCCTGGGTTTTATCCACCGCAGATTTAGTAGTAAAGCAGCAGCTGCATTACAACTTTTCTAATGGAACAAATTCCCATACATTCCCATCCATGACCTGGTGCCGCAACCAAGCATCCCCACCACTCAGCAATTTTAATATTTATATGGAGACTGGGGTCTGTATAGACACCTTCTGAACAAGATGGAAAGATTAGGTATATCCATTAGGTGATGTTTATGGCTCTGTCGTGTCAATAAACAAAATTTGAGGGCTCTTAAGGTCCTCAGATGCGATTAGAATTAAGAGTAAATTGATCATTTGACTTTAAAAAGCCAATGTAATTGCCTAGGAGGGTGAGGTAGTTGAAGAGTCAAAGAAAGATACATTAAATATAACACAGGTTATATTATATTAATGTTTAATAAGGACTTCTACTTAAAATATATACCTCTTTTAGCTAGTCTGCAGAATGCCAATAATTACAATATGAAGGCAACATATATGAGTGTATTAGGCAAAAATATTTTAGTAAGAACTGAGAACATGGACACCATGCCACCAATCTTTTAATTTAAGAGTTTTACTTGAAAAAAAGATTTCAATGCTACTAGAGATACAATTTAAAAATCTGTGTTCTTTTTTCAGTGGTCTATTTCTTTGTATTCTGATCAGAAAAGGGAACTTTCTAACTTTTAAAAGGTAAGGTAGATCTAATCTCCTCTAATTCATCTAAACTAGGAAGAGTGCCAGATAATTATAGCTTGTTATTCACCGTCTTATTCTAAGCTTTGCTTTATTACCTAGATCTATTGCTGTCTGTATGAGATACAAAAATAGAAGAAAACAATCTTCAAATTATTATGAAATAAGTACATTTGTTACAATTTCCTTTTATGTCAGAAATAGAACCACATGACCTAGCTGGAAAAATTAGAAGTGCTCTTTTAAGCTAAGCTGTATTCAGGCAAATAAAATAGAACCTTTTCTTTTTAAGTAGTTTTTATGATATTTATTTATTTATTTTTAGATAGAGGGGAAGGGAGGGAGAGAGAGAGGGAGAGAAACATCCACGCGCGAGAGAAACACGTACCGGTTGTCTCTCAACGCCTGACTGGGAACCTGGCCTGCGACCCGCCATGTGCTCTGATCTGGAGTCAAATCTGCGACCCTTGGTTCACAGGCTGGCGCTCAATCCGCTGAGCCTCCCCAGCCAGGGCTATAGAACCTTTTCTTCATGAGAAATTACTGAGTTCTTTCCCCCCAATGATGACTTACTTAGTAGGCAGTTCACTTAATTGCAAAGCTAATAGGAAGAGTCTGCAAAACCTCTAAAAATTCCTTATTTCCCAACTTCTGTTGCTGAAAAAGAAATTCAGATATATCCAATTTTATAAACAGAATCTTCCAATTAGAAGGTATCTAAGAAACACTCATTATGTTTGGATAGTACCCTCAGAATTTCTTTTTTTTTACTTCTACATAATTACTAAAGGATTTAAGGCCATTTAAAATAAAATGTAAATGCAAACTAAAAACTGAAATAAGGAAATACAAATAGGAATTATGTAATAAGGGCTCAATTGCAATAGTTTTACTAGAAACTATGTTAGGGGTTGTTATTAAACATAACATTTAACTCTAAGCTTACTGAACCATGAAGAGGGGAAAAAACAGAACAAAGCATATAGTTCTCAATAAGAAAAAAAGCAAAACAAAGAAAAACTAACAACAACTCTAGGAGGTTCGCCTGGTCAATAGAAATAAGTCTTGGCATTGGATTCTTTCGTGGATGCTGAAGACGGAGGATGGGTTACCAATCTGGAAACTAATATTAACAAGAAGAGAGATTGGCCAGACTTTGTTCTAAGTACTTTACCTGCATAATTTAATCCATAATTATCATAAGGTCTCTATGAAATGAGTAGTATTATCTCCATAGGATGAAAACACTGAAGCTATATGATTTCATTCTATGTACATATTGTGCTGTTACATTAAGTCAACTTTAATTTAATTTTAAGAAAGTATCTCTTATCCACTCTTTTTTAACAGTTTATTTTTATTTTATTTTCCATTACCATTGATCCTATACCCTCTTCCACCTCCACCCACTCCCCTCCCCTGCAGTCACCACACTGTTATCCATGTCCATGAGTTTTTCTCTTTTTTGCTTGATCACTTTGCCCCCCAACCGCCTGCCCCCCCACAGAGCTGCTCTTTATCTATTAGTTTCTCTCTTTTGCTTGTACCCCTATGCTCATTGTCCCATTTATGTACAAAAGCCAGGATTTGGAAGCAGCCCAAGTGCCCACTGGTGGGTGCGTGGATAACAGAGTGGTAGTGCACAATGGGGCACTACCTGGCTCTCACCCATTCTAATGACCAGTGTCGGACATAATATTAAGTAAGCCTGAAAGTTCACTTTCAATTGTAACACAGCAACTCTGTTAGCATTTATCGAGCACATTTTATATATTAACTTATCTAAATTTCAGAAAAATCCTTGTTAAGTACTATCAATATCCCTATTTAACTGATGAGAAAAAAAGAGTCACAGAGAGATCAACTTGCTCTGGTTCCAATAATTACAGCACCTAGACATTTCCCAAGACAGTGTCCACATGACGTACTCCTGGTGACCTAATGAGTCTTTGAATATTGTACCTTGATAGATATCCTTAGGCTTTAGGGTGCTGATCTCAAAAATAACTATCTCCATCAAAAAGTCATGACAGGAGCTGTGTAGGAGTCAAGCAGAGTTTCTGAATTGCAGAGTTGACATTTTGTTCCCAGAATGTGAGAGCCTGGCTTGTACCTGGGCCCAGGTAAGGGTGATGGCACCTCTGCAATGGTGTTGCTTTTCAGAGGCACGAGTTCCCTTTGTGGTAGCTTTTGCACTGAAGATGCAAGTATCTCTTGTACTGAATCCTCGGGTTCTGACAATAGATTCAATGCACCCTGCCCTGGTGCATCGAATGCATGGTGTCATCTTCATTCATCAGTCTTGATGTTGGGGCCGGTACTGAATGACATCACCTGCCCCCGTCACTGCATTCCCAAATGCGCTTCTCTTTCATGGACTAAAATTCTAGTTAATTTCTGGCCCGTCTTAGCCTTGAATAGAACCACTAACAGTAGAATAATTTATTCTACAAATACCCACTAGTTTCTGAATTAAAATTAAAACACAGTTCCTAATTATGTACAAAGTGGAAATTTACATGATTCAATTCAGTACCTCCAAATACCAAACTTCTAAAAGTGGTAAAATATCAGTAGAAATGAGTCACTGGTAACCTGGAAGCCTTCCTTTTTTTTTTTTTTTAAATAGATAAGATTTCAACAATGAGATGTCTTGGAAATCACATACTTCTGCCTTTCCTAAGGAAAGCACACATTGTAGCATGTTTCCCTGTTTAATTAAGCACATACAGTATTTATGGTCATGTAACTCCTTTTATATAAAATTCACAAAGCCTCAGAGCTTTTTCTGTCTCTAAATATGTGGAAAAACTGCTTAACTTTAAAAACAAATGAGGTCACGTCAAATGGAGAAATCAAAGTACATGACCTGTCTTATAGCAAGAATACCCTCCAAGAATCAAGAATATAACAATAGACACCAAGGTTGCTTCCAGATTTTGGCTTTTGTAGATAATGCTGCAAAGAACGTGGGGGTGCCTGCATCTTTTCACGTTAGTGTTTTCCTGTTCTGTGGATGAATACCCAGAAGTGGAATTGCTGGGTTGCCCGGTATATTTATTTTTAGGAACTCTGTAACTGGTTTCCACAGTGGCTACACCAGTTTGCACTTCCACCAACAGTGCACAAGGGTTCCCTTTGCCCCACATCCTCGCCAACACTTATTATTTGTTGACTTTTTTGATAACATCCATTCTGACTGATGTGAGGTGGTATCTCATTGTGGTTTTGACTTGCACTGATGATTAGTGATGTTAAGCATCTTCTCATATAATATGTCTGGTGGCCATCTGTATGTATGTCCATCATAGACAAGTGGATTAAGAAGATGTACAATGAAATATTACCCAACAACAAAACAATGAACTTGCCATTTGTGACAACATAGATGAACCTAAAGGGTATTATTGTAAGTGAAATAAATCAGGCAAGAAAAGACAAATACCATATGGTTTCACTTATATTAAGAATCTAAAACAAACAAACAAAGCAGAGCAAAAACAGACTCATAGAAACAGAGACCAGAGGGATGTTTACCAGAAGGGAGAGGGTGGGGGACGGGTGAAAAGGGGATGGGTGGTATAGTCAATAAATTGTGATAAATTTACATGGTAACAAATGATTACTAAAATTAGTGGGGTGATCACATTGGGGTCTAAAAATATTGGATCACTGTATCATACACTTGAAACTAATATAACCAATATAAGCTTATATACCAACTATTCTTAAAATTAAATTTTAAAAAGGAACATAAGAATGAATTACTGACTTACCTATTTTTTTTCCTATTTATCTACCTGTCTCTGTCATTAGGTGATAAGTTAAGCTACTCCTTTAAGAAAATTGATAGATACCATTATGTCTTTAAAGTATGCCCTATGCAGCTGATTAGTGTATTTTAATAAGATAAATTTAAAAACTCATAAATTATTATCTTCTCTCAAAAAAGAGAATCAGAGATTTTAAAAGCCAAGATAATTCAAATTTTAGCATGGTCTAAACTCAATTAACTTATTTTTACTAATTTAACTAACAACATTTACTAACATCAGAGTCAGCAATCTAACCAGAGAAGATTAATTTCAACAAATGGATATTTGTGTATTTTAACTAATTTTAAAATTCTTAGACAAATGCAATAAAATACACAGAACAATTTTCATCGGGAACTATTTTCTGAAATACCTAATGATGCAAATACAAACGAGTTTTCTCAGCATGCAAGTTTCTAAATCAGCATTCTTCTTTAAAAAAATAACTGCACTTCCATCAAAAATGTGAATTAAAACCAAGAATGACTATAGTGATTTTCCAAGCCCTCTGTTTAATCCAGACGCTGTTTTTTTAATGCAATGAAATAAGGATAGAATAAAAATATTCTCCTTTCATTTTCAAGAATTCTTATCATGTTAAACTGAATATATTTCTTAAATCATATATAAAATACATATAAAACCCAAATATATAATTAAGAGCATATATATTACATATAGTCACTTACGTATTACATGTATGTTATGCATGTATATGTTTCCATACACACACATACAATTTTCTTACTGCTAATAGTATTGCATGCCCATTGTTAGAAATGAGGAAGAAAAAGAGGCATCAGTACCATAATTACTCTGGATCTCACTGCCGGAAGTGACTGCTGTTCTAGTTTGACAGGTTTCCTTTCACCCTTTTCTCTGCACCTGTGATTATGTAATTCTACATTATGCAGCTACTCCTGGTGGACGTCATACTGTGAATAATATATTTTATTCTGGTTATTGTTTTGTTTTTCTCATGGACACTTTTTACGTTGTTAAAAATATTTCTAAATATTAAAGACTCCTATAAGATCTGACTTGTAGCCATCTCATGGTTTACTTAACTATTAATGTATGATACATATTTCTTATATGTATTTAGGAAATATATGCATATCAAGATTAAAATATTCAAAACTAATTCTATTAGTTTAATATTCTTGTTATCTACAAGCTGCACATGAACAAACGAGACTTTCATTTTCTATAGCTAGTAGATGATGAGGACTTAAGTCAAGAAAGAGAAAGAAGGCCAGCGGGGCTGGAGAATGGAGTGTGATGGGGAGAGTGGGAGGAAAGTTTCAAAAGTCAACTGTGGCTCTCTGGGCCATGCTTAGGAGTCTGACATTCATCCTAACTTAATATGAAGCCAGGGAAGGAACAGAGATGAATGACATGATATGAATTATGTTTTTTAAGTCACTTCATTGGGGGAACAAGAGATAGTATGAGGGCAAAAGGAAAGCATCATACAGGTGAAGAAAATGATGGCTGTGGACAGCACTAACAGCAGAGCCGCAGAGAAATGGTGGAGTTGAGACCCATTTTGGAGGTAAAACAAACAAATCCCTGTGACGGGGGTGAGAGGTAAAGAAGTGAGAGAAAGAGTGAATGGTACTCAGTGCATTGCACTGAGATGGGAAAGCCTGTGGGAGCGAGGAATAGCTTTGGGGAGAAATTCAATGGTTTGATTTGTGTAGATACTAGGGTCACTATTAAAATTTAAGGTCAACCGACAAGTAGATTGTAGTTGATGAGCTTCGGTTAGAAATCAGGGATAGAGATGTATATCTGGGCTTCACCATCATATGTGTGTAACTTAGGTCATGAAGCTGGGCGATCCCTGTGGAGACACAGTAGACACCTGGGTCTAGTTCAAAGTCAACCCAGTATCTCCATACTGAGTAGGGCAAGGGCAGAAGATAGAACAGTCACTTAGAAAGTGTGCCAGAGAGATGGGGGAAATCCAGAGAGGGTGGCGTCTAGAAGACAAGTGAGAACTGTTTCCGGTAGTATGGAGGAAGAGCTCTCTCAAAGGCCACCGAGAGGAAGGGGGACACCACTGGAACTTGGCAACATGGGGCCTGATGGGAGTGCTGAGTGGAAGGGGTTGAGGAAGAGAATGAAAAGCAAGAACATGGGGATACAGAGACAACTTGTATTTTGCTGAGAAGGGGAGAAAAAGATGGAGAAAAACTTGAAGTCAAAGGAAAGTTGTTTTCAAGATGAGAGAGAGCCAAACATATTGGGAAGAATGATTCTGTGTTTGGGCAGAAACTGATGATAATGGTCATTCGCTTGAGCTGAGGTGAATGGAAATTTAATCATCATGAAAATTTTTATGCATTAATATTCGTATAAACAGAAGAATAAAAAATCTGGTTGAAATCTCATGCTCTCAGAAAATACAATCTTCAGTTTTATTTTACTTATGCTTTCCCCAGTGTATCTTCAAATCTTCTCATTTTCTCATTCTATCATTCATTATTTTTCAATAAAATAAATAATACATCAGTAATTCCCAACTCGTTGGCTTTCGAAGACTATGTTTAAGGTTAAGCTATTTTACAGACTCCCACATGGAATTATTATGCTTACATAATGATGAAAAGCTAGTGTGAATGCTTTAAGAAATTTATCATTTTATCATGACAAAATCTCCAAGTGTATTTGAAAAACAATATATATGCCTGAGATACGATGCTTCTCTGGGCTACTCACAGTGCGGAACGTAACCGCGGGTCACAATGACTGACACCCTCCAAGCATCCAAGTGCATAGGCTAGTTGGAGGTCCTTACACAACGTGGAAAGAAAAAAGCCCACGAGTGATCGTATATACCACTGTAGCCTGGATCAGGGGAGTCAGTGGGAGTATACAAGTGCTTTTATCCAAATTCAAAAAGTTATTTTTCAAATGGAATCCTTTGAAAGTCCAAAAACTTCCTTTCGTTTACTGACCCTTAGAAACCACTGACCCAGTACACACCATAAAATCAGAACAATGCTGAAACTTACTGTTATTATTAGCAAATGTTTCACAGAAAATCATCTTGAAGGAAAACTTGTACTCTCTCAATAATAAGTATTGAAAATACAAAATATTTGTAACCAGAAACAGAATTGGGTCAGAGTTAGGAAAAAAATCAGTAAAACCCTAATTTTGGAAAACAAAATTAACTTTTTCCCAAATTACAACTCATCTTAAATCTTACATTTTTACTGTTTGTTTTTAATTTTTTAAAACTTTTTTCAATTATAGTTGACATTCAATATTTTCATACTGGTGTCAGGGGTACCGCACGGTGGTCAGACAGTTGCGTACTTCACAGAGTGTCCCCCGATATTCCCAGTCCCCACCTGGCGCCACAGTTACCACATTATTGACTGTATTCCCCCTGTTGTACTTTACATCCCTATGCCTGTTTTGTTTGTTTTAAATTTAGGAAGCAAAAAGCATTCTTTTAATCTTTGGGTTTTTTTTAAATTTTCAAATATATCCTCCATTTTTATAGCCACCTAGTAAGAAGTACAGTTGCTCCAAATGCTATTTTGCCAACAGTCTGTCTTCCACGGAGTGGTGTCATCCTCAGCCTGAAGTGGTGAAGTTTGGTTCAGCCTCCAAACCATTGACAAGGAACCGCCCTGGGCCCCGGAGCTGGGGAAGCAGCTTCCTCTCCCGTGCTGTCGACCTTGCCTGTCTCATTGCTCTTTGCCGATGTCCCTTCACTTGCTCCCTGCCCAGTTTCGGATGGAAATCCTGTACTCCTGGCCCCGATGCCTGCATCCAGATCTGCCCCTCTCTCTGCTTCCTTATGCACAGCCCTGCCCTGAACTGCCTGCTTGCAGCAGGATTTTTTTTTGCTCTTATCATAGAAAAAGTGGCATCCTGGGTTGGACAGATGTCACTGAGCTCCTCTAAGGAGAAACAGTCCCTCACCTAAATGAATAAAATATCTCTAAGTGTGTGATTGACCTTTTTAACATGTAGATGAACTTCAATGTGGGCAAGGTTATAAAGAATTTCATTTCCTTTACTGTAAAGTAAACGTCCCTTGGCTTTCTCCTCCTGCCTGGGTTTTACTAGCATGTTTGACCTAAAGCTGCAGTCAGTAAATACTTTGAATAATGGAGTCTGTTTTTTCCATAAAACCTTTCGTAACTTTCCCAATCCAAAATCCTTTTCCCTAGAACTCCCACTGAATTGATTGTTCATACTATTTATTTAGAAACGTATATTATAGACGGATTTGTGACATCTATAACTAACCTTTATTAAGTTTTCACAAATGTTTTGCCTTTTTACAGAATGTGCCTTCACAGTGAATTTCAGTGGCTGAATTAAGCGTAAGGTCTAGAGCACAGGTGGCAAACACGGGGCCCACAGGCTGAATCCAGCTCTGCACCTTGTTTTATCCGGCCTGGCACCTCATTTCTACCCGGCAGCAGCGCCAAGCCCTCGCTGAACTGTTAAGGAGTAGTTACACTTATACAGCCTTAAAATCCCATTCGGGCCTTCGAAGGCAACTGCAAGGCTGATGTGGCCCCAGTGAAAATGAGTCTGATGCCCCTGGTCCAGATGCTGGAGCATGACTTCTACTTCTTTGTACCCTGCAGTAAATCATACATATGCAGTACTTGACAAGCAGTCCTTGATTTGTCTGAAATGCTGATGAAGATCACATTTGAAGCTAAAATAATATTTTATATAGGAGACAAGTATTTAAGGAATAAACAGCAACAGGGGACATGGACTGAAAATACAAATTCACTAACTTCCAAGTGGGATTAAATCCACAAATATTAAAAGTGCAGTGGGTCTGTGAAGGGGAGTAGACCTGGCTGTGGAAGCTTACGTTAGGAAAGGCAGCGCTGCCTGTCTGGTCCCCAGGGCTTTCTCCGCAGAGCCTTCTGGATTAGGTGAAGTACAGGAATAAGAATACCTATTGTTTGTTGAACACTTTCCGTGCATTAGATAGTTTATTTCTTATGTAAAGATTATGAAAGAGGGCTGTTTGATATCACCCCAAATAATAAAAGGCAGGCCTGGGGGTTCAGGTCTGTCTGATTTCAAATTCTGTGATCAATCCACTGTCCCCGTCACTTTAGGCGATTTTCAGGAATGTCTCTATTCCTACATTTCGGTCCTAAGAGACCACTCCGAGTAACTCTGGCAGGGCCCTGCTTGAATTAGGTCTTCAGATAATGGCATGAAGTCTCTTCCCAGGTGATTGCCCTATATCAGCGGTGGCCTATAGGGTGGACATTCATAGATTTTGTTTTTGGCCCCATGTCCCGAGTTTCAAAGTAACTCACCTACTTGTAAACTCTGGTGAGTTTTATGTCCTTATTTCCTGATGCTGGGGTGGTGGGGTGTGAGAATAGCTCAGACCTCTGTCTGTCTGTCTGTCTAACTAAATATGTAAAATAATGGCCCATATTATGCTGGTCTTTCATTCTATTCAGTAAAATCAGAATGTAAAACCAAGCATGTAGTTTTACTTTAAATGCTTTCTCTTTTCTAATAATTCCCTAAAAGGTAAACCCAACCAACTTTATTTAGCCCACTATTTATTATATATGTCAAATTTCTAAAAAGATATGTTCAGTAAATCTTCATAATATAAATAGAAAAGCAAATTCTATTATAAAAACATACAGTATAACATGTCTTAGATTAACAAACATATATATTACCATATATTTCGCAAAAAATGGATGTTCAGACTTTTATTCTGGAAACTAGTGATTGGACAGATCCCAGAGTTGCTCAAAAATAGGAACAAAGGAAGCATTTATTAGAACAAATTTTTCTCTCATTAGATGGACTGTATTTTTTTCAGATCTTCATATAAATCCATCCTAATTCAGGGTGCTCCTCACATTAATTTCTAGGATTTATATGGAGAAGTGGATTTTCTCCTTCCAGGGCTGAGTGTATCTTTTCCTCCCACATTTGGGGTGGGGGGCACCCTATGAGGGGGGCCAGGTAAAGGAGAATGCATAAAATGCTAATTCTCATTTCTCTTCCTGAATTTACCCAAAGGGATATATTCTAAATCCTAGAAAGAGAAGAGGCCGTGTATCAAAAAAGCTACTCCATTGGATCCTAAATTCTCAAAAGACACTCTCTTTCAAAAGTTCATATGTGGTGAAGACACCCTTCACCGGTCCAGTAAGAGCTGAAGGTCAGCAATCATTCACGTCAGTACAGCGGGAATAATGACAAGGAAAACGATCACAGTGACAAGAGGTGATATCTGTAGTCACCATGATCAGGAAATGCTGAACTGCCCTGGGAGTAACACTTCTTGTCTTAACGCCTGCATAGGCCATGTT
>CM052540.1:187141998-187171535 GCA_028533065.1 Trachops cirrhosus | reverse complement strand
GTTCATATGTGGTGAAGACACCCTTCACCGGTCCAGTAAGAGCTGAAGGTCAGCAATCATTCACGTCAGTACAGCGGGAATAATGACAAGGAAAACGATCACAGTGACAAGAGGTGATATCTGTAGTCACCATGATCAGGAAATGCTGAACTGCCCTGGGAGTAACACTTCTTGTCTTAACGCCTGCATAGGCCATGTTGTCAGACTTTCAGAAGTTTATATCTCACATATTTTGACATTAGGTCGCTGCTGAGTGGCTTTTAAAGAGTTACGCTCTGGCTGGTGTGGCTCAATGGACTGAGCGCCAGCCTGAGAACCAAAGGGTCGCTGGTTCAATTCTCACTCAAGTCCTAAGTTGCAGGCCAGGTCCCTGGCAGGAGGCACTCAAGAGGCAACCACACACTGATGTTTCTCTTTCTCCCTCCCTCCCCCTCTCTAAAAATAAATAAATAAAATCTTTAAAAAAATAAAGAGTTAAAGGAGGGCATCAAGAGACTGAAAAGATGGGTGCTTTATGGGTACAGGCGCAGATTTCAAAGGTTTATGACTCTTACTCAACTTTATAACTCCAGGCAATTCTTGAAGGGACTGGGGAGGAAGCAAACCCAGGAATGTCGTCGCTGTTCTTTCGGCCACTCTCATTCCACCTTCTGAATCCTGTGTTGATGTGTGCTCCCGTTCTCGGCCTTGGCACCCACTGTCTGGCCTCATTTGCCACTGCCTTTGTAGATACCCCTCTCTCGGTGTTGCCCCTCCTCCTCACCAGTCCGAAGCGGTAGGCGGGTGTGAAGTGGGAGACTTCATGCTCACTGGGCAGTGGTGGCAGACGGTGAGTGAGGAAGAGACGTGGCTACAGTCTAAAATTCCCCTCTCTTAGTCTCCCATCAATTCTGATTTCTTAGCATTGCCTGTCCCATTAACCAGGTAGTGGAGAAAGAAACTCAATGTGACGGGAAAGGAACGAGGTTGCCTCTTACTTTCAGAGGCATGTGAGAATGGAGACCTAAGTCTGCAGAGGCAAGGACTGGGTGTTGATAGGAGCCTGAACAGAATGGGGCAGATGGCCCGCCACGGTAGTCCTTTGTGCCAGATAATAAGGAGCTTGAAGAGGGGGGGCGGGGGACGGGGGGTGGGGGTGTCCAGGCTGAAGGAAGAAGGTGAGAAGCTGAAGAGCAAAGAGCAGAGAGTGAGATGTTAAAGATAGGGGTCAAATGGCCAGAGGAAACCTTTAAGATAAGAGGGCACCAGTCAAAGAATTTCAAAGTGGAAAAAACAAGTAAGTGGAAAATTCTCAGCATGGGCCTAATAAGGCTGCTGGTTCCTCTCTGGAGTGGTGATAGGAGGTTATCACTGCATTTTAGATAATTAGCAAATGCACAATATGGAAAATTCTAGGAAAGAGCATAGTCCTTTCATATAAAGAAGGATAATTTCTCTTCTACGGTGACTTATATGAATTATTTTAATTTTGCGCTCTGTATTTTATTTTCCTCAACCCCACATTGCTTTCAGCGTTGTTATCTGCACTTTCAAAAATTAAACACTGACTAAATGTTAATATGTGTAACATTTTTGAGGGTGAATTAATTATACTCACTTGTATAACTGAATCCTGAAATGATTTAATTATTTAGATCATCACTTGACAACATTTAGAAACTAAGATGCACAGGCTTCAAGTGAAAAGAAACACATTTTTAAGATGTTCTTTGTGCTGTTTTGAGACAGATTAGATACTTTGGAAATTTTTTAAAAAACACCCTCTTTAAATCATATTCATTGCTTGCTTTGATCACTTTTAGAAAAGAAAAAATTAGCAAAAGGAAAGGGGGTTTTAAACAGTAAATATACATAGTCCTAAATGAACAGGAAATCAGAGGCACTGATTTGCCTTTCCATGAGCAGGCATCCACGTTCTGACATTTGTAGCATGCTTTCAGTTCATTGTTAAGGACAGTAGCTAGTTAGGTCATCTCAAGCCAAATATAGTTTGCTTTTCTCCATGAACTCTCTCCATCATCTCCTTCCATTCCTTGGAGAGAAACAACAAAATGCCTCTATTGTCTTTGATACTGAAACAGCGCACTAGCCACAAATGGCTAATAAAGTTAGAGAGCACTTTAACTCAGCTGTTAGGGTATTTCTGATACATAAAGTTATAGATAAACTTCACACTGTAATCCAGAACTGGGGAGAGGCTCCTGTTACAATTTAGTCTCTTTATAATGAATGTTTCTTTGAACTTGCCCTGCAAGAGGGGAAGGCAAGGGGAAAGCTTCACTGATCTTTTAAACACATCGAAGCCTTAGGAAGCTGAACGCCTGCAGATGTCCTTGTCAGTCTGAATGGAATCTGTGCCCCTCGTCCTACTACGGGGATGTGGCCTCCTGCCTCCGATGGCAACGGCGCCCCTGTCACTGAGGGAAATCTCAGGGAGGTACACAGACCCGCCCAATTCCCACTGTTTCCATGTCCCTCCACTTTGGTTATTAAGTCGTCTTTTCTAAATATCAATTTTGTACTCAGAAAAAAAGTTCTAGATACTCATTGTAGAAAATATAGATGTGTATAAAGAGAAATAAAAATGACCAAGAAAGCCACCACTCAGAAATAATCAGTTATTTTAGATTATCTTTCTTTGTGTTATATACTATATGTGAGACTATATATACAGTAGAGATATATATATTGAATTGTAGCTTTTATATAATTGTGATTGCTCTAGTACCATATCTAAAGCTTACATTATTAGCAATTCCTCAAAGTATTAATGTTATTTCTAACATGTTCTGTGACTGCTAGTGGAAATATAACAATTATATATTAGAATAATTATTTACGTAAAACATACTCTTAGTTGGACATTTCAATTGTTCTCAGCATGTCAGTATTACATATGATGAGTTCTGTGTACTTTTCAATGCATAAACCTTTTTTGGCATCTCTATTTCTTTGGCACTGATTTCTAAAAGTGAAATTATTTGGTGAAAGGAAATAAGAGTTTTAAGGCAATTCTAGCAAGCTGCTTACTCGTTTTAAAAATGTTACGATTCACAGCCCTATCAGCAATTTACCAAATCCACACCAATGGCAGTTACTGGTTCTTTCCATCTTAATTCAGTAAGCAAAATATTTTTCTATTTTAATGGGATTTCTTTTACTAAAGGGTTAAATATTTTGGATGGCTAAAACCTATATGTGTCTTCTCTTAGATTGTATTCTTCTCCTTTTTCCAGTTTTCTGTCGAGTTTTAGTTTTTCTCTTTTTTTTATTGAATTTAGGAGGGTAACATCAGTTAATAAAGCTATATCGGTTTCAGGCAGCGCTCCCCAACCTTTTCGGCACCAGGGACCAGTTTCGTGGTAGGCAGTTTTTCCACAGACCAGGGTGGGGGGGTGGTTTCGGGATGATTCCAGCGCATTCCATTCAAGCTCGCCTCGCGCTGTGCTGCCCAATGCCCGACAGGCCCAGACTGGTGCCGGTCCACGGCCCGGAGCACAGTTCTAGAACACGTCATCTGTGCACTGCCCCGTGTGTTCACGCTCCAAGTCAAGTCTCCTTCCGTCGCCGTTTATCCCCTCTTCATTTTTCTTTTTTGTCGATTTATATGAGCTTTTAATGGACTGGTATTATCTTGTCAAACTTATGCTAAAAAATGTTACCTTTTAAAAATCTTTTCTTTTTTATGAAGTTTGTATTTTGATGTACAAACATGTTTTGTATATTGAAAACTGAAATTTTCACTTTGAGAGCATGTCCTTGTATTTTGTTTTCTTGTGCCCGAGGCTAGGTTGTTTCCCTGTAGTTTTACTTCTGATTATATTCTGGTGGTATTTTTTAAGGGTAATGCTTTCATTAATTTGGATTTTATTATTGATATAATCAAAGGATCCAACCAAAACTCTTTTGTTGCCCAAATAGTTAGGTAATTGCATAGTACCCTATAATGAATCTTTTTTGGATCTTTTCATGCTATCATACTCATAAACTATATTTGACATACTAGATAATTGTTCATTATTTATTCATCCCTGCTAAAAATTATTTGAGAAAGCATGTGAAGATAGTGGTTAGCCCTGATGGTGTTACTAAGTTGGCTGAGCTTCATCCACAAAGTGAAAGCTTGTGGATTCGATTCCTGGTCAGGCATGAGCCTGGGTTGCATGTCCTGTCCCTGGTTGGAGCATGTGTGAGAGGCAACCAATCGATGTTTCTCTCACACATTGATGTTTCTCTTCCTCTCTTCCTTCCTCCCTTTTCTCTCTCTAAAAATAAATAAATAATTTTTAAAAAAAATAATGGGTAAAATAAATAAGTAAAATGAAGCAAAGAAAAACAATAATTGAATTGTAGATGGTGTTAACAATGAATCAGGACAAATTCTCACCCTTCAATTGTTACAATTTATGAGAAATGAACCATAACTAGTGACTCTTAGGTTTTCAGCAGCTGGTGAGAAGAGGCAAGTTTAGTAATGTTATGAGATTCAGGATTCACAGGCATAAAAAATTAATGTTTAAAAATCACAAATTATCTGCTCAATTAACCATAAAGGAGGACACTGTGTAATATGGTGAAATATATTCTATGTTTTTACAACAAACAGAGGAACACCGAATAAAGAAATCTGTTTTATACTAACATATAAACTATTTTCAAGCCCGTGGCTTTGACTTGCTGGTGAGTTTAATTCACGAATAGTTTTAAAAATCATATTTGTAAGAGTGGATTTCACAGCCCTCTTAATTTTTAACACTCCTACTTTTAGAAGACATTTAGTAGCCACACACTCAAGAATAGTCAACCCGAGAGTCCTTGTGGCACCACTGACACGTGCAGCCAGCCGGGAGCAGAACAAGGAGTAACAATTGGAGAGTGAGGATGGAACTGGCATCTTCTCGAGCCACCTGATGGATATCACGAGGTCCTGTCACATTTCTGAATACCTATCCGCTGCCCCTCTGCTGGAAGAAATATTTTGTATGTGGGGTAGTGAGTGTCTTAGCTATCTATTCTACCCATCAATCTCCTTGTACCACTATCATTGTTTAACTTACTATATCTGTATATTTTATATCTGAGAGTAAAGTGTTTGCCTCAAAACAATGTATTTTAAAGGAGAAATTTGACTTTAACTATTTTTCCAATAAAACATAAGGTCCCCTTACCAAATTAAAACATTGAAATTGCATTAAGTACCTACTAAATTAAAATATGAAATGTTTATAACATTCACCTCTTTATATGTGTTTTATATATCTCTCGAAATTTTGTTTCTTGCTATAAGTGCTATATACTTTGCTTGTAATTATTTTCTTTTTTATTTGCGATTTTCATGTTCTTTTATAGAGTGGTTTTAATTGATACTTAAAACTCTAAATCTTGTGTTGAAGCAGTGTAAAAACTACTAAGGTCTGCAGGTTATTTTGGTGTTTTCGTTAGGTAACCCTGTCATCTGAAGGTAATGGAAGTACGGCTTCCTCTTTCCAAACCTGATCCTGCTGATTTGTGTCTCCTGTTGTAGTCCACGGGTCCAAACTTCCTGGTTAATGCTGAATACCGGCTGTGTTAGTGGGTGTTGTTTACCTGATATTAAACTGTATTTGAATTGCTGGATACATCTCATTTGACCATAGGCATCTTCCTGTGCCATGCTATTGAATTAATGATTAATTAATTATTACTTCATTTGGGATTCGATGGTAGCTTTCTTTTGTTTATCTTTGTCATATTTTAGTGTCAGAGGCTCTTCTTTTTGCAAAAATAAGTTGGGATTATTACTACAGCATGTGCTTACCTGTTTAGAAAATTTACTAACATTCACAAATATAACCATTAGGTCCTGGGGCCATTTTAGGACTGGGAATTGTTTTACAATATCGACAGCAGTAATGGTGGTATTCTGTCTTATTTAAGATAGACCCTTTCTCTGTTTGAGTTAGGCGATGAAGAACATAGATTCCAAGGACATTTAAAAGAAGTCATTATCATTATTAACATTCATTAATTATATTCTGACATTTTTAATATTCAAGATAGTCATATGAATTATTAAAATGGGTATGCATTTGTAATATAGCATCTTCTATAAAGGTTGTTTACAGAATATTTTTGTTATTTTCACAATCTGTACTTCTCTAACATGTGTGGTCATTAGGGAGGAAAACATAAAATTAAAGCTAGATATAGAAGCAGTATAAGAACATAGCTTAACTACCAGGTGACTTTGCAAAGGATCATGTTTTCCATGATCAACATCCATGTATTAAACAGTGGATTAAAATAGTGACCTCAATTAATAGAACTTCATTGATCTCTACTAACAATCCTTACGGTGTAAATCAATGAATAAATTTAACATGGCAGAAATTTTACTTGACATGAGCTCTGTGATCATAAAATCTGAATGCGTCTTCCCAATAGAATTTCCAAAGCTTTTGTTCAAATTATCTTTTATTTTGATGAAGTATCCTGAATATTAAAAGAGATTTTCATTAAATATATACTAAGACACATACTGAGTAGAACAGTAGCTATGAACAGGATTGGAGAATGCAGACAGAGTGGAGCTTTTCAACGATCAGATTTTCTCAACACAAGGAAACAAATCTGGAGACTTCTCCAACCTGACAGCACTTGCTTGAGGGAAGAGGCGGTAGGGTGTTTCTTCTCACCCTTAAGATGCGTGAGTGTGTCTTGGTGAGTGTTCCCTATAAGTGATCACTGCTACCGTGTGATCCACAGATTCCCACCTGGAAGCATAAGTCCTTACAACTGATGGTTAGAAAAAGACAAACTATACAGATTTTTAACTTATTCTCATTGTTATGTACCATACTTTATGTTGCAATTAAATTCTGAATTGGGCACTATTTGAGAGAGATGAAATTACACCAAATATTATCGTATCTTTAAAAATCCTGTATCATTAATGGGGGAAGTGTTCAAGTGAAAATGATTAGGAGAGAGAGACAAGGTTTCCTATGCCACACGGACTTCCTCATTCTCAGTCATGATTTCCCCCAGCATTTATGGTCGACTTGCATGGAGCCTTCCTGGGTTTGTTTATGACCAGTGCATTCGTTTTCCAGCAGAATGAACAATGTCAGATGTCAGCTCTCTTGCTCTCCTGGCATGACCATCTCAGATGGAAGCTACTTTGCACAGTATCATTTTTCTAGAAATAGTGGGAAGAATATTAAGCTGGGACTGAAGAAAATGTAGGCAAACTACCCATTGTACAAAGCTAGGCATTTCATTTAACCATTGTGTACACCCATTCTGTACCATCCAAATCATTGACATTCTTTGATATGACCTCTAATGATACTCCTACTGATATGCTTCTGGGGCATTTCTATATTCAGGGTTTGTGTGTGTGTGTGTGTGTGTGTGTGTGTGTGTGTGTGAAGTGACCATATTCCTCTTTGTAGTGGGATGAGAAGGTAGCAGACATTATGTTCTAGTGAACTGAAAGAAATCTCATGTTGGCATTGGATTTTAATAAATCTTTGTAGAAGAGGCCTAGATATATTCCAAACACACTTAAAGAAAGGGCTAGAAGAAGTAGCATTTTTAAAATGGATTCTCACTCTAGAGCAGGGGTGTCAAACTCATTTTCACTGGGGGCCACATCAGCCTCGTAGTTGCCCAAGGCCGAATGTAATTTTAGGACTATACAGATGTAACTACTCCTTAACAGTTAAGCAAGAACTTGGCGCTGCCACCAGGTAGAAACAAGGTGTCAGGCTGGATAAAACAAGGCAGAGGGCCAATTCAGTCCACAGGCCTGGTGTTTGCCACCTGTGCCCTAGAGTGCTGGGATAATAGGGTAAAATGGAAGACTTTGGAAAACCAAGTTAAGGGCATAGCAATAGGGCATTTCTATTGTCATACAGAAAAATGATTTGGGACATCATAAAGTTTCAAGATAACTTGAGGCTTACTGAACCAAAACAGTGGGCAGATAAATTTGAAATAGTGTTTACCACTATTTAAAAAAGTGGTGGCCATTCCTGGTTGTTGGAGTAAAAGAAATGAGAACCACCTTTCTCCATAGCTTGTGAGCATTTGTTTCTGGAAAGGAAGAGTGAGGCCAAGTGGAGATAGTGTCAGAGAAGAAAGCTCTGGTGAAGGAATCTGATCTAAAATACAGAAGGCTCTGCCTTCTCTCCCGCCAGCTCCTCCTCCTTCCTGCCATCATAATCCCCACACGTAGAACACAAATGTAGAGATAGTGGGATCCAGACACACGTATCTATTGTTCAAACTGGCAGTCTCAGCATCATCTCCTTTCATTGCACTAACGAGGCAGCTGCTGAGGGCATGAAAATCAAACCACGCAGAGGGAAAGCACCCCCTTCCTTCATCTGTTAGTCAACTGGAGTTAAGATTTTGGAAAACAGTAAAATGCAACATGATCTGGTGGTTAAGAGCCTACCCATGTGATGTCATGTAAGAGTTTGGATCCTGACTCTGAGCTCTTTCAGTTTCACCTTTCTTATGTATATAATGGGGTGTACAATGGAGCTATCAAGGTAACAACCAGAGTGTGCTTAGCACAGGGTCAAGTACATAGTGAAACCTCATAAATCAGAGCTATTGTTAACCTCCTACACTTTATCATATGTTCATTTCCCCTCTTCCGCTCTGTGAAATGAATTCGAGAGAAAACAATACTTTTGTCTTCCTTGTCTAGGTCTATAGCCTTAGTACCTAGCACAGGGCTTTGAATATACAAACCTAGGTATAGTTTGCTTTTTTATTTTTGGTTTGCTTTGTTTTGTTCTGCTTGCTGCTAAACTTAGGTCACTCTGCTGAAATCCAACCGTGCAACAGTTCAGTGCACCCAGCCATATCTACTCATTGTTCCATCAACACAGCTTACTTCTAGAATAAATTATACAAATATGGTGAATATTTTCGGTCCAGAGTGATTTTAATTGACTTAGGTTCATCTAGTTCTAATTTTTTGTAGGCCTGTCTGTTAACTAAGTTTTACTAAACTACAATAAAATATTAGAAAGACATATAAAAGTCTGAATGCAGGCCTAGTCCATCATAGTAAGCCTAGTTGCACTTAGAAACTTTCTGGTGAAACCATCAGCAATGTGGTGTTGCCTCCTGAGCCCTTTCAGTCCGCTGATTTCCTCCTCCTCTTCCTCCTTTTCTTCCTCTTCCTCCTTCCTATCCTCCTGTCCTTCTTCTTTTTTTCTCCTCTTTCTTCCTCCTCTTCTACTAACTAGAAACTTACTACTTAGCACATGCTGAATAGGTTTCCTTCTTTACTTGAAACGAGTATGTACCAAAGAACACTCACCACTTCAACTCTTACTTTTCCAAGTGTGGTCCTAGGACCAGCAGCTTTGAAATCCCTGGCAGCTAGTAATTCTGAAGCTGAGGCCCCATCTGTCTTGGGGATAGGTATGAAGCTTGAGAAGCTCTATCTTTATCCTATCTAGGGAAGACATGGTTTCACCCACTAGAGGGCATCGTCACTAGGCATTCCATTTATTTCAAGTGTGATAAAAAGTTCTTTTTAAGAACCATCTGCAGTTGCCAAAGGGATAGTATGCTTAGTTCCTCTAAAGTAAAAACAGCAAAGTCAAACCAGGTTACACAGAGAAAGGCAGCATGTGAGATTAATGAAATAAGCAGTTCCGTGGCACTAGCAAAGCATAAAACCAGGTGCCAAATCCTACATCGTAATGTTGGCTCTTGTTCATGGATCATAGAATTGTAAAGCAGGGAAAGACTTTGATAATCACCTCTGGGGCAACCTCCTTGTTTTACAGGCGAGGAAGGAGATTCTGGGAGGCTCACTGGCCGTTCCTAATTCACACAGCTCACCATTTGCCAAGCCAAAGCTGGATTCCCCACCAAGAGGAGAAAGAGATTTTAACAAGTTGCTAAACATATCTCTGTAGTATTCCTGGGTAAAATGGAGTTCATACTTGTCTTTTACACATAGGACAGGTTTAAACACGGTTAGTTGTAGTTTCTTAAGAGGAGGGAGATAGAAACAGAGGCATTTGTCATTTTTTTCTTCAGTTATTTATGTTGATCTCCACTACATCCGAACACAGCCTAGAAGTCTTCAGCTCAAGCCCCAAAATGTCCACATGGAAATATCAACCAATCACTCAGTGTTGAGTAACCATAACGCTCCATGGCATAGCTTCACATTCCTTTTAGCATGATGCTAGCATGATTTCTGCTCTTGGTGGTCTGTGGTTATGGGTGTTACAATAGCTTGGCTGTTAACTGCTTTTAATTCTCAATTCCATATGTTTTCTTGCATGCAAAATGGGATCAACAACACTGTGTCACAGACCCAAAGACACAGAAGGTGATGAAAACTGAGCTAGTAGATCCTCATTCATCTGAGAAGCTGGAAGGCTTCACAAAGAAAGGAACCCTAATTGCACACACAACACCCTTACTACAACTTGCTCACATGTCTTCAAAATGACCTTTTAAAGAATGTTTTAAATGTCAATGCTTTTTAAGAAAACACTGAACCAAGCATGGGAATCACATGGGAAAAATTTCTAAATCACCAAGGAAAGAACAAACAACCATATTTTCAATTTTCTCTGGCCTTTTTTCTTTCTCTTATTTATCAATGCAATTACTTAATACAAACTAAAATCACATAAAATGAATAGGCAAGCACTTGGATGTTGATGGGTAAAATACAAGTGGTTTCTCAGACTGAGTCCCAGTAGTTTAGCAAAACTCCAAGATGAAAACTGTATTGAAGCAAAGTCTTTGTGGAGTACCCCAGCAACAAAGAAGCTCCTAAAATAAGTATGTAAATGTTTTAAGGAATAGCTAATCTTGCTTAATTTCTACATTGACAAAGAAATTTAAACATAGCTCCCAAATTAATTTTTCATAGCCATGACCCATTTTCCCATCTCTTACTTTTAGCTACAGTTCATAAATTGTATCCTAACCAACTGTCATAATTTTACCAGCCATAACTGCTTATAGTGTTACCCACAAGCTCACTTTTAATTATGAAGAATATAAATGCAAAAGACAGTCACTGAGACTGGATTAGAGTCTGAAGTAAAAGATCTAAGTACTTTTTTTCTATTTTAAACAAAATAGGCAATGATCTTAGCAAAAAACAATGATGTCTGATTAGTTGAGCTAGTAATTGTAATCTATGATTTAAAAAATTTAAATTATAAATTTGACTTTCCTAAAACATAGACCAGATTATATACTATTTATATAGGGTGTGTGTTTTCTCTACCATAAGAATAGTACAACAACCATAAAGAAAAATGGTAGCATTTAATAAACTTTATATTTTAGCATTCATATAAAAATGTATATGCAGCTATTTTAGAAGAACCATATTACCATTTGGCCTTACCCTACCCATTCCATTTGATAATATCCCTTTTTCCCCATTATAATAAAAGAATGGCTCTCAATTATTGTGAGTAATATTAGTGGTATACACATGCTTATATCTCAAATATGCTTTTAATTTTCTGAGGTGGAGGCTAATTGCCGGTGATATTTGAATGTTTCAAGGGAGTTAATGCCAAAAGACTTGGACCTGATTTTAAACTGAATATTTCCCAGATGTGTGGCAGGGTGAGAGGTGAAATAGCTACAGAAACCAACTTCCCACCCATGTGAGACTTACCTGGGAGAATTTTAAGTGAGGATTAATTAGGCAATGAGACCCTGTAAGCAGCCAACCTCACAGCTCCCAGAAGTAAAAGCTGGGCACCTGCTCAGTTGTAACATAAGCCGGATGTTGAGAAAGAGAAGTATCAACTACCACTGAGTCCTTGCACTTGGTTTATCATGCTCTTTGAACCAACTTTCTTTTGAAAATCCAACTCTTTTGTCAGTGCTAAAAAGCTTACTCACTAAGAGATTAAAGACCTTAGTTTTTGGATAAGTATCCGAAAGATATTAAAGTAGCAAAAATATATGCAAAACACTTAACTCATGAGTATGAGCTTATAAATATAAAAAGACAGCTTAAGTAAAACCAGAGGACACTGCTATTAATGTGGCTCATCCTAGACAAGCTTTGTAGGGGCAGACCCCCAGGGACACAAAGGTGCTGGAACTCCGTGTCTCTCTGGGAAGCCGGGCAACCTATCAGAGGAAGAGGCATTTGGTGCAGCTTCACAGTTGTCTGTCCAGATTCAGTAGAGACTAAAGATGCCTTGGAGCAAGATCTTGCCAATTACCCATCCTTCAGGGTTGGGTGCTTTAGCTGGACTTGATTTTGCCACCTAAAACAAACAGCTCATCTTTGTTGGAGACTAAATAGTAACTTTCCCAGAACTACCAGTATTTAGAAGGTCTGGGCCCTAAATGTCAAAATGAATGTTTCTGTTAGGGTACATACCCATTTTCTGATATTTTTAATTTAAATTATCATGAGGACATGAGTGCTGGTTTAAATAGGAGGTATTGATGGAGAAGACATATGTCAACATAAAAGCCTATGATCAATATGTCAGCCAATTGAGATCTGATAATTCAACACACATAAAAATTAGGATTGGCGAAGTTAAAAGAAATCAATGAAATGTACCTGTTTGCTAACAGTAACAGCAAAATCTTCAGCAACATCAGTTCTTCAAATATGTCAAGTTATTCTGTACTGGAGTCTACTTGAAATAATTTTCCTTATATGTCTTTCTTTCTTAGACTTTTTAAAAGTATTTATTAACATGTGTGAGATTGTCAGATTATGGTAAGGAATAAGGGAAGTGTACAGAATATGAGAAAGTATCCTACAAAGAAAATAATTGATATTTTTTGGACTTTAATAAATTTGCCAGAAAATTATGTCTGCCAAAAGAGTTAGTGTGTCAATATTTTGCTTCATTTTAAAAGTCAAAAATATATCTGACTTCCCCATGTGATTGCCTTACACAGTAGTTACCTAGCAAGGGCAACTGAAAAAAGAAACCTATCAGATTCCAATGAGTAGTACAATCCTCACTCCACAGGGGTGCCGGAATCTGTGCAGGGTTGAATGAAGGTGAAAGAAAAACGCAGTGAAAACCATGTTCAAGTCTAGCCATTTAACAGTATAGAGTGCATATCCCTTGAAGTTTTGAGTGTGAAGACAGCTGAGAAAATGTCTCTGAAGCTCTCGTTTGGGAAATCGAGTTGGTGTAATTGGATAAAACATGTGGCACAAGCCTGTGCAATTAGCTCACATAGCTCGTACATCAAACATAATTATTAGCGGCTGTTTTTGTCAACCGGCAGATTAGAGAAACAATACAGAGGAACTGTGATGATGAACAAGGCAGCGGGTGAAATGGTCGTGCTCTACCCAGTAGCTTTTATGTCTTGACATAAAGAGAAGACTTCGTCATCCTCTCTGGACTCGGAGTATTGACTGAGAAAGCACAGAGGAATGAGAGGGCTGTTTGTTGGCTACAGGGCTACAGATAGGATCTCCCACCAGTCAGAAAGCTGTTAAGCACTCAAGATGAAAAGGCCCATCAGGGACTCAGAGTCAACAAGCAATTGTTTATATTTGGACATTTGCAACAGACCGCATTACCTCAATGCCCTTGACCAAGTTTCTGAGGCAAAGGCTTTAGTGTGGTTAGGGTACTTCTTTTAAAAAACCTTTTAAAACAGGTTCTGATTGCACACCTACGTAAGGAAGGGGAACAAAGTGGTCCTTGAATTTTGCTGTGGTTGAATTTGAAGCAAGTGGAATTTAGTAGGAAAAGACTGAGTAGAATAATTCTGAATTTAGGCTTGGGACTCCATTTTCTTCCTTCTCTCCCTATAACATGCAAGTCACGGTGGATCTTTTTATGCTCGGTTGATGGCTGTCATCTAATGTGATTTTCACAGGGTTACATTTGGTAACTAGTCCTGAGGGTATGTGCTCACATCTTTGAGCTGAATATACATACGCAAAATAATGTGAGGCATCAGTCTTCAGGCGAGAGATCGTGCTGAGGATGCAAGACCAACTGAGGTATAGGGGTGGAGGGGAGAGTGGTGTGCTCCTCTCTGTTCAGTGGCTTCTGATTTTACCCCACTGAGTGTTCTGGGAAGAGTTGGCACATTCAGATACAGAGGGAATACCTGCCAACGGGGATTAGTTTTCCTTTCCTCCTTCCGGAGGAAAAAAAATAAGTTTGCCAAAGTTGAAAAATGCACTTTGCATATTATTTTCTTCAGATAAACTAATTAATTTCGTTCCATCATTTTATATGGATACCTGCTACGTGTATTGTATGGAGAAATGAAAGAATCACGCTTTCAATAAACTAGGGGCAAGCTGAGTCTCTTCCTACCCCCAGCCAAATTCTCTTCTCTTTCTTCACCGTAGTCTTCCCTTCTGCCAAGTGATCAAAGATTAGACTTTTAAAAGAATCTGAAATCTGCATACTGAATATTTTCCCTGATATAAAAACATACCTAGATCTTGTATCAATGCATAAAAAAATAAGTTCAGCTACACAGTAGCTGTACCCTCCCCATAAAACTGCTTAGTAGAGTTCTATTCTGAGTTCCATTTCCATGGTCTGACATAGTTTAATCAATCTTTTAAAATTTTGTAAGGGCATGACTACTTTTATTTATTTCTATTTGATTGGGTTTTTTTAATTTTTTAAATTGTTTTTCTATCCGATTTGTCTGTGTAAGACAGATGTGCATCTATTTAATAACAGGACTATGAAATGCATACTGTATTATGGGTCCTGATTTCTGAGTCTGTTTTCATAAAATATGGAAACTTCAAGTATGTTCCCTTCTAAAATTATATTATGAGACTAAATTTGACATCTATTTGGACACGATTTACAAAGATCCTTATATGAAAACAAATAGGGTTTACTTTGAATCTTACCCAAGAATAATCTACACTGAAGTATTTCAATGTTTTTACTAAATTGAATTATATTACAATCACAGTTTTTTCCTGACCTTCTAGAATCAGTAGTAGAGGAGGAAACCTTTGAAAGAGCAGTTGAATGAAACTATTGAACATTGCTCATTCTTCTTCATAGATGTTTCCATTAATTTATTAACCTGACTTGCTGAAAAGTCAGACATTTTACTGAGAATTGTTTTTGCCATGTTGATGGTAATTTCACAAATTTATTTCCAAATTTTTATGGTCCTTTCTAGCATCTGTTTTTCTCTATCCCATACTGATGCACCAAAATTTTAATCACCATAAATTATAAACTAGTCATGTTACTGCAGGTGAGCTTAATTATTTGACAATGCAAGCTTATCAGAATTGAGCAAGTCAATTCAAATTCCTTCTTATGATTGATTGTATGAATTAAATTATATTAAACATGTATTTCTTTGAGGGGAAATGCTTTTTCAAATTTTGACAAACAGATGTAAATGGAAACATTTCTTCAAACTCAGTAGAATTTTATCCAGCTGAACTGAAGCATAACACAAAGAAGCTTAGGATAACTTTTCTTTGAATGTTGTTCTTTTTCCCCCCAGAATTTTTAAAGGTTTTAACAATTTTGGGAAAAAATGAATTGAGTAAAATGAGACCTTTACAATCAGCATGGTTTGAATGCATATTTTAATGCAAGAAGTACAAAATCAAATTAGTCTAGTATTTTTATTTCTCTCAGTGTTTCTTCCCTATTAACTTGTGGGTTTTGGTTTCCTTTTTATGTCTTTTCCTTGTAATCTGGATCCCAGAAATACCTTCTATTCATGAGAACTCAAGTACATAGTAATTGTAATCTGTCTTCTATTCTTAAATGCTGGACTTTCAGCACACTTTATTCAGAACAGCTTGCTAAGACTTGAACCAAGGCTAGTATGAAATAACATTTGCCTGAAATATATATGTATATATTTTCCACTTATCTTCTCTCAACATTTTTTAAAGATCTCCTGATTGGTCCTAACACTAAGTGATTCTTTGAAACCACCCCCTACATATAATGTTCCCTTAGCCATCAGTTTTCACTTTCAAAATTGGATCCGATAGATGTTTTCTCTTAAAGTATTTGTGCACTTTCTTGAGAGTTCACTACTTTGAACCAATTTAGGCACTGTTTTTTAAATAAGATGTAATATCGAGATAATTTCTGGTCTTTGTCCACCATCGAAAAACAGATATCATGAGTCGGGTAGAATTCCTTTTGTCTAGTAATTTCTTTAAAGATAGCTTATCAATTTAAGAATTAATGAAACAACAAAAATGTTCATTGACAGTTAAAACGTTCCATTTCCCATGCATAATTACCAAGAACAATAAAGGATATACATTGGGTCTAATGTCAATCTGTAGTTGCTTGTCAGTAAAGAAGGAGTAATACCTTCCTCCCACCCACATGTGCTGAAGGTAATAGTCTCTAAGGACATCTCTTTCCAGCCCAGTGTTGCTTTTCCCGTGTTGTCTCTGCTAGAATGTCTTACCCTTACACCGACACTCCATCTTTGTTTTTGTAGTCTCAAAACTTAATTTTAAGTACCAGAAAAAAAAAACCTTTACCGTAACTTCTATGAAACTGTCCTATGCAGTGTACTCTGCACAATCCTGGCTGTATGATTTACTAGTGATTAGAAATGGATGGCGCTGTCCTTTTCTAGTGCCAACCTCAGAGGTTCGTTTTCTTTGCCAGCTGTGTGTTGTGGCAATGACAGGGCACCTCCATACGCCTCAGGGCAAAGGGTACTTCCGCCTTGGTGTGTGGCCAACCCAGGGCGGTCTTCAGTCCAGAGGACCGTGATCTTCATGGGTGTCTCGATTAAACTTCCCCTTTTCAGTGGAAGGTAGAATTTCTTATTTCAAAATCATAAGTTACAGAAGCATACCATTTTATCTATGGCAACTTCATGTTTCACTTTAGCAAGTATATGGGTTATTGGTCTTTTGTACAAATAAAAATATACAAACTGATAGTAGTATTTGTATTTCTTAGAAGTATCATAATTACTCACTCTCTAAGTGACTTTGGAAAGAACCCTTGAAAGAGTGAATTAGCTAATTATATGTTATTCCATACTGTGTTGAAAGCTTGGCAAATTTACAATACACATGTGCAAAATGAGCCTTGAGCTTGTACCTTAAATCTTGCTATACATTAAGCATTTTAAACTACTGAGCACTGTTCATGCTTAGCTAACTCGTGAACACTTCAATGCATCAGATAAGTTTTTTTCTTGCCAGAAACCCAATATCAAGATGTGCTCTACTGACCCATTTTATTTTTCTCATCAAAATGAGGAGAAAAGGGATTCTATATTATATTAGTTATCCTAAAGCAATGCATAAGAACTTGAGTAAATGTGGCAGACATTTTACAGGAACACGCTTAGGGCAATTAGATTTATGGCCAAGATGACCATTTAGCAAAAGATGCCATGGAGTGATTCCTCCGACCCTTTATGTTGGCTTTTGAATTTTTCTTTCTTAATTAATAAAATGTAGTGGTTGAGCTCCACTAGGATAAATTGTTTCTGTGTAATGGATGAGATAAAGTAGCCTATGAAACATTAAGTAGTTGTAAAATCTTTGCCTGGCTGCCAACAGTGTATGGATGCTTACGGGGGCCTCGGGGTATACCAGAAAGATCATGCACGAACTATCTGTTTCAGACTGTAAGGAATCCAGAGGTGCTTGGGTAAGTCCCTCACTGGCCCTGGGTTTCCAGAGGTCAGTGATCACGGCAGGGCATCGGGGACATACCAAACAATTCCTAGATTTCATCACACTCGTCTCTGATTCCACAATTTACTAAAACCTAGCTTTATCTTAAGCCTCCAATGATCTGAGCTTTTCTCACTAAATAAATGAGACTAAGTTTTCTTATTTAGTAATTTTAGTTGATTTTGAGTCTTTGAAATCTGTGCTTTAAAATTAGACTGATTAGAAGTTTTGACTGAATAGAGCTGACTTCTCAAAATGATTTATATTGACTTAGTCCCTTGAGAGAGGAGGGAGAAAGTTTTACAATAAATATGCCTCCCAAGGCCTCCTTCTAGTAGGTAGGAGGATCTAGTAGATCACAGGAGATCTACTTAGGGAGCTGGTTGGCTTCTGCTAGAGCATGACACCTTCTGCTGTCATTCCGAATTCTCTATGGATGTTCCCAGCAGCAGTAACATGGCAAGGGTTTGTCTCCTACATCTACACGGCTGGTCTTTAAAACTCTTCCTACAGAGAATGGCAGATTCCCCTTCCTTCCCCTCCCCAGGCCCAGAGAGGAAAGACAAGCCACACGGGATTCCCTCAGGCTTGGTCCCCAAATGGGGAATGCAGAGGGTGCAATCAGAATAGGGCCCAAGTGGGGTGTGGCCAGACTGCCCAGCCCAGCAAAACAAAGCAAAACAAGATTTCTAAATTTCCAGAATTTTTTGAAGAACTGATTTCTTTATTTAAAAAACAAGAAGAAAGGGCAAAACTAATAAAGAGCTTTATAAAACTTTATATACAAGTATATTTTCCTCATACAAATAGATGTTTATCTTTTAAAAATAAGATAAAAGGCTTGGATGGATGCCATTTTTACAGTGGGATAGATGGTGAGAAATAGCATAAAACAGAAGAGTTTAGAAAGGGAAGAGGAAGATACAGTTAGAAAAGCCCAGCACACCTTATTTTAACGGTAATAAGGTCAGGAGCGAGGCAGAAAGTAATTACTGAAAATATTACTTTTTAAAAGATAAATTTATATTTATATCAGAAAATATATTTGTAGATCTCCTGTGATCTACTAGATCCTCCTACCTACTAGAGGAAGGCCTTGGGAGGCACGTCCATTGTAAAACTTTTTCCCTCCTCCCTCAAGGGACTAAATCAATATAAGTTATTTTTGAGAAGTCAGCTCTATTCAGTCAGAACTTCTAATCAGTCTAATTTTAAAGCACATATTTCAAAGACTCAAAATCAACCAAAATTACTAAATAAGAAAACTTATTTATTTATTTATCTCAGTTATTTAGTGAGAAAAGCTCAGATCATTGGAGGCTTAAGATAAAGCTAGGTTTTAGTAAATTGTGATGAAATCTAGGAATCGTTTGGTATGTCCCCGATGCCCTGCCACGATCACTGACCCCTAGAAACCCAGGGCCAGCGAGGGAGGGGTAAGGATTGAGAGTGGGAGGTGGGGGCAGGTGGGATGGGGGAATGTGGTGGCAGAAAATGGAGACAACTGTACTTGAACACCACAGAAAATACAAAGAATAGAAATAAACAAAAAAAATTTATGGGACCCAATGTCAATTACCTTGGGTCACAGCAAATGACTCAAACATGTAAGTATTTCCAGCATTTTTTCTCCTGGATTGCTGGCCATTGGGATTGGGGGCAGAGGTCCTATCTGCAGGGACACACAAGCTTTTCTAGGCATTCGTGTCACAAAATGAGACATACAATCTTTTCTCATTTTGCAAGTTAATTAAATTTTTTTCAGATTTTATTTATTTGTTTTTAGAGAGGAGAAGGGAGGAAGAAAGAGAGGGAGAGAAACATCAATGTGTGACTTCATCTCGAGCACCCTCTACTGGGGACCTGGCTGGCAACCCAGGCATGTGCCCTGACTGGGAATTGAACCAGAGACCCTTTGGTTCATAGGCTGGCGCTCATTCCACTGAGCCATGCCAGTCAGGGCATATTTATATCAGCCCTTACTATGGACAATTCTCAAGGATTTTAAATAAATTATTATTCTTAGAAACATGTAATTTATGTCATTGTGAATATAATCTAAGAACACAGAAGATAATGTTTGAAAACGTGGCACTGTTGTAATACTGATAATTATCTATTTCCTGACATAGTTTGATAAAGTTAAGTGGACAGACAAAATCTCTGCTGGTGTGGAGCTTACTAAATCTGCTGAGCTAGCACAGTGTCAGAAGGAGACACATTAGATAACCATATGCAAATATTTGTTGAGTAATGATCAACATGAAAGAACCAGAGTCCCATTTCATTTGCAGTAAAGATACCACAGAACATTAATCTTTAACACACTTTAACAATTAATTTACAACAAGGGATTACTGTTCATAGATTGTATTGTTAGTTTTTGATACATCGAATATTAGCTCAATGATGATAGTTAAATTACAACAATGGTCAATTAAAATAGCCTTTAAGTTGAGATTAGTTTTAAAATATGCCACTGTGCATATCAATAAAGCCAACAATCACTGCGTTTATTTTATGACTTGAAGTACCAGATGAGAATGTAAAAGGTCATTTTGCTCGTTAGCATATTGGGGAAGATATATCTTCTCATATAGAAATGATAAGGATAGTCTGCAAATGCAGGTCCTTTTCCCATGCACAATTCTAAATGAATGTCAAGGGTATCTGAAAGAACTGTGGCTAATAGAGAAACTAAATAGCTCTATTGCATTATGCTGAACAGGCAACTGGAGTCTATAATAGTACATGGTAGACCAGACATAGATTAACGATTAGCCCACTCTGCTGTCCTCCTTTAAAAGGTGGTGAGATCATTCTAAAGCAAGTGTATGCCTTTAACTCTGGGTAGCGGGTAGGCAATCAAGTGAATGCCTACTGATTTATAGCAATTTGTTGGCCTGAGAATAGTTTGAAGGCCTTGTACACCTTTAATTCCTAGTGTCAACACAGTTAATCCTATAAGAATGTCTATAAAATACTTAAAGGGGTAGTGGAAGACAATTAAGCTCCCACCAACACTTCCATACTCTTATTAAGGAGAAGAAAATAAAGAGTCTGATAATAATCTTATTGCAAGTCTGCAAAACTGACTATAAAAAACAATGTAGTATATTTGTAAATAAGTTCCAAATCCAGATATCACAGGGATGCAGATGTTGAAGTCCCACACTTATCAAAAACAAGCATAACACAAACCCAGTACTTCTTTCCACATTCTTTAAAAATTGTTCTTTGATGTTAAGCTGCTGCAATTATTTGTGTCTATTCCTGTTTGTGGTTCTGCTTCTCTGCACATGTTTCTGTCAATACTTTTTTATGTCAAAGGCCTGCTCTATCTCTGAGTCATAGTTTATAGAACAGTGTGTGGTCTGTGGCCCAGCAGAACCATCATTGCCTGGGAAATTGCTGGAAAGTCAAATTCTCTGGCACCTTCCAGATGATTCTTACACAGGCTCAAGTTTGAGAACCACAGGTCTAAAAGACTGATGAGCTTGCCAGCCATTCTGATTCAGCGCACAGTAAATATACCTATTCGGTGTCCATGACTGAGGTTCTGTGCAATCCTGTGAGCTACAGGCAATTAGCCCCAAGGAAACTGAGACTCCGGGAGTATAACCGACTTACCCAGGTTGACACAACTAGTTAAGTAACAGAGCTGAGATGTTCAGACAAGGTCTTCTGCTCTTTTAGAGAGACCTCTTTCTTCCCTCTCATTCACACCCAAGCTCCTCCATAAATTTCATCACATGAAATGTGACTCTTGCTGTTTCCTTTAAAAATTTGTGTGAGGTCATTACCAGCCTCACTGTGTGGGTGTGGTGGGGGGGTGTGGGGGGAGAGGGAGAGAGAGAGGGTCAGACAGTCACATAGACATGGGCAATAGGGTGGAGAGAAATGAGAGGAAAATAAGTACCTAATACAAAAATTAGGTACATTTTGACACTTTCAAGGGCGTTCAGCTAGATCCAGATGCAGTTTTTGAAATTGTTGAATCAAGCAAATAGTCAGTCTCACACAGGTTTAAAGCACATGGGGGTCCTTAAACTAACCAACACAAATACAGTTCTGTTACCCCATAGTCGTGTTACTGCGCAACTAGGTGCTTTCCTCCCCTACTCTTCAAACACCCATTGTCTTCTTCCTTTTTGCATGCACCATTTGTGGAATATTTTACTGGGCACATGCTACCCATGAATTTGGTGACAGTTTTCTACTCCACAATAGCCACGATATTTTTTTTGAGCTCATGTAATTGTTGAGCAAACAAACAAATAAACCAAAAACCAGCACCAGATGCTCGTTAAAGACGACGAAGCAGATTCTGTTCAGACAACAGCAGTAAGGGAGACTGCAATATTGACAGAGCTCAACTCCAACTAAGAGAAAGGTGGCTGCAGTGGTAAAGGGAGAATAGATAGGGAACCAGTAGGGACTGAAAAAGGTGGGACCAGAGACTAGAGGCTATGCAGAAATGAAGAATTACGGAATGGGGTAAGCAGAGAACTGATAAATGTGGTTGGGCAAGGTGGGTTGGGATGATGTATAATTTGCAGTTTGGCAGCATTGAATTGTCTCAAGTAAAGGCTCAGCATGAGGGCTGGGGCACCTTTGAGGACACAGCCTCGTGAGGACAGTGGCCAGGCTAAAGTCTGGTCAGGCTCAACGCAATGTCCAGGAAGGACCTTTGTGCTGTGTGGGAGCCCAACGGTTCACAAAAATGTTTTGAGGCTTCATTTAATTTAGCTCTGTTTCACTTTAAAGAGAGGTGAAAACATTTGGCATTTTCAGTATTTCTAATTATGGTGATGGGAAATATTTAGAAATTGAAAACTACTGTACATTTTTTTTCTGGATGTGATCATATAAACCTGGAATCTGTTGGATTTCCTGAATGTAAAGTAGCGCTTGACTGTCAAGAACTGTGAGTGGAGCCGTGTTTGAAACAAATTCCAGGGTGTAAATGCGCTAACTACCAGCTGGAAAGAAATAATTGCTGTTCAATTTTGTCAACACCAATGTTGATGGAGCCACATCATTCTCCACTTGATCATCTGCAAAGTATCTATTATAATTTTTACAACATAGGAAAATTACTACATTTGTTTTGTCATAGACATGAAAGATAAAACTAATATAGTTTGTGATGGACACAAAGCTAGATATTTTTATGTTTCCCTAGAATTTTAATGTCACATTTGTGAAGATGTGCACTCTCTGAATGTACAGGAGGACCTATGAAAAAGAGATATTAGGGTTTCTACACTAAACCTCATGTCCTTTATTCAGAAATGAATATTACCAAAATTTGCCCATATTTTTGGTCTAATTCTAAGCAGATTACACATTTAGTTTATCTGCTGGTTCTAGTGCAGGTATGCAGGAGCTCCTGAGAGCATTCTATTTTCACAGCAGAGAAGGGCATCAGAACTAATTATGATGACTGGGTCAGCAGGAGAACCATGAAATTTTGATGATCATCTCTCTATGTGAATAAAGAAATAAGGGAACTTAAACATTTAAGTTCCAAATTATTTTTAATAAAGTCACAGAACTGTAAAACTTTAGTTAACTAGAAAAATTAATCTATATAAAAGTTAATCCCTTTGTGTTGATAAAACTATATGCTTCTCTAAAAAAAGTCTGCTTTTAATGAATACCCAACCTTCCTGTACTCAGCCAGTCATTGGACCAGTCACTGATTTATTTATTTATTCAATAAATATACTGAGCACATATTATGAAATATGAACTGTTCTAATAAAAAATCAAGACAGCTGTGATTGCTATGGTACTTTGAGGAAGATACACAATTGAAGAGATGAGACCCACAGTGATTCCAAAAGGAAGACCATGTTTGGAGCATTTAGCCCCGCACCCGTGGGTACAGCCACATAATCAGTGATGTGTGTAGTATAAACTCAACAGTTTGAGTGACAGCAGACTGAAGGAGCTCAATGGGTTTTCCTGTATTAGAATATATTAGACCTCTTTAGGACGCTGATAACAATTCATGAGGAAGAGAAAGAGAGAGTTATCTTGGAGAGGTTAAGATTTGTGAATTATGTTATACTAGTCATGATCTATTTCAGCACATTGACTAACACTATCAAACTATAGAGTTTTATAATCTCTTTTGAATTAAAATATTTAGAGAAACGTAACAGACGTGACTGATTCTGAATTCATGAGGCTCTGACATTCATGAGCTGCTTCCAAATTTCACAACTGATTTTTTTAAAAGTATATTCCTCACCCAGGAAAGCACCACTGTTATTCAACAAAGCAGAACCCTTACTTTTACCGAGAGTGGCTCTCAAAGGGCCACTGGCAGGAGAGCCAGCTCTGGCTCCGACACACCCTGAGCTCTCTACCCTCCTGGGGCCGCCTGTACTCACTGACTTTCCTCTGCCCAGAACACTCCCCTCAACTCTAGAAACTTCCACCCCTACAAATTCTTCCCCTCAAATCCTACCCAGGGAGGCCATCTCAAACACCAATTATCTTTTTCAGGATTACCTCTTTACTACTCACAGCCCGACAACACATTTTTAGCACTGAATGTATTGTTTTGAATTGTAATTACTTTAGTTAATTGTGTCATTATCCTACCCGGTTTTAAAAGTCCTTGAAAGTAAAGACTGTGTCTTGTGTGTCTTTGCATCCTTCAGAGAGAGAGCTCACACAAACCCTGCACATTTGTGCTTAATATGTGCTAGCCAAATAATTCTTAGGGTTCATTTCTATATTCCTATTCTGTTTCTCTAAAACAGAACAATAGGACTCGCTGTTTATTTTTTACACCTAGCTTCCCCATCCACATCCGTTCTATTAAAGTTTTGTCTTTTCCATTGTCGTGTTGTGCCCATAAAAAAAATATTTAAGGAGGAAGTTACTATCGAGCAGTCACTTTTTTATCCTAATAGCCCAAATCGTCTTGGTCCAGTGATGGCTGGGGAGAATGGGGTCAGATGCTTCTCTTCCGGGGAAGAAGGAGAAGCATAAACTAGGAAGACACCTGTGAATGGCCACCTCCTCAGATTTACTTCTCAAGGGTTCATCAAATATTATACACCCTGCAGGTTAAAAGAAAAGAGGATTTACATGAAAATTATGACTTCTGCTTACAACATAAATATCAAGTCTGTTAGATTTCCTTCTGTGAAACTCAGGCATTGTTCTCTGTTGCATGCCTATTGAAGACTGTCATCTCAATGAGTCATTTGTCACATGATTTTCCAACAGGATCCCCTTGTGGGAACAGGAAAGAGCAGGGAGATATGATGTAGAGGCAGAACAGTCAGAGACTGAGAGCAAGATATTCTGAAAGTCAAGGTACAAATGTTGGATCCATCGTTACTGACCTGTGTATAAGTTATACAGCCTCAGTATCCTCCATTTTTTTAATCTTCAATTGAGAATAGCAATACCTCCTACAATGGTCATAGGACCAGTATGAGAATTAAAGCAACAAACTACAAGAAATTACCTTTTTACAATATGCAAATGAACATGTGTTTATCAGTTCATACCTTAAAGGTAACTATCAGCATAAAGAAAATGGATGTTAAAAGTATAGATAATGTCTCTCCTTCATCCTTTCCAGTCCTTCCTTAGTTTGAGCTTGTCAGTCGAGATCTGTCTTACTCTATTCATGAGAACATGTGCTGCGTTAGGTCGGAGGCTTCCTACAGGATACCTGGACAGAATGGTCCATGGCATGCACTCCGGCACTTGTCTCTGCTGATGTCAACTTTGCAATGGGGAAACTCAAGCATTTCCATTGGCCTCCACATGACTTATCAACCTGTGAAAGAAAAGGAGGCATTCATGTCTTGAAAACAAGCCACTCTTTTCCACTGGGAAGAGTATAAACACACAATTCGTTGACCATATTTAGGATGGTATTTCTTACAATAGCTAATATATGATGAATAATAACATACGATCAACTTCCAGATTTTATGGGCCAAACCAATAGGAATTTGTGAGTTCTGTTCAGGACTACTAACCTGGTGAAGAAGTTCCAAAATCTAGAACTCTTGGAGGAAAACATCCCTCTAATGATAATACAAAAGTCACTAAGCTCTAGGGAATTTCTAATTATTTAATATGTATATCTGATTTAATCCCCACAACAAGACTGTGAGGGTGGTGCTATTGTTGTCCATTTTACAAATGAGGTGAAGACACAGGCAGTTCAATGGCTTCTATACCAGTCATTCACCAGTAAATGTGCAGCCAGCATTCAAAGCCAAGTATTCTGGATCCCGAGGCTTTTGATAATCACCACACTGCTCCCCTACCCCGAGGAAGCTTTCCCAAGAGTTATAAAATAAGAAGTAAGTAGTTAGTATCCAAGGTCTTCTTGACATAAAATAGATGAATATTTTTAGTAGACTATCAAATGCCTTTTCTCTAGTTTCCTACAAACTTTTCAGAGAAAGTTATCTTTAGCTGCATCAACCAAAACTTGGGTATTAAGGAGAATGGTGTCTTCTCTATCAGTTACTAAGTCCCTCAGTTTTCCATTCTTTTTAGAAAAAAAACTTAAAAAATGCTGATGGGTGTTCTCCCAACCTAGGGTAGTGATTCTGCTATTTTAAAGATGAGGTGGATGTGGGATTAGCCTCTCTGTACCTTGAAATGTCAACACATTTGCCAAAAATAAATTGATCAGTTAAATGTAGCCAAAATATTTAGTTTATCTAAGTGTCCTACAAAGAAGAAATAGCTTACCACTGTTTTTACAGATTGAGGTAAATCTTACATATTATTGACATGTGCTATAGATTTAATTTAATACCATACTACAGATGTGTGCGCTGATAAGCTTTTGTGAAATCTAGGTTAAGATGAGTAGAGTTGTTTCAATATTTATGGGGTTGAAAATGCAGAGTTAGCAAAGGAAGCATTTTAATTAAAACAATATTTTCCCCTATATGCTCAGAGTAAAATACAGGGGAATTCTTTTAAAGAACTACTACTTTTTTTTCTATACAGCTTCTGGGGTTTGGGGCACATTGAAAAAGGTTGGAGTTTTATTTCCAATTTTTAAAAATCTTTTGATTTTAGAACTATCAAAAATAAACTCACTAGTTTCTTCCGATATTCCTTTCTCTCTACTAACTTTACGTGACTCTTTAAGTATGGCCTTTTTTAATTGTATGTTTTAGGTATCCTGAAGATAACTTCAGTGGAAATCGGAGTTGTTGCCGTCAAAGCCATTAACAGCAACTACTACTTAGCCATGAACAAGAAGGGGAAACTCTATGGCTCAGTAAGTATTCTGCTTTTATTTTCAAAATCCACTGCAGTGAGTGACTACCGCAGTTTTGGAATGTTTCCTCCAGACATTGATAGCTTTGTTATCGTTCCATAGCTAGTAAATAGAGCCACAGTGGGCTGGTCGGCAGAGTTTCAGGGGCTGGCAGGGCAGTTCTCTCTAGCCCCCTGTTGTTCACCCATTAGGAGGCCACACAGGCTGTGGCTGCCATCCGTCAGTCCGTGCTCTGGATTGCTCACCAGTCAGACTCTCCCAGAAGCATCTAATCAGACTGGCGTGGGCACTGCAGACGACTCGGACAAGATCATTGCAAACAAAGATCTTGAATGAAGTAGAAAACCATGTAACATGTGTGTTACAGCTGAAGATAAAACAGGGACTCGGATGTTTTGTATTCCATTAAAATCTGAAGTGGGGAGATGGAGCAAGAAATTCATCATTTCACATGCTATTGAGTCAGCTCCAGAATTTTATTTACCTAGACAATAGACAATGGTGATTAATTCTGTCATCGAGCTGGAACAGCGGGTGCTTTGGGTAGATACATCCCAGTGTTCCATAACAAGTATTAAGAAATGTCACTTTAAAATGTGTAAATAAACTTATTTTGTTGATTAACATAGGACGGGAGTGCCAGCAGCTCTCACACTTGAGTATGTGTACAGATTTAATAAATCACTGGATTTATTCAAACACATTCCCAGATCTTCTGAATTAGTGAGTCTGTGGTAGGATCTAAGAATTTCCACTTGAACAAGGCGCCAGGTGTTCCTGATGCTACTGGTTTGGCAACCACAAGTTGCCAATCTGGGAACTTGATTCCATAATTGGCCTGGATATGGAATAGTCTTGTATTTCATTCATATCAGGTCCACTTAAAATTGGAGAGTCAGACGTACTTTGGTTCAGTCCCTTTGGCTAGAGTAAATACTTTTAGAATGGGGGGGAGTCAGAAGAATTTTAGTTAAATTTTCCATTATATGTTGCTCTATTAAGGAGCCTAGAAAAGTAATAGGCTATTTTAAAAAGTGGTTTCGCCTTTAACAGGAACCTAAACAACAAAACAAAGAAACAAGTAAAACATAACAAAAGACACTGAAATAGAGTTGTCAGTGACCAGAGGGGAGAGGGGAGGGAATTTCAGGGGAGAAGGGAAGGGTTTACAGGAACAAATATAGAGGACACATGGACAAAACTAGGGGGGTTGGAAAGGGGAGGGAGGAGGGGAGGGATGGGTGGGTGGGCTGGAATGGGCATAAAGGATAGAAACTGTACTGAATAAACTAAAATAAAAAAAATTTTTAAAAAGTGGTTTCAGTTAGGGGTTCACATCATAATCACTTTTGAGGCCTTTTTTTTCTTTTTTCAGTGAGCATGCCCAGGCCCCTCCTTAATCTACTACTACCAGAATTACTGGGTAAAAAGAGATTCCGATACATACACACAGTCAAGACCAATGCTTTCAAGCCAGCCACTATGAATTTAGATTGAAGAGAAAATGTAAAAAATTAATTGCATTCAAAGATTGAAATCATTTTTCATTGATAAAGTACACTTTTCTAAAAAGGTGACACCAAGGAGAAATGAATAACTCTCAAATTAAGCACCACATACAAGTACTTAACACTGTGCCTCCCACTCCTCCCATCCTTTCCTCTGCCCCAGCTCAGCGTATGCACCACGCCAATGCTTCTTCCCGAGCTCTGAGGTCAATGAATTATTTCATTCTTTCTCTCCACCTAAAGTAGGTGCCCAGCTGCTTTCTATTACACGACCCCATCTTAATGATCTGCAATGGCTTTTATCAGATATTTCTCTCATTAATGTGTTTTTAGTTGACTCTCTTCTCCTAGCAGATGATGGCGAACTACAAGAGGGCAGGTCTGCCTTGTGCTCCGCCATTTTCTCAGCACTCACAACCGTACAATCCACAGAGGTGTGCAAAGCTCAAGCTTAACAACCTCTCCAACTAGCTCAGCCCATGACAGTCGATGCTCTCCACTTCCAGCCCGTCTCAGAAAGAAACCCATGCTCTAACCGTAGTGCACTGTCCTGTGGTTCTGCATTAACATCAGGAAGAGTGAAAGATGATAACTTTTCAAATCGAGTGGCAAATCTCGGAACTTGGCACCTAAAGCGCAGGCGGCAAGCACAAGACCCACGGGCCGAGTCCGGCCCTCCGCCTTGTTTTATCCGGCCCAGCACCTCACTTCTACCCGGTGGCAGCGCCGAGCTCTCACTTAACTACTAAGGAGTAGTTATGTTTACACGGTCCTACAATTACATTCAGCCCTTTGGAGGCAACCTCGAGGCTGATGTGGTCCCTGGTAAAAATGAGTTCGACACCCCTGCTCTAAGGGTATACCATCAAAATACACGAGTGTACACCTAATATAATTCTTTTTTTTTTTTAAAGATTTTATTTATTTATCTTCAGAGGGGAAGGGAAGGAGAGAGGGAGAGAAATATCAATGTATGGTTGCTTCCTGTGCATTCCCTGCTGGGAACTGGCCTGCAACCCAGGCATGTGCCCTGACTGGGAATCGAACCGTGATCTCTTGGTTCACAGGCCCGTGCTTAATCCACTAAGCTACA
>CM052540.1:187123136-187141898 GCA_028533065.1 Trachops cirrhosus | reverse complement strand
CCTAATATAATTCTTTATGCCATGTGACAGTGCTTGTAATTCCTGCCTTCATTGTGGGGGGAGATAAATTCCACTGATTTCATAAGCCTTCTTAAAAATATCAATAAGGTACTCAGAGTGATTGATTAAACCAGCTCCTTATTCTATCCTCTCTTGCGTATTTTTCTCTATTTCCTTTTGGAAACTGTATACCTCTCATATTTTCATTATTCATTTTCTGAACAATGCATCTATTGTATTATTAGTGTTCTCTTGATTGACAGAATTAAGAAAATAAATGATAAAACTGAATTTAAACAGAACAGGCCCTCAAAGGGCATGATGTAAGGACCAAAGAAATTTCCTGGTATCTCAAAGAAATCCAAAACCTTTTTCTAAACTAAGGCCCTACTTTGAGATCTTACTTTAACCTAGGTTTTTTTAAAAAAAAATAACTTGAATACTTATGATTTACCTAAATGCTACAAACAACCTAGTTCCTTGGCCCCTCCTGCACATATTCTGAACAGCATTTGAGCTGTGGTCTAAATATTAAAAACACCTGAGAAAAGGCATCTGCTACAGGTATACCTCACTTTAAGAAGCATTGACCTACACATTTATTTCAGGGAGGAAAAATAATTAAGTATCCACTGCTACTTTGCTATGCACAGCTGTTTCAAATATAAAATTAAATATAAAATTATTTTAAATTATCTTAATTCTCCCAGTGTCTAAACTGCACTTTAGTTTATTGAAATTAATATAATTATCCATGTAAAAATCATCTTTGCTTTGAAAACCATATAGTTTTATTTATTTTTTAATGTACTGATTTTGAGAGAGAGAGAGGGAGAGAGACATTGATTTGTTGTTTCGCTATCAATGCATTCATTGGTTGGTTCTTCCATGTGCCCTACCACAGGTTAAACCTGCAAACTTGGCATGTCAGAACAATGCTCTGACTGACTGAGCTACCCTGTCAGGGCTTAAAACCTTAGTTTTAAGCAAACGAAGAGGAATAAGTAGGAAAAAAACCCTTCTAATGATTTACAAATGCAGAATTTTTATCACATTAAAATCTTTACCTAAAACTACCTACCTCTTTTTACTTTTAACCAAATAAATCATCATTCGAATGTTACTTTTAAATATTACTTTATACAAGAGAAGCGCACAGGATAAATTAATTCCAGGTAACCAAACTTAAACTAACCGCATTAAAATAAGCTATGGCTGTTTAGGATGATTCTGACAATTTTCAAAATTATGATCTAACCCACAGAAACCTGGATATTTAAGATACATATGTTCAGGAATTTTAAATTAAGTAGAAATTTCCAAAAAGTGAGAGAAACTATTGGAACTGCCCAGTAGAGACCTCAGTTGAAATATGCCTCTAATGCCGTTGGTTTGGGTGGAGAAGGCAGGGCCAGAAGAGAAAAAGCCCCCATTCCCGAGCTTCCTAACTCAAGAATTACAGTTTGGCTATAGGGAAGAAGGACATGTTTGAAGCCAGAGTCTAGAGATTAGTGAGGTACCCTCCCTTTGTTATTAACTCCAGAGTGAGATCCTGGATTTATGGAATGAATAAGACATCAATCCTTGTCCCAAAAGATTCCCTTAAAAACACATGGTCACTTGAAACGAAGCCAAAGCATGATAGCCATAGAGTGGAATTTCCCAAGATCAAAGTCCTCAGGCTTATCCAATATAGGCAGTGCTAGTCACCATATTTATAATTTCTTTGATATGGTAATTTACAAAGTAAGGCGCTCCATTTCCTACCTTTCAATCATTCCTAGATCTCAGAATAAAACCGATCAAAATTCCAAATTATGGAAAATTGTAAATAATTTCCAAAATTGAGAAATCTGGGATTTAGAAGAGAGGAAGACACCCCTGCCTCCACCTGGCCTCGTGGTTATCTAGATCTATTATGGTTTGATGAGATCTGCTTTCTCATCAATGTGGGTGTATTCATTGTGGATTTATAGGTAACGTTTGAAAACTTAAAAAGTCCACCTTTTTTTGTAATTTCATTTTTCCCATGAGGCACCCTCGTTGTTACTCTGACAAAAAAAAAAGATGTTGACACTATTCTTTATCACAGACTCATCACATATATTGTTAGTGGCATGTTTGTTTCATGATAATCGTCATAGGCACTTACACCCTGTCATATTCAAGGCATGCCAGCTTTCTAAGAGCTCCCCAGTGTGTGGTTACGACGGCCAATTAAAATAAGTCGTGTGCCTTCAAACATAGAGTTTGCTGCATGCTTCCGCGCTTCACTCTTCTGTTGTGGACACTGTGTATTAATTGCCCAACTTATAGGCAAACGTCTACAGCAAACAAAGCCTTGAACTGGGGTTCTACAGATGGTCTGTGTCACGTGGAATCAAGTATTGTCATCACAGGAATAAAAGATCTTGTTTTTTCTCTACAGAAAGAATTTAACAATGACTGTAAGCTAAAGGAGAGGATAGAAGAAAATGGATACAACACCTACGCCTCCTTTAACTGGCAGCACAATGGGAGGCAGATGTACGTGGCACTGAACGGAAAAGGAGCTCCCCGAAGAGGACAGAAAACTCGAAGGAAAAACACCTCAGCTCACTTCCTTCCAATGGTGGTGCACTCGTAGAAGGCAGCGCTTGTGGGTGCGGCAGAACCAAAGGCTCTTTGGCCAGGAATAGTGGGTATTCTTCATGAAGACAGTAACTCAAAAGGCAAAGACGCACAGCAGACATCTGCTTGCTCAGACATCTGCTTGCTCAGAAGGAAAGGGAGTCTTGGATGGCTTTTGTACTCACTGCTGACGTAGGACGTTCTTTTATTTAGTCTGTATCATGCCTTATAATTGAGATAGAGGCGGATCAAGTGGGATGGAAGTTATTCCCAAGCGAACAACCTTATGGCTAGGTTTTTGCTTGAATTTTGTTTTTTAACATCTGAGATAGAACTTAAAGGACATGAAACAACCTGTTGAATGATCTTCAGAAAAGTTATTTATGGAATATGAACTCATAACAAAGACCTGCATTGCTCATTCAAGCCTAACGATTCAATGAGCAGTAAGACACGCAAGCATGTGCTGGGAAGCACTTGGGGGATGTTTGTGCACAACCGAAGGAGCTTTGGGCGTGGCATCATGGAAGCATCGGATAGGACTATAAAATGTACACAAGTTAGTGTAAAACTGTTCTAACAAAACAAATAGTATGGTATGCTTGTGCATTCTGCCTTCATCCCTTTCTATTTCCTTCTAAGTTATTTATTTAATAGGATGTTAAATATCTTTCGGGGTTTTAAAGAGTATCCTCAGCAGCTGCCCCCTGATTTGCTTTTTCTTTCTCTTCAGCACACCACATGCATGTTTATGACAAAGCGTTTTTGGAACTTGGCAAACACTTTCGGACTAGGAGCTGACATTGCAGAAGCAGAGTGAGTGCCCCGTGGGCCATCAGTTGACTTAATCAGCATGCCCACAATGAAAACCATCTGCCATACCCATATGACAGTGCTGTGGCATGGCTTGAGTGACAGATGTCTCCCATCATTTAGAAACGTATCACCGCTAAGCCTTCCTTTCCTAAGAAATAGACCAGAAGGCTAAACTTTTCTCTTCCAATACATCAGTGGGTCTCCAAGAATATTCCAAAAGAAGGAAAATTAATGGTTAAGTACACCCTAGTAGCCTAGCCTTATTATTTACTAGTGATTTCCTGTCGTGTGTCACAGTGGTAGGTGATGAGGAGGCTGTCTTCGTACACGAGACCGCTAAGTCCCCCTGTGGTGTGTCTTTCCCACGGGAGGTCTCAAGGAACTTGGTATGAAGTGCAACTTCCCCAGGGGCTTAACCTGAGCAGATGTATCCAAGTATATGTGTAATCATATACTGAAACCTGTTCCAGCCGTACGATCTAGTCTTTACACAACCAAACACAACGTATGTTCTGTAAGTTTGAAGACTGTAACCGTACTGACATTCATCTTGTTAGAGCGGGCATAGGAAACGGGACACCACGTTGTATCCTCCTAAAGAAATACGTAAGCCTTATTTGCAGTGTCTGTAGTGATTTTAAAAATGTAGAAAAATACTATTTGTTCTAAGTATTTCAAGTGATAACTATAAAAGTATGTTGATGCTGCAGTTTTATCTTCATATTTCTTGTTTTGAAAAGGTCTGTTTATTGTTTGGACGTGATATTTTGGAACAAGAAAAAAGACTCACTAAATGTGTCATTTTACTAAAGTTTAACCTCTAGAAAGGCTGGTGGTTTGTGATCTTCTCTTATAACTTAATTGTGTCAATGCTTAACCAGCTCTTCCAGTTAATCTGTTATTTAAGAATTAGCTTTATTAAGAAACTTTCCCATAGAGTAATCCTATAAATGGTCGTATTTTTCTCATTCCTTGAAAATTTGGGGATTTCAAAAGAAATGCATCTGAAGCAGTAATTTGGCTTATGGCTTAAGTTGCATTTCATGGAACCTGGCTTCCAACTTGCTTTTTGACAAATGAGATACTAAAAATGTTTCATTTTTGCGGTTGGACTCTGTAGGTTAAAATTTAATGGGTGACGGAGTCTGGGAACTATAGTGTAATACGTTCCTCTCAGAACTAGATTACCTTTGTTCTTTGATTTTAAAATAATAATTGCACCTGACACATGAACACGGACCACCCACAACCCAAATTAAATGTTTGATGAGACCAATATAGTATTGGATGACCACGGTAACAGCAGATAGGGCACAGACTGGGTTCCTATTTCACATAGCCATTTAGATTGCCACAGAGGCCATGTAAACAGTCATCATCATGTACTCAAAACAGCAAAACAGCTTCTAGCCACATGCATCAAAGCTTGCAGAAGCCGAAAATAAAAACCATCTCCCTTTCCTCTCCCGCCTCCAACACGCACACACACATTGACCAGAAACAGTCTGATAAGGAGTAATGAGGTTCTCCTGCATTTAAAAATGGCATCTTTGCTCGATATTGACACAGAATTCCGGTCCTCTTTGTCGCTGGATTGTGCTACTGAAGGACAAGCAGTTCCAGCCCTGAATATTGTATTTTTTTTTTTAATCATCACAATTTTGGGAGCTCTGCCTCTGTTGGAACTGTCCTCCCCTAACACACCCACCCCCCTGCCCCCGTCACAATGTCAAGGTACATCAGCCAGCAACAGTGCGTCAGCCTGAGCGCAGGCTCCTGGGGAGACTCCTCATAAAGACATAGAATCCCTCCCTCCTCCCACCTCCCCAACGGCTGAACAGTGTATAGCATGTTACATTTAAATAAATTAATAAAAATGCTGGGAAAGGAAAATAAAAATATCGTCCTTGTTTGCTTTATTGGCCTAAAACCTCACCTGGTCCTAAAGAGAGAAGCTCCTGTGTCGTGTGCGTGGCAGGATGTGGTTAAATGCCCCGCAGCCCCAAACAACAACAACCGAGAAAACATCACTCAAACATTTGTAAGATTTCCTTAATGCTTTACATGTGTGAGGCAGCTATCCTTACTCTAATAACAACCAAATGCTTTCGATTTTTTCCTACATATTCAGGTCCACCTCGTGTACACAGTGGATAAAGGAGGATGGACTGAACACGAGGATGGCTTGTGAAACAATGAGACTTTTGGAGGAAAGCCAGGGGGCTGCAAAATCTGATTTCAAGGGGGCAGCGCAGGCCAGTGACTTTGATTTGGAAAGCAGAGAGAAAACAAAATACGGAACAACTTGGATCCAGGGCCCACACAAGGTTATTGACACTATTTAAATAGGTAAACATTCATGCCGCACAGATCTAATGATTTCGATATTGTTAATTCAGGGTGTATGCTTATCCGCAAAAGTAAAATTGATCCTTTCCTTATCATTGTTTAAATACAGATAGCTGTAGGAAGCCATGACATATTTCAGGGAAGATATCGAGTTCATTAGAAGTAGCGCATTTACATGCAAATACCAGGTTGATGAAGAATTCTTTTCTATTTCACTGCACGGGACTTCAGCGACTTACCCTGAGCAGGAAGAAAAGGAAGGGGGGCATTTTGGAAGGAATCGTGGAGAGGAAGGGCAGCTCTGTGTCCACCAGGACTAGGACGTGATGCAGCTGAGACCTGCCTCCTTTCAGGCTCTCATTTTGCTCTTATCTCTGATTGGCTTCATTTGCTTGGCTACTGCTTGTGTCCAATGTACTTCTTTCCAACTCCAACACCCAAAACCTTTTTCTCAGTGCCCTAAAATGGAAACATCCTAGGTATGACTCGCATGGGCCAAGTCTGAATAACGCACCAACCTCTAGAGCAATCCGTATGACAAAGGATATGGGCGTTGTGATGACCGAGCTTCCGTAACGTGGCCAGGGTGACAAGGTGTGGGTTTTGGCACCCTCCGAAATTGGAACTAACGGAAAGCAGTGTGCCAAAGGGCAGTGCTGGGCAGTGCAAAAACACGACGGACCTTATGTACATCTGCTTAAATGAGACTACTGACTTACACATCTTTAAATCCTGCATCTTCACTCATTCTAATTAGCCTTCACCTATTTATTCAAATCAGAGATTTCAAGATCTTATTCTATAATGCATTTTTTTAATGGGGAAGATTGGATTTGTCTTGTTTTGTTTCTTTTTAAAGCCAAGACCAGGGCCCTGACGATAGCCAGGCTCACTGTAATTCTGCAAACTTTACAGAATGATCATTGAGATGAATGCAAGTTTTCACTAAGTAAAAAAAAGGTGGTCCTTCTACTAAGTATCAACCTATATCACAACGTGACAGTATAAGTATTTCTTTAAGTTTATCCCAAGAGTATGTACTAGTATTTTCAAGTATATCAACATGTAGAATAAAATCTAAAAATGAAATGCCATTTGTTTTTTTAATTGTAAAATAAAAAAATAAAAAGAAAAAATCTGCTTTATATCTTTTACTATGTCTTGCGTACATTCAATGAAATGTCAAAAAACTTTATAACATGCATTTTCCTTTCTTTTGCTGGTTAGAAAGCAATAAAACACAAAATGCCCTTAGAAGTGAATAATCTACTAAAAACACCTCTGCAAACCCTGTATATTATTTAAAATGGAATATTCATGATAAAACCAAAGAGATCAGGGGAACTGATCTCATTCCTAAGTGGCTGATAATGAACATTTCCATGTGGCGACTCCATGATAGCAGCTAAGGACAATAGCTCTACACTCAAAGGGAAAGCCGTATGTCAACCATATATTCATGTGGCAAGTATTATCTACCATATTTTTATTATCCTCCAGAAAGCGTCTACGTTCATGTTCTAATACAGGCGATCGCGTCCTCCAGAGACGAGCGCAGCAAACAGAGAACCAAAACATTCCACGTCCTCATCGCAACTGTAAACTGAACACGTGCCTTCGCGTAACTTGGGCAGTGACCCCAGCCGCAGAAAACCAAGTGCGGCGAAGCCTCACCCTCCTAAAATTTGGGTTTAATCACTTGATACATGTCTTAAATGCCCAAATAATCTTACAATTTTCTAAATGATTTAGTTATCATGTCTGTGGTCAATTTAAGCTGCTGACAATGCAAATATTCTTAGAGAAGTCTTTCAAGGAGAGTGATTTAAAATCAGCATTTCATGAGGTACTGTAAATCAAGCAAAGACTGCTTTTTATGGTTATAGGAAACATTTAGGTTAGGGGTCACTTATCAATTCAAGTCAACATTAAAAATATTTAACAGCTGGTATTTAAACACCAAACTTTTCAATAGCCATTTTTGAGGGGATAGGCACGATCAAAGGGTTCAGACATAAGCCAGTGTCTACAAAAATTACATAAGAAAATATCTGTCTAGGGGGAGCTTTCTTACTAAGAAAAACAAAAAAGAAGCCCAGAAATGGCATTGTGTATAGTAAAGACACAAACAATATCTTCTTTGTTTTCCTGATAAATTGAATATTGGATGTAAAGTGCATTTTATAATGCAAGCTTAGCCTCATGCAGGAAAAAAGAAACTAAATAGGAATTTTTTAATAGTATTTTTAAGCCAGTTTGGCAATTATTCCTCCTTATCTTCCTTAGGAGAATTCTGCATTCCATCCTCCAAGATCTCCTGACAAGTAGTCAAATCAGCATATTGCAACTGCAACAGTTTGTCTTTGTCTATCTCCTCATTTTTAACGCCAGGTGATGTTAAATAGCTGTGTGAAAGCTCCTTCCTTAAGACTCAAAGATAGACTTTATTAGGACCAATACCTGCTTGAGCTACTTCAAATGAATAAACAGTCATCTTAGCAGAGATTATTGGAAGCAATTAATTAATGTTGGGTACCTGGAATTATTGTTAGTCTCCTGTCTATGTCTTTTTTATAGTTTTACTTTTTTTAAAGATCCTATTTATTTATTTTTAGAGAGATGGGAAAGAAAGGAAAAAGAGAGGGAGAGAAACATCAATGCGTGAAAGATACATTGATTGGTTGTGTCTTGTACCCCCCACCTGGGGGCCTGGCCTGCAGCCCAGGCATGTGCCCTGACGGGGAATCAAACCGGTGACCTCTTGGTTCACAGGCCAGCACTCAGTCCACTGAACCACACCAGCCAGGGCCCTGCTCTATATTTTTTAATCATGTTTCTCTCCATGGATATAAATATTCCATAGTGATAAAATTCATGGTTTCTAATCATGTAAGTTATTCATTCCTACTATTTGGAAAAAGTACATACAAAATGTAGCCACAGGGCCTGTGGTGGGTTAGAAGTCCCAACCCCTGCCGTTCTTGGCCACTCACACCAGAGGTGGGTCCCCGGACTCACACTGACAACACCAGCTTCCTTCTTTTCAGTCTTAATTTTCCCAGCAGAACTGCAGAACCAGCTTTTGAATCCAAATACATCACTGAACGGGTTCCTAGGATTCTACTGTGTGAAACCCCAAGACAGCTGGGTGATAAGGGTCTCCTTCTCCAAAACCTCTAGTAAATCCACTCCTAAAAACTGATAAGGATGTTCTGTAAATGCAGACACATTTGCCAAACGTTCTCTCTTCATTTCTTTATTCTCCCTCTAACCATTCACCAGTGAAGCCAATAATCACCAGGATTCCCGTGGTGCTCCGCATTTTACCCCCATTCTTTACCATCTCAGCATCCACACTCATTCTGAACAACTGGTAGTTAACCAAGCAAGGGGCCAGCAGGCCCCCAACGGAATAACATTACTGTGGGAGAGCCCCATGCGAAGTCGCTGCTGCAGACAGCACTGGAGGAGGACTCGGCGTCCCGAACATCACAGGCTGGTTCGGAGGCTCTGCGGAGTTCTGTCCCCGGAAAACTTGTTCGAGATTCGTCTCTCATACCGAACGCAGTAAATTAGTTAAAGTGTGGATCTCTGTCATTCTAACGTTATATCCCAACTTTATAAATAATAAAATTACAGACCGTTTCCTTGCCCAGAACTCACTGCTAGGGAATGAATGCGGGCCTCCTGATACCGAAACCACTCTTCCCTCCATTGTATGGGCACACTACCAACAAAATTAAAACTGCACCATTGACAGCCCCATTTTTTTTCAATTTTTTAGAAATGTAATTGTAAAGATAATGAAGCTGTTTCATTTTAGTGACACACTTCTCTTTATGAATACTTTTTTGGGAGGAAGAGCATGTATTTTTTCCATCAGAGAGACAATTTTAATGCTGGTTCTGCTGCTTCTAGCAGTATAAACCTTGAAAAGTTGCCTGACTTAAAATAAGAATGAATGACTGAAACTCTTGAATATGCCTGACACAGTAATAAAGACTGAACATTACCATATTTATTAACTGTTTCTGTATAACAGCTGACGAGCAATAAGGGCTCCTTATGTGCTAGTTTTCTACCCTCTTTCGGGTCAGTTGTGAACATTTATTTAAAAAATTTCCTAATGTAACAAACTAATGACTGAGTCACCTTCAATATCTCTACATTCACTTGAGATTACTTTGTCACACAGATCTCCAGTTTAATGTATGTATTATTTCTTTCTTCTGACCATTGATTAGACCATCACCGCATATTAAACCCTACTTCGTGGCACTGTGGATACTGGGCTCAGGGTCAGCTCAGAGGGAATGTGTGTCTGAACCACAGTTTTCCCCCTGGGAAGGAGGACTTTCTGAGACATCAGAACACAGCAGGCAGAAATGAAGTGGAAGGAATCCAGGCATAGACACAGCTTTCTCACTGCGGGTAGGGAGGTGGCATTGTCTGTGGACTGAGATTTACAATATTCCCTTGAAACGAAGGAATGAGCATTTCTGAAAAGTTATATATGTCTCAGTAGAGCAATGGTTTGGCAATTATTCAGTCTTTTTTTTTTTAACCAACTAATACAATGCATCATTTTCATCAAAGGCAGAAGTGGTGACTGTCCAACCTACAAAGAATAGAGGGTACAAAAAACAGGCAAAGAGAGTTTGTGTATTCTGCACTGCGTGGCACCTTCTACTGAATTCTTAATCCTTTTGTGAATATATTGAGAAATAGGAAAAATATGTCTACAACTTGGCTTCCAAGAGAGCAATTCAGCGTTTAGAATCCTGCAGAGAAATGGGTGGCACCCCGCCCTGATCCCCTTGCAGGACCTAGGACTCAGTCCCCAGCTGCTGAAGGGGAGTCGCATGACCCACCCCAGCCCCACCTCCATGGAATCCACAGCCAATGACAGCTCCATGTTGGGTGGAAAAGCCTGGCCCCTTGGCTCAATCGGGGATAGTTCCATGGGGTCATCCCCTGCGGGGTCAGCGGAGACATTTGTTGGGACTGCATCTCAGATCATCCCTCTTCCCGCTGCCTGACCCTGCTTCCTTCACTCCCACCCGAGTCGCCCAAGCACTCTCCAGCAAACTTCCTCCCTGCCAATCTCTGTCCCAGAGTCTGTTTCCTCTGGAACTAGATCCAAGACATCTCATATGTGCAGTTGGTTTGTTTTTAAGGTGGGGACAATTTGGCAAAACGGTAGCAAACCAATGATTCCTTCTTCTGGATGACGGCTGCCTCTGTTTTAACTTAAATAGTGTATGAGTTTACAAAGCCAATGGGAGGGTTTGGACACACAATGCTTCTAAGGAACAGACCAATGAGGGAGATGCTTAGGACCACCTTGGTGAGTGCCAACAGCATCGGAGAGTGAGAACGGGATCGCCAGTCTAGTGCCAGGCTGAGAACCGAAGGCAATAGGTGCTGAGCTAAGGGCCAACATGAGAAGAGGCAAAACAGCAACGGTCTGAGATCTTTCTCTTTTGATGTTATGAAAGAACCAGCAAAGAGAACCTATGACAGACAGTTCTGTTGTGGAGAACCTAAAGTTAGAAAAGTATACTCAACATTTCACACACGTACAAAAAAAGGTCCTAAATGTTTCCTTACAGGAAAAATAAAGTCAGTATAAATAGTAAATGAGAGATGTGTAAGTATACAAACTCCACTGCAAGAGGGTTCACTTCAATTTACCATGAGGCCAAAAGGCAAAAACTAATATTCTCAAAACTAAGAAACTTCCAAAGTATCCCATCCAAACAGTTTCTGGGGCCTAAGTATTTGTCTTTTATAAAGAAAATCACTGATAACAATTTGCTATTATTTTTTTTCCAAAGTGCTATGTTGAAATTCCGTTACTGGGAACCTCAAACATCATTATCCAGGACAATTCCCTATTATTATGTTGGAAATGGAACTTAATTTTAGGTTTCCAATTCCAAGTCCCAAGCGGGAACTAAATGTCACAGAACAAAATGTCACGCAATGAGATCGGATACTAAAGTATGTGACAGTGAGCAGATGTTTCCCTAGCAATTACCACACAGCAAAAGCCAGTCAAAAAAACGAGGGACAGCGCTTCTCACAAGTCAAAGTTCCCCCACGTGGTCATTTAGCGTGTTAATACTGGCCAGTTTATATTCTGGTGAGCACAGAAATACAGAATGAAATGCAAAGCATGATTATTACAGGAAATATACTTTTAAAGAAATTATTCAGAAGGTCTCCAGGGGACAGCTCATAGTATCAACAGTATAATCCAGGCTCTCAATAAAACCTGAAGCAGAGGGAAATACATCCTTAATTAGCCTCCTAAAAAACTTACCACCACCATCCCTGCCTACCTAACACCTTCCCATGAACTACTTTACCATCTGGGATGCATGAGAAAAGGCAAAGAGAAGAGAAATGGGACTTAAGGAGACAGATGCTCAGCTCAGGCATAAAATGGCAAGATTAGGCCAGACCAGAGAACAAGACCACTCCCCTTCACCCTGGATGCTCTGCACGACCAGATCCCCGAATCTCAGTCCTCGGGTGGGTTCCTCAACATCAGCCTCCATTTGGCAGTTTCAGGAAGCAAACGATTTGTTTCAGGGCAGATGTAGATACCCACTTCTAACACTGTGGTCAAGTTATAGTGGCGGGTAGTGAAACCGAAGATGAAAACCAGAAACACTCTTCTAGCCCGGTGGGGACAGATGCCCAAACCTCCAGGAGACAATGGTAAATATTGGTTTAATGGTTTAATGGATCAGAGGAAATATTACAATAACCAAAAGTCAGAAATAGATATAGGGATTACAAAGCCTTCTGATATAAAAATAAACTTAGATTAAAACAAGTCTTAGCTGTAATCCACGTGGTATAACTAACAGTTTCACAGAAGAAAACTTAAAGTAATACACAGTTCGCATTATATGTGCAATATTTCTTTTCTGGAGGCTCTAAAATATTCTATTGACTAGTATAGGTTTATATTAATATGCATGAGTTTAACATAGGAGAGGATAACAATTTGGGAAGTGTTTTAAGTTCTAAATGTATCCTTTAATTTTTTTTACTCTTCAAGGATACTAATGATAGACCTCACTCTTCATTATATTTACAATATCCCTTAAATAGGTGACATAAGCTACCTATAAATTTTAGGTAGCTAAAATGCAACATACTATAAACATTTTTTTAATTTCTGAGTTTGCTAATAAATCTGAAAATATAAAAGTATATCATGTTCCTCTTTATTCACTTTCACAAAAATAATCATTGAAATGTTCATATGCTTTCAGCTGCCTTAGTATGTAGAATGCAGGAAATAAGTGACTGAGTCAATTTAAAGAGAAAAAGCCCAAGATCTGTCCCTCTGTGATTTTGTGCAAGTCTGTATTCGGTGTGTGTATTAGGTGCCATTGAGTCGGCTCTGACCCTATGAATGAGTGAGGTCCGCCTGCTACCATGTTCTCACAGCCCTGCTCAGCTCCTGGAGCCTCACGCTTGTGGGTTTTTTTTTTCATGGAGTCAGTACATCTCGTATTTGGTATTTCCCGCTGTCTTCTATTTTTCCCAGCATCATTATCTTTTCCATAGAACCCTGACTTCTCATGATGTGACAAAGTAGAACAGCATCTGTTCTCTCATTTCCGGCTCCAGCGATGCTTCCGGCTTTGTTTGCGGTAGGACCTGCAGGTTCATCTTTCTGGCGGTCTGGGGTACCTGGAGAGCCCTCCTGCAACACCATCTTTCAAAAGAATCAGTGTTTCTGTCAGCCTTCTCCGCTGTTCAACTTTCACATCCATACTTAGGGATTGGAAAGAAAAGGGTGTGGAGATCTCAGCCTTGGTCTCTAATGACACAGCTTTGCTCTTGGTGACCCTTCCTAATTCTTCCATTGGGGCCCTTCTGAGTCTCAGCCTTCTCTGGATTTCTCGGCTGGGTCTCCACCTGCATGGATGATGAACCAAAGTAAGCATGCCCTTGAACAATTTCAGTGACTCCCTTGCGTATGTTTAAGTTGTGTATTTCTTCTGTAGTCAGGATTTTTGTCTTCTTGATGTTCAAATGCTCTCCTGCTTTGGCGTTTTCTTCTTTCACTTTCATCAGAAGTTGTTTCACATCATTGCTACCCCTGTCAATCAAATGGTATCATCTATACATATTAAGTTATTGATATTTCTTCCACAGATATCCACTGCCCTGCCTCTGAATCTCATACTGTTTTTTGTATGATATGTTCTGATGCAGACTAAACAAATAGGAAGATGAGATGCACCCTTGTGTGACACTTTACCTAAAGAAAACCATTCCTTCTCTTCATGTCCTGTCCTGACAGCGGCCTCCTATCCCCACTACAGGTTGGGCATCGGCACTGGGACACTCAAATGCCGAGGTAAGCCCGTTTCTCTCAGAGCGGCCCATAGCTCTCACAGTCCATGCATTTGTTTTCATTGCTGCGTGGCACTCTATGTCGTGAAAATAGCCCAATTTATTTATCTGTCCTCAAGCTGATGCACATATAGGCTGTTTCTAAATCTTCATAACTACTGATGCGGAAAGTGCTTTGTAGAGGTCCCTTTGTGTAAAAGGTCAAAAGGCCTCTCCGCTGTGTAACTAGAGATGAGCATCTTCGAATGTTCCCACATATTGTCAAGATGCTCTTTTAAGAGTCTCCAAAGAAAACACTGTAATATGATTTGTTTTCTTGTCATTGTAAAGAAGTCCTTCCCTATCCTAATACAAAGATTCCCTCTTATAGTCATTTCTAAAAGTTTTGAAGATTTCTTTCATGTTCAATCCCTGTGAAACTTACTTTTGTTATTATGTGGGATATGGATAACATTTATTCTTTTACATATGAACAGCCAATGCCATCCCTATTTAACTTCTTGGTCCACCTCTGTCATGTATATAGGATGACAGTATTAATTTTTCCAAGCAAATCAAAAAGCTTTTGGAATCGGAAGGGGTATTATTAATAATCGGCTTAGAGCACAGGCAAGAGCAGGAATAGTCTCAGGCAAACGGAGACACACAGGCGTTTTACTCGCACCTGAAATTCGAATGCGTGTGGGGGTCTGTTTTTCGACTACTTAGTTTTGTTTGTTAAAACTTGTGTCTCTTCCTACAGCCACAGCACAGAGTTTTAATGATTGAAGGTTTGTAATGCCAGATAGTTTGGGGCAAGTTTTAATAAAATTTTCTGAAAGACAAAACTGTACAGTATAGAAACTACTATATGTGAAGTTCAGATAGGAAAATGATATTTGTAGAATGTAACCCCGGGAAAGATGAGTATGTAGAACACCTACATATTTCTAAGGAAACAAAACAATAAGAGACCACTTTACATCCATCCAAATAAAAAAGACTGGAAATTCTGATGGCACTAAGTGGTACAGAAAATTGTTAAAGTGGAAAATCTTCCGTACTGCTGTCTCTTGGCAGATGGAGAAAAAAGAGAGCAACCTATGAACTCCTTCTCCACCAAAAATGTTCCAAAATGCATTGTGACCCTTTTCTATTGTATGTGAGTTTTCAGATCACTTTGTCCTGTTCCTCTAAAAACCATTTTGGTTCAGTTGGGAGCTTTTTCTGCTCTCAGTGGACAGCATCACAGCTTGGAATTTAGAGTATGAGTAATGCTGCTTTATTGCACGACGGGATAAATGTTCTTTACTACACTAAGGAGTAAAGATGCCATAGAATGTTCGTTGCCAAAACAGCCTTAGCAGGGGCAGGCATTGAGAAGGAGGGAGTTCAGCCGCCTCAGATTGTCCTCTAGTATCACAACAGTCATCATCTTTTAAACTTTTAAAATAAACATTTTGAAATGCTTGTAGATACACGTGCAATTATAAAAGAAATAAACTGTGAGGCCCTGCATATCTTTACCTAATTTTTCCCAACAGTAGCATCTTGCAAAACTGTAGAACAATATCCCACACAGGATACTGGGATCAATTGAGTCAACTTAGGGAGCGCTGTCCTTGCCCCAAGCATCTCTATGTTGCCCTTTTATAGCCACACCCACTTCCTTCCCTTCCAGGCCCCCTTCTTAACACCAGGCAAAAACCAGTCTGTCCTCTACTACTATACTTTTGTCATTTTGAAAAATGGTATATAATAAACTCATACTACATGCAACTTTTCCAAGGGACGCAGGAGGGAAAGGAAGGCAAGAGGAGAAGAGAGAAATTGAAAGCATCACTTGGGGTTTTTGATCGAGTTATCCAAAATGCATAGCTTAATTAGGGGAAGTAAATTTTTCCAACTAACTCCTTCTCTTGTTTAAACAAGCTCTCTACCTCTTCTTGTATGTGTACGTTGCCTCCTTCTTAATTATATCCAAGCCAACGGTCCCAACAAATTTGGTGAAGGAAAGACTATGGAACTTGACTAAACTCGAGTAGCAGAGACTCACTGTCCTACTAAATCATCACAGAACAGCAACTGTTTCAGTGAACACGCCAGTTACTTTTCCTTTCCTATATAAGCATGTACCCTAGACTTGGGAACGGAGGGTCTCTGTCTTGCCTGCATGGTGAGCACATCTCTTACGACTGTCTTCCTCGCTCAGTCTCCTCTAGCATGTTGTTCTCACCACTGATGAAACCCACAGACACGAGGGCACCTCAGGACTTTTGCACTGGCTTGTCCTACTTTGTGGGGCTCTTCCCCCAGGGTGTCTGTGTGATTCTCTCTTTTCCATCAGGTCTTTACTTCAAAGTCACTTTTCTGAAAGTCCTTTCCTAACTACTTTGCTTGACACAATAATATCCAGCATATTAGACCTTGATTTGTTTAATCTCCAATGGAATTTAAGGCCCATTAAATAGATATTTTTTTCCACTGTTATGTCCCCAGAAATTAGACCAGCTCCCCTGACAGGTAGGTAGGCAAGTAAATATTTGTTGAGTGGATAAACACACAAATGATAACAAGAATTTGCACACCCTTGGAATGCCTGCATATCCCTACTAATTGGGCTTGGGGAGATCTTACTGCTGCATATTTGTAAGTTAGGAAAACTCAGAGGAAAATCTGGAAAACAATCCCAAAATGAATGGCAAAACAAAGGAGAGAACCCGAGTTTCAGGATCCGTAGCTTAAACTCTACCCCTCACCCCCATGAAGCTTTTGACAATTCACTACTTTTGCTTTATTATCTAAATTTTGTTTTATTATCTGCCATTCTTACATCTGTTCGACCCACTGGAAATTTTACAGACAGAGCTTTTTAACTTAAAATTTATAGCAAGAGTTGGCTTCCTCAGATCAGATCTACATTTCCCCGAGAACATGCCTTCCCTGTAGTATTTTGGCATTTCCCTCCCTGGCTCTTGTTGGATCCCAGAGGCTGAAAGGTGTTCCAAAATGAAAAGTAACAGGAAGGAAAAATGAACCAACTCCTGAAGCCTCCAAAGAAGATTGGTTTCAAGTTTCATTGGCATATTGGTGTGGATTAGGCAGGAGACGTGAAGGGGGAGGGTTGCTGTTTTAGTCAATCTAAGCATTGAGGTTTGAGATATGTCTCTGTTAAGCTATTCTTAAAGTTCCTTTATTGAAATCTCTCCTGTTTCTTGCTGACAATTTATTTTTAACCAGGCTTCCTTCATGTACACTTAGAGAATTTCCTTAACAGGAGCCAGAACACGTTTAACGTCATCAGGATGGACCTCGTTAAATAGGGGACAGATGCCGGTTTTTCCATAATACATAAAAATCTTGTAAAATTTCTTTTTAATTGAGCATGAAATATATAACAGATTTGTTGCCACCTATGTAGAATGACATATTCAAGAATAAATATACATGATAGTGTACATACACATACACACATATAATAGTTTTTTCAAAGATTTGGGAAAATAAAAAATAAACACCTGCAGAAAAGATTTTATATGTTACTTGTTACTAACCTCAAATTCCCCATCCATGTTTGAGACAAGAACTACCTTCTATTCCTTCAGTAACATAAACACGCACTGGACAGTGATGAAAATCGTTATTGTTCCTGGCCTTTCTCATTATTGCCTTACCCATCCAGCAAAACGAAAGGTAAAATAACACAATACATTTTTTTAGGACTCTATTTCACAGGCCTATTAAGGAACTGGCCTCAACAATCTCAGTGCATCGGAGAGATATGGACATTGGGTCCCAGCATACATGCATGCAAACCCTGCCTCGGTCATTGATTTGCTGAACCGTCAGCTCACGTACAGCAAAATAGAGACTAAGAATCTTTTCTTGGAGGTTGCTATAAAGATTTGAACAGAATGAGTAAAGCCCCTCACAAAGCTCTTGGTTTATAAGAAAAGTGCAATAAATGCAAAACCAACTGAACTTTGAAAGGAAACCTAAACGATTTCTTACTGATATTTCTTTCAAATGAAAAATTGATTAGCCCCTAAATTTGCCAGACACATCCACCTTCATAGTGTTAACACTGGAAGGGATCTTAGAGAGCACCTAGGTCAACCCACTCATTTTAGAGATGATCAAACAGAGGCCCTGAGAAAATAACTGATAGGCAGGACAAGACCTCAGGCAGCCTGGCTTCAAAGTAATAACAAAAGACTTCATAAAAAATGAAATCCATAACTCTATGACCAATCACTTTCCTTTTCCTGTTGTTATTCCTTCCATCTCTTTTCATATAGATAGCTCTCCCTATTTGTTGGAATTGGAACCTAAATATAATTTTATAGTTTTTTTTAAGTCTATGGTTTAGGAAGGGGGGAAGGAGAAATGGAGTTGAAGAAACACAGGAAAAGAGTATCCTGTTGAGAAATGTCTGCTGTTTATAGTCTTAAATTCTGGACAGCCAAGTATCTTCACATTTACACTCACTCAGTGCGAATTTTCTTTTCTTTACATCAGAGTAAAAGACCACTAGGCTCTATACCATGGTCTTTGACCAATCAGGGGTCCTGGAGAGAAAGGGATATGTGTGTGTCAACTGTGAGTTTCGTTGGTGATTCTTCATTT
>CM052540.1:187095715-187122636 GCA_028533065.1 Trachops cirrhosus | reverse complement strand
TTATTCAAGTATGTTCATATCATTTTTTACATACAAACAAAGTTTCTCCTCTGAGGGCAAAGTAATTTTCTAGGGGAGCCCTTCCCCTCCATAAAATGCAGAGTGCAATCTTAGCGCTTCACACACGGGTTTGGTTTTTATTTGCTTCCCCTTGAAATATGTGTAGCATTTCCACGTTTTAGGCATTACTGTGTGTCTGCATCTGTGGAGTTCAATATCAGAGATATTCCAATTTGAAAGTGTTGTATGTACATATTATTTTCAACGTTATTTTCTAGCACTTTCCTGAGCATAAGAGAAAAATGAGTGCCATACACCGGAGGCACAAATGTGTTTCATTTCCATCCTTTGGCCCCGAACACTCAGACGCTTCCCCGAGGGGAGAAGGAGGGCTGCACAGCCTGCTGGTACCTCATTGCCTGCCAACTCTTGGAGAACACATTTTCTATTACTCCGAGTAATTACTAGTGTTGCCCTCTCCAAGTCACTAGGAATTCCATGTAAGGAGCTGTAACAAAGGTTCTAATTCTGTTCCAGGAACACTGAGGTTCACCTTCACCGCCAAGAGCTTCTTCCAGGGGAGAATAATGTAAATGCTTTGAAAACACAATGTATTATCCCATGAGCAATGGGGCATTATAAAGATACAGAGATGAGAGGTAAAGTTCCCCTGAGTGCCTTAGGTGAGGAGCTGATGTGCAGCACTGATGATGGCTTCCAATTGACCACACATATACCTCCCTTTCAAAATACTAACCCATTTGATATCTTCCTAATGTTTAATCTAGTGAAGCATCTTTGTAGTCTGATTCCAGCATCTTGTAATAGAACTCGTATTTCCACATTTTTTAATGTGGTAAATTGGGGTATTTCACCCCAAATTTTGGAATACTACTAATTAAAGCTAAATATGAAATTAGTTATTCATTTTATTTAATATTTGATGTGCATATAGATGTTGAGGAAGAAACAATTTCTATGTACTTTTTATATTAATTATACCAATACACCTTTTTAGAGAAAGTGTTTTGTCACCTCCTGATTTGATCTTCCTTTATAAGTATGCCTGTAAATTATAGTAATTTACATTCAATTTACACGTGCACGCACTCACATAATAAAGAAGTCCTATTGGTTGGGCAAAACCTAATTTTCTGCATGCTATGTATTATTATAATTTCCAAAGAAATAATTTAGTTATGTGAATTTTTAATTTTTTTACTATGCTGGTGTTTTTCAACCCTGTGAAGGAATTTTATGAATATTTTTGTTTTAAATTACTAAGTAACTTTGGTGGTTATCAAATAATTTTGTGGTTTTGCTCCTATGTTTGCAGTGAATAACTCTCATACCATAGATGAGTGGCCTGTAAAATGAATTCAAAAACCTCTCAAATATAAGTCATTGCATCAAATGTTGGACCTATACACCCCAGGAAAAGAAAGAATTCAGCCGCATCTCAACAACTTGTAGGAAAATTAGATCACAAGTTCTGTAACTTCACTGGACCAATTCTATGCATTGTTAGAATTTACAAATGTCATTATCCTTGTAATCTCTCTCACACTGTGATATGCAGTAAATACAGGAAAGTCCATCTAAGACCAGTAAGTTAGACAACCCACTGTTTAGGGGGAGGTGGCAATTGAGCATCCACAGTGGACTGACAGGAAGTGTTTTTGTCTGATTGTTAACCACTTACCTCTCATGAGTTTTTCTAACCACTCCTATTTAGGAAGATGCATAAGTAACTCATTTCAATTTCCTGAAACTGATCCATCCAAGTGACACAAACATAGAGTGATAGGCCTGAGAACAGCAAATTGAGAACATACTTCCTTACTTCAGTACTAGTTTTTCTTTCTTTCTTTCTCTTTTTCCTTCCTTCTTTCCTCCTTCTTCCTTCCTTCCTTCCTTCCTTCCTTCCTTCCTTCTTTCCTTTTCTTTGCCTTTCAGACATTTGCTCCTAGCAAGGGTTGATGCTGTGGAAAGAGAGTGTGACAATTTTCTATTTTCATGGCCCTGTTGGTCAGGTTGGGAAAAAGAGGAGTGGAGATGAGATTGATCCAAATGAAACAAAACTAAGTGTGAATCATGAATCAGGTCTCAGCCTAATGACAGCACCCAACTAGAAAGTGACATGGCAACCGGGACCTTAGATCTTAGTCAGCTCTATCCTCAGGGCCTAGAACAGTGCCTGGTAGACAGAGTCAACAACTCTGCAACTGGACTGTCTTGACCATGACCTTGCTGGTGAATGTGGCGGCATGTGAAAGAGGAAAGTTCACGTGACCTGGAGTCAAAACAGTCAAGCACATCTTTGATTCTTGCAGGGCTGTGAACTGAGAACTAATGAACATCTTCAGTGATCGACAAACAACCCTCCTCCAGCCTGCCGCACTGGTTTCCAAATCCTTTGAAAACCATTTCTGATTCTCTTTCCTCCAACACTACTACTATAATTCTACCAAGAATGCTTAACTTTCAACATTCTTATTTTTAAAATATTTTCCTTCATGGTTTTTCTGTGCACAATTTTTTTATTTCTGTTTAATGTTTTTGAACTCCATTACCACCAGGTATATGATAAGGTACTGAGAGTATAAATATGAATGAGACATGGTTCATTCCTCAAGGACCTCATGATCCAGTATGCTTGAAATACAATTGCCATATTAAAAGTAAATGCTATGGCTGAAAGTGGGAAAGAAAGTTATTATCTGGGACCTACTGTCACCCCTGCTCGTGACAAAGCAATATGCTACTGCTTTCCTTAATCTTGCAACTTAGGTTCCACAACATTTGATTTTACATCTGAGGCGTCTGTATTAGCAAAGGCAGAGTATCTTTCCAAAGCAAGAACATGTACTCCTGGGACCCACACGTCACTGTGTTGACTACCCCATACCACAGCCCGTACCTCTGGAACCCAAACTTCATTGTACCATTACCCCATCTTGAGCTACCTCTTCCGTCACTCTCTTTCCTATCCCCCCTCTTCTTATCCCTGCCATACCCTCTGGCAGGAGTCAATGAAATACAAAATTACCTAAGCTTAGATACTCCCTGGGAAGACATTTTATACATCCTAAAGTTTGTTCCCACGGTCAATGAAACCTTACAATTTGATATGGTGACCTCACATTCTGTGTTTTAAGAAATTCAGAAATGTTATTGTGTTCAGGGAGATCCAAGGCATAATTCAAGCTGATTCAAATAGGGTTGTTACTAAAGACTCAATTAACTCAACGAGAATGTGTTCCCACAGCTATTCCAAGATTCCTGGGTGTTTAAACACATCCCCTTTGGCCACACAAGAGCCTTCACCAAAGAAATAATAGCAAAGTGATATTTTCTGCTTAAATCTGCTAGACAGTTCAAATACTGCATCTGTAAGATCCTATAAGGATCTACATACATTTCTACTGGTTTCATCTGAATCCAGATCACCAGCTCATAGGTTTTTAATAATGCACTCTGCTAACTAGACACCCAAACGTAAACGGTCAGTTCAAAACAACCTTGTAAAAACTAATAGATGCCATTTATGTGCACTAAGTCTTGTCTTTGATTTCACAAAATTCTTTTTCCAATGGCATCATTCACATAAAAGAAATATGTTTGTTTTTAAGTTTTTTCTTCTCCACATTAGTGGTAACTATTCACTCCTCATTATTAATATTATAATACAGAGAGTGCACTCCTCTGAACAATGGTGTGGCTACTGTGGCTGGAAAAACATAAGATTCTGCTTACAAGGAATTAGCCACCAAAGCAAATAAACTGGTTTTGAACTATACAAGCTTCCCACAAAATGTTTCTGGGATTTTTGACCTTGTTTTTCCTTTGCGTAAACAGAATTCAAGGACTCGCCGACGTGAAGTACTTAGACTTCACTTACTAATGCCCCCGTTCCCTGTTTCTGAGCTGAGGCTGCCCCTCTGTCCTGTAGAAACCATCTGATAACAGAACTTCTGGGCCGGCCTCACTTTCTTACAGCCCCAGTACTTTAAAGCTTTTTTTTGGCAGAGCCACAGGAGGCTACATACCCTTTTATCTTTCAGGCAAATTTTTATATTTTAAACGTTTTATATATTTAGTTTGTCATTCTCCTTGGAACAAAATACTAGGAAATAAAATCAGCCGTGGAATTTGAAGTCATAGAACGGCTACGGTGTTGGGCCATGGGACAACCGTCTTTTACACAGAGTCCCTCCCAGGCGGACAGCAGACAGGGAACCTCACTTGTAAATAGAGGGAATTCATTTGAGTATTCATTGCCTCTGAATCTGGAGAGTTCATTTCTTCTGGGTTCTTAGAAATAATTCTGTATAACCTTGTTCCACTCTGCTTCCTGCACAATTACTTGTGCATCTTGGTTCAGTGTGTGACACATACTAAGTTCTCAAATATTTGAAGAATGAATGAACAAATGAATAAAATAATATTTATAGGGAAATACTTGAGGAAAACAAAATCATATCATTATAGAACATATAAAAGCCCCCTAAAATAACTATTTAACCAGCAAATGGATAGCTTTTAGTGTGGCTAACTTTCTACTAGAATAGTGGGTGTAGAAATGCCAGATGTTTCTACTTAGGTCATTGTGGTGGCCTGAAAATAATTATTTCCTCTTTTGAGTGCCTTGAGGGTATGTGGCCAAGAAAAAAGTTTCAATGTCTTGTAGCTGTAGTGGAGACACATGTGAGGGTGTGTCTATCATCAAGGCAGCTCGGGATAAACACCTTGGCAGCCCCCGAACATGGCACTGTCATATTGTAGAATGCACCTTGTAAAACATAGGCTGAAAAATCTGTATTAAAGAGCTGGGAACCCACCATGCTTAAAGTCACGGTTTGAAGAAAATTTAAGAGTAAACAAAAGCTGACCGTATCCAGACCACATCTATGCTTTACTTGCAAGTTATTATCTATTAATAGGTTCATCCTGTAAGCAATTGAGAAAGATTTTTTTTATGAGATGCACAGTGACATGTTGGGTTCCAAGACATCTGAAGGTCTTTGCAACCGACTCCTTTTACAGTCCTGTTCAGGAAATCTTTCACTTTCTGTCTCTTCTTTATAAGGGAGGAAGCATATATTTTGGGTGAGGAGATGCTGTGGTGCAGATCTACTGTTGAAATTACCAGTTCCTGTCAGTCTGTGTTGCATATAACGGAGGAGTTCTGACTGCACCATCAGCGATGAGAAATGACGCTAAGAGCATGTCGAACCATGAGAAGTCCCATCCATGGGAGAAATTACCTTCTTTGAAGGGCTCCAAAAATCCAAGTCAAGTCCTGACCAAACATCTTAATGGCACACTGTATGAGAAAAATTAAGTTTACTAAATTCATGGATGGCCAGTCATTAAATTTGTTTCTAGGGCAGGGGTGTCAAACTCATTTTCACCGGGGGTCACATCAGCCTCATGGTTGCCTTCAAAGGGCCAGATGTAATTTTAGGACTGTGTAAATGCAACCACTCCTTAACAAGGGGCAAGGAACTCGGTGCTGCCGCCGGGTGGAAACAAGGTGCCGGGCCGGATAAAACAAGGTGGAGGGCCGGATTCGGCCCACGGGCCTTGCATTTGCCACCTGTGTTCTAGGTTTTCAGTTCAATCAAACTGTTTATTACTAGTATATGCCAATACAATTGATCGTTGTATTCTGACCTTATATTCTGTGACTGTGCTCAACTCACTTTTGAAAAAAAGTTCTAACACCTTTTTTGTAGACTGTTTGTAGAGTTTTCATAGATAATCATGTCCTCTGTGAATAGGGAGTTATCTCCCTTCCTTTCCATTCGGTGTGGCATTTATTTCCTTGTCTACTTTTGCTTTCCTGCTACATAATTTACTCACCTTTAATCACTTATTTTATTTATTTACTTTTACTTACTTTTCTTACTGATGGGTTGGGATCACTGTGTGAGGCTGAACTAGTAGTGATTGTGACAGTGAGTATACATTCCTCTCCCCCAACTTAAGGAGGAAGAATTCAGTTCTTCACAAATAAATATTATGTTGGCTCTATTTTTTTTTGGTATATTCCTTCATTGTGTTGAGAAAACGTAACCATTTTTCCTAGTCTTTTCCTTTTTTATTTAATCTTTATTGTGTCTTTTCCATTACCGTTTAGTTCCTTTATACCCTCCTCCCCCCAGCAATCACCACACTATTGTCCATGTCCATGAGCCCTTTTTCCTTTTTGCTCAATGCCTCCACCCTCTAACCAGCCCCATTAGCTGTCACCCTGCCATCTATCTATGAGTCTGTCCCCATTTTCCTTGTTAGTTCAGTCTGTCCATTAGATTCCACAGGTGAGTGAAATCATATGTATGTGTCTTTCTCTGACTGGCTTATTGCACTTAGCATAGTGTTATCCAGGTCTATCCATACCATTGCAAACGGTAAACTTTTCTTCCTTTTTATGGCTGAGTAGTATTCCATTGGGTAAATGTTCATAGTTGTTTTATCCACTCATCTACTGATGGAATTTGGGCTGCTTTCACATCTTGGGGACTGTAAATAATGCTGCAGTGAACATAGGGGTTGCTTATGTTCTTTCAAATTCATGTTTTGGATTCCCTCAGATATATTCCCAGAAGTGGGATCACTGGGTCAAAAGGCAGATAAATTTTTTATTTTTTTGAGTTATCTCTCTCTATACTGCTTTCCACAGTGGCTGTACCAATCTTCATTCGCACCAACAGTACAAAAGAGTACTGTTGTACTGTGGAGTACTTTCTCCACATCTTCGCCAACACTCGTTGTCTGTTGGTTTATTGACGATGGCCATTCTGACAGGTGTGAGATGGTATCTCACTGTGGCTTTTATTTGCTTTTCTCTGATGATGAGTCACATTGAGCATCTTTTCATACATCTGTTGGCCATCTGTATGTCCTCTTTGGAGAAATGTCTGTTCAGGTCCTTTGCCCATTTTTTACTTGGGTTGTTTGTTTTTGGTGTTGAGTTTTATAAGTTCTTTATAAATTTTGGATATTAACCCCTTATCAGATATATGGGAGAATATGTTTTCCCATTCTGTGGTTTTCTTTTTATTTCATTGATGATGTCCTTTGCTATGCAAAAACTTTTTAGTTTGATGTAGTCCCATTTGTTAATATTTTCTTTTGTTTCCCTTGCCTGAGGAGCTACATCTCATAAAATATTACTATGAGCAATGTACAAGATTTTGTTACCTATGTTCTCTTAGGATTTTTATGGTTTCAGGTCTAACATGTAAGTCTTTGATCTATTTTGAATTTATTCTAGTGAGTGGTGTAAGAAGGTGGTCTAGTTTCACTTTTCTACATGTATCTGTCCAATTTTACCAACTCCATTTATTGAACAAACTGTCTTTAGCCCAATGCATGTGCTTGCTTCTCTTTGAATATTAATTGACCTTAAAGGCATGGATTTGTTTCTGGGCTTTCTATTCTGTCCCATTGATCTATGTGTCTGTTTTTATGCCAGTACCATGCTGTTTTGATTACTATGGACTTACAGTATATTTTCATAGTAGGTAGCATGATTTCTCCAACTATGTGGGGCCTTTTGTGACTCCATACAAATTTTTGAAATATTAGCTCTAGTTCTGTGAAATATGTCATTGTTATCTTGGTAGGAATTGCATTGAGTCTATAGATTGCTTTGGGTAGTATAGACATTTTAATGACCTATCTATGAAATGGGATGTGCTTTCACTGATTCATATCTTCTTCGATTTCTTTCCTCAGTGTCTTACAATTTTCTGAGTACAGGTCTTTTACATCTTTGGTTAGGTTTATTCCTAGGTATTTTATTCTTTTTGTAGCAATCATAAATGGGATTGTTTTCTTAATTGTACTTTCTGTTAGTTCATTATTGGCATATAAAAATGCAACTGATTTCTGGATATTAATTTTGTATACTGCTACATTGCTGAATTCATTTATCAGTTCTATTAGTTTCTTTGTGGAATCTTTGGGGTTCTCTATGTACAATATCATCTGCAAATAAAGACAGTTTTACTTCTATCCAATTTGGATGCCTTTTATTTCTTCTTCTTGTCTGATTGCTATTGAAATCAACATAGGATTTCTAGTACTATGTTGAATAAGAGAGGTAAAAGCAGACATCTTGGTCTTTTTCCCAATCTTAAGGGAAATGCTTGTAGTTTTTACCCATTGAGTAGATGCTGGCAGTGCATTTGTCATATATGGTCTTTATTATGTTGAGATATATTCCCTCTAATCCTACTTTGCTGAGAGTTTTTATCAAAATGGGTGGTGGACTTTATCAAATAATTTTTCTGCATCTATTGATATGATCATGTGGTATTTATCCTTCATTTTGTTTATGTGGTGAATCACATTTATTGATTTGCAAATGTTATACCAACTTTGTGTTCCCAGAATAATTCCTCCTTGATTATGGTGTATGATCTTTTTGATACATTGATGTATTCAGTTTGCTAATATTTTGTTGAGGATTTTAGCATGCATGTGCATCAGAGATGTTGGCCTATAATTTTCTTTCTTTGTAGTGTCTTTATCTGGTTTTTGAATTAGGATAATGCTGACCTTGTAAAATGAGTTTGGGAACCTTCCGTCCTCTTGAATTTTATGAAATAGTTTGAGAAGAGGTGTTATTCTTCTAGGAATGTTTGGTAAAGATCCAGTCCAGGGCTTTTGTTTGTTGGGAGTTTTTTGATTACTGCTTCAATTTCACTAGGCATAATCTGTGTACTCAGATTCTCTGATTCTTCCTGATTTAGTTTTTGAAGATTGTAGGTTTCTAGGAAGTTATCCATTTTATCCAGATTATCCAGTTTGTTGGCTTATAATTGTTCATAATATTTCTTACAGTCCTTTGTATTTCTTTGATGCAAGTTGCTATTTCTTCTCTTTCATTTCTAATTTTATTTATTTGGGTAATTTCTTTATTTTATTAGCCTGGTTAAAGGTTTGTCAATCTTGCTTATCTTTTCAAAGAACCAGCTCTTGGACTCATTGATCTTTTGTTTTTTTTTTTGTTTTTTTTAGACTCTATTTCATTTACTTCTGCTCTAATCTTTATTATTTCCTTCCTTCTACTCACTTTGGACTTTGTTCGTTGTTCTTTTTCAAGTTCCTTTAAGTTTGAAGTTAGATTATTTATTTGAGCTTTTTCTTGTTTTGTTATGTTTTGTTTTGTTTTGTTTTAAATAGGACTGCAATGCTATGAATTTCCCTCTTAGGATTGCTTTCCCAATGTCCCACAGATTTCAGATTGTTGTGTCCTCATTTTTATTTGTTTCAGGTATTTTTTTATTTCTTCCTTGATCTCATTGTTTATCCATTCAATGTTTAGTAACATGTTGTTTAGATTCCAGGTCTTTTTGTGTTTTTCGGTTTTCTTCCTGTGATTGATTTCTAGTTTCACAGCATTGTGGTCAGAGAAGATGCTTGATATGATTTCAATCTTCTTAAATTCATTGAGACTTATTTTGTGTTTTAACACATGGTCTACCCTAGAAAATGTTCCATGTGCACTTGAAAAGTATGTATATTCTGCTGCTTTGTGGTGAAATGCTCTGAAGATATCAATTAATCCATTTGATCTTTGTGTCATTTAAGGTTGCTGTCTCCTTGTAGATTTTCTGAGTGGAAGATCTGTCCATTAAAGTCTATGGGGTGTTAAAATCCCCAACTATGACTGTACTTCTGTCATTCTCTCACTTCAGGTCCATCAGGATTTGCTTCACATATCTAGGTGCTCCTATGCTGGGTGTGTAAATGTTTACTAGGGTTATGTCCTCTTGTTGGACTGTTGCCTTTATCATTATGTAGTGTCCCTTTGTTGTCTTTTGCCTTGGTTTTAAAATCTGTTTTGCTGGACATAGGTACCGCTACCCCAGCTTTTTTTCCTTTCCATTTGCATGGAATATCTTTTTTCATCTCTTCAAGTCTTTGTATATCTTTGAATCTGAAATGGGTCTCTTGGAGGCAGCAAATATAGAGATCTTATTTTCTTTTTTTATTGTTCTTCATTTACAGTTGTCCCCATTTTTCCACCATTACTCTCCCCTGCCTTACCCACCCTGAACCTCCTACATTCAATTTTCCCCCCATTGTCTTTGTCCATGAGTCCTTTATACATGTTCCTTGACTTGACCCTTCCCTTCTTTCCCTCATTATTGTTTTTTTATCCCCTCAGCTACCCTATGTTTTTTGTTTGGAGCATTTAAGCCATTTATATTTAAGGTGATTATTGATAGATACATATTTAGTGTCATTTTATTGTTAGATTATTTTCTTTATTTTTCTTTCTCTTTCTCTTCTCCTTTTTCTTAAAGCAAGCCTTTAACATTTGTTCAGTACTGGTTTGGTGTTAACAAACTCCTTTATCTTTTTCCTGTCTGGGAAGCTCCTTATTTTTCCTTCTTTTTTAAATGATAGCCTTGCTGGGTAAAAAAGCCTTTGTTGTAGGTACTTGCCCTTCATCATCTTGAATATTTCATGCTGCTCCCTTCTGGGCTGAAATGTATGTGTTAAGTAATCAGATGACAGTCTAATTCATTGTCCCTTGTACGTAACTACCTCCTTTTCTCTTGTGGCTTTAAGGATTCTCTCCTTGTCTTTAAGACTTGTCATTTTAATTATGATGTGTCTTGGCTTGGTGTACATCTCTTTGGGTCCCACTTGTTTGGGATTCTCTGAGCTTCCTGGACTTGTGTGTCCTTCTCCTTCACCAAATGTGAGAAATTTTCAGTCATTATTTCTTCAAATAGCTTATCGATCCTCTGCTTCCATTCTTCTCCTTCTGGTATTCCCATGATGCTGATGTTGTTGTGCTTCATGTTGTCCAAAATGTTTCTTAAGCTCTCTTCATTTTTAAACAACTTTTTCTTTTTCCTCCTCTTTCTGGGTGTTTTTTTCTACCTTGTCTTCCAAATCACTGATTCAATCCTCTGCTTCTTATAAGTGACTGTTTATTCCTTCCAGCGTATTATTTATTTCAGATATTGCATTCCTTATTTATGAGTGATCCTTTTTTTTATGATTTCTAAGCCTTTTTTGTGCTGTTGAATATCCATATAATCATTACTCTAAACTCTCTATCTGATAAATGGCTTGCCTCCATTTCATCTGGTTCTTCTTCTGGAGAATTCTCTTGTTCTTTCAGTTGGGGGTCTGTTTCTCTGTGTTCCCATTTTGCCTGCTTCTTTGTATTCTTCCACCTTGGTTGTTAAACTAATCAATGGCATAGCCTTAAGCTGTAATCGGCCACTCAGCTTAAGTACCACAGGGTGGGGCAGAATAATTCCTGCAGAAGGGACTATTGCTTCTCTTCTGGCTGATCCCACTTAGAGAGGACTGCTTTCTGAGAAAGACGGCTTCTGGAGTATGGGGAATGACTCAGCACATGGATCCTGGTGGCTGTTCCCTCAGTTCTCTCTCCAGAGCCACCAACCCCAGACTCTCCTTGAGTATCTCTACTCCAGTCTGCCCTGCCTCTGCTGGAGCCCAGGGTAAGTGGCTCCAGATGAAATTTTGTTAATTAGCCCTTTAAGAGGCTCTCTGCATCTCCAGTCATCTCTCCCCAGCAGACATAAATCCTGCTGCTATTCACAGCTGGGTGTTATCTGGGTTTTTTTCGAGCTCTGGTGCTGTAAGCTGGGGATCCCAGCTTGAGGTTTAGACCACACATTTCTCAGGGGGAACCCCCCCCCAGCCATTGAAATATACTTCCAGAACTTCAGCTGCCAGCCCTGGCAGCCCAGCCAGCCTTCTCGTGCCTCCTCCACACTCCCTAGCAGCCTTGTTGTGGTGAAGTGGTTACTTCTGTCTGTCCTTCGATATAAGGCTTTTCTCCAGCTCATGTTTAGTTGGTTACTCAGGATGCTTTCTCTACAACTTAGCTGTAATTCTGGATTGGTCCAGGGAGGAGGTTAGCGTAACTTCTGCTTACTCCTCCACCATCTTGGATCTCTCCAAGAGCTCTTTGTTTTCAATTAATTCTCTCTGAAGTCCACAAGGACAGAGGGGCAGAGTGAGCAGGTGCTGGTGAGCTTCATCTTGCCCCCACAGTGACAGCAAACAGTCCACTGATTTTTCATGAATGGATGTTAAATTTTATCAAATGGTTCTTCTGTATAAATATAATCATGTGGATTTTCTTTACATTGAGGTACTGATTGAACTGACTTTGAATATTATACCAGCCTTAATTAACTTGGATAAATACCACTCAATATTAGTATCATATTTTTTAATTGCTGATTTTAATTTTTGTTGATGATTTCTGCATCTATGTTCATGAAAAATATTAGTGTATTGTTATCTTTTCTTGAATTACCTTTGTCTCACTTTGTTAAAAGGGTAATTGTGACTTCATAATTCACAATTATGAAACGGTATGTTTTCAGTCCTCTTTTGTGTTCTGGAAATTTGTGTAGAAATGGTATTATGAATGTTTGGTATAATTTTTTTAAATATCTAAATCAATTCCACCCTACCAAACATCATCTAACCTCAACAGTTTTATGTAAGCCAATGCAATTTGCACCAGAAATGGCATGTGACAACCCCCTTTTTGAGTAGGACTCCTTAATGTTTCAAAAACATCACTTTTTACATTGACTTTTGCTTTTACTGAATTTTTATCTAATTCTAATAGGTTTTTACAAGGAAATTGACAAGTTGATTCTAAGTTTATGTAGAAGAACAAAGAATAATCAAGGCTGGGTGAAGAAGAAGAAAAAGATGTCACGATGTGCTCCACGAAGCCTCAATGTTTGCTGTGAAGCTGTAATATGTAAGACAAATATTTAACAGAGATTCCACACAAAAGGGATGTAAACGTGAATAAATATAAGAGAAAATGCACAGGCACAGTAGTAATCACTTGAATTCACGTTAAGATTACAGTGAGACACCATTTTATATCCACTATACTGGCAAAAATTGGCTAATTTGCCAATTATTAGAGAGTATGGTGGTTCAACATAAACCCATGCACACTACTTGTAGGAAAGTTGTTAGGACCATTTTGGAAAATAACTAGGCACTACCTTATAAAGTCAAACATGTTCATGCCTTAAAACCCAGCAATTCCACTCCCAGAGAAATGTTGCACATGTGCACCAGAACCACGGAAACTGAAATGCCCTTCAGCTTTGTCGACAGGGAAATAAATAGATTATGAGTGTACGTAAGCCTTTCACCACACATGATTTAATCTTCTGCAGAGAGACCAAGCAAATGGTCAGATCTCCCAGATTCTTCCATCCTCTTACATGAGTAATGGAAGAATAAGTGTGATCTGGATTAAGGACTCAATGACCACAATGTGGCTCACTCCAGCAGTGCACCACTCCTCCTCAGAGACCCAAACCCTCATCCTGTCTCTGGCTTAGTAGCCTGTTCAGGGATTTGCTCTCTATGGTTAAGACAAAGAGTCAAAAAAAAAAAAGCTTTATCACTAGGGAATGAACTCAGTTTCTTGTTTCCTTAACTGCCTCCCCCCACAAAGAGAAGCAAATAGAAGACAAAATCAGCTACAAACCCAAAACAGTAAATCATTCCAGAGCCTTCTATAATCCTACAACCCATCCACTATCTTCTCCTTGAGAAGAAATAGAATCAAAGAGGCATATATATAGCTTTCAGATAATCTTGTACAACAAATTGACTCAGCTAAAATGAAAATATATTTCCTCTTATGAAAGTTTTTCAAAACTCTCCAATTTTCTAGAAATACTTAAAACATTCTATTGACATCTCCCTTAGATGAAATTATTCTAGTGATAAATATGCTACAGATCATAATTCGAGTAGAGAGAAGCAGCCCTTCCCATGAGGTGTTTTTACCATGATCTTGCCAAAACAAGTAGAAGCATCCTTTAATCTATCACAATTCACACTCAAAGCAAAATTTATATCTATATCAACACTCTGATTGTGAAAATCTTAATGAACATATGGTGTTTTCCACAAACAAACCTGGAAAAGATCTTATGAGAATTGTTGTGGGAGATATATTTATTACAAACTCTTGAAGCCATACCTCATTGGACTGATGTTAAACCAGAGATAGAACACAGAGCAATAAGTAAACTCATGTATTGGGTTGGCCCATAAGTCCATAAGGATGGTTCTAGTAGTGCTTAATTGTCTTTAACTTCATTCAAAACAATTTTGTTAGTCATATCAGCAGGCATTTAAAAAATATCAAAATTGGTCAATTTTTGTACAGCTAATTTTAATATTGAGGATGGAAGAAGATAAACATTTTCAGGATATTATACTTTATTATTTCAAGAAAAGTAAAAATGCAACTGAAACACACAAAAAATGATTTGTGTAGTGTATGGAGAAGGTACTGTGTCTGACTGAGCTTGTCAAAAGGGGTCTGCAAAGTTCTTGGTACTGTAGAAATTTTAGCCAAAAGTTCTTTGCTGTGGGGCTGTCTTATACATTGGAAGACATTTAACAGCACCCCCAGCCTCTACGCACTGGAAACCACTAGCAGGAGATAGCCAAAATTACTCAAAATACCCAAATCAATGAAGTTATTGGTAAAAATGAAAAAATGTGTCTTATTTTATGGAAAAATCATGAGGACATTTTGGTCAACTTATTACTTATGTCACTCAAAAACACCATTAAGAAGATATATTCCACAGCAACACTTATTTTAAAATTTCCTCCCTCTGCCCATAAATTTTTATCACATACTGCTGTTTTTATTCTAATTTCTCTCTTAATAAAAAAATGTGATAGCAAAAATAAGAAAGACTCTTTTAGTGTTAATCAGCCTCATTCTCTATCACCCCTTTCATTCCCTTTCAACATATTAGGTAGGATGCTCCTAAAAGGAAAGAGGAGGGAAAAACTGAGTTCACAAAGTCAGAATTCTCTGTAGTGGTCAGTGGAAGAGAAAGAACTGTGGACAAATTTAAGTTGACAATTTTTGACTAAATATATTTATGAAAATTTTTCCATATATTCTTGAAATATAAGCCACTTTAACCTAAACTTGGCTGTGGTTTTGAAACCCCTAAGGAGTTTTCATTTTTCTTTCACTACTGTAGGATGATTTTGCTGGATACGTAATTCTAAGTTGGTTGTGTTTTTCTTTCAACACTTTAAATATTTCAGTCAACTTTCTTCCTGCTTGAATGGCTTCTGATAATACATCTGATTTAATTCTTATCCTGTTTCTCTATAGGTAAGATATTTTATTCCCTCTGGCTTCTTTCAAGATTTTCTCTTTGCCTTTTTTTTTTTTTTGCATTTTCAATTGGTTATGCCTAGGTGTGCATTTTGGGGGTATTTATCCTCCTTAGTATTTCCTGAACTTCCTCAATCTGTGGCTTGGTGTCTGTCATTAATTTTGAAAAGTTATAAGCCATTATTACTTCAAATATTTCTTTTACTCAACTCTATCTTCTCCTTGTGTTATTGTAATTGCACATATGTTATACCTTTTAAAATTGTCCCGCCATTCTTTGATGTCTTTTTTGTTTTTCTCTCTTTGCTCTTTAGATTGGGGAGTTACTATTTACCTATATTAAGCTCACTGATTCTTTCCTTGGCTGTGCTCAGTCTCCTGATTAATCCATGAAAAGCATTCTTCATTTCCATTACAGTGTTTTTCTCTTTTTATTTCAGGCATTTCCTTTTTATTCTTACCTAGATAGGCCACCTTTTCCATTCCAAAACCTGCTATTATCCCAGAGAATTTCAGAATCAATATAAAAAATCATAATCTCCAGTCTCATGAATCCATGACTTCTTCAAGTCCTGAGAACTTTGTGTTCCTCTTAAATAGCCAACCACATGGTTGCCCTCTCATCTTACCTGTCCTCAATGACACTTTGCATCATCAGTCACTCCATCCTCGATGAGACAGTCTCTCATCCCTGGCATCATACTCTTCTGTCATATCTCCTTTGTCTCTGACTATTGCTTCTTATTGTCCTTCGTGGGCTTCTCTTCCTCCATCCTCTCCTAACTGTGCCTTTCAGTGTTCCTCTTCTTCTATTCGTCTTTGTGTTATTTCCCATGATGACTTCATTCGTATTTTAGGTTTCAATTACCACTCATCAGTGAAGCCAAAGACTGTTCCTGCACTTTCTCCAAGAAAACATGTTTAAAAGTAGATATTTTTACTATTTTGGTTATATATATGTGTATATGTGTATTCATATATATGTCTATATATATATTATATGTATCATAAAATGAAGATACATTTTGTCTTATTTAATTATACAATATCATGAATTAAAATATATTCTTTTTACTAAAGTTTCAAATACTTATCAAATTCAAAAGGGGCCTATCACCAAGAAAAAAATTAAATAGCACTGTTCTCAGCAAGAAATATATCATTTCTTACTGATTGAATGAATTTTAGCCAGCTACTTATTTCACCAATGCAGAAAAATAGAAGGTCTCTTTTATAGCTGGAGAATTATAAATTGTGATCAGTGACTTACTGTTTTTATTTTCTCTGTAAAAGATCTAGTCTCCTAAACTGTATAGTAATCTCTGGCCCCCTGAATAGGGACTTCAGTGTTTCACTTCTTTAGGGTAACGCCCCCAGATCAATGAACCTCCATCTAGGCTTGTGATGTAACTCTGGTACCCCTGGCACTATCTGAATTTACAAACTGCACAGATGATTCTGTCACAAATCATGCTAGGTCTTCTAGTAGTGACTGATAGGCATTTATTAATCGATTGAGTGTTTCTATTTAACACTGTCAACTTAACTTCATATCTAACACACAGAAAAGGATGCCAGTTTTCTAATAGGTCAAAAGTTCTTGTTGTTTTGATTTTCTTTGCCTTTTCTTGTATTTTCTGTTTAGCAATTTGATGTTGGATGCAAATAGAACAACTTTCTTGCATTAATGGGACCATTATCTCTCAATTTTCCTTGACACTGTATAAATAAGCTTAGAGTTCTTTTATGAACATATAATATATAAATCCTCCAAAAGTTCTCATTAGTATATAGCATATTCCCCCTTTTTATGAAAGATAAATGATTTATTCATGGTTATTAAACATAAATCATATCTGTTATTTGACTTCCAATATTCCTTCTTTCCATTTTTTTAGGTAAGCAGCCACAACTCCATCATTAAATTTCATGCAAATCATGATTATATCCAGAGAAAGTAATTTCAAATGTGGAAGAACATAAAATCTAGATTTAGCACCAACATGAGCCAAGTTAATCAAGGGGCACACATTTGGAGAGGAGAGATGTGGCATAGCTTTAAACTTAGCCCTTAAGCACAGTAAGATGTTTAGTGGGCCATTATTTTCACAGTTCATCATAATGAGTAACTTTGCCTTATTTGCTTTATAGGGAACATTTTATCCACCTCATAAAAAGTCTTATTTCCCTCCCCTCCTTTTTAAGCGAGGGTTCATGATTAGACACTGAATTTTAATGAGTGTAAGAATATCCTCGTTCACTGCGATTAGAAGCTTTCATGTGCAAGGTCCCATTGTAGCTTCAGGAAAACTTTTCTAACACTCTCCGGCATATTTGGTCATTCACCAAATAAGTGCATTAATTACCAACAGCCAGACTTCACTTCCCTGCGATGTTCTGTGCACCTGGTTTGCAGACGGAATATAGTAACAGAAGCAGACAGAGCACACCCAGACTGCAGTGCAGGCCAGAATGTTGGCTACTTGCAACTAATTTTATGTGTCTGTGGAAAACAGAGCTTTGGATTTCAACCAGCTGAAGTTACTGTTTGCTGTTTTCTCTATTCAACACCAATGGTGTTCTGCACAGAGACAGAACAAGAGAAGTGAATTTTCAAGATGTTGATCAAGTCATCATTTCGTTGCAGCTCTATTCAAATAATTATGGATACATATGTTGAAACAGACACGACATGGATCAAAGTCTCCCAATGATTTGGAGCTTTGTCATTGATTTTGCATATGAACAGTGTGATATTAATCCAGTCATAGTTTCATAATAAAGGCTGAGAGTGCCTTTGGAAAAACAAACAAAAAGTGCTTTTACATTCTGCATCCTTATTTACCATTTCTACCTGTATTAGTTCAAGGAGTTGGAATATCTCCTTAACGTGAGTCTTAAAATGCTTCTCTGCATGTGGCATGGCTGCCTGTCTGTACATGCCAATAAACACTGGGTTAAAGGACGGTGCTTGTTTTTATTATGAAATCAGACTCCCTCCACTCCTATTTGTCTCACATTAACATGTTTTGCCATATTTAGAGGAGGTTGTCTGACAAGGAATTAGCCACAGGAGCCTGTCTTTGGGTCTTGCTTCCACAGGACCTCTCTGCAAAACCCTCCAGATAAAACCAGCTATGGTGTTCTAGTGACCTGTTCCAGGAGAGGGCTTGTCGGGTGTGAGCAGGAAGCTCGCTGCAAGAGTATAGGAGGAGTACATTCCGCGCTTTGACTGGGGGTGGGCAGTGAGGGGAGAGGACATGGGGTAAAGACACAGTTGGGGCGGACAGTGTGGCATAGTTCCTCAAAGATCCCCAGCACAACTGAGTTAAGATTGATCAATACCGACCCTTCTCACATATATCATAAAAATTGTTATTTTAACTTCAGCATTCTAAAATAAAATGCAAAATAATCTAGAAACTCTTGCAGGAGTTCAATACGCTGTGTTTGTACCCTGTGGGCCTCCTTCTAGGGAGGTCTGGGATTACATAAACTATTGCCAGGCTGCCTTCGGGGCCACTGTGCGGCACCCCAGGAAACTACCAGAATTTTCTCATAGTAATAACAGCACACCGTTTGGCTCAAATTTATTTTACTTTCCATAATGTCATCAAGAAAAATGTATGAGGACATTCAAGGTGATTGATTTCATGAGGAGGACAGGGAGAAAAGGGAGACATGATAAAGACACTTGAAATTCATCAAAACTGAAATTTAAATGTTTTTCTCTTTTGTAGGGATGATCACTTCATTTTTTTAAAACATAAATAGTTTGGTTCAAAAAAGATTTACTACTTTTCCCCTCCTAAAGTTAGAACTGCTGTAGGGGTAGAAAAATGGCTTGGCTATACAGCACAATGACATCTACAGCATTTCCTCTAAATCAATTTCATCACTGAAAAACTGGAATTTTTCTCCTAGAAAAAGACTTTGGTAGAAATGTCAGAAGATTTTGCTAACTTTATCTTTTAATCTTAGTCTTTGTGGCAATTATTCCCAGACCTTATTGTGGTTTCCTGCACAAAATTATACCCTTAAGCATAGCAGCCTTATATTTACTACAGACCCAGGACAATAAAAAGTCAACAGCAAAAGAAAATATGTTTTATATGTTCAGTTAACTTTACACAGAACTGGAAAATATTGGCAAGTGTTACTCCAGTTTCTTTAACAGATTTCAGAAATTGCCAACCTAAGAAGAGATTACTAATTTCTACTTATTTGGAGATAAAATAACTCTATTATTATTTAAAGACTTTAAATAAATCTATGATTTCAATTTTTTCCTCTGTTCAATTTTATGGCATCATCATTTTGGATTTTAACTTGTCTTCAAATATAAAATGAAGAAAAGGTGATTTTATTTGAGACATAACAATATAAACGAACTAGACATAAGTAATTCTAATTTTTTAGCAGTTTGGTTTGGGACTTGATTGGTTTAGTATCATTTGGATCAAAGATCTCCCCATTGATGGTTGAGTATCTGTGTATTGTATGTGCTGCTACATAATGAATTGCTCCAAAATGTGGCTGCTCAAAACAACACACATTCGTTTTTGTACAGTTTCTGTGGGTCAGGAATTCAGGGGCGGCTTCGCTGAGGGCTCAGCTCGTCTCATGAGATTGCACGCAAGATGCCGACCAGGCCCGAAGTCATCTGAGCGTTTGGCGGGGCTGGGGGAAATGCTTCCAGGATTGCCCACTTTCACGTCTATCAGCAAGAGGACGTGGGTCCTCACCGGTCGTTGGGCTTTGCAGCAGGGCTTATGGAGTGTCCCTACAATATGGCAGCTGCCTTTCCCCAAAGCAAGTGATAGAAGAAAGCAAAAGGAAGCCAGAAAGTCTTTTACCATCCAGCTTCAGAAGTCACATTTCATCATTTCCACAACATTCTATAGTCGCACAAGTTGTCTCTAGTGTGGGAGGTTGTGGATACCGAGAGGCAGAGGTATTGAGATGAACTTCAACCATCCGGCCCAGCAGAGAAGGAAAAACACAAGGACAGAAAGAATCCCCACACACACGGAAGATGGACTGCAAGGTTATAGACAGCAGGGATTTCAGAGCAGGACTGGTTGGCACAGTTTTAGTGTTAATAATTTAAAATGAAGCCCACGCGCAAGGGACCTAAACTGTGTGGGATTGTAGAGCATTCACCTGCCTTTATTCATTTAATTTCATTTCTCTTCAATCATTTAATAATTAATACCAATGATTGTCAGTTGGATTCCCTATTCTGTCCAAACACTAAGATGATGCAGAAGAGTAGCTATAAGAAGAACCTCGTGAAGTTTTGCAAACAGAAATTAAATTCAAACAATGTAAATAATAAGTGGCTACCATTCAAATTGTACTGACATAACTATAAAGTAAGATTTCTAAACCATAACATGAGTTTGTACATATAAAAATGAAGCCCCTGCTGGAAATACCATATGTGTATTTTACATGTAATAGAGACCATAGGGGATATAAACAAAAAGCATTTTTGTAGTTTTTTAAAGTCCTACTGGATGACTTGACTTATTCATTGGTCCCATTACTTTTGGGATAAGAAATGTTCAAAGGAACTACCATGGAGCCTGGATTGGTTTTGCTTCTTCAGGATTGACTTGCCAGTTATTTGTAGAACACCATGCCGCCAGAATGAAAATGTGCCTTGATGAAATTGAAAAATGGCCCCTGCCATCTCAGAAAGGATAGTGAGAAACACATCAACAGCGAGATCAAATACTTCATTAGCCTGAAGTCAGCCCTTCGTGACAGACAGCCAGGACACACACAGCATTAAATCATAGACAAGAAAGAGAAACACAGTGACTGCAAGTGCAAAAGATGGAAACTGGCCCCAGGAGAATGAGAGTAGACCTAGGAGGGAATGTGCTGAAGGCTGGGAGAAGCAACAGCATAGAGAAGCTGCAGTCACATGGAGCAACGAATGAATGCAACTTCAAGTAATGAAAATGCAAAAAATGAAAATCAAGAGTAGGAGAAAAGGCAAGAAGAGTTTTATTTGACTACGCACCCAGCACAGCAGGTACCGAGAAATATATTGGAGAACACCCAGTACCCCTAGGGAGGTACTCTCATCCACACGGACACATCATGGAGGAGTCAGTGGGTGGTCCTGAGGTTCTAGCTGGCTCAGCTGTCAGAAGAGAGGAGTGAAGTTAAGGATAAACCCAGGCTTGTTCTTAGGGAGTGCTAAGCCTCACTCAGAAGGACATCTTGTAAGGTGTGTGTTTGGGACCAAGGTAGGAGGAGGTGCACAGGTAGGGTTGGAGCTGGGGGTAAAGTGTGGCATAAAAAGCCAGGAGGACCCCTAATAGCATCAGGTGTCCCAAACTCAGCAAAGGAGTTGGAAGAGCAGAGCTCAGGAAAGTTCCAAAGGCTACATTCTTCTAGTTTGTATCTCCCTAAGCACAAATGACAGAGCTCTAGTACAAAATTCACCTAACGGCCCAGAGCAACTTATCACAGGAAAGGAAACTATTAGTCAAGAAACCATGAACTGAACATTAATTATCCATAACAAGAGAGACTATGGGACTCATAACGCCAAGGTGGTCTTCCCGAAATTCTTAATTTGCAGAGTTCCAGGTATGGAGTTACATTTATGCACACAGCATACTACCAGGCACTCTATGGATACTAATTGAGCTATCCTTTCATTTGTATTTCTTATTTCCCTGGGACTTAAAATTATGAGAAAAAAGCAGTTCTACCTTTGGGCATTTTTAATAGGAGGCTGAACAAATGCCAGGGGGAATAACCACACAGAAATCAAGGATGTGGCTCAAAATGTAGAGGTGGAATAAATCGTCGAGCCAAGGAGTTGTACAAATCTGTGGTTCTATTGACCACATTTGAGTATCAGTTTATATAAACAGGGAAGTTATAACCTTTTGAAGTATTTCCACATATTTTCCATATTCCCTTTCATATCCTTGCAAAAGTCCCGGAGGAAGTTGGGTAGGTATAATTATATCTGTGCCTTTGGCTGGAGAATAGACTCGGAGAGCACAAACGACTCGTAACAGCTGGTAAGTGGCGGAGCCGTGGCACACAAGTGCCCTGAGCCCAGGCTGGCGTTTGTCTCCCATAAACCTGTGTTTCTGGATGTTCAGACAGGTCACTGGGACTCCTGTTAAACTAAGAACTCTGATGTAGTAGTGTGAGGGCAGAGCCGGAGGTTCCGCATTACTAACAAGCTCCCCGGTGACGCCAACGGCATCACTGGTTCTTTTGTGAACATGGATTCAGGAGCTCTAGCCCAGAGGATTCAGTGGGTCTGGAATAGGGTCCAGAGATCTGCATTTTCTTTAGTCCCATGAGTGATTTTGCTTCATAACCAGGCTGAGAACTTTTGTGCACTGAGGAGTTATATAGCACCTGCAGTGTACGTGTTAGCAATTTCCAGTGACAGTCTTTTCCCTGCAATTATACTGACGCTGAGTCAGTCCCAACTCACAATAAGAGAACTATTTCATGCCTTTATAGGATGTTAAACTTTATTTCTTTCAGGTTTCTATCTCTCATCTTTTGATCTGAAGATCTTCATATTTCACTAGTGCCCCAAGTACAAAATATCATGACACTCTATAACGTCACAAGATGTCAGTTTCACTCATTCTTGTTTGAAATAACATCACTGACAAATTTCAATCCCTCTTCTCTTTGATCTTTTAAGATGCCTGTTCTTCTCGGAGAATTTATTGTCAGGTGTGATTTTCATTATAAGGCATATTTTAGACGTCTGCACATAGATAAGAAGGAAGTGTTTACAATGTAAAAGTCACGTCAAGAATTACATTTTAAAAGGGAAAAAAAGCTAACATCGGAGTGACACAGAGATGGCAACCTTTGCTGCCACAGCTAAGCTCCCCGAGCGAGCACAGGGCGAAGGCAGTTTGAGATGAGAGCCGGCACCCAGAGCAGGCGCTGGGAGCCACGTGCTAAGCTGGGCTTGCCGGTGATCTTCCAGGTCCTTCCTTCACTGATCTGAGGGGCAGGTTGAGAGCAGTCTATGGATGCACAGAGCTTTCTTTTCTTCGTGAGGCTGGCCTCGGCTTTCCCATCGATAAACTTCTCTGTAGCCCATGGTTACTCTTCAGATAAAAGCAAACAAAGGTGGCGGCCATCGCCTGTCAGACGCTGGAAGAACAGTCCAAGGGATGATGCAGTCTCTCCAACCCCGAGAGCCCTCCCTCACCCACGACCTCCACTTCTCCATCCTGTTGCCTTTGGGCCCTAACGCGGTGAGGTCCCCAGTGCAGAGGTACTCACTCGGTTTACTGTGATCTTACTGTCACAATAATTTCTTCACAGCACACCCTGAACCCTAAGAAATAGCTAACAGTTCTGCTTATTCAGTGGTTAGGTCCTAACAAACTGTAAGTATTTTATCGTAATCATTCACTGCCTGCTGAGCACAGTGCGGCCTCTCAGACCTTGGAATCCTCGTCATCACTGCTACCTGAATTTTCTGCCTTTAACTTATTTTTATATGGTCTCTGCTTTTTCTTAGAGAAAAGTCATCTTTACAAAGATATGACATGAACAAATTGAACATAGCAACATAATGTTGAAACTGTTAGTAGTTCATGAGATACTCAAAAGAGGATACTGTATTTCCCTTGAAATTTTATAATATTTAGTTATGGCTCTGTGTGTTAGCACACAGTTTGGGAATAGTGGTATAGCACTCAAATTTGAGGCCCAAGACTCAGATTTCTGGTCCTGATTGCTGAACTTTCAGCCTTGTCTTATGGGGAACATGTCTATCCATTAATTACTCTGAGCTTTGATTTCTTCATTGTAAAATAGAAACAATATTTTCCAGCATTTTATGAGGGAACAAAACCAAAAGAACTTTGTAGATAGAAATTCTAAAGACATAGTGTTCTCTTAAAGCTGGTTCAGTATAGCGAATGTTACACTTTTTTGAATACAGAATCGCTTTCTCAAGTAAAACATGCCTAAGATGCAGAACACATATACGAGATCAAACATGGAGGCATCCCACTGAAAAGGGCGTGCTGGCTACTTTCCTCGTCCCCTTCCTCATCCTCTTCATGCTCTGCTCTGCTTTCCAAGGGGGATGGATTCCCACTTTGCTTCCCAGACTTTCTTGCAAATAAATCGGCGTCCCCCCAGGCTTGCCTTCTAAGCCACTGGGGGGAGGATCCAAGGTGTCCCCCGCCCCCGGCTCCGTCTCCCAGAAGCGCCTTCAGTAGTCCTGTTTCCAACCCCCCGTCAAAAGTCCCTTTCGCCAAGGTTCCCATTCCCATCTCATGGCCTCAGCTCCTCCTCCTGCCTCCCCTCTAGCCCACTGAGTAATGGTGGATTTTTGCAGTTGCTTAATGTTGATGTTGCCTCAACTTTGCTGAGCTGCTTGTTCAAGTTCCTCTCATCTATAGGTAATTTTCAGTATTAAATGTCCTATATCAGATATTTTGCTGGTGGTTTTGTTTTCATGCCTGGTCTCTGATATATTAATGGCCCTGAGGGCCTTGACTCTCGGCCCCTGGTTTCCTACTAGGCTTCCTTGGACACATCTGGAAAACCCCTTCGGCTCATTCGTCACCCTACTGCAAGAGGGCTGCGTGATCCTGGGCAAGTCACTGGGTACCCCTGAGCCCCGCTCCTCTCATTCTGTGAGAACAATGCCAATCTTCACCTCTCAAGATAAATGGAAAATATCTGGGGACGATTTAAAATGTCAGACTGGCCTTTTATTACATCCCAACACTATGTATTCAGATAGAGGGTCCACATTAAAAAACGAAGGTGTTGGTTTCCCAGGGACCCAAAAATGTGCCTCCTCGTTCCCCTATCAGCTAGGCCTGGCCTCGAAGACAGGAAATTCTGAGCGGTTCTTTCAGACAGTTAGGAAAATTAAATGAGGATTAATGGACTTCTTTCAATTATAGCAAAGCTATAACAGATCTCGGTCACAGCTACTGATTCATGTTTCTATTGCAATCTTGGTGTTTATGCCTAACAACCCACACTGGTGCTGTGATAGTTCCTTCTTGTCCTGTGGTTTCAGCACTTCCAGACTGGTGTTAGGCACTCCTAACCCAAATTTTAGGTTCATGTACTCAGAGATAATTACCTTCGGCTGCATGGGGGTTGCATATGTATGACAGCAGATGGAATTAGACAATTATGGTTTGGAATTGCTGCCCCAAATAGAAAGGTTGAAATGTATGTGTTTATAAATAATCGTGGCCTAGTGGGTATTGCAGGGTATTTTCTCAATATTTTTTTTTACGTTTCACTTTCTGAGTTGCTGTAACATCAGTCCCGTCTGGTGGAAAGAAGGCATTTGGGTCAATGTCCCTACCACACATAGTCTGATCTGTGGCTGAGATGACTGAGCAAACAGACTACAGCAATATTTAACACACTGTATTGTGATTGCCTCTCTGCCTACCAGCCCAGCCCACAGGCTATTATACAGTTGGAAGGGATGAGGACTGAGTCTTTTTCCTCATGCATTTCCAGTGCCAGTACAGCTGCCTGGAACATAAGAGACTTTCAAAGCCCATGAAATGAATGAATGAATGAATGAATGAACAAATGAACACACGCGAGACTGGGTTAGGACCATCTGTGCCCTCAGCCCAGCCCAACAAGGGTGCCCCCCTCAGCACAGCCCTTCCACTGCTCACAAGAAAGAGCCTGAGGATCATCTGCACCCACAGCCCCGCTGCTGAGTTACATGCCAGCCGGGCTCACCAGCTATGTTTTTGTCAGATATAAGAAAAACTCTCAAGCCATGAGGTGGACACAAATGAAACATCGGACAACAGCTTCAAACCTAACTTCTAAGCTTCAGTCACTCATCACGACAAAAAAAATGCTTCATAATATGAATGAAAGTGAAACACAGCAAACGGAGACAATGCAAGCGGAGGAGTGAAGGGCGTGATGGCGGGGGAGTGGGAGGGTAGTGTCCTTGCCCCTCGGTGCACCTGCTCACTTAGTGGTCAATCCAGGGCTGGACGCACGCGGGGAACGCGGAGCTGACGCATATGAGAGAAAACATCCTGATGGTTATGGGAGGGCAGAGGGGTTGAGAAGATGGGTGAAAAGAAGGGGTTAAGAAGGACCAGTTGCCAGTTTATAAAAAAAAAAACAATCAGTGGGATGTAAAGTACAGCATGGAGAACAGAGTCAATAAAACATAATGAGTGGTGCCAGGTGGGCACTAGACGTATCGGGGATCACTTTGGAAGTTACATAAATGTCCAATCCCTATGCGGTATGCCCAAAACTAATGCAATGCTGTGTGTCAACTGTAACTGAAAAAATTTATTTTTCAGCAATTTTTAAAAGCGAAGACTACTGAGTGATGACTGTGCGTCTCACACTCTGCTGATCACTTACATGTTTTAGTGCATAGCTCTCACTCCAAGCCTGTAAGGTACATACTAGTGATGCCCTCATTTTACAGGAAGAAAGTTGAGGCACCAGCGGGTTAGGGGACTCGTGAGGGTCTCTTGGAGGTAAGGGAAGGGGGGGAGTCAGGCCTGCCTGCCCGGAGGCTGAACCCAAGTGCTTACTCACAAGACTATGTGTGACTATTAAAGACTTTTATACTTTTGGAGGAAATCATAATCAAATGGGATGTTGAAAACCCTTTTTTTTTTTTTTAATTTTTATTTTAGTTTATTCAGTACAGTTTCTATCCTTTATTCCCTTTCCA
>CM052540.1:187079936-187095215 GCA_028533065.1 Trachops cirrhosus | reverse complement strand
TCTCCTATTTTCATTTATGGCGTGATAATGTTGGCTCTTTGCTCTGTACCTACGTAAAATGACTCAGATTTTTTTTCCCTGGTTGTGGGAGAGTAGAATCTGCTGCATCCTACCACGCCGCCATCTTCTCTCCTCTGAAAACCCTTTTAATAAGGAAAAATTTAAACATATAACAAAAATAGAGAAGATGGTACACTAAACCCCCACGTGTACACATCCGTCATCCAACCTCGGTGACTGCCGACTCACGGCCGAGCATGTCCTGGGCACATCCTCCTCATCCCCCTCCCCAGTAACCCCTGAACGCTTCTGAAGGACACTCCTAGGCATCCTGTCACTTACACGTGTGTGTGTCACTACATGTCTCTAAAAGACATCTTTAAAAAAACGCAGCATAACCATGATACCGTTATCCCACTTTAAAAAAGGAGCAACCATCTCCGCATGTCACCAAATGTCTAATAGATGTTCACATGTCTCTGATTTTCTCATATATTTTTTTACAGATTTTTCAGCTCTGGATCTCAGTAAGGTCTGTCTAGTTTAACTGGACTCTTAAATCTTTTCATTCTACAAATTTTTGCTTTCGGTTTGCTTCTGGTGTGGAAGAAGCAGCTCCTTGGTCCTGGGGCATCTCCCAGAGTGGAGTTTGCCGACTTCATTTCAGTGCCGCTTTTCACATTCTTCTCTGTACTTTTTATTTCCTGCAAATCAGCAGTTAAACCCAGAGTCTTGATCCCATCTATGTTTGATTTTCTTTTCTTTTTTTTTTGTCGAGAACACTTCACAGATGTTACTTTGCACTTCTGTTAGGAGGCTCGTAATTTCTGGCTGTTGCTCTTTGCCGCAATGTGAATGGCCACTGATGTTCATTCCTTAGGCGTTATTTCACTACAAAGCAGTGATATTATCATTCAACAGTCATTTCTTCATTTGTTAGTTGAAACTTTTATGTTGAGAAACTTGCTTTATTTACTAGTTGATTACCTCATGGTAATTTGTATTGGAAAGGCCACATAAATGTTTAAATCCTTCATTTCATTTACCAGTTTTCTAAATAATAAATTGGTGTCCTGGAGTGATATTAAGTTGAGAACTTAAGCATCTTTTGGTATTATTGTGAGTTTATGGATGTAAGCATATGACAAAGGGATCCAACAAAAGCAGCAAATTATCTTCTGGAGGGCAGGCCCCTTGCAGTACAGGCTTCCCCCTCTAGGTGAGTGTTCTAGGAACCCATCTGCATCAGTGCACCAGCTGGTGTTGTTGTGAGAGGCTGTGTCCACTTTCAGTGAATTTTTTTGAAGACTCTTTCAATGTCTTTGCCCATTTCATGATGGGTGATTTACAAGCGCACCCGCCTACACCATGCAGAGTGTTCAGCAGTTTTTAACCCAAAACAGCATGGTCCTCATGCCCCACCCTCCTATTCACCCGACCTCACCCAAAGCAACTTCCTTTTGTTCTACTGGATGAAAAAAGTCCTCAAAGGGAAATGCTTTGCAGATGTGGAAGAGGTGAGACAAAAAGCAGCAGAAGCACTAAAAGGCTTGAAAATCGATGAGTTCAAAAACTGTTTTGAGTAGTGGAAAAAAGTCTTGATAGGTGTACTGCATCAAATGGAGAGTAGTTGGAAGGTGACTGAAGTTTACACACGTAAGAATCGACACACACTTTTTTATAACTAAATTCCATTTTGCAGGGAGGTCCCCCTCACATTTGGTATTGGAATCTGTTACAGTCGTTATTCTGATTCATGTTCAAAATTTCCCGGCTTTGACCAGGCATCTCTTCCACCAGCCTCCTGTTCTGCACCCAGCAGTCTCTGATGACTTTCCTGCTGTTCAATACAGATGTTCGAGGCTGATCTTGTCATTCCCTAGAATCGGCCCTTTCCCCAAGGTTCCCTGGTTTATTTTACTGGGAAATGTTATTAGAGGCAAGAATATCAATGCGAGTTATGCTCGCTGTCACTGGGTTGGTCATTCTTATAGACTTTTTCAGTGGACAGAGCTAGGTTTCATATTTGCTTTGAAGCCAAAATACATTACAAGTTTATACTGAGACTTCTAATTTACCATCAAGACAATCACTTTCTACTTAATGTCTTTGATAATGTATTTCTCCTTTCACAGGTGCTAAAAATCTAGATTCTACAAATATTGCCATAGTAACCTCTCTGTAAACTTGTAAAGTTTTTCAGTCTTACTCTGGGCCCATCAATGACTTTCAGTGCCCAGAAGGATTTTGGCAATCATGAAACAAAAAGAAGGAACAAAAATAGTCTCACATGTTTCTGTTTTCTCTCTCGAACTTCTGTGATTGCCACAGAACATGCCTGGGCTAGCCTGGAGCCACCAGGGTCAAAGACAAGAAAGATGTAAGTATAGAGCCATACTGATCCTGTCCTCTGTCTCAGCCAAGTCCTTCTAGCTTTCAACACCCAACTAAATCCCACACGGAGCCCACCAAGATCAGCAGAGCCACCCAACCAACCTAAAACTGACCATGTGCTCCCGAGCAAGGCCAGAACATATGAGCCAAATAAAAACACGTACTATTTTTGTTTTGTATTTGTTACTAGACATTTGGTGGTGAGGCACAGCTTCTTCAAACAACACAACGTGATTACCAGAAAAGAGTTTAAGAGGTTTTTTTGTAATTCATTTTGTTCATACCATACATTTCACTCCACATGTGCAATCAAATTATGCTTTTAATGCACATGAAGTAGCTGCACTCTGTGTGGCTACGCTCCAACCTGAGACAAAGTAAAGTCCATTAATTTTATTATGCCTTCAGTTTCCAAGAATTTCCATTTAATTTTATTTCATGATACAATAATATTTACATGGTTCTAAGGCAATCCACTAAATAGTATATGTTTGGGGACGTACAGTGTATATTTCTTGCCCTCCACACTGTTTTTTCCCCCACACCTATATAAAGCCATTATTTTATGTTTGGTTTACCCTGCCAATTTTTTCAAATAACAAATAAATAGACCGATATTTCAAATGTTACCCCCTTTCTAATAAGGGTAGCAGAATGCAGAGAAAGCCCCAAGTGACACTGATTTATGCCTAGCGTCCATCAAGGGCCTTTGTAATAACTATGCCACTGGCAATGAAATGAAGATGGAAGATGAAATGCCTTCTGAGGTTCTGTGAGGCTCGCAGATTCTGCGGGTCCGTACTCGCCCAGTCTGCAGCATTCACACCATACGGACTGCACAGTTTCCCTCTAGGTCACTGACAAGCGTCCTAAGCATCACCCTGCTATTGTGTCTATACGACACCACACGCGAGTGCTTTTTGAATGTCACATAAACAGTAGAATTCTTTGACCTTAATGACAGAAACTCCATATAAATAAGTAAACAAACAAACAAACAAATGGAAGTATTTGTAACTGAAAGGTACAGGACTAGTCACCTTCTGGCAGAGTTGGATGCATGTCCTCAAACGCTGCTGTCAGCAATGGCCCCCTTCAGATAGCTCTGCCTCCCTCTGGTCGCCCCCACCGCCAGGTAACTTTTCCTCTTGCAAGAACACCTTCCTACAGCTTAGCAAGACTGATAGAAAGAACTTTTTTTTAACAATCAGTACTTCCAGAAGAAGTCCAGAATTGGGTACCACTCATCTGTCCTGGGCATCACTGTGGTCACAGGAAGATGATGTACTGATGGGAAAATCTGGGTCGTGCAGCCACCTTTGGCTCCAAGTGGAGAAAGTAACTCCATCTAAACCCATGGAATGAGGACAAGAGAAAGGTGATTCCTCAAATACAAATCAGAGACTTGTTGCCAAAAGAAAAGTGGCTACATGTTTTACAAGCAAATGCAACTGGTATCCTTTGCAAAGAGAAGGAAGAAAAGAGTGGGGTGTGCTCAGGATGGGTAGGTAGGTACAATACTGTAGAACAACCTTACTCTCCAAGTATTGACATCCCTGAAAAGAAAGTCAGGTGGGAAAAGGAGAACAGAAACAGACAGTGTCGTGAAACCACCCACACCCGCTAACCCAGCAGGAACCTCATCCTGCTGCCTCCCCTCAAAGGCCGGGGAAGTGCTCACTGACCACTGGGTGGGAGTGAAAGAATCCGTCTCAATGTAGTGCAGCAGTGGACACTGTTAATGGAGTAAAATACTTTCCCTACTCTTTCTTAATCCCAAAAGGCATAGAGGCAACCACTATTCATATCAAGGAAGAAGAAAATGGAGAGTAAGGTGTTGATTTTAAAAGATTTCATTGTTCTTAAAGGAGAAATCTCTTAGCTTATTCATATGTTTCTTTTGAAATTCCCTGCCTTGCAAATTGTTGGATGAGATGCTAATCAAAGAGCTCTGAATTCTTCAAAGAAAAGTCTGTAAATATAAAAAAAAAGTCAATGTTAAAATATTAAAACTTGGAAATGAAAAGTTATTTGGATGTTGTAGACCACAACAAAAAGAAAAAGAATTTTTCAGTCTCATTTATCAGTTTAAACTCTTTGATTTCTTTAAAATCAACAACCCCTTTTTGATTGGCATTTTATCAAATTAAAATGTATTCCAGTTTACACACTCAGTCTTGTATACACTGTGAACATCAGAGCATAAATAATATACATAGCAAATGTTGACTCCAAAGCTGTGTGTAGGCAGAAAATTTTTACTCAAAAACAGATATATAACTAAGGAGGCATTTTCAAACCCTCACATGAAACCAACTTTAGCTTCTGCTGAGGATTCCAGTAAAACCTAGATTTTTGTTCTGTTTTTATTGCTGTTGCAGTCTACCTTTGGAAGGGAGACAACTAAATAAACATTTTTATTTTCTTATTATTTTAAAATTTTTTATTGTATTTTTTCATTACAATTTAGTCCCCTTAATAAACATTTTAAAGAATATATTTTCTGTAACAGTTTATTCATGAGCAACCTTTGTGAATCATATATTCTGTAAAACTTTGGACCCTCCAGCTTTCACCCCATCCAAGTATAAAAATCAATCCTACTGAAGGACTCAGAAGTGCAATTTTATTCACCAAAGTGGAATCGTGGACATTTAATACCATCCATTCACCTCTTATAACCTTCCAGGGCCAAGGTTCAATGCATCGTCCCCAACTTCTCCCGCTGTTGTAACTCCTTTATTCTTCAAACATGCTCACAACACAAAATAATGGTGGATCCGCACTCCGTGCCAGATGAAAATGGAATTAATTAGATCCATTTCACAGGAGCTCCTGTAGGTGGGTCCTACTTTATGTTCATCAGTCCAGCTCCAGGAAGGAAGAGGTCAGTGTTCCAATTCTTAAAAAAGGAATTAGTTTTATGCAACTAAAACTACTCTTCTTTTGTACATCTTAAAATAATATTCTTCGGCAAAAGCCTGCAAATATATTGCATCTGCATTTGAAGGTGCTATACACACATGTTGAGAATTATATCTATATGGATCTGGCCAGTGTGGCTCAGTTGGTTGGAGCATCATCTTGTGGACCAAAGGGTCATGGGTTCTACTGCCAGTCAGGGCAGATACCTGGGTTATGGGTTTGATCCCCGATCAGGGTGCATACAAGGCAGCCAATCGATATTTCTCTCTTGCATTGATGTTTCTCCCTCTCTCTCTCTCTCCCTTCTTCTCTCTCTAAAATCAGTGAAAAAATGTTCTCAGGGGAGAGTGAGGATTGAAATTTTAAAAAAATTATATATGTATATCAATATATACATACTATATATGAAGAATATATACACATTATATATGAATAATATAATAGACGATAGGTAGATAATTTTTTATATCTACATTTCCCATCACTCACATAAGAGTTAGAGTAGAAAATGCTTGTAATTCAACTTCTGCAAAGGAGACTGGTAGAAGATTATTCCTGATGGAAACCCATTTAAAATAGTTTAAATGTCAAAATAATGGATAGTTTACTACTTTCATTTAGCCTGCTCCCCAAGATATTTAACGAATTGGGAATTTCTGCTTGCTATTTCCCTAGACATTAAGTTTGAGTATAGGTATTCCCATTTTCCCCCAAAAGGTTCAGATGTGCGCCATCCATTCCTGGTCTTCCATGGGCGATCATACTCTAGCCAACAGTTATGTTCCCTCTCACTCAATGAGACTTAACTCAGTCACTGCAGAAACCCAGGCCAGATTCTACCCCAGATCTGTTTTTCTCACGCTGGAGTCAAGAGTTCTGTGCAGGCAACCAAGAAAAGTACAGGGACAGAAGCGCCTTTCATCTCTCTTCAGAAGATAATAGCTTCAGGCTTGTTGATGCTTAGTTCCTCTCCTCTGAAATTCCTGGACTGTTTTCCACTTAAAGGCCAAGCTACCGCTTCCTTAGCTAATGTCAAAGGCAAGAACACCATAGCTGCCAAAAAACAAACCAGAGAATCATAAACTAGCTGACACAGAATTCTCAACAGTATCCATTAGCTGGCTCCTTCACATGTTACTGATTCCCCCATTGAAATACAGAAAGTTATGCAATGGGAAAGCACAGCCTGTTTAACCTGAAGCTTTGCAATGTGCACCAACGATAGCAATGCGTGAAGTCAACACAGAAAATACAAGTTCAGAGCGATGGCAAGCTTGGAGAGTTCCTGGGACCACAGGTCTCCCTTTGATGCCCACAACCACTTCGATCAGCCAAAGTAGCACTTGCAGAGGAGAGAAAGCCATCACACAACTTAGACTCACATTTCTCAAGAGGGTTTTTCTTTCCTTGGAGAAATTATCTACCTCTTTTTTCACAAAGCGTTTTAGAGTGTAAGAATTTACCCAAGTGACAAGTAATCTACCAGGAGTTAAACCAAAATGCAAACTTAGCTGTACTCTTTAAAACCACATGTCTTTAAATCCCTTGATTGTTCACTTTTATCCCCCACCCTCCAAAAAGAGGTCTTAACTTTCATTGACTCTTACTAAGTAATAACTGGACTATTTTGAGTCGTATTTCCCCCTAACCTTGACAACTTAACTGACCTGTTAGAAGTGTAATTTACCAAATAAAAATGCTTCAAAGGTATTGAATAAATTTTTGTAAGTCGCAATAGTATGTATCTAAAACACAGAGTAGAAGGGAATAAAAATTAGACAATTTTAAGAAACCCAGAAGGACCATGATGATGCCCTAATTTCTATTCAGAAACATTTATCCCAAAGCCTTCACCCAACTACCTCCTTCAGATGTCTCATGGCCATCCACACAGCGACTTTCTTTGGAATTAAACTTTGGAATTACTTGTTTATACAAGAAAACTCATCTCAGATGTAGCATCTGTTTCTCACTAAGGCTTAGCTTTCACCTAATGCTCCAAATGGGTTGACTGAGGTTCAAGAATGTGAGGTGACTCGCTCAGGAACATCCAGTGAATCCAGGGTGGGCAGCGCCCTCACTGGCGTCGCTGATGAGTATCTCGGTACAAAACCCCACGGATGCTGTTTGCAGGGCTGTGACACATACCTATGTCTACTCGTAAGCCTCGGCTCATTGAGTGAAGCACGTGATGTCTTTATAATTTTAACTCTATCGGAAGGAAGGGAAAGGTGCCATGGAATTTAAACACGTTCACCAGGTCTCCCTTATTAAATTACATGTCTTGACTCCAGAATCAGCCTAACCTAAAATATTCAATTATTAGATCCACGGGTAATATTATATTCCTTGTATAATGCAGCAAGAATGTAGTAAAAGAAAAAGAATAAATGTGAAGTATATTAAAGGGTAGAAAACTATCTGCAAAAACCTGTTTACAGAGCTCTATGCATTTCATATGAAACACATTTTACTATCTTTATATACTATGAAAGACTATAAGTACAAATTCTTGCCTGTATAATTATTTTTACATTACTCATTGCAAAGAACCTTAAATAATACTTAAGTTTACAATAAACTTAAACAATTATATTAAAGGAAATTAACTGTGCCATAATGTAAGTATAAATCTACAGATACTCAGCTGAAATAGAATGAATACTCAATTCGTCTCTATGTGAACTTACATAGTTTCTTATCAGTAAGGCCATTTATGTCAACATTTTTCATTTTAATCACGACTTATCTTCTTGAGTTAATTGGATATATATAGAATTGTTTCATTCCTTTCCTAATGTATAGTGAATATAATTATTCAGATTCTCTTTTTTTCATCATTTTCCAGAGGGTAATATCTCTTGTGCCCATTATTATAAGAATAGCTTCAAATCAAGCAACATATCCACAGAGGTTACTTTCAGACTGAGTTTCAACAGAGCCAAAGTTCTAAGTTCAGCTGTTTCTACACAACAGTAATTATCTATGATTGACTCAGTGATTTCTAAATCTGGCACGGTAACTAAGATGTTCTCTTTTATGACTTCCAATGAATATCACATAATTCTTCAGACACTCCTACACTTGCTCAAAATTACCCTCCACTTCATTTTAAACACAAACTAAATGGGTTCTGTAAGATGTTAACATTAGGAAAGCATAATCTAGGCTGAGGGGTGTATGAAGATCCTCGGTACCCCATTTGCAACTTTTCTGTAAATATATATAATATTCCCCAAATAAAAAGTTTAATTTTAAAAAAGCATACTCTGTGTGTTCCATGTCAGTGAGAAGAGGCATGAAACACCAGTCAAACGTAAAACAAATGATCAGGTTCTGAAGGTAGAAAAGCCTAGGTCATTCTTGGAAACGACTTTATGGCTCTTTCATCAACCGTATCAGCCCTAACCTGTTTCTCTTCCTCTCCTTAAGTTCTCTGAAACATGGCTAGTTTTTTTTTAAATATCAAAACACTGGTAGTGATGTCAAACACCAAAAGTATGCCAGAGCCTTTCCACAATGACGGCTTGTCGTGCATGTGACAGGGCACCTCGTGACAACACTTAGGGCGACGGCTCCTGAGAAATCAGTAGGCAAACCTGTACGGAGTGGAGTGCTTGCTGCGTCCCAGCTGCTACACGGGGATGTTACACTGGAGGCACCAGTCGGAAGGCCTGGTCCCTGTGCACGGAGAACTAAAGCTACAGCAGGCAGACTAATAATGAGAAACCCCCACTGGGTGAGGCCATGCTCCAGGGAGTGTTTGGGAGGCTCCACAGAAGCAGTTATCTTTTAACTATGTCATAGTCACAAATCTTATACTTAATACCGGTGTATAATTTACAAAATGGTCTCACAGAGCTTTTCTCATCCGAGCCCCATCACCAGCTTCTAAAGCTAGACAGGCAGCCTGCCCGGCCCCAGGTTACTGATGGAAGTTGCATCCCCCTGTTCCCAGTACTCAGAGTGTGATTTCCATCCTATGAGCTCCTGCTTGGGTCTGTTTTCTACTACTCCACACGTCCCTCCGTCAAATTCTTGCCAGCAGACACGTGCTATGAGGACTCCATTCTTTCTTGACATTAAAGTGAAGATCCAATGTATTTATGCTTGGCCTTTCTACTGTTCTCACCTATTTTTCAACACGGTTAAATACTGGTAGTTATCCTCATTTTAAATCAAATCTTCTTTCCCAGGATAAGAAGCTCACTTTTACAAATGTGGGTATTTTTTTTGAGAGCCCAAGCCCTGTAAGTAAATTAGACACATTTTAGAAGTGAATTCAGCCTTTTCAAGCCATTCATCAACTTCTTAGTGCACTGAAGAAGCTTACTCATGGAAAATATTTTGCATTTAGTGCATTCACCAAATGCAGTTGTTTGCCCCTTTTATGGGCCAGGTATATGCTGAGCCCCAGAGATGCAAAAATAAATAAGAAATAGGGTCTTCCCTACCTAGTCGAACGCAGGTAGAAAGAGGGATGATCGTAATGCATATGAGAATTGCTATCATATTTGCATGCCCAGGACCGTTGGAGAAAACGTACAAGGGCTTCCTAACGTAGAAGGCTGCAGAGGGGCGCTTTAGGCTGAGTTAGAAGCAGATGGAAAGGTTTGAAGAGGGGGGCATAGCAGCTGAAAAAATGGTCAGTAATTTAGAAATGCTGCACAGGGAAGGAGTCGAAGCACTGGGGAGAGATGAGCTTACAGATGAATGGCCTTGCCTGTCAGACTAAGGATCATAGGCTTTATTCTGAAAATGAGGAGCCACAGGATCTGAAGCATGAAAGATGTGATCAGAGATAGGATATGAAAGGTACGAAGATCACTGCAGCTGCTGTGCCGAGAATACACAGGAGCAAAGGACAACTGGAGTCAGACATAAGTGAGGAGAATCTAACAATAGCCAGGAACACACTGATGAGAAGAACAAACTCGTTTGACCAGGTGATGACAGCCTGTCTTGGGAGAAGCGGAAGGATTCGAGAGCCTTCAAGGAGGCCGGTGTGATTCAGGGGACGGTAGGGTGTGAGTGGAGTGGACACGGTGATGGAGAGAAGAGTGTCAAGGAGGTCTTCCAGATTGCCGGCTTCGGTAGCGAGGAACGCTATTTATTAAAGAGGGAAGGGAAGACTGCGCAGAGGTCAGACCGGGAGGGGCTTTGCGGGGGGATGGAGACACGTGGAGCTGGAGGTCCCTGTGCACAGCTGTCTACCACCCAGAAAATACCTGTGGTAGTAATGCTTGGGAGTTATTTGCTTTACTAATATTTGGATTTCTGAACACTGCATGGACTTTGAATTTAAGGGCTCAGGCTTTAGGGACAGGCAGACCAAGGTCACATCATGGATGTACCTCTAACTACTTGATTGTCAAAGTCTCAGCTTTCCCTTCTGTTACTGCCTATCATGTGATCGTTGCAAGGATAAAGAGGTGTGTCAAGTAACAAGCATGGTGTTTGGCATAGAAAAGGAACATAATCATTGCACATCATTTTTCAAAAATGCTGAAAGTAAATTAACTTAAACTAATGCATTTTATAAAAAGTCCTCTTCATAAGGGAGGAGAGTAAATACCTCTCCATTCAGTTATTTGATTTTTGCATACTTATACCATGATTTGCCAAGGTTTTTAAAAGGCAGATGATACTGATTTCTGTCACTGTATATTAAAATTACCTTTGGAATTTAATATGCAAATGAAAAACATTTAATTCCATCTAAGCAAATAAAGCCCTCTCGCCCTTCAAAAGGTAATGTCTCCTGGTATTGTGAATAGTTTTTACTGCCTGTACTCACTGAAGGTTAAGGTGACTGTGGAGAAAAATACGGAGACATCCCAGCTTTTAATTGCCTACTGTAATTGTTTGTCAGTAGTTTCCCTTTTTTAAAAAAGACAGAGATTATAGTCCAAAGTTTTCAGCTGGATTTAATAAGCTCGCGCTTTATAAAAAACAAGGTAGGACCCCTCCCATCTCACTTGTGAGCTCACCCTTAGGAATTCCTTTCAGTCATTCTCCCTATCAAAGGTCATTGGAAGGAAACTGGAAAGTCTGGTGTTTTGTGGGGTTTTTTCAGCTGACATTTGTGCTACAGTTTAAGATGTCTGGATGCAGCACAATCAGAACTTCTCAACTGCAGAACATAAATTTTTGGTAATTCTTTTTCTGGAATTCAACAGAAGAAACATTTGACTTTTGCTTGGCCCCAGTCTGTTAGCACTAATAGGTTGTTTTCATTGGAATTGTCTTCAAAAAATATGGCTATGAGATATGCTATATTGAAACACCGGTTGTCAAACTGAGGTCATAAAATAAATGTAGCTTTGTAAAATAAAATAGAATTAAAAGGAATATAAGGGAGAAGAAAATAGCAGACTACACCTATTATAGAAAATACTGTTTTGTGCAACCTTAGCTATACATCATATGACATATGTATCATGTGTGATATATATACATTATGTGATATATTATGATGTATATATCTGTGTGTGTGCATGTGTGTTTACTGGGTCACAATATATGTTAACTGACGTTAAATGTTCAAAGGCCATAGCATTGCAAGTTATATAGTATAAAATAAGCAAACTGGAAAAAGATATACTTCCTTAAAAAAATCCTTTACCTTGCAAAGTTATGCCCATCTCCCTTTCAAAAACTGTCTTAAACTTTTAAAATAGAAGTTTCTTACACTCAAGTACAATGTTACACTATACATTAATGATGATGGTCAATCACGAAGATCATAATAAATCCACTACTATTTATATTACACTCTTCAAAAGGATATCAAATCAATTATTTAACTTTATTTCATGTACTTCTCAGTGATATGCAAAGGCAACAGGAGAGGTAGCGGTAGCTCCTTTTATACTGAAGCACAGAGAGGCCAAGTGATTCGCCTCAGGTAACTCAGTAGCAAAGCCACTTGCATAAACCTGGTTGTTTAAATTTAAATTTCAGTAACATTTTCCTCCAAGTTGTGCTGCCTCCTGCTACACAGCTGCAATTAGTTTGCCGCTGTTTATCTCATGAGTCTTTGTCATTTGTTTTGCATTTAAAGCTATGTCTATAAAAGACTCCAAAATATTTGAGAAAAGGCAAGAAAGAGGAACATACAGATGAGTTGATGATTTAGAGGAGGCTGTAAATTTCCAACTGTATTTTCACCCAAGACTGAGGCTTTAACTATGACTAGTTTGCTGCCAACCTTCTCTGTGGAGTTCTCTTTTATTCCAAAACTGTCACAGGGCCTGGGATGTGGTAAACTGCTCAACAAATACTGCTGAATTGAAATGTAAATTGCCAGAAATTGTTAATATGAGAATTAATGTTCGTATGAGATAGACTGGAAATCAGCATGGGGGGAGGAAGGAAGACGGAGAGGCGAAGGGAGGTGGAGGGAGGAGGGAGGGGTCCAGGGAGGAGGGGTCTTCGAGCAAGCTCGGGGGAGCCACCTAAAATGAGCTGGGAGCTTCCCTGCTCACCCAGTCTCTGGGACAGAGACCAGGAGTGGTCTGACCTACATATGTCTACAACTCCCTGAGTAGGTACTTTTTGATGACAAATTTTAAAACTACTGATTTGGTTACTTGAATAGGTTTATAGGTAAATTGCTAACTTATATTTATCTAAAAATTGTCCATTATAGTAAAATTTTAACTGAGATTTTTCATAGAACTTATTTATTAATTTGTTCACTCACTCTGTGTCTATGGAATTTCCCCCTTTTCATTCCTAACATGCTTATTTAGGTATCTCTTTTTTCCCCATGATTCTGCTATAGCAAATATAATTTATCAATATATTTAAAGCACAATCTTTTAATTATCTTTATTATTTTACTGCTTTTTATTTCACTAGCATATGTCTATATTTTCATTATTTTGATATATTTGGTTTATGCTATTAGGTTGTTTCTTCTTAAATACTAGAATAGTTACTAATTTTTGAAATGTTTTTGTGTTAACATAATGCTTTTTGAGGCTATCAATTACCTTGCAAGCACTTTTACTGCATGCTATAAGTTCTTATGTTTTTGTTCACTTCTAAATAGCTATTGAAAGATAAACTATTTACAGCTGTGCTTATTGGAGACATATAGGTTATTGGTTTGGCTATTGATCCCATTTTATATAAAACTGATAGAAAACACGGTTCATTTTGATATTGTTTATTGGGCCCACTTTGCAGTTTGGAAAGGGTCAACTTTTGTAAAGTTTCCCTATGTGTTTAAAATAATGTGAATCCTCTAATTTGACAGTTCAGACTTCTATAATTACCCATTACTTAGAATTGGCTAATTGTGTAGTTCAGTTACACGAGGTCTGTCCAGAAGGTATCCAGCCATGAAATATGAAAAATGGAGACATTTATTGAAGAAGGTGCAAGATAGAAGAAACACTGTACAAGGACAATGATGCCTCAGTCCCCTTCAAAGTAGACAGATGGGGACCTCACACAGTTCTCCCCATCGCCATCAGCTGCCTTGTATTTTCCTGAATCTCACTGATGGTCTGAAATCTCTTTCCTTTCAAAGATGCAAAAAAATGAAAGTAGACCATCTTCTTTCATCATATAAAGGAATAAACTAAAAATGAATTAAAGATTTAAATGTTAGACTCAAAACCATAAAAATCATAGAAGAAAATACAGCCAGTAATATTTTTTTCTGATATACCTCCTAGGGTAAGGGAAACAAAAGAAAAAATAAACAAATGGGACTACCTCAAACTAAAAGTTTCTGCACAGCAAAGGAAACTATCAATGAAATGAAATGACAACCCACTGAATGGGAGAACATATTCACTGATACATCTGGCAAGGGATTAATATCCAAATATATAAAGAACTCACAAAGCTCAATACCAAAAAAAAAATCTAATTTAAAAATGGGCAGAGGACCTGAATAGATACTTCTTCCAAGAGAACATTCTAATGGCCAATAGACATATGAAAAGAAGGTCAATGTCACCAAGCAGAGAAATGCAAATTAGAACCACAGTGAGATATCACCCCACACCTGTCAGAATGGCCATTGTCAGTAAATCAACAAACAACAAGTGCTGGCAAGGATGCGGAGAAAAAGGAACCCTAGTGCACTGTTGGGGGGAATGCAGACTGGTGCAGCCACTGTGGAAAGCAGTATGGAGATACCTCAAAAAATTTAAAATGAAACTGCCTTATTCTGCTTCTGGTCATTTATCTCAAAAAAATGTGAAACACTAATTCAAAAGAATATATGCATGCCTATGTTCACTGCAGTGTTATTTACAATAGCCAAGACTTGGAAGTAGTCCAGGTGCCCATTAGTAGATAAGAGGATAAAAAAGCAGTGGTACATTTACACAGTGGAGTACTATTTGGCTATAAAAAAGAAGGAAATCTTACCCTTTGTGACAGCATGGATGGACCTGGAGAGCATTATGCTCAGTGAAATAAGCCAGGCAGAGAAAGACAAGTACCATAGGATTTCCCTCTCAGGTGGAATCTAACAAACAAAAGGAACTTACAAGCAAAATGGAGACAGACTCATAGTTAGAGAGCAGGCTGACAGCTGTTGGGAAGTGGGAGGGGGATTGGCTGGGGCAGAGGTAGAGGCAGTGAACAAAAAAGAAAAAAATAGAAAAACTCATGGACTTAGACAACAGTGTGGTGATTACCAGGGCAAGGAGGTTGGAGGGAGGTGGAGGAGGGTGCCGGGGGTAAGTGGTGATGGACGGGGACTGAACTGGGGTGGTGAACACACTACACAGTGTACAAGTGATGTGTTGTGGAATTGTATGCCCGAAACCTGTAAAATTTTGTTAACCAGTGTCACTCCAATAAATTCAATAAATAGGAAAAATACTTGTAGAATGCCCCTAAATTTAGATTTGTCTGATGTTTCCTATTAATTAGATTCAGGTTATACATTTTGGGAGGAAATATTACAAAAGTGATACTGTATTCTTTTTTTTA
>CM052540.1:187003032-187079436 GCA_028533065.1 Trachops cirrhosus | reverse complement strand
GATCTAGTCCTGCAGGTAACCCACCAAGACTGGGCCTTTGCTTAATCAACCAGGCTGATGAAGGCTTCTGTGCTGCTCTTACGATGACAAGGCAGTGTGCGGCTTCAGTCAAATTGCTGGTTGACTCTTCCGTGGGCCTAAATCATACCCAGTAATGTAATCAAACCAGTGCGGCTAAATTATACACCATATATCAGTAAATGGCTTTCGTCGGTCACTAGCTACACACAATCCGGCATGCAGCACAGCAGATAAAAAGAAATGTTTTAGCATTTCCAAGAAACTCACATGCATTACTTAAGGTTTTAACTAATAAGAAACTATTAGAAGAAAAAAGAGAGACATGAAAGCCTCGCAAGGCTGTGTCCACCCCAAGCGTCATTAGCTGCGATCTGTAATCAGGCCCTCGCTCCAGTTACGGGGCGGCGCGGCCACCCGCCCAGAGGGAAGGCAGCCGGCCGCAGACCAAGAATGAGAAAACCAATTTGAAGGGGAAAAAATGAACCTGAATGATAACTGAGCCCAGATGGGGAGAAGAAAGGTTAATGCTGGAACTGGTCTTACTTAAAGGCCACCAGTAAATTTCAGCCACAGAAAAACTTGCCCAGACCGGGAAAACGCTGTTGTTCGCCTGTAGTAACAAGGGAAGGGAACTGACTCACGCGGACCCACCAGCAGGGTCTTTTCCCAGTGTCAGTGGAACGGGAGGTCCGTGAGCAGGAGTTACGGGCCGTGCAGGAAAGAAGCAGCTGTTTCCTATTATTTGCGTATATTTGTCCGACGGGTAACAATGTGGGCAGCGTGCCACGGGCACTGCTGCGCGGACCTCCCAAAACGGCAAGGGCTTCCCTCTGCTGCCACTGGGAAGGGATGCACGAAACATCTATCCAGAGGGACCCCAGCACAGCTAGGACCTGCCGCACGGCCCCTGGCAGGCTGCTCTATAAAAGAAATAAATCGGGGGACAGCTTTTGAAACGTGCGTTTGGAAGTTTTGTTACAAACAATACCAAGAAGAACTGGACCTACATATAAGTGAACATCATTCCATCTTCAGAAAACCTTTTAGTTCCTAAACACTGTAAATGACCTGGGCTATGGCTCAGACAGACACTACCTAAACCACCAAACCCAAGGCTTGGCAGGGAGGACGGCAGAAGAGATAAAGACCCAAAACTCTCTGTCCCCTCTCACCGACGGCCGGCACCTCCTTTTCCATGCACCCGTTGGGAAGTGGGGTGGGGGGCCGGACGGCCCTGGGGGCATAGGACAGGGAAAGGCCAAGAATAGATCGGGAGGGGCCAGGAAGAGGGGCCTGTGTGCTCCTGCCCACTCTACTCTCAACGCCGCAGCGAGGGTGAGCCTGGTTAAACCCAGGGCAGGTGTGCAAGCCTCTCTTCCACTTGAAACCCCTCCAGTGACCTCTCACTGGGTCGGACTTAGGCTTACATTTAAAACCTGAAACCATAACACTCCTAGAAGAAAACAGGCAGTAAATTCCTTTACACCTGTCTTAGCCTGGTATTTTTGGATACGTTTCTTCGAGCAGAGGCAACAAAAGCAAAAATAAACGAATGGGATTACCTCAAACTAAGTAATTTTTGCACAGTAAAGAAAGCATCAGTAAGAAGAAAGGCAGCCTGCCGAATGCAAGAAGATACTTGCTAATGACAGATCCACAAAGGGATTCGTAATCACAATAAATAAAGAATTCATACAAAAAACAAACAATGCAATTTAAAAATGGCAGAGGATCTGAATAGATATTTCCCTAAGACAGATATACAGATGGCAAACTGATACACGTAAAAATGCTTAACGTCACTAATCATTAGGGAAATGCAAATCAAAACAAATTCGATATCTCACCTCACACCTGTTGGAATGGCTAGCATCAAAAAGAAAATGAAGAGCAAGCAGCGCTGGCAAGGAGATGGAGAAAAGGGAACCCTCTCGCTCTGCTGGCAGGAATATAAACCAGTACAGCCATTACAGAAAACAGTATGGAGAGTCCTAAAAATTAAAAACAGAACTACTGTATGACCCAACAACTCCAGCTCTGTGTATTTGTCGTCTGAAGAAAATGAAAACAAGTCGAAAAGATACATCCACCCCTATGTTCACTGCAGCATTGTAGACAATAGACGAACTGTGGAAGCAACGAGGCGCCCATTGATAGGTTAGTGAATAAAGAGGAAATGAGGATACATATACACAACGGAATATGACTCAGCCATAAAAAAGGATGAGATCTTGCCATCTGCCACAACATGGATGGACCTAGACGGTATTATGCCACGTGACAAATACCACATGACCTCACTTACATGTAGAACCTAAAAAAGAAATGAATAAAGCAGAAAGAAGCTCATAGACACAGAGAACAAACTGATGGTTGCCACAGACTAAGTCAAAAAGGTGAAGGGGAATGTTGTCAGTGAAGTTTGCACGTGACCGAGAATCATTAGAATTAGTGCAGTGATCTCATTGTGAAGGATGTAAATGTCCAATCACTATACTGTACACCAGAAACTAATATTGTATACCAACAATACATTTTTTTAAATTAATAAATAAAGTGGCACAGCTATAAGAATAGACTAACCTTAGTTGAGAACAGTGGGAAAATGTGTAACAGATAATTGCTTCAATAATGTGTTTTCTGTGAAACCTTCACCAACTTCCACACACAATTTTTTCTCCTCTTCTGTGGTCTTCTATCATTTTGTATTTGTATGGCTTATATAAAATTCTCAGTATTCAATCATTTTGACCACAAAGCAAGATAAATTTATATATCTATTGCACTGCTGCATACTTGGCTATTGCAATTACTCTTTTGTATGACTGTCTCTGACTGCAATTTCCTTAAAATCAGAAAACTTTTTTTATTTAGCCATGTATCTCTACAACCTAGGTAGTGCCTGGGCCATTGTAAGAGCATTAAAAATTTAATTATTTAAAAACTTTTTCAAGTATTGTAAAAAGTGTGTGGCTTTAGCACGTGAGCGTACCATTTCCTAATGCGTGCAAACGTCTCCAGAAGATGAAGATCAACGCTGAATGCACATCGGTCTCGAACAGTTTAACTCTGGGTGATACATCTGATAGAGATAAAATGATGGTGGGGGATCAGGGAAACCACACTGATAACAGGAGAGCAGAGGCAGAAGCTCAGCTTTTCACCTGTAACCAGGTGCCAGCACATCTGGGAACCAGAGCCCTATTCAAGTACCTCACATGACAGAGGCTTTATCTGTGAATTTCAGGTTTGCAATTAAAATAGAAGTGTACTGTTAAGAATATTAGGAGGTACTGACAAAATGTATAATTAATTTGTATGTTTTAAAGTGCACATCATCACCACTGCTGTATCTTTTATTTGGAAAAACATAAACCCCATAACCATTCCTACTAAAGAAAGGAATTTAAACCTCAAAAGCCTAATTGTATTTAAGCAATATTAAGGAAAGGAATTTTGACTTTACAAACATGAAGATAATAAAACTTAATTTTATAGAGTATGTTTGGCCTTGAATCTTGCATCAAACAAAATGAAAAACTGAGTAAGATATTGCAATAAAATCTACAAGATTATAGACAAACATTTTGGTAAGAAATAATTGTGTATGTTTGGTTAGGCAGCACCAGAATAATAGCAAAATGGTATCCCTATGGCTACCAACTAACTCCAATTAAATATTAGTTTAAAGTCTGTCTTTTAAGTTAAAAAAATTCTCTTATGTTAATGGAAACTCTCCAGACCAAATTCTCATTCTCCTGACCAAATTCTCATTTGCCTCCATATAACCAGTCAAAGCACTTAGCCAAAATGTGTTACAAAAACCTGACAGTGTAAGGGAATTTATAAAAATGTTTCAAGCAAGACTATCATTGACAGTGTTTAGTTTTTCCTTTTATAATAGAAACCTAAGAAATAATTTCCTTCAGATATAAAACTGGCAGTGATTTAATAATTATTATTATCCCAGGAATTTACAAATTGTACCAAATGAATTAGCTTGTTAAAGAGGCATCCAGAAGAGAAATTGAATTTTAGGCCCCAAACCTGGATCACAGATTCCTGCAAATATATCTGGATACTGGTATGTCACATGATATAACAAAATGTATCTCTTTTTATCCTTCGCCTTGATTTTTTTTTAAAAAAAGAGAGGATCTTAGAAGAGTTATTTATGGATCCCTACCTAAAATATGTGCTGTCTATGAAAAGACCAAGAATGAATCTGTAAGTGAAATAAATTGCCGATGTAGAGATGACAGTGTACTGCCTGGAACACCATCTTGTTGGCTATTCCCTCTATTCTGCAAAGTTCTAGAGTTAGTTACAGGCTGAGAGAGAAAGAGAGAGAGAGAAGATTCACAAGACCACCAGCTACAACTCCAAAGTCTTTGGCCAGAAAAACTTTAACTTTCTTTACGCTGTGCCCAGTGCAATGCAATAGATGTGAGAATGTTTCAAGAGGTCTTCAGGATGACAGTGAGCAAAATTAAGCTGCAAAATGTTTTCTGTCTTCTGTAGTTCAATTTTTATATATACTTTTTGCACAGGAATTTCAAAACATTAGGCAATACTTTGTCTTCATTTTAACTAATTCACCTTTTCTATATATCGCAGCTACACAATGATTTTGGTGATATAATGGTAAGTGCCACATTTCCACATGAAATTTTCTTATTCTTTTTCTGTGAGTCTTCGAAGATATTGAATGAGGCAGATTCTAAGCTTCAGCCTTACTCTCAAATTATGTTTCTATTAAATGTTCTTTTGAGAGTCAAAAAGATCACCTTATAACCCCAAACTCTTAAGTTTCTCTCTCTATTTTAACTCTAATAATGTTGCACACAGTACTTCTGTCTTTGGAAAGGTGAAATGGAGTTGTTAGAGAGGAAATTCTTAAAATTAACAACCCCAAACCCTCGACCTTGAGCCCGCAAATATGAAAGAACACTGTTGCCAAATTGACACCAGTCACAAAAGACTTTGAAAATTAATTCAAAAAGAGTTTGCACATGTTGTCAAATCCCTGAATAATACTGTCCTGATCCAAGCGAGCCATTACGAAGGAGTCAGAAATCTCCTGTAAGAAGCAAATGATTGGGGGTGGAATGAGCTGAAGAGATTGGAGTGGACATTTGACATCTGGGCACACTTCCCATGCCTTGAATAAAGAGATAGTTCATCTTTTCTGTCAATCCAACGACCATTTCCTACAAGAACTTTGAAAATGTGGCTGCGGATCATCCATCGTGTGACTCTTGACGTGCACCACCCCTGCGGGTGGGCAGCCCGAGACCATCTCTGCCAGAGGAGAGGCAAGGCAACGTCTCGTATGGGTGATCGACAGCCACGTGTTTAAATGTGTGTAGAGTCCTACACGAAGGCAATCTGAAGATCAGAGGACGCTCATACTCCTGCTCCTTAATTGCCTGGAAGATGATCGCAGTGGCTTACACACGACGCATAAATAAAACAGACCTTTTCTAAGTATCTGCTGATTGAATCCCCTCTGTTCCTCCCCAACCACTCCCAGAACATAGGCACAAAAGTGGTTTTTGTCATCGGCCGTATCCTAGGTCTGTCTCTGCCAACAAACATACAACTTTTCAGTTATCTCATCCCTCCACTGAAAAGTGGCGCAAACACACAAATAAAAGCTCACTGAAATGCCTGGCAAGCCTCCAGAGGCCGTCCTGTGGCCCTGTCCTAGGGTCCTCGCAGGCTCAGCGAAGAGTAATGCAGTCAAGAAGGCCAAGGAAAGGAGAAACATGCTCTGGCTTTGAAATTCAGATAAGGTGGTTTTATGGTTTTAATTACATTGTAATAACTACATAGAAGTAAATCTACTCTTCCTGTTTTAAGTTAGGTGAACATCTGTCGTAAATAACTCCAATGCTCTTTCTTTTGTAAACTAATTACACAATAGGCCCTATAAATTTATGGAGTGTTAGGATGCAGAATTTAATTACATAATTCACTTATCTAAAGTTTTGCTCTTACTCAGTGCTGTTCACCATTTTCCACGTTCACAAGACATAGCAGGAACGTGTTACAGAATGCGAAGTTCAGGTTGGAAAGGAAAAGAAAGACAGCTGTGTGGCTGTATTTTTCTAGCTCTCTCTTTTTGCCTGAACAAGGTAAATGAATGATATTTATTCTAAAGAGAAGCTCAAGTAATCACTCAATTTAAAATACAGGTACCATTTCTAAGTCATTTATCCTGTAAGTGATATGCTTTTCTGAGTTCTGTAAAAAGGATAAGCAAGAACTCTTTTACTTATTAATATATTACTAATAAATCAGTACTCATTCATCACCTATGATATGCCAGAGAATAGACTATACATGAGAACTATAAAGAAAAACAGAAATTCACATTATGTTGGGGGAAATGATATAAATTATTGGATATGGTCAGTAAACGAGGTATGTACACCAGATTCTGGGATCCCAAAGCAGCTAATCCTGGAGACCAGGAGGACCATCAGGAAAGCTTCTGAAAGGTAACATAGGAGGCACCTTCAGGTTGATTTCAGGGAGCAAAGTCTCAGCTTGTTGACCCTGAGAGACTAATTTTTAGAACTAGAGCTAGAAAGTCACCTGGAACCAAAAAATCCTCAGGTGCCAATTACTTTCACTGTCCTTTTCCAAGGGCCCCATAGCCTGATGACTTTGCTTCTCTTTGTCTCACGGCTCCATGGGCCTCTGCACACTGACAGTTTTCTCACTCTGCACCATCCACACACTGTGGAAAGCCAGCCCCGTCCACCTGCTCCAGGCCAGACCCTAAAGGGCACCGGAGTTTTGGACAGAACACTTCATGCAAGTTCACTCCATAGCCACCAGCCAATCTGAGGAGCAAATGTTAGGGTTCATTCTACTCCTGATCCAGTCACTAGCACCCCCTAAACAGGGACCACGCATCCTGTTATTGAGCAGAGCTCTAAGGAGGAAGGCAATTTTCCTATAAGGGCCAGTTGGAGGTGGCAGGCATTGAGACCTGGGTAGTTCTAAAGTAGTAAGATGAGTTTGCTATACAGATAAGAATATAAGTGTCCCATCTAAGCACCACCACCTATAGAGATATGAAGTTATAACTACAACGATGATGATAATAAGTACCATTTATGGAAACTCTACTGTGCTCCAGTTACTGAGATACTTTATACAGGGCTGGACCAAAGTAGGCTTACAGTTGTTCATATGGAAAATAATATAATTAATAAATAATAAAGTCTGTGTTTCACATACTCACAACTATAAACTCAATTTTGCCCCACTTTGTATAATCAAGCCTAATACATAAAACAATTATGCGTATCTTGTCTATTATTCCCACTGAATAGAGACTAAAATGGAGGTTCAGAGAGGTTAGATAGCATGCTCAAGGTCAGTTCAGAATTGCCAAATCCAAGATTTAAACCTGGGTATACCTGACCTTCCAAATATGTGCCTTTCTACTGCTTCATGCTGATTCTTTGGAGCCTTGAAAAAAACAGGTGCATTTATGTGATTGCAGGCTTGGATTTGATGAGAGTAATAAGAAGGTAAAAAAAAAAAAAAAAGCCCAGGCTGGTGTTGCTCAGTGGATTGAGTGCAGGCCTGTGAACCAAAGGTTCGTCAGTTCGATTCCCAGTCAGGGCACATGCCTGGGTTGCTGGCGAAGTCAGGTCCCCAGTAGGGGGCATGAGAGAGGCAACTGCACATTGATGTTTCTCTTCCTCTTTCTCCCTCCCCCTCTGTCTAAAATAAATACAATCTTTAAAATAAAAAAAAGAAGTAAAAAAACCAGTGGGTCACTTTTGGAACTCCTTTTATGAGTACACTAATAGTTTACATTTGTCTTATAGAAGTGTCATGGAAAGTGACAAAACAGCAGGATAGATAGAGATGCACAGTAGAGAGACTTAGGAGGCAAGCGAACAATAGTTCCAGGGAGCAAATTGATGTCTGAAGGAAAGCAGCCATCAGGAGGCAACTGGGGAGTGAAAATATTTGGAGAGGATTTTGAAAGTTGAGGGAAGCAAAGGGAAGTGGGTAAAATGCCTCCACTGATGAGACAGAGAGTAGAGAAGCAAGTGGAAGACACTGACAAAGAGTACCCAGAAAGAGAGGAAGGAGTGAAATGATGGAACCTAGGAGAGAACAAGGTTACATGTCTATAGGAGTGGTCAGGAGTGTTAAAGGATGCAGAGTGGTCCATCAGAATAAGGACCTAAATGGAAAGCTGGTAACAAACCAAAAAAATAATCCACTTCCCATTGGGTTGACTATAAAATATTAACTTTAAAAAAAAACACCTGCTAAAAGTATACTTGCAATGACTTCTCCCACATAGTATTCAGGAAATTTTCCTTCCCAAAGTCAAGGTTATTTATGTAGAAATTACTGATCCTTCAGTGAAGGAAATCTTCCTCCAGAGCAATCAGTTGCGCTAGAGAAGGAAGCTCCATGCAGGGAGGAAGTTGAGACACAGCTCCAAGTCCAGTGTATTCTCTGCCAGGCTGAGGGTCATCCAGGTCCAAATTTCACATATTTGCTTTCCAAAAATTACTGTATGTTAACCCCTGAAAATTAATAGCCAACAGAATCTACCTCTGATTCCAAAAGAATATTATTCAAATAATAGAATACTTGAAAAGACTTGAGAAATTGGTATGGCTGTTTCATTGATTAAAAAGAGAGATGACTGTTTCAGTGGATTATTTGTTATACTTCTCACATAGATTAAAGCCATTGGCTACCTTTAAGTTTTGTACGCTTTATACATTCATATCCCTCCATTCAGGGTGTTAGGAGGGTGAAGGTGGATTGAGGCAGTCATTAGAGTTCTTCCAAAAACTTACGGCTGTCCCAGAAACACAGCAGGATTGCAATTTTCTGTTCCCTTGTGAGAGGCCAGGTGACTTACCTTAGCAAATGAAAGGCGACAAATGTCAGTCTGGGTGTATGCTTAAAGAACTAGTACATGATTCACGGTGCTCTTGCTTCCTTCTGCCACCTGGGATCCAAATGAGAATAACCTGGGCCAGAATCTCCAGCCAACTGATGATGGACATGTAGTATGAGCAAGAAATAATTTCTGTCATTTCAATCTACTGAGATGTGGGTGTTGTTTGTTACTACAGAATAATCTAGTTTGCCTGAATGGATATAGTGTGTATAGTTTGTACAGTGGTGGAGAAGATGTCACAGAGGAGAAAAAAGGAAGGCTTGATAGGATTTCACCATCACAAATTGAACTCTAAATCAGCGCTGACTTTATTCCGTTCATGGAAGATAGATCCTGAATAAATAGCACATGGAGATGGGAGGGAAACCCACAGGCTAGGCCAGTACATGAGGCCAAAGCAAGGCAACCTGCAATCATTTACCTTGGCAAGCCACCACATCACCCAAATGCTACTGTATTGGAAGAGACTCACCACATAATTTCTTACAACCACAAAAGAACGAGAACCAAATTCTACATCTCGGTAAAAGATGCACATGCTAGCATCATGGAGAAGTAGTGGTCCTCACAGATTTTATGGTTTGGATTAGGAGCCCTAGGGATTGCTTAGGGACTGACTCTAAGTCTTCCAACTTTGATTTTTATCCTTACCAGTTAGTAAGGATAAAATTTACTCTGTGGACTCAGAATTGACAAGAATAGTTTTAGCCAAAAGCATTACTTTTTTTTACTAAATGGTTAAAAATATACATATTGGTTTAGCAATTTCTTAGCTGCATATGGGTACAACACGTTTTAAAATTTTGTGAATTGTGAAGGCTAATTTCTTCCTAAAACTTTGAGAGAAATTGTATATTTAGAAAAATTCATGTTAATGTTGAAGAAAGTTAATATATTTAGTTTTAAAGAGTAATGGGGTAAATGGCCAGCACATATTAAATAGGATAAGTATACATATTATACATTTTTAAAAATTCAAATATTTATATATATACAAAAACTTCCACAAAGTTTTGCCTTCAGCAATAAACATAAAATTACTTGTTTTCTGAACATAAATTTTCATGAGAAAACCTGATATCTTTAAAGAGAGAAATAGTATTAAAGGACTATCAATAGTGTTTTAATAAGCAGAAACTCTATTCTTCTAGAGTAATTGAAGGTGGGATATATGGTCAGTACAAAGAAACAAAATATTAGAATATGTGAAAAGCTTATAACTAATTTTGTAATTCATTCTGGAGCAGCTACTAAAGCTTTAGAAGCAAGCATTCTAGGTTCACTTAGAATATTACTAATCAATCTATGTCATGTAATCAACCAGCCCGATTAATCCTGTGCCACATTGCTGGAACTATGGCTGCCTGAGTAGTGAATGCTTGGTTCATATTGGATGGAATCGTCCATGATTAACTTTAAGCCCCATGCACTATGTAAAGGAAACTTGTCTCAAGTGGAGTTATTTCCTACATTGAACCTTGAGGCTAGGAAGCCCCTGAACCAAATAAATAGTTTCCCCCAGAATTTATAATCCTAATTCTTATAATCTTCTCTTCTTTTCTAGCCCCCACCCTCCAACTCCCTCAACCTATACCTTTAATTTTAACATGACTGTATTTGAAATGGGGATAAGAAGAATAAAATCCTTTATAGTGCCAAGGAATTGATGAGGCCTGGGTTTAATGACAAAAGTACATTTTTCTACTGCTGCAGAGATGTACGTAAGTACCATCTATATAACTTTAATCTACATTTCATTGATACACATTTAACATTTATTTGGATATGTATGAATATTTTAAATATAATTAAATATTACATTAAACATATCAATAACATATTAATTAAACAAAAATTTAACATGAAAATGTAATATTTAAGCATTGCTTAAGCATTGCTTAAGCATTGCTTAAATGTAATATTTAAGCAACACACATCTATAATTAATGGTACTCCTCAGCTGTAATTTTATATTAAACAGTATGATTATTTGGTTAATATCTCTCTCACTATTAGACTAAATTCAATTAGAGCAAGGAACACATCTGATTTCTTCATCCCTGAGTCTGTGGCTTCTTACACAAAAGGTATTCAATTAATATTTGTTGAAGAAATGAAGAATGAAGGAAAAGCTCCATCTTGGTACAGATTTCCTGATGTTTCACTGGCTCAAAGCATTTTTGAAATTCTTCTGATTATTTCGAGAACGTGTAGTTTCATATGATTTCTTTATGCATTTACCAGTCCTAACCCTCCAGAAGAATGCAACACTCTATACTACTATTGAATCAGAAATTACATGCATGTAATAACTGCAGGGGTCAAAATGATTATTTAATTGTTAAAATGTGGAAGTTTTAATGTGGAAAAAAACTCAATGACTTTAAACAAGATTTATTTTGTCAATAGCTTTTTGTTTAACTTAAATAGAAGGAAATGAGAGATTAGCTTTATTGCATCCACACAAAGTGCCAGGTGCTGTTCCAGGTTTCACATGTTGCCTTATATTTAATTGTGCCAAGTCGGTAGAATTTTCACAATTTTATGGATGAGGAAACTGCAGAGAATTTAGGTATCTTGTTCAAAGTTGCATAGCCAATAATTAATTGATCAGTTCAAATTGCTAATTAGAATTATATAATTCCAAAGTTTTTAATCTGAAAAGATATTAGGATTTCCCCATAAGAAACAATGAAATGAATTCTGAAATAATGGAATTCATGAGTCCAGCACCATCACTTAGTTCTTGAAATGTAATATGTTTTTTCTTGGATCATTTCATCTAGCAAAATATATTAAGCAATTACAACACATTTGGAGTCATAAGACCTATTTAGAAACACAGAGGAGCAGGGATGGCCATCAAACTGGCACAAAAACAGACACACAGACCAATGGAACAGAATAGCGAGTCCAGAAATAAACTCACACTGATACGGCCAATTAATCTAAGACAAAGGAGGCAAGAATATACAATGATGGGAAGACATCAATAAATGGTGTTGGGAAGACTGGACAGCTACATACAAAAAAAAAAAAGGACCACTCTCTTACACCACACACAAAAATAAGCTCAAAGTGGATTAAAGACTTAAATGCAAGCCTTGAAACCGTTAGACTCCAAGAATAAAACATAAGCAGTAAACTTTCTGACATCCACCTAAATAATATTTTTGTATATGTCACCCCAGCAAGGACAACAAAAGCAAAAATAAACAAATAGGATTATATCAAACTAAAAAGCTTTTGCACAGGGGAGGAAACCATCAACAAAACCAAAGGCAACCAAGTGAACAGGAAATATTCAAATGATATTTCCAATAAGGGGTTAAAATACACAATATATGAAGAACTCATACAATTCAACATCAAAATAATCTCAAACAATTTTAAAGTAGGCAGAGAATCTGAATAGATATTTTTCCAAGGAGATCATACAGGGACCATAAGACACATAAAAAGACGCTCAACATCACTAATCTTCAGGGAAATGCAAATCAAAACCGGGATATCACCTCTGTCAGAATGTTTATCATTAAAAAGACAACACAGAACAAGTCCTGGTGAATATGTGAAGAAATCAGAACCTCACACGCTACTGGTGAGATTACAAACTGATGCAGCCGTTGTGGAAAACAGTATGATGACTCCCTTAAAAACCACAAATATAATTATCATATCATCCAGCAATTCCACTCCTAGCTATCTATCCAAAAAAGTTTAATTAGAAAAGGGAGATGCACTCCTATATTCATTGCGTCTTTCACAATAGCCAAGATATGAAGCAATCTGTATCCACAGATAGATGAATCTGGTATATCTGTATACCAGATATATATATATGATATATATATATACATACATATATGCATATATGTGTGTAGATATATATGATGCAGAAATATAAACACACACACAGGCACAATGGAATATGAAATCTTGCCATTGGCAAAAGCATGCATAGACCCAGAAGGTATTATGCTAAGTAAAATAAGTCAGGAAAGGACAAACACTATATAGTTTCACTTATATGTGGAATCTAAAAACAAAACAAACAAACAACAAAATTCAGAAAGACTCATAGACACAGAGAAGTAATGGCTGCCAGAGGTGAGTGCGGGGATGGGTGAAAAGTGAAAGGGAATGACAGATACAAACTTCCATTTATGAAATAAATAAGTCAGGGGCACATGTATATATACTGCATAGGGAATACAGTCAATATTGTCATTCTAACTTTGTACAGTGGCAGATGGTTACTAGATTTATTGTGGTAATCACTTCATAAGGTATATAAATGTTGAATAAGTATGTTGAACACCTGAAACTCATAATACTGCATGTCAACTATACTTTAATAAAAAAATTTTAATTTGCCTGAAAAAAAGAATAGCCACCAAATTTTGGTTTATGAGCAATATCCTCCCTATGACCCACATTCCTATTCATTAACATATGGTTTACATTTTGGCTTTTTAGTGAGTTATAGTCTAAATACATTCAAATATATTTTAAACGAGAATGAGTATCTCCTATTTTCAAATGTGTCAATGGGGAAAGTGTTTTGAGGGGATCCAACAGAAACAAATGGACTGAATTTTCTATTTTCACAAACCATGGTAATTTTATGGATATATATGTTTACAGCTAGGGTGGGTTGAAGAAAACTGGCATTTTTGTACTGCTGTTTTCTAAGAAGTTCTGTTTCTTGTAAAGCTAAAATTGAATTATACAAGAATAATACTAAATAACAACATTTTCTTGGAACTCTGAATGCTTTACCATATTTACTACTAAGTACATTTATTAGTTCATGTACTAATTCTTCAGGAAATTAAGGTGGTAACTTGGATTTTATCAAAAGCAAAATAATAGTTAAAGGCTTTTTAAAAAAATACATATGAAAAATCTAGTTTTACACAACTTAGAAAATACCTAGAGAAATTTCTATTTCTGATGCCTGTCGACACCAGAGGCATATTCACTAGTAACAGGAAAAGTTATTTACCAGGTGATAAAAATACCATCACCATTTCCGAACTTTAAAAATGATAAATTCATTATACTATAGGGAAAACACTAAGTCATAATATTGAGCCAATAGAGAAGGTTAACTTTTGAGTTAAAGGATAAATATTTTTCTTCGTACTTATTTTTTAAACTACAGCCCATAACATGGGCCATGGAAGATGGAGAATTCAAGCCACGCTGACAGAGGGACAGCAGTAAGTCAACTGCCGTAAGTCAACTGCAGGGAGGACACATTTCCATCGTGGCAGCGTGAGGGGCTCTGCAGACCCGCTCCCGGGAAAACAACCAAACTGGCCGGAGTATTTCCAAATTTCACTCCAAGTACCTTTTTTTTATGCAAATTACAAAGTACTCTTTGGACAAATGAGGAAATGCTACTTTCGTCCTTTTCCTTTCACAGGTGCATTTCCTTCCCATCTCAGAGTCAGCTTTCAGGAGAATGCGAACTGTGACAGTGGGCACCAGAGGTCACCCAAACCAGCTGGTGGTGAGTGGAATTTGTGGACTAGGTCCCTCACTATCACGTTAATAACGAGTGCCCTGTGGCCAATGGCAAGTCACGCTCAGTGGACACCTTGCACTAGGCGGCCATCAGTGGTGAAAATTTTTATTGATGGTGATCTGGGTTGGCCTTCCTATGCAGGTGAATTCAGTGAGAAGGTACCATAATGAAGCAGTTAGAAATATATGAAAGAAATGATAAACCCAAGGATATTAGGATTAGATGATTGTTACTAAATTAAAGGCTTGATATTTGAACACTGAGAGCCATAGACAGACAATTGGGAATCAACTATGAAAGCTGGAGAAATTTTCGATGGCTGGCAAAGAAGCCCTGTGTGCCGTGCTGTGAGCGAGCAGGAAAAACAGAAAACAAAGCCCGGCATTTGAGAATCACAGTCGCCAACCTTCAAAGACACTGAATGCTTAATCAAGACAGATCTGGAGAACCTGGGACACACAACACACAATGGAAACACTTGGGTGGACGCCCCAAAGGTTGGATTCCTAAGACTTCACTGAACCTTCAAAACCTGCATAATTGGGTTACTACTCCCCATCAAGAGGTAGTTCTTGCTTGGTATAAAAAGTCAGTTCGGGAAACTTCTTCTCACAAGGTAAAAGGTGCCCCTCCTGCCACTTCTCCCGGCTGCCAGGCCCATAATCCGAGCTCAGTAAGTGTAAAACCCAGCCAGAGCAGTGCTGGATCAGTAAAAAGGAAAAGGTTGTCTCAAAGCAGCTGCAAGTCCTAGTATGTTCCAAGGCCTGGATTTTTAAAGTGCCAAATTAAGGGGGCCAGAACATTAGACTGCATGAGGGACAACTGATGGATTTGGTGGTGGTCTCTTCAAGTAGGGGATGGTGCAAACTCTCTGCTGGGGTGTCTCCTGGTCTGGAAAAAGCAATGTCTCATGCAGGAAAAGTTGAGATGCCAAGATTACTGTGGCAGACACTAGAAGGGATTAAAATAATCAGGGAAGCGAGCATGCTGGAGTGGGCATATTTCTTAAGTCCAAGGACACACCAGAAGATTATACTCCACAGGAGAGACCATACTTCATAGGACACAACATTCATGAAGGCCACCAAGAACACACTGGTCGGAGGGGCACCGGCATCGCTAAGAAGTCCATGGAGGTTGTCTTCCGAGCTAATGGGAGGAAAGACTAGCGTAGGACTTGGCTCACTGAGAACCACGAAGCTGGTGACACCTGAGGCAATAGCAATCGGGTGCCAGAGGGTTATAACTCTGCAAAGGACTAACAAATCTAAATGGCAGCCCTGTGGTCCTCACCAGAAAACAACAGCATTGGCTAACAGAACACAGCATCCCAGAGCAAACCTTGATGGCTTCCCAACAAAGGAATGAAACACATAATCCAAAGAAACCAAGAAGGGGTGAGCAGTTTCCCCAATAAAAATACATAATCCCTTATCCCACACTGGGACATGAGCTAGTTTTTAAGCCTAGATTCTGTTGACTGAAGATCCGATTGCCAGATTCCCAGATCCCCAGATGCCCAAGGGAAAGGGCTCTGTAACATCAACTGCGAGTAAACACTATAATGACTTTCCCACCTCTTCCTCAAAGGCACCTGCAACCGTTTACATGTTTGTGTGATTGCACACTGGGGAAAGGGGACACCCTGACATCTAGAAGACATCTGGCATGAGGTCCAAGACGGCATCGATACATGGAGACCCAAGGTGCCACTACTGTACATCTGGTAGAATGGGGGCTTTGGGGCTATTTAATAAATGGGACCTGGCCAAAGTCTGGCACAGAGTAGGTTCGCTGGGCCTACAGCCCCAGCAGGGTGTACTCCCCCAGTCCCCATATATAGTTGGAACTGACTCTCAAGGACACATTGGGTCCTTAGCTTAAGGAATAAGAGTCATTATTGAGTATAAGGCCAAGTAAAAGCCTTTGATAGTGCCCATGTACATGTGGAGCCCAAAAGGTCCATCCAAAGCAGTACCCCATTCTGAGAAGATGGAAGAGTTTAACGCCTCCTTTAAAGAGCTGAAGAACGCAGGGCAGAAGTCACATTTCCATTTAATATTCCCACTTCATTCACCAATCTGGACCCTGCCGAAAACAGACAGCTCCTGAAGAATGACCGTGTATCCTCACAAGCTCGGCCACATACACCCTGACCACAGCTGCCAGGCAGACGTGGTGACATTGCTAGAGCAGGTTAGTATGGCCTCAGGGACCCGGTAGGTGGCCGCTGATACAGCGAACACATTATTTCCATCCAAGTCTGCAAAGAGGATCAGCAAGTTTGCATACGTAGGTGATGAACAAGAATGTCTATTTACAGTTTGGCCAGTATCGTCCTCTGTCATAATTTTATCCAAAGAGATATGGAGCCCGTAGACATGCCACAGAACATCGGATTCATCCATTGATCAAAAACATCACACCGATCAATCAGTACAAGCAAGAGACCAGGCTGTAGCGCACAGGTAAGAGGCCTTGGTGAGGCACGTGTGTTCCTGACTGGAGGTACGAACTCTGTGGAGAAACAGGCCTCTGTCACTGCGATCATTTTATTAGGGGTCCGCTGGCCAGTGGTGCCACGGTATCCCCTTTAAAGCAGGAGACAAAATCGCTTCATCTTTCATTCCCTTCTTGTGTTCTGGAGCCAACACATTCCGACGCTTAGAAATACCAGCTCAATCCGTGTATGGGAGCCATGGAAAGCCACTAGCTTTGAGTGGAGCCTGTAGCAAGCGAGCGCTCTGCCGAAAGTCCAGGCTGCATTGAAAACAGCCCTACCGCTTGGACCAATCTTATTCAGAGGACTCCATGGTGCTGGAGGCACCAGGGGCGGGGAACATTTGAGTGTGGACTTTATGGCAAGCCCCAGTGAAAGCGCTGGGGTTTGGAGCAAGGCCACGACATCTGCAGTGGAGAGTCACACTCTGTTAGAAAAATAGCCTCTGGTGTGCTACTGGACTCTGTTCATGAAGAATGCTAGAGCATGTGGACACCGAGTGACCGTGCATCTGGGACTGTCCTGTTGGACTCACCAAGTCGTAAAGTCAGGCAGGCAACCTGATTTATCATAACATGGAAATAGTACATCGAGGACCAAGCACGGACAGGCCAAGAGGACACAAGTAAGCCACAGGGGCAAGAGTCCCGACTCCCACATCACCCACCACAGTCACATCAAGGCCTCTGTCCCAGTTCACAGCGATGGGCCCGTAGGGACTTAAAGAGCATGAAGTTGAAGCCTGGATTATGGATGGGAATGCCTGGGAAGTAAGTGAAAACCAACACTTGTTTGAATTGAAATCACAGCCCCACTTAGGAGTGGTCTTGAAAGACAGGGGCAAAGAAAAATTCCACAAAATGGGTAGAGCTTTGGGTGGTAAACCGGGTTTATAAGGATAGAATGGTGTTGTCCAATAAAAATATAATGAGCCACACATAGAAGCCACGTTAATGCTTTTAAATTTTCTAGTAGCCACGTTTAAAAAGAATTTCTCTAATTCAATATAGTAAAATGTTATCATTTAACATGTAATCAATATTTAAAATAACAAGATACTTTTTTCATTCTGTTTCCTATATCTGGTTTGTACTCACAATATAGCTCAATTTGAACAGTCATATTTCAAGATCTCAACAGCAACATGTCAATAGTGGTGGTGTTATCAGACAGTGCAGGGTTACAACATACACAGACACAAGGGCAACAGCTGGTCTAGGGACTGGAAGGAAGAGGACTGAAAAATGAAGAGCAGGAAGGTCTGGAGTAGAGGCACGTGAGTAAGCATAAGGAAAACGGGCACAAAGGGAGAAGATCTTTGTATAACACATTAATGCCGACCAGAAACTACCCACCATCGAAGAGGCACTGAACACTTAGGGAGACCAATGTCTTGACCATTTGATGTTAGCCAGCTTTTGTCTGCAGCCACCAGTACTGACACAGTGAGCACACGAGCCAGCTGGTCCCCACGGTGCAGACGAAAGCTGTGCATGTGCACGATGGCTATGACCCCCACTTACCAGGGTGATCTAGCTGCTGCCACCTCGGAGCGTTCAGCTTTCCGAGACAGAGACCCGTGCGCATGGCACTCTTCCTAGAGAAGTCCTACTACTGGGCAAATTAATTACGTTGCAACTTTCTTTTCTAAAAGGGCCCACGGCTCATGCTCCTGAGAATAAGTATCTATTACCAATATAGAATCACCTTTCCTGCCCACGAGGCCTCACTATGCCATGTACTAACCTCTACTAACCTCTCTTCTAAGTCTACCCCCAGCAAGCTGGAGCCACCAGAGTCCGGAGAGCCGCTTTTCAAATGTGAATGGAAAAGAGGACCAGTGTGTCACGAAGCATGCACCGTGGACAGGGAAGCACCCCTCGGAATGTGTTTTTTTAAGAAAGGACAGGCTGTGCAGCAATGGGGAGTGCGGTTAGCTGGTGGACTCCAGCTCTCAGCTCATCCAGCATGCCCCTCAATCTCTAACCCTGGTTATACCGACCTCACAGCAGTTCTTGGTCAATGACAAGCAAAGCAATAATATATGATAACAGACTCTTCTTGGGGGTGGGGGACCTTAGCAAAAGAACCAATTGTTAAACAAAGGCCTCAGCTTTTCTACCCAATGCTAGACTCTTCTAACGAGCTACCTTTGCTCTAGACTCACAGGACTGTCAGATTTCTCTACCAGTCTGTCAGCTCCTCCTACCCAGTCCTCCTTCCATTCCTTTCACAGGCATGGCTCTCCAGTGAAACTGTGCACTCTGGCCCGGACTGCTGTAGCTCAGTGGATTGAGTGCAGGCCTGCAAACCAAAGGGTCTCCGGCTTGATTCCCAGTCAAGGCACCTGCCTGGGTTGCGGGCTAGGTCCGCACTGGGGGGCACATGAGAGGCAACCACACATTGGTGTTTCTCTCCCTCTCTTTCTCCTTCCTTTCCCCTTTCTCTAAAAATAAAATCTTTCAACACATGAAATTTTGTTAACAAATTTAAAGCCTCATGTAAAATTCAGAAAAAGAAATTTTGAACACGTGACTTCAATAATTTTCTTTGCTTCTTCCTAATCCACCTTTTTTTGATGTCTGTAAATTACATATAAATATCTTTCTATAGCTAATGTGATATATATATGCTATGTAATAAAATACTATATACTAATTAATTTAAACTTTAACCCTAGAGGTAGCCATTTGCCCTATTCAAAAATCCACTCTTCACCAGGGAGTGGTGGGGAAGTAGCTAACGTTTTACTCACTTCAAATTGTTCAGACGACCATCATACACCCCCCACAAAACTAAGAATTGTTCATGGAAAGATGAGCAGTTTGTAATATAAGTCTGCTGGCATCCATTTGTATAAATCCAGGATGGCTAGAGAAGGAAGAAACACTTGATATAACTGATTTCCATGATACAAAAAAGAGTTTGAATAAAAGGCCCAATAATTGCTTTGAGAAACATTAATGAGTTTGGGGTTTTCTCTTTGAGCTTGGAGAATTTTAAATACTTTAAGTAAAAGCCTGTTGAAATCTATTAGACATGTGAATTATGCAGTGAGGTAATTATAGAGTAATTTGCCAAATGCAAATACATAAATTTTAACCAAATTAATCTAAATTGGAAGAAACATCGATGAGCTGCCTCTCAGCCTCCAGCTAAGTATGTGCCCTGACTGGGAATCAAACCAGCGACCCTTTGGTTCTCAAGCCAGTACTCCATCCACTGAGCCACACCAGCCAGGACAAGTTAGTCTAAATTGGGTTAGTCTGTCTCGGCAGTGTTTTCTGACTTTAAAACTGAGCATAGTCACATCCTGATGTGCGGATAATACAACTATTTTCTAATGATATTTCTAGAATAATTTTGATACCTAGTTGCTAATCTTAAAGTTGGTCTTTAAAAATCACTAAGAAAAATGCATTTTCACTCAGGAAAGAATACTGCAGAGCACATCTGCAAACTACCGTAGATTTACAACGAAATGAATGTCCGAAATCTGGTCTGGTGTCTCAGAAATGGGACAGAGTTAACCCGGTGGGTCACAAATACTCCAGCTGGAGGGACTCGGTGAACGGCTCCGACAGACCCTCGGTCACTGCGGCCGATGCAGGGAGCGCTGCAATGGGGGGAGTCCATCTGCAAAGCAGTGACACCCCCCTGAAAACACCAACAGGTGATTAACAAACTAATAGACGAAAGCTCGAAGTTTAAAGAGTTGGTCCTGAGCCTCTTAGGAGGTTCCCAAGAAACAGATTTTGAACAGAGTTTCATTCCAAGTTCTGAAAATAAACAATTGATAAAGTAAACATACTGATAAAAATAGCACCAAGTACTTATTTTTTTAATAATATCACATTTTGGGTAATGATTATACATTTTAAGAAAAGCCTGCACACTATGTAATTTGAAAATAAAAAGTACTCTACTAAGCCAAGGGTAAAACACATTGCGAGGTGTGTGTACGTGTATATGATGGTTTAATTAAACCAATGCTCAAACAGAAAGCAAGTAAGTCTGAGAAACAGACCTGAATATTATAAAGGCCCTCAGTATTATGTTGGTGCTTAGCTTTTGGGCATGAAAATGTTTGCTAAAGGCAAGAGAGCCCTGTTAATGTCATGTATTTATGATGTATATACAGCATGTGCACAATATTTGTTTTATTTATATTCATGATATATATGATATTTACAATGCATCTTTTTAGGATAGGATAGGATAGGGTAGGATAGGATAGGGTAGGGTAGGGTAGGGTAGGATAGGATAGGATAGGATAGGATAGGATAGGATAGGATAGGATAGGATAGGATAGGATAGGATAGGATGCGCAATGAAGTAAGATGGTTATTCAGAGACCTTTAGAACCAGACAGCCTGGGTCCAGTCTGAACTCTGCCCCTTACTAATTAGGTGAACTTGAACAAGCACATTGTCTCCTCTGTCTCAATTTCCTCAAGTCTAACACACAGATAAGAATAGTACTTACATCATAAGGTTCTGATGGAGATAATATCAATAAATTACTTAGTCGAGTACTTTATAACTAATTCCTTAATAAATGTGATATTGTTTTTGTTATTATTAATCAACTGAGAACTCACTCCATGCAGAGTACAACATAATACAAAACATTAGAAGAAGTGGATTTGGCTCATGTGGTCCAAGTGTTTTGAAAATCGAGTCAGCAGGTTCTGTTGATGGCAGCGCATTTATTACAGGGGAACAAGACAGAGGAGACTGGATTGGCCCAGCATAAAAATGCCACAAAATTTTATGAAGCATTTTATATAGGACAGAACCCTGCTGGATTCAACTACAAACACGAAACAGAAACTGGAAATTGCATTGTCTTAAAGACCAGAACATGAGACACAAGATTGAAAACAGAGGTAATGTGAAATACCCAGACAACAGTGACTGGACGAGTTCTGTGAAAAGTGTCCCCAAGATACTGACTATTCTATGGAGGTTGCGGATCAATAAGGCACAACTGACTGGCTCTTTGGGTTAGCTGTGAGTTGTGAATATAGATATCGTACTTGAAAAATACAAGTTTTTGGCATCTGATAATACAAAAATATGTTGACAATGCAGCTTTAAAAATAAATTTAAACGTAAATACCCCTGATTTCGAAGCTGGTATAATGGTTTTGGCTAAACTTCAGCTTTGTTGCACTGGTGATTGTGCGGAAATCCCTACTGCAATTTGCGTTTCAGATCAGGAGTGTTTATATCGGAAGCAGTTGTTCAGTTTGGACGAGCACATTTAGATTTTGACCCAGGAGATACATTTCTTCCATCACTGCATAAAGAACGCAGAATACAAACAGAAATTAATGAAGCTAGTATAGCTGTCTAGGCAATTCTTGCTGAGCCGAAGACAGTCCACAGGCTGGAAAAAGTTGGAAGATTCACATTTTAGGATTTCAACTTCTCATTCAGTAAAGTCGGAGTCCATACACAATTCTGGAATCTGTAGGAAATCCAATGTTAGTTTTTCAGGAAATGAAACCCCATAAATTTTATCAGATATTTGCCATTTGGGTTTTTTTTCTCCCTCTAATAAGCATTGGGGGAAACTGAGAGGTTAATTCTAGATATACAGAGATGTTCACTTGAACTTCAACTACAAAAGCTAAAGCTGAAGAAAATCCAGTGCTCAACAGAGTTAAATAATTTAAGCATGGGACAGTAACAGCTCACTCAACTGCCTGTAACCCAGTTCTGACCTCTTGTAAAACGACAATGATAAATTGAAAACAGTCTGCTGGGCTGTGTAATATTCCACCACACCTCATGCCGGAAAGTGCGCATCATTCCGCATACTCTGAATCGTAATTCTCAGAACTCCCTGGGACTGGTAACCTCATTTTAACAGACAAGGAGAGTGAGTTCAGAAAGACTCGATGACATAACCCACGTGCTGAGAGTCCTATGTCAGTAACAGGTCTGGAGTTTCAGAGACTTCCGCCCAAACACGATCCAGCACATTTCTAAACCACATGTTCTCTCCCTAAGCATCCTGTTTCCTTAACTTCCTTTCTCTGCTACCTCACCCACCACACTCCAAGTGTCCACTGTGTATGGGCTCTGACTTTACTGGATGAGAAGTTGAAATCCTAAAATGTGAATCTTCCAACTTTTTCCAACCTGTGGACTGTCTTTGGATCAGCAATAATTGCCTAGATAGCTACACTAGCTTCATTAATTTCCTTCCCCTACGTGAGCAATCTCCTGGAATAACTCATGTAGCTTTCCTGCATCATTCTCCCACTTCACAATCCTATTACCTACCTCGCTCCTGGGAAATTGCGGTTGTTCTGTTTCTCATTTTGTTGACCCCGATCTCTGCGTGCCCTCAGTCCACTCTATGGCTGTCTCATCATCTCCCAGCTGAACCCCTCTAGTAGCTCAGCTCCCAAAACCCCATCATGTAAAGGCTGGAGTCCCTTGTTTGTAGTTTAAACCTCCATTTATTCTGTCCCCAATCCACCCAGCCTAATTCTTCACCCACTGCTTTCATTTATACATTCTAATCTTCACGTAAATTTGAAAAAGCATTGTTTTACTAAGCTGTTCTTCTTAAATGCTTATTCCATTTCCTCAACCTGTAATTCCTCATTTTGCCTAATTCCCAATCTTCTCAGGTAAATGTAAATCCCCTTAGAATACAGATTTAAAGAAATTGCAATGAAATAGTCACAGTGAGTGTCTCAGATGACAGATGGGATCATGTATTTTTATATTTTTATATTGGAAGTTGCATATAATAAGCATTTATTTTCATCATTTAAAAATTATATATTTTAAGAAAATCTTACCTGCATGAAAAAATTACTTGCACACAGAGAAGTCCCAAGATATCTACCAATTTATTGACATCTGAGCATATGGTGCACGGAAACCAATAATGATTTTTGATATACAGCGAGCTGAACAGAAATTAAAGAGAAAGGTTCATTGAAGCCATCTATGTATTCTTTAAAGACCTCAATGAAACCTAAGAAATTCCTAAAGCCTGTGTTGGCTGCGGAAGCTTTGTTCTGGGTACCACAGTAAGACCCTCCAGTTGAGAGGCTCTGGAATGTGAGAGGAGAGAGTGGTTGACTTGTCTGCTTGTTGTTGGAAGAGTGCATCACGGGATATCTATTGTGGTTAGAGGGCAGGTCTCAGGGAAGAATTGATTCTGGCCCTGCTGAATTCGTACATAGACTTGAGAGCAATCCAAGTGGAACAGATTTGTTTGTTTGGCTACGAGCACAGAGAAAAATCCAATTCGATTTGCACTGTGTAGACTCAATAGAAACGTGTTAGATGACCTCGGAAAGGAGATGGAGGAAACGCTAAAGGGAGAACAAGGCTACGCTTACCGCTGGACACAAAGCAGGAAAATCCGCCTAACTGATAATAGGTTAAGTTCACAATTGCGAGTGCAGAATGAGAAACACCACAACCAATCTGGCTGTCAAAAACAAACACTAGCAGTTAGGTGTCACAAAGGAGCCAGAAGAGCATAGTCACACGTCAGTCTGAAATGAACAGAGAAAAGGCCACCTGCATGTTAGGATCGAACTACAGAGCTCGAGAGCAGTACAAAGAAGGACAGCCGCCTTCATTCCACGCCATAGAGCAGCGCTCTCCAAACTTTTTGGCACCACGGACTGGTTTTGTGGAAGACAATTTCTCCACGCACTGGGGGTGGGGGATGCTTTTGGGATGATTCAAGGGCATTACACTCAAGCTCACCTCCTGCTGTGCTCCCCAGTTCCTAACAGGCTGGGACCAGCACAACCGGACCAGTACTGGTCCGCAGGCCAGAGGTTGAGGAAACTCTGTTACAGAGGAAAAAAATCTTAGCTGTGAGATCATAGGTTCTTCTCACTGACACTCATCTGAAAGAAAGAAAAAGAGGCCTTTCTGCCTAGGCACATATACAGTCCATCAGAGAAGAAATACATTGCACTGTATTATATTTTCATGAGGTTGTAGCTGAAATTTTTCATTAGCTTCTCCCCACTGGTCATGGGCTCAGCAGAAAGAAGAAATATCTAATTCCATTAAAACAATCAAGAACTACATGTAAAAGCTAAAATTATAAAATATATAAAATAAAATATGGGAGGAAAATATCCATGACCTTAGAGTACAGGAAAATACATTTGACAGGACACAAATAACACTCACCATAAATGAAAAAAGAAAGATACATTTAATTTTTCCAAAGGTTAAGACTATTCATCAAAAATTATCATTAATAAAATAAAATGGCAAGCTAGATACTGAGGAAAATATGTGTAATAGATATATTTGTAAAAGAACTCATAAATTAATGACAAAGAGAAGCCCAAGCATTTTGAAATAGGCAAAAGCTTGAATAGACATTCACAGAAAATCATGAATGAGTGAATGACCTATAAGCAGGTAGAAAGGTGTTCAACATCATTATTCACGAGGGAAATGCCAACCACACCACAATGAGATCTCACTACATCCCACCAGAATGTCCAAAATTAAGAGTGGTAGTACCAAGTTTGAGCTGTGTGGAGCAATTGAAATATGTGTATATTGTGGGTGGGAGTGTAAAAAGGTACAGCCACTTTGGGAAACGACATAGCAGTGTCTAAGAAAGGTGAGCACCCCGCCTTATGCCTCAACAATTCCACTGCTGAGCATATTCCCAAGATCAGCAGATGCACATGTCAACAAAAATCCTTGTACAAAAATGTTTCCAGCAGGTTTACTCATAATAATCCCCAAGTGAGAACAACATAGATATTTATCAGCAAGAGAATGGGTAAACAAAAAAAATGGCATAATTCATACAGAAGAATATTGCACAGAAATAAGAAGGATCAAACTACTGATACAATTGCAACTTCAGAATCTTACTATTTTGTTAAGCAGAAGCCAGCCACAGTAGCATACACGCTGTAAGATTTCATTGACATGAACTTGAAACAAGCAAATCTAATCCATAATGATACACATCAGAACAGTGTTTGCCTCTGGTGGGGGTGAGGGGTGCAGGCTGACTGCAAAGAGGAACAAGAGAAGTTTTGGGGGTGATGGGAACATCCCATGTCTTGATTTGGTTGGTGGAAACATGGGTGCATATATTTATAAAGAATTCAGACTATATACTTGAAATCTGTGCATTTTACTGTATGAAAATTGTCCCTAGGCAAAAAAAAATTAATCAGTAAAAAAGACCTAAACAGTGGATATTAAGTGAACCAATGTAAAAACGCTGGAATAACCAAAGGTGCTTCTAAAGCTATGTTCCGGGTGAGAATAATAAAGAACAGCCATGCCTCATTACTTGGCCTTTTTCTACCTGTTCGCCATTTTCTCTGCTTCCTTCAACTTGGCAAAGTCGAATGACTTTTCCACAATGGAACAAACATTAGTCAGTGGGAAGTGAAGCTCAAGGGAACTGATTATTAAGCCCTGGCTTTGCCACTCACTAGTTGTGTGATCTGGGGCAGGTTGCTTCACGGAGCGGGACCTCCCATTCCTCATCGGTAATGGGAGAGCCAGACTACAGAATCTCTTAGGGCCATTTCAGCTCTAACTCTCTGTGTGCGACTCCAAATGTGAGTTCTGCAGCTTCACACACAGAACAGTCCCCGGAGTTCTATGGTGACATAATGAAAACATCTGGCACCATCAACTGGACCCCGAGAGCTGGCAGATAGTTCACAAGGCTGGGCTGCCAAGAAAAGCTCACTGAGGTCCTAAGCCTATCCCGCAGTGACATATTGGTCATGCTGGTGTTGACAACATCTCATATGATCCCCTCCCAATTGCCGGTGAAGTAAAGCAAAGCTATGAATGGGATCCAGGGATACCTAATTCTTTGTATGCAACCCTGTTAAGGGAGTCAAGACTTGGAAGCCGACATTGAGATCTGTTCCCAGTCCTTTGAAAACCTTTTTAACTCATCAGACCAAGCACTCAAGAAGGAACAAACAACCCATGTTCTAAGTAAAAGCATTCCTGTGGCCTTAAAGAGGTAGAATACCATTAGCCACACTCCTTTTCTTAGGTTAGCCATGTTTAACTTCCAACAATATTATTAGGTTTGTGTCGTAAATAATTATATAAAGATGCTGATTGTTTTTCTTCTCCTTTACCAGACGCAGATTTTCTACAGGTTGAAAAGGAGTAGTTAGCCCACCTCCAAAACGATGTGAAGCCAATGTAAAAGCACACCGAGTCACATAGAAAGGACACCGGCTTTCTCCATCCTCGAGGCATCCTTCAATCCATCTCAACAACCATCGACCAGCCTTGGCTAGCCTGCACTATTGATTGCTCAATTCTTACAGCCCTTTAGTCCAGAGAATGACAGGACTTTTTCCTTCCTAAGACGTTCAGGGTTCATGACTAAAGAATAACGAACATTTTTAAAGGAAATCCAAAAGTGATTTCATGCACAAAGACCTGGATTTCACATTTTGCTGCTAATCACATACATTCATCCTGAAGGCATCCTAAATGTGATAAATAAAAACATAAATCATTTTTTCTGCAAGGATTGTTTGTTTGTCTCTTCATTTTTTTTTTGTTTCTGTGCTGAAAATGGCTCTCATTTTCTGGAGTATACCCTAACTTCTCACTAATAAAAATGACTCCAGGACAGGGGAAAGTGGTGGTGGGAAAATGGATACAATTGTATTCAAACAACAATAAAAAATGATTTAAAAGGACTCCAAATATAGGAGAAAGTATTTGAGAGTGGAAAACTTCAGACAAACATTTGATCATGCTTCCATCTTGTGGTACAGAAATCATGGACACAAAATTAGATCAAAACATACCAAGTAAACCTGTCAGCTCTAAAAGTGAGTTGCACCTCAAATTAATGTATATATAAAGTGTTGTCACTAAACAATGGAAATTAGTAATGAAAGAAAGGTAACAGGGTGTGGCACAAATAACACCCCTTTTTTATTACAAACTCTAATTTGGGGATCTTTTCATAACTGACTTCAAAGAAGAGTGAATTCACACCAAATAAAATATTCCAATTTTACATATCACCGTATGGAATTAATCACTGAGAGCCCCCTTAGAAAGATGTTTCTAAGCACATCCTAGTTCTATGTTCTACATGTTATGTGAAACTTTTCTTGGATAACTAATTCAGAGCCTTTTTAAACTATGTATGTTGCTTTATTCAAAAACAGGTCTAAAAGCCTCTCTCGGCAGGAACTTGTTCGAAGGCCATTTCTTTTTCTTTTTTTTTTTTGATATATATATTTTTAATTTTTTATTTTAGTTTATTCATTACAGTTTCTATCCTTTATTCCCATTCCAGCCCACCCACCCATTCCTCCCCTCCTCCCTCCCCTTTCCAACCCCCCTAGTTTAGTCCATGTGTCCTCTATATTTGTTCCTGTAAACCCTTCCGAAGGCCATTTCTTGAAGGACTGTTCTGCTGTTCTCTCCCCCGGCTCTGAAGGCTGCAGGCAGTGGGAAGCCTGTGTGACTTGAGGGGCTCAGCGAGGTTCAGAAGCGCTCTCAGCACTCTGTCCTCCGGGCACACCTGTGGGTAGGCGGGAGCGGAGTGCAATTTCCAGGCTTCCACCAAAAGGACTTGAACTCTCTTCCCTGGAAGTTGTGAGAGTCTTTAGAAAGCCAGGGTTAGTCAAAAGAGAGAGACAACGCATTCCAGGAGAGCGACTGGGGTGTGAGACAGTAGCCACAAACAACAGAGCCCATTTGGATTCCCAGGACAAGGGAGGCTGGTGAGACAACAAGGGCCCCAGCTGTAACTGGGCAGCTGGGAGAGCCCCTCGAGGAACCTGAACAACGGATGCATCCTGGAGCGTTTGGGTGCAGTTTATCCTCATTATTGTGGATTCCGTATTTGCAAACTCCCGTGCCTCAAAGGCTTAGTTAACTTTTGATGTCTTGATGGTAAATGCAATTATTTTTAGATTTTGTTCTTTCTGTATTGCATAAGTATGCCCAAAGTAAAAAATATTTAAAATGCACATAAACAACAAGATAAAAAAAATCTTTATAATGCTACCATCAAAGAAAGCTACTGTTAAGATTTTGATGTTAAGATTTGTGGAAGAGTGTGTATGTTTATATACAGACACATATATACATATAGTGATATAAACTGCTGTTTTCCTTTAATGTGTTGTGTATATCTTTCTATCAATAAGTAAACAGCTTAATGGTTACCTGGTATATCATTTTATAGATGTTACATTGTTTATTTTACTAATCTTCATACTGTACATATTTAAGTGGTTTCACATACACATACACTTTTTTGTTATGCTATAATAAACATACTTGTTTATACAACTTTGTAAACTTATACAATTGTTTCCATGGGGGAAAAAATAGAAGTACACTTGTTAGATTGTTTAAATATTTTGATACTTGTCAAATGTCTTCAAAAAGGTTGGGCCAAATAAATATCCACCCGAATGTGTAAAAATTGTATCCTTACACTCTTACCAATGTTGCACATTGGAGTTCTTTTTCATGTTTGCTGGTATTTTTGCAGTGGACAAAAATTTATTTGTCATCAGGGCTCTAAATAAAGATTAATTCTAGTCATTGAACATATTATCATGTTTATTGGACAACCGTGTTTTCCCATTTGTGAAATACACTCCCATGAACTTTTCTTACTCATCTTTCACTCATCAGTTTGTAAGAAACCATTTAGATGAGCGCCCGTGCCATCACACATGCTGTTTCAGGGCAATGTTTGTCGTTGCTTTGTTCATACAGTTTTGTTTCCTTACATTTGGTGATAAAGAATTTTTCAACAATCATATAGTCGAGTCACTCAAACCTTTTTGTTTCTGCTTTAGACATCATGCTTTCAAATTATGTAATTCCACAACCAGATTATCTTCTGGTATTCCGTGGTTTCACATTTTACATTTCGTTGCCTATAACTAACAGATTAACTCATCTGTAAGTAACTGTTGGGTGGAATGTGGAATGTTGAGAGTCTCAGGTATCATTAAAAGTCTCTTTTCAGTTTACTGAGGGTTTGAATTAGGAACAAAGAATATTCCTAAATACATTTTAGCATCTATCGCTGGACAGTAAGAGCTTTATTCCTCTCATTTATTTATGCGGTAAATTATTACGGTGCATTTCCATATACCTAAAGTAAAGCAGATAATTCATGTATCTGAGAATTTGGTTGCTGACACCTTCTCACATTTTTGTATTGACATTCAGAAGTTGTTGGCCTTTGGGATCTATGTTACCACATGTTTACAGTGGGGGTACGCTGCCTTTATGAAGTGAACTGGGAACTTTCTCTTTTTATATAGTACCAGAAATTTTCCCCATAGATGGGAACTGCCGTTCGCTGAAAACCTGAATCTTCTCTTCTGTCAAACCACCTGAACCAGAACCTTTTGGGGAAACTATTTTTGACAACATTTTTTATTTCAACTATGTTTATTGTCTTTGGATTTTCTTTCTTCTTAATTTGACATAATATATTCATTAAAATTAATCCTTTCAATTAAATTTTCCTGTTATTTAACACAGTTTTTAGTCCTTCATGTCATCCATAATTATGTTCCAATTCTTATTCCCAGTATTACTTTATTTATGTCTTCCCTCATGGTCAGTAGACTTGTTATTTTTATGAAAGAAGCAAAACCTGAAATTACTTTTCAATTTGAACTTTTCCCCTTTTCCAGATTAATTCTGTTTTTCTTATTTTTTTCAACTGTTTTTCATTCATCAGCTTTATTGTTTGTTTTTCTTTCTCTAACTTCTTGATTTGAAGGCTCATGTCCAAAAATGTTTCTGAAATTTTCTTTTGGACATTGCAACTAATCTTACGAAACATTCTATGGCATTTATTGTGTTCTACAATATTTTTCATGTAATTCACATTAAAATTTTCTTCTTACTCATCTTTACACAAGGCAAGTACGACAAACCCAGGGTTCATCTGCACACAGTCTGCGGAAATGCCCTTCCTTCTCTATTCCCTGTCCTCTGTCCCCTGGCCCGTCCCAGCTGTCATTTTTTAAAGTCATTAGTCAGATTCACTGGTGCTCAGCTTCCAGCCCCTTCCTGACTTTTACCAGGTTTGAATCAAGAAAGCGTTCTGCTCCAGCATGGCGGCATCTCGGTGTTGCTGGCTGTCCCCTGTTCCGATATCAAACGGACTGTAATCAATAAAAAGCCGCCAGCCCGGAGTGCACTACAACGTTCTCACCCTCATCGCACTCCTCTAAGGCAGAACCCAGTCTCGACAGGCGTGTGCCGCATCAGTTTTCCCTCATTTTTGAAGTTATCCGACTAGTCGTTAAAAGTCAGAGGACAGCGTGGGAAACATGCGACGTGGAGAGGGGGAGAGGGATTCACACCAAAAAGAAGAGTGCTGGGGTCTTGGTTTATGGACCAGGACCAGGGGTCGGAGAGCCCCTCAGCACCTTGTTTGCGTCTGCTCCTGTGAACTCTGCTGTGATGAGCAAGCTCTAGAAACAACGTGGAGACAGAACTTGGACTCTGCTTAATTCCCTGCACGGAGGGAAGGTAAGCCTGGGGCGTCCTGTAGTTCCAGAAAGTAAAGCACTCAGAAACAGTGAGAACATACAGAAGGGGCGCAGAAGCCGACATGAAAGAGCTCGCCCTAGCCAAGCAGGAACAAATTGAGCAACAAAATAAAGAACCATAGGTCTGGATTACAATACCGCCTAGAGACATTCATACGTGCGGCCACAGTGATCTAAATAAATGACTACAAAAATAAATGGAGAGGAAGGACTACTCCTTACAGAACAATCTTCATGAGTAAATGTTGGAGGGACAAGAGAAAAAGAACACCGCCTGCACGACCCAGCAGTGGTCACTGCTGCAGGCACGGTGCACTGACGGATGCCCAAGTCCAGGAGGAGAACCTTTGCAGAAAGGGGGCATTTACAAAACCTCAAAGGATCTCCCCCCAGATAGTTAGTAATTACAAAGAAAAAATAGTGTCTTTACAGCAGAAAATCCCAGCAGACACCACCTCGGCCAAGAGGTCAAGGTTAAGAGCAACCAGCGACACACATCGCCAGCACGTGTCCCTGAGAGGATGCACTGATGAGAGAGAGCACATCGCCTCTGTGCGGTCATTCCCCATGAAGAATGACTTTAACCCACCCTTGACCCTTGACACGACAGCAGACAAACCCAACTCAGGGGAGCTTTTCCATGTATGAAGGACCCATGGACAAGGACAGCATGGTGGGGGGAGGAAGGGCAGGGCAGGGGGAGTAATGGGGGGGATGGGGACAACTGTAATTGAACAATAAAAAAAGAGTTCAAATAAAAATTATGTAGTCCAAAAAAAAAGGGTTTCTATATATAAGTGACCAGTTTTCTTCAAAAGTGTCAAGTCGGTGAAATAGACTGAGAAACTGTCCTAGGTGGAGACCACTAAGGAGGCCAGACAGCTGAAGGTGATGGAGGGCGCTGCGTTGGGCCCTGGGCCAAAAAACAGATATTGGTAAGAGAATTGGTAAAATCTGAGTAAATTCTGTAGTTTGGTTAACAGTATTATAGGAAGTTTAAATTCTTAGCTTTAATAAGAGTCTTATGATATATATAAACATGATATATGTTATATATATATAATATTAACATAAAGGGAAGCTGAGTCAAAGGTACAGGCTCAGCAAAATATGTCTATGGATCAGGACTGTCACGGATATTGCTACATTAGTCTACATATCAGATGCCAAAAGATGGAGGTCCAGTTGCTTCTGCTGTGGACTCCATACAAATCCATTTATAAACACGCTGCGTGTTCCCTCATTTCAGATCAGTGTCCCGTTTGCAGAACACATCAAGTGGCTGCTTTCACAATCTGTTCATTCGACTCGCCCAGCATTTTTGAGCAACTTTCGGAAGAGAGCGTGAGAGGAACATACGAGACAACAGAGAAATTCGGGGGCGGGGGACAAACAATAACGTGCTCAGGATCAGACCGACTCTTTGCCTCCGTGATCTGGATCTGCCTTTGCAGAAACAAGGCCTGCAGTTTCAGGGAAAGTGAAACGCTGTGTTTTGTTTACGGGTGATTCAATCAGACATGCACTGCTGAGTCCTTAGCATTGTATTTTAGCTGCTCTGCATTTGCTGGCTAACGATAAAGAAAAAGTATATTAAAATAAGATGCTGGTAAGAACATCAAAGGTTGAATGAAAATTTGGGCTCCTCCATTTCGCAGTACAAAAATGCCTAACTCTAGAATTTTTTCATAATTTGGATACTTTATTTTTTTATTGAGGCTTTTTAAAGAACATAGTAATCTCCCATAACTAAATGGAAGTATTGCCTAAGAATGTCATAAACACTCTTCCAGACTCTTAATCCATAGGATTTAAAGGAAGATATGATATCATTCTTGATTATTATTTATTTCATTTCAAAAGCTTTGAACTGAAAAGTGATGCTTACAAAGCAATAACAAATATGTGGAAAGACATGGGACATGTGGAACTTAAAATAAATGCTATCTTATCTCAGCCAGACAATTCATATGCAGGAAAACCAAAGGCCTAGTTTTAAAAAAAAAACTCCTGATCTGAGTTGTTGTGTAGCAGACAGGCCAGCCCAGTGGGGTCTATCTTTTATTGTTCAAGGACGCTGCGCTCCCTTCCTTCAGCCGCAGAGCTGCTGTTGTCACCTATGAAACGCTTTCCTGCTCCTCCCTACCTGGCCTGACCTTCCTTCCGATCTCAGCTCACCTGCCGCAGGCACAGGAAAGCCTTCTGTGACGCCCCTCCCCTGCCCAGTTCCTTCCACTGCACCACAGCACTGCCTCTCCTCTTACCATAGCACACGCTGCAGCCGAGGCTGTTAAAATAATGTTTGGATTCCCACTGTAGCCTAAGACAGAAAACAGGATCCATTTCTGTTTCCACGGAACCCTATTTTCAGTAAACTCTCAAATCTGGGGGTCGTGTTCTTTCCATGTGGCAAGACTGAACTCAAACTTGTTAAACATTTGAGTGCACAGTGCTCAGAACCAAAGATGCTAGTCCTAAGTCTCCCACCATCCACTGGCCTCAGGCCAAGCACTTCGTTTCTTCACGGTCCCTGGTATAACTTATATCTCTAATGAAAGTAACAGTCTCCTCGTAAAGGCTTTTTCCACAGCCTCCGCTGTATCTGAGAGTACCCTCAGGTTTGAACTTTTCCACACTCTGTTGCAAATAAAGTCAGTTCCTTTGGGGACAACCTAAGAGTTCTTTGTTTTATGGCTGACCTGTCCCCTTGGGCAACAACACCTGAGCCACAGCTCTGGAGCTGGGGACAGGAACACAGCACACTTCTGAATGACACTCAGCGTTACAACCTGGGCAACACCTACTGCCCGATGTTTTATAACAGATGCATGTGTTCTGTCCAGTTTCCTAGTAATTTCAGACGAGGGCATTGCATTTCAGTACTAGTATGAGTACTAGTACGAGTACAAGCACTAGTGAGGCCTGAAGCAGAAGTTCCCTCGAATTGCCTTTCAGAGGAACACGGGACGCAGACCGCACAGGGTCTGCTAACCAGTGTAGATTTTACAGAGGTTCCAGGAAGGGAAGCGACACGATGATCTATATTTTCTAAATATACCTGCATATAAAAAACGCACTGTACATTTACAAAATGGGAGTGAGTGATCAGCTGGAAGCTCCTTTCAAGCTCCCAGCCAATACACTGGTGGCTTATGCTTCCTAAGAGCAGGGGCCGTGACGAGCGACGATGATAGTTGAGAAATGTTCGGTGGAAATAAGGCGTAAGGGAAAGGGAGAACTCAAGAACAGCCCCCAGGTTTTTGCTGGCCAACTAAACAAAAGGTGGTGCCATCCACTGAAATGTTTATATAAAATATATACACTTATACAATAAGGACAATGTCTGGTGCACATTCAGGTATCAGTTTGCCAGTGCTGTGGTGACACAGTGCCAATGACAGGGCGGCTTCAACAACAGAAATGTACCGTCTCACAGTCCTGAAGCAAGAAGTGCCAAGACAAGGGGTGAGCAGGGCCCATGCCTTCTGAGGGGGGTAAACAAAGAGTATCTTCTCCCTCCATGTCTTTCCTATCTGTCTGTGTGTCCAAATGCCCCCTTCCTATCAGAACACCAGGACATCAGTCACATTGGAGAAGAGCCCGCCCTTCAGTCTTCAGACCCCACTTTAACTTGAACACGATGGTGAAGACCCTATCTCCAAATAAGGTCGTGTTCTGAGGTCCAACTTAAACACGTGAATTTGGGAAGAGGACACAATTCAACCCGAAACAATAGAAAAGTCTAAAAGAAAATAGACTCTGAGCTAAAACTTTTCTAATTAATGACACTCTTTTACAAGGTCTTCAAACATATGCACAGAGATGGCAATACAAGTTTTATTCCAAAGTCTGAAGACTACACCGTGTGATATATGCATTCATATTCACAGAGAAGTTGAAATTTTATAGATGATTTGATAGAAGATTACATGGTATTTCTAAATTGTGGTGTGTGGTGTGGTATGTGTGTGTATATCAATAATTAACTCAAATATTACCTCTTGGTAACACTTGGTTCTTGATAACACTAGATTTTTAAAACACACATTTTAAAAAGCATCTCAATAAGAGTTTTGTACTGGCAAGTGTGGAGAACTAAGATTTCATACTTAGAATGAGGACAGGAAAAAAAAGATCCTGAATACAAAAAAAATCTTAAAATTTTATATGACATTTAAAAAGGACTTAGTTTAGCTTCATGAACAGAGTTTTGACATTAAAATAGTTGTAGAAATTCAAATAGAAAAGAAAGTGTTTTGTGTATTAAAATACATGGGAGTGAAGAATATTCAAGAAAGAGACCACACAAGTTAAGAATGTCATAAAATGAAAATGTGTCTCCCAAAATTCATTGAGGTGGTGGTAGGTCTTTGAACTAATAAAAAGAGGTGATAATTAGCCCTATAAATTTTCCTTATACAATGGGGCTATAATATGAATATCTTAAGAGCAGAAAATAGTCTACTACATTTTACACATGTTCTAATTTGAGTTATTATGGATAACGACTTTGTGTAGTTTAAACTCTTCCTAATCATCAAGTTGTTATTCACTGGGCCAGAAATGGTGTGAGATTCCTCACGTTAGAGAAGAAAGAAACAAGACAATAAAGGATAAAATCATTCCTTAATCAAATACAAAATCAAGTCTCTAAAATGCAAAAACAGACCCTTATGTTTGAGATTATCAATCTGGGATTTAGGCCATTTAGACATTCCTTCCCATTAGATGTTCTCAAGCATTTTACATTAACCATGTTTTTTAAAAAACTTATTACTATGTTGCTATACAGTGAGTTCTACATGCTTCCAATTCTATTTATTCTGAAAACACTGAGGTATCCGTGGTTTGTTACTCAAAGATTCGGTTCTTTGAAAATAAGAAAGAAGATCTGGTTTGTTATACTTATTCCATGAGTGTAAATTCTTTCTTCCAAATTCTTTAACTTCATACATGTTATTTCATTTGATCCCCACAACGACTCTTACAAATAGCTGTTATCATACTTATTTCCTCATTGAAGAAATGCAGAGATATTGACTTGTCCCAGATAAATCAGACTGAACCAGAACTTAAACCAGTGTATTAGAATAAAGGCAAAGCTGCTAAAACAAAGAAACCCACTCCCCTTTTCTCCCTCCCACTCCCCAAACAAATCAAGTGCTGAAGAAAATCAAATCTATTTCTCTCATGTAATAATCTAGAAATGAATGGATCAGGGCTAGCAGATAGCTTACATCCTCAAACCCTACCTTCCAACTCTTATTCTGAGACTCTACTGGTCTCCAGTTCCCAGCCATCAAGAAGGGAAAAGGGCAGATGCTAGTAATTGCTTTTTAATTTTTTTAATAAAACCTCACTCCTGATCATACTCCAAAAACCAGAACCTAATCACACAACCATCCCTAGCTGTGAGGAAAGCATTAAAAAAAAAAAACCCAGCTGGGAGGCATGCACCAGAGGTGGAATGTTATTGGAGGTGATTAGTAGATGCAGAATGTGTTAAGTCAGCGATTTCAGAGGTGGAATGTTATCGGAGTTGACTAGATGTAGAATTTCTAACTCAGCAATTTTCAACCTTTTGCATCTCATGGCACACATAAAGGAATTACTGAAATTCTGTGGCACAAAAAAAATACATTTTTTGCCAATCTGACAAAAAATAAATATTGATTCTTTCACACCAAACAGCTATTGTTGTATTGGCTGTTGTCATTTTTTTTATTTGACACTCTAGGGGAAAAGAGGTCAGTGCCCCTGACTAAATAGTCAGGTACTGCATGTTTTGAAGTTCTTGCAGTGCACTGGTTGAAAATCACTGTGTTAAGTCAAAGAAGTCAAAGAAAACAGAGCTCAGCCTGACAATACAGGAGAAGAGATACGGTGAGACTGATAGTAGTATCCACTCTTTTACAAAATGAATGGTATGACCAAGAACTCAATTGAAAATCTACCCAATAAAAATAGGGTACAGACTGTCCTACAAATGCACCCCTACAAGACGCCCCACTTCTTGTGTGAAGATTATATTAGGAACATTTTTATGCAAGTATAGTAATAGCAATCAAAGGAGGATTAGCACAGGGGCTAGTGAACCCAGGCTGGGGAGGAGTTCTGGGAATGGTTTGGGAGAGACTTTAGCATCTGGCAACGGATATGATAGATAACAAGGGACTTGAGTTACAGTTCAAAGAGTTTACGCTAAGCCTATGACCTGGTGACCTCTGTGAGTTCTGCAGAACTCCCTCTGCCTGGGTCAGGGTCCAGATAGATGTAGATTTGCCTTACCTTCAAGAGCGTCATTGCTGTATGGCAGAGAATCCTAGAGGGAGTGGATTTAAGAGTCACATGGCACTTTTATTCCAAAAACAACCAAAAATACTCTGCCAGGCATACTGGTATAGAGCATTTACGTACTGAGGAATTTCAGTAACAAAGAACACACACACTGAAAGTAACATATGCTCAAAACCACTCTCTTAACTAGTCCGAGAGTATAATCTGAAGCAATAGGGCTGTGATTGAAATGGAGAGGAGATTTGGTGAAAGAACTTAGTATCATATATAGACTTGAGATTCAATAGGTAATAGAAAATCTCAGTTGGATTTGATGGAAGTGATGCTTGAAGCTGATGGCTTTGGTAACCACCATGTGTTACAGATTTAATAAGAGTAAATGTGTCATTTATAACTGTAATTCAAATAACAAAAGTCCCTTCTATCTTCATCTCAATAAACATTTCTGTAAAATTCTCCATTTTCATCTTCAAGGTCCTTCAATGCCACTCACACAAGTGCTTCCTCATTTCCCCACATGACCCGTGTCATCCGCCCTGCTGTCCTCTTAGAAGATCTACTCATTACCCACGTTGTTTTTCTTCCTGATACATGATTCATTTTTCTAGGTAAGTAATGTTTTACACTGAAAACATTCTCAAACTCCATTTTTTTTTACTTCCAGGAGCTTCTTAATAATCTCCTTCCTATGAGAGTAAATCAGCACTGTCCACCCCATGGTAGGAATTAGGAAAAGTTTTGCAAAGAAGCAGTAGGAGGGGGTAGACAAAGAAGAAGACATTCAAACTGTTATTAGCATGGTTCTTGAGATCTGCCAGGGAACAAATACAGACAGTATTTATCACGTGTTTGGACCTAAACAGTCTTCTCTTCCAAGAATTTAGACAAGATGTATCAGACAGCAATGGCAGATCACCTATGCATTATCTATTCTTCACTTTTTCATTAGTAACCAAAACAAAGTACATGCAGGTAATATTGCTAGCTTTGTGACAAAGTTTTGGGCAATGTGATGTCAGTGCAAGTCTTATCTGTCTTCTAGGGATGCTCCTTTAAGGGGAAGTAGACAGCCAGGCTCCTGCCGATCTTTGCCGTGCCCTCTGCCACCCTGCCGGCTGGCCGGCCGATGTATGGATGGACGTCCAGCAGCCACCTTGGACCATCAGGCAACCTCAGGAGGGAAATCCACACTTTAAAGAAGGTGGGATGGAAACAGACTCCGGAGCCTGATCAAACTCCCCAGGCTTCTCTTGAGAGAGAACTAATTCTCTAGCTTGATCAAGTCACTTTGAGGTTACTCTTAAATGCGGTGGAACTGAATCCTAAGTGATGCAATCAAGTTAAAATTCTTTTCATTAAAGGATCATGGGGACTGAAGTTAGGGGGACAGCAATAATAGTACCAAAGATTTCACCATGACAATGATAATAATTGAAGAGGTTGACAAAGCCCATATTATTATATTTTCTAGACCTTATTTGTGGGGTGTACTGTCAAGGTTACTCAACTACTGTTATCTTTCCAAGTTTCCTTAGGCTAATTCTCACTTTTTAGAAGCATTATTATCATATCTACTTTTTAGCACCATTACACAAATTAAAGACAAAAATAGAAAAAATGTTTAAAATATTCTTGCATTGAGAAGAAATTATTTCATTTTTCTTGTTTTGTTATTGCTCAGGGTGAATGGCTATTACTTCCTGTTTTGTTTGGGGAACATTTGAACAACCAAGCTCAAAAGTAATAAAGTTAAAGTTTAAAAGAATTTTTCACTTTATACAGTGCGATTCTGTGGGCTCTGTAGCATTTTCCTTCCAAGAACACATCCAGAATGCAATGATCAGAGTTTGAGTCAGTATTTTGTGACGAAAGAATCCAGGTGGATCCTCCTTGTCCAAATATGACATTCATTCCGCAAACATCCTTCCACCCTCAAAGTGAACACTGAAATAGTATGACAGTGTTATATCCAGAAACTGTAAATACCTGTAACATTTATAGGAGAGAAGGGGGAAATAAAAGCGTGTGATCTCCGGTGGCATATGTTTTGAATTGTAGCACATGAATTAAATGTTTGCAAACAATTTTGAATAAGTAAAAGACATCAGAGAACGGAGCGATGTAATATACACTGTGAAACCATATGTATCCTAAGGCTGAAGTACTCTGAGTTTTCCTTTTTGGAGCCATAGCAGGCATACTTGGTGTAGGAGGTGAGGGTTTTGCCTGGCGAAGCTCTCACAAGTGGTTTCTTTCTGAGCACACACATCCTCTTTCTCACCACAAGACACAATCAGTGCATGTCAACAGCTTGAAGACATTACCTTCTCTCCTGCACTCAGTTCAAAGTCTTCCTCTCTCCTTCCTTCCTCCTTCCTATTTAAAGCCGTGTATTATAAAATTGCCAACAGCTAATGGGGGATCAGCCTCTTGCCAACCTTTTTAGGTCTAAAAACTGGTCCCAGCCATGAGATTCAATGGTTCTCCACGTCATCAGCCCCTTCTCGAAGCACATCCAGTTACGTGTTTGCTATCTGCTGACAGTTTGTCCCCTGCTTTCCTTACACTGTGTGTCCTGTCCTCAAAACACTTGCTCGAGCTCTACTTCAGACACATTTTTGAAAAACTACTTTGTGCAATTTTTTTAGTCAGAAAGTGCAAAATTTAAGATCCTCACGATTCTCCTAACTCATGCACATTGCACAGACTGTATAAATTAAGTTTGTGTTTTTATCACCTAACCTGTGATCAAAAATATTATGTGAATTGGTGTCTTAGTGTGTTGGGTGTCATCTCACAAACCAAAAGGTCACTGGTTCGATTCCCAGTCAGGGCACATGTCTCGGTTTCAGGCCAGGTCCCAAGTTGGGGACGTGAGAAAGGTGACTGACTGATATTGTTCTCTCTCTCTCTCTCCCTCCTTTCCTCTCCTCCCAACAATAAATAAATAAAATCTTTTTAAAAATATTATGTGAATTCTGTGCAGGAAATTTGTTTTTATGACATTCTATGACATCCAATGTTTCTATTAAAATGTAGTCTTTATATTACTTCAACATCAAATTAAAAACAAAATTCTAGGATTCTCAGCATTAATTAATCTTACATCTACTGCTCTTTTTTCCAACACAAATTATATAGCCAAATTTTTTTCCAAGTGTTACTCTGATCTTTCCCTCTAAGTATTTGCTTAATTAAAAGTGAGTATTTTGAGTCCCACACCGAACTGGCCTGTTTATCCCCTACCCCCATAAATTTAATTTTTTATTTCAACAGAAAAAAATTTCTTCAAAATAACTATTGACTTACTGAAGAAAATGTTATTTTTAAGTGCTTAATGTTTGATACTTTAAAAATTATGTATTTGAAAATATTCCTTTTTACCTATTAAATTGACAAAGACTGTCAAAACATATACTAGCCTAAGTCCATGGCTGTACGTTCAGTATTCTCCAACAGTGCTGCTGAAAATATAATTGCTTCAGGTTATTTTTCCTTGGAGATGGGGGACATGGCAAGTTTTATCAAGAGCTTCAAGGTATATACAAATTGGTTGAGGAATATGCAGCAAAATCATAAAGGTCGTATATTATTTATTTTTAGAATAGAGAAATATTAAAAGCTGCCTAATTTCTAGTAGGGAAATATGTAAACAAATTATAGTACAAGCATATGTTTTGATATTATATAGCCATTAAGAATCATATTTCTGAAGAATATTTAATAGGTAGGTTCTCATATAGTAATTTTTCTAAGACACAAATTTGAATATAAATTATGCCCCAGACTGCTCTCTATGTTGCCTGCAATAGTGGCTCCAATAGTGCCTGCCCATTTGACTACTCCTGAGAACCTGCGCCCTTCTGACTCGGCCTGGCTAACTGGACATCAGCTGATGTGAAGCAAGCGGGGGCTTAACAAGAGTTCAGTGCGGGCGCTAGTCCTCCTGCTGCTTCCGGGAACCCTGAGACCACCATGCAAAGAAGCCTGGAATAACCTCCAGGGAAGGGGGAGCCACTTGAAAGAGAGACAGTCCATCCCTCCTGAGGCCCCCAGACCTACCAGCCAACCAACCACCAGATAAGTCACATGACGGAAGCCACCCAAGAAGAGCCAGTCACCACCAAGCTGCCAGCTAACCACTTCTGTCCTGGAAGAAAAATGCAGCCAGCCAGCCCCCAGAATTACTGACAAAATAAAATATTTGGGTTCTTCTGCCATTAGACTTGGGGTTTGGTATGTTACACAGCAAAAAGTCATACAGACACTAAAATGACTACAGACTTTGATTTTTTCCTTTACAGCCTCCAAAGTTTTCTAAATGTAGTAAAATCAGTGCGAGCTTCTTTTATAATCACAGGATAATCTTATTTTATAAAAACAAGATAAATAAATACAAAACACAAAACAAACTGAAGAAAATTTAGGAAAAATGAGTTGTATTCTTTAAGTTATCAGCTTTCCCTGTAGGAAGAGCTGAACAGTATCATCTCTGGAAACACTTTATATGAAACTGTTATTCATGTATTTTCTCTTTGGTTGCATTCCAGTGACTCTGGTTTTTATCAATCATAGCTCATCTCTGTGGTTTTGGTGTCCTTGACCAATGCCAATTGCTTTTCAATTTCCAGTTCCAAAATATAAAGTCAGAAACACACAGTTGGAAGTCACCATTTAAAAGTCTCATTATAATAAGCATTAAGCAGGAAATGACTATCCTATTACTATCTTCTCCTCTAGCAAAACATTTCTATCATGCTAGCATTTAATTAGAGAACATTCTCAAGAAAATACCATCAAGAAATCAACTATCATGTCATTTTTATAATTCAGCATGTGCTGAATGTGGATTTTATAAGAGTTGAATTTAACTCATGATTACAACCAAACAGTCACTAATCTGGAGTATGTCCCATGTGACATGTATATTAGAAGACTCACTGTCTTTTTATAAGAGTAAGTAGATGAAAAAAACTGACTTAAAAATTCTTAATCTTTTAGAGAGCTAAATGATTATTTGGTAGAAACAATGACTGCCCCCTCTCCAGTAAACTAAATATTTATTTAGTAGATATTATTCAAAAAAATATCAAAAACTTAGTTGGTAAACAACTGTACATAATACTAGAAGATAAACGTATATTCTTGGTGAGAGAAGGAGAAGAATGAGGGGGAAATACATGAAATAAACTTTATTTAATAAAAAACCAAGTAAGATGCAGAGTGTGAAGATCAGTTTTATGTGTCAACTTAAGTGGGCCACAGGTGCCCAAATTAAACATTGTTTCTGGGAGTTTCTGGGTGAAAATTTGCATTTCAATCAACGGACTGGGCAGGGTGCCCTCCCCAGTGGAGTTGGGCATCACCTAATCCCTTGAGAGCCTGAAGGGAAACCAAAGGTGAAGGAAAGAATCATTTTTTCCTTTTCCTGCATCACAGATGGAGCTGGGACATCTCATCTCAATGTCCCTGCGCTTGGACCGAGATCTACCTCGTCGGCTGCCCTGGTTCTCAGGCCCTCTGACGCACACTGAAACCTCCCTCCTCTCAGCTCCGTTTCCCTGGAGAACCGTCTCTAACACATTGAGATCCTGTGTTTTGCTCCATGATTCCTTCCTGTGAGCAACCCTACGGACACACCCTGCTCGGCTTCACCACCAACCCTACACTCCCTCCATCGCTACCAAACATCAGCAAAATTCTCCTGAAACTAACCACTGTTGGTACGAGAGAATCCTTTTGAATAAAACTGGATACAATGGTTGCCTTTTGCACAAAGGTGAGGCAAAGGGCCCAGGTGTAGAAGCCAGACAGACAGGAGACATCTGCTTGCGCTCCACGAGCCGCTGATCCACCTGCACGGTGCCCTGTGAGCCAACCACAGGGGCCGGCACCCAAAACATACAACCCGGCCATACAACAGTCCCCAGCTGGGTCCCTTCTTTGTCTCAGGGACACAGCAGAATACACTCACTAATGCCATCCCTTCCCTGATTCATTTCTCCAAACAGGGAAAAGGGAAAAACAATAGAGCTAAGCACAGTCTCCAGGGAGGAAGGGACCCGAGGCGAAGTTTGGAAGCAGATGAAACTTGCTTTTGGCATGTCCCTCTCTGTGCCTCACTCAGTGGTTCACCCATCCCCCACCCCAACTCCCCACATCTGCGTCCCTCTCACTAAGGCAGAGCGATTTCTTGTTCTCTTCTGGCCTCTGTTCTCCATCCACAACACTTAGATACCTTGCCCCTTTCCTTTACTGCCTGCTGTCTGCAAAACCATGTGCTCATGGGAGACCGTTTTTTCTGGAAAGTTGTTTTCCCCATAGTGTTCCTGAATGCCCTTGCTCCTGTTCCCTCTTCCTCTAAGCCTGCTCCAGGTGCTTCCTGATGACAGGAAGCATCCAGATAGGTGTTGGCATGCGGCACGCTGAGTCCAAAGAGACCAAGACCGATGTCCTTAAACTAATAAAGAGTCAAAAATTCAATGCCCTCTCCCTGACACATGATTATGGTTCTGGCACAGTTTGAATGTTCTTCGAACCTTCTGATCCCGACCTTGAGTGTGGGGAACTATAACAATTAGTCACTGGTGTCCCAGGGCCCATGTCCCTTAGCATTGAGAGGGGACATTGTGATAAAGCTCACCAAAGATGAGCTTAGAACAGTTGCTTATTCTAAGCAGTCCACGTGCATTAGTATGGACACAATAGCCCTATGAAGCAGGTATGACTTTGAAGACAGACAAACAGAAAATCAGAGAGACTGAATAATTTTTCAAGACTCCCAGAAAGCTTAAGTGGCAGTAGAGGGACCTGAAACCCAAATATTTCCTCAAAAGCCAGTCCTCATCCAATTTCCTCATCCTACAATTTAAAAATGAATGTGTGTTAAAAGAAACATGCCTATTGGAAATATATGTTGGACATGTTTCCAAAGACTGGGGGTCACCATATATCTGCATGGTGGTAACAAGGCTTACAAGAGCATAACAAGATTAAAGCCCAGCTCTTTTATCCAGGCTTTTAAAATCCAATGTTTGCTAATTATTTTCATTTTTGCTGTTTGGAAGCATATTTATTTTCTGTCTCAGCGAAGTACTCAACATAGATTTATGGAGTGACTGAATGAATTATGCCTCAATAATGGGAGTTCGCCCCACGAAGTATCTGCAGGAATCTGTGTTGGCACATCCCAACAGCAGGATGCTCAGCCTGCACCATTTGTTGGCCATGCATCAGGGCCATTTGGTCAAAACATAGAACGGCCTTAGCTACAGGGTATCAAAAGTGCTAATGGGGATATTGCAATCATGCGGCTGTCTGGAATGGTGATAAGTGAACTCCTCAGCCCTGATAGAATCGGGGTGTGCAATTCTGCCTGCGGGGAAACATTGCTGTCATGTGTGTTCTTTGCTCCCCAGCATGGGAATGCTGCTTCACAGCTCCTTAAACGGTTTCAGAGACGGCCTCAGCACCGAGCTCCCGGACCACAGGGAAGGGAGCCATCTTGGTTGCGCAGAACAGACTTTCACATGTTGTTTACTCCCCGGGCTCCCTCTGAGCCCCTCTGGGGTGTTCCTTTGTCACCCACAGAACACGTTGCTCACACACAGCCCCGCCCTGCTCAAGGGTGCGTTGCCATGTAAAGTCCAGTTTTCTCTGACAGCATCATGCCACGCACTATAAATCACATCCGCATCCCATTTAAGACATAAACCACAATAGACACTGGAGAACAAAAGGAATCACAAGCCCAGATTTTTGACAAAACTCCCACACACTGATAATTGGAAGCACATCGATCTGCCCACAGATGAGGTCTGAAACTTCTGCAATGCCTTGTGCAGCTGCCTCAGCCTCGTCCACTTCCAACGCTGCCACCAAATCCCCTGGAAAAGTAGGAAGCGGGAGACAAGACCAATAAAACCTTCCTGGGGAGCGAAAGAACTGAAAGCAAGGAACTTGGAACTCCTGACAAATTGTGCATCTGGAGTCTTCATTTACGTCTGTGAGACCTGTCTGGGTCTTCGATGGTGCAGAAATCCTATTGCTGGACTTCAGTATTCAAGTTAGTTCTAGAACAACAGCTAGTTAGTAACAGGTTAAGGTATGTCACTGGGTAAATAAGGCTTATTTAAGAAGCCCAAATTATTTTCAGAGCTATGAAAAAATGATTTTGCCTCCGGCTTATATAAATAGCTCCCACGAACAGTATGGGGTTTTCTGTACGTGTTTAATTACCCATCAAAATTCCACAGTTCTAAACTAGACCAAATTCCTTTACAATATGGTTCCTAAGTTTAATTACCATCTAAGGTGCAAATCTAATGGAAAGTGAAAAACTTTTCATTACGATGCAAAGCAGCTGATTCTGATTTGCTGCTGGAAATAATTGCGTCTGCTCTGCACACCCAGGTACGCTCCAGAGCCGATGGACTCTCTGCTTCAGGAGGACAAGCAGCCCCTTCATAACTAGAGAAAACTAAGATGATCCCCTTTAAAAATCAGTGAGAAGGCAGACCTGATCATTGCAGACCATCCTCCTCCTAGAGGCAACATGACTACTATCAACACAGGCCAACTTCTGCGTCAGAAACAGCTTCAAAGTGTAATGATTTCATACCAGAGCTTGAATGAGTAACTGGCTTGAAATAATCTGGCAGCAAAAGTAGGATTTTAATTAGATTATCACGGAGCTATTTGTTAAATTTTGGAATGCTGATAAATTTTTAAGAGCCCTTCTAATCTGGAGATAATTACCTTCAATCATTAAACTTGTTCTTGATTAAGAATCTGAAAATGAGCCCGTTAAGCCTTTAGCAAAATAGTAAGCCCAATAAAACCCGGGAAATAGTGCTGCTGAGCTACCAGCACACTCAAACAGCTACTACTCCTGGACTCCACACAACTGGTGGGAATTAAGCTAATGTTCAAAAGGAGACAAATGCATCTTGAATGAATTCTGACCTTGGAAAGTTTTTGAGTCCTGATTTGGAAAAATAAAAAGATTTACATCCAACTAAATCTTTGAAAAGCAACTACAGAACAAAACTTTTTTAGCCTTCAAAGTGACAGAGGTGAGGAAGACAAAGGGTCATGTTAATTTAACTCTTCAGCATGGATTCTACATATTTGAGAAAATGGTCACACACAAAAAAGCCAAATAGAACATGTGCAAAATTCATAACAATCAACATTATACCTGGTTAGTGATTGTAACATGTCTGCTTATAACTTCTCCTTTGTAAGCCCTGATCTTAGCTAGCTGGGAATGTAATCGGGTGGCCCCTGGAATGGGACACATGCCTCCGTTGTTTCAAAAGCAAAAGAGGGTAATATTAAACTCTGTCAAATGGTAATGACCCTCTAAGTTTGTTTTTGTTATGTACACAACATTTCTCTGCCTGGTATCTGGATGAGAATTGCTACTGTTGGCCTAACAGTCACTGTCACAGGTAAAAGGCAAGTGTTACTAACTGTCATGTTACATAGTCAGAGAAACCAGGTCTAAAAAGAATCTGACTTTTCCAAGGTTTCCTAGTAAGGTTAGTGGTAAATTTTAATGAAAGCCACATTCTGCCCATATCTAACCTAGTCTCTGTTTGGAAATAGTGGATGCTATTTTAAATCAGGCCATCAACAAACTATTTGGTAGGTTGTTGCTAAAATTATTTGCTTTTGCTAAAAATAGTTTACCAAAACCCATAAATACAGCATGGTCTATGTACACACTTATTCTATAAATTATTGGGACCCTACTCCATGCCAGGCATTGTGCTGAGCACCAGGAATACCACGGATGGAAGGAAAAATAAAAATGGTGCCTACCCTCCTGAAGTTTATTTCAGTGTACAAGACTGACCGATAAAATACCCAGTAAGTCATTCCTAATTGTTCTATCATGGAAGGAACTGAATCTCCACTGGGGCAATGAGAACCTCCCAGGAGGCTTCATGGGTTGTCAGATGTCTTGAGGGACGACTGGCATGTAGTACTGAGGTCCAGGATGTTACAAATCTTGCAGTTTGGGGGTGCAGGGGTAGAAGATCTGTCCTATCCAAAGTGCCAATAGAGCTCCATTGAGAAATACTGTAATATGCCTGGTTGCATTCTCTAGCATAGCCAACACCACAGTTCAATATTCCTACTATGGGAAGATTATCGTTCTGGGTCATATATACAAAGGAAACAGAAGAAAACCAAGAGATACCTTTTGCCCCAACAAACATGATCTGTGTGCATATATGTGTGTGTATGTATGTGTGTGCATGTACGCATGCCATACCTGCAGAAGAGGATGCAGGCTGTGCCACATTCATAAAACACGTGCTGGGTGGAAGATAATAGCTTAAGGATATTTTAAGAAAAGGAAAAAGTTAAGGCAAATTTTACAATAGGGCAGGAATTGGCACATATAAAGAGGAAAAGCTTTCCTAAGCAAAGAAAGAAGGAAAAACAGAGGTATCAGGCCAGCCCTCGCCCGGGTTGTTAACCTGACAGGAGCCCAGTGACGACCCGTGAGTGCGAAGCACATCCAACGTGCCGGCAGGGGGTTTCCTGGAGGTGCATTCCCCTAATTTCATGCATAAACTTTCCTGTGTACCAAGGTGACCTCTATTTCCAAAGCACCTGATATTATTTGTGTTCTTTTCACTGTCCCATTTTTCCTCATTTTAAGTGTTCTCCAGTTACCTTTGATTCTGCTCGCCTAAGGCCATACAGCCAGTAAATACACTTTATTAACTTTTATATAAGTGGTCCCCAGGCAGGTTCATACACATATCCTGTGCAATAGATTTAATTTGCAAATGACCACAAGAGGCAAGTTCTTGCACAGTCATAAAAATTCTCGGGCAGTCTAAAAAGCAAAAACCAAGGTTTTTCTTGTTTTGTTTTTTTTTCCCAAGAGCTGACAGTAGAGTAAAAAATCACTGCTTCTGGACGGGCATTACTCAGAAACAACAAAAAAGCACTTTTGTGAAGTGGTACACACGCATCTCCCTTCCTTCCATGCTGCAATGCTCAGAGCTTCGCCGCCGAGTCTCTCCTGTGGTTCTGCAGTGAAACCCCCCAGTGGGACGCGCTTGCCGCGTTTCAGTTCACACAATGGGATGTGGGGCACCAGCCAAGAGAGTGGGGTTTGGAAGGCCCCCATTCTGTGGTCAATCAATGGTGTATGGAAGCAGAATTCAAAGGAATTTAAATTACATGTCACACAGATGCTCTAAACCACTAAGATTGCTCAGCAAGCCACACACACCACAAAAGGTATGTTTGTTACAAACCAGTTCAGAAGTTGATCTGAAAATAATGATACAATACTAAGATTCTTATGTAAACATTTACTTAAGTTTTATAAGGAACTAAGCCAAAACGTCTGTGCTTATCCACTTAAGGATGGCCAGTTTCTCTAGGATTTTCAGGGATTTGTTATGTGCTTTACTTATTGTTTGAAGATGGGGGGGGGCGGGATTTGCATCTAGAGTAATAGAAAAATGAATGAACTTTAAAGAATATATTCAATATTTTCTGGGAGCAAGCACTGATGTGAAAAATGAGAAAAGCTGAAACAGTGCAGGCAAGACGGCCTTTTCAAACATAGCCACTCCGTCACTGGCTGGCTGCCAACGGGAAACCTGGAAAGACATATTGAAACCTTTAAATACCGTCATTTTCAGCTGTAAGGAATTCTCTCCGTGTTATCAATGTATGAGGAAGAAACCTATTTTTTATAGATTTCCAGATCCAAGGTTAAAATGCGTTTTAGGAGATGTTTATTTGAAAGTATTTTGCTGCTTTCCTATGCAGGCCATTCCAAGCACGATGAGGTCAAACGGAGTTCAGATGAGATTGCACCAGTAAATCGTGTGAAGGGAGCGAACCTAAAACCTCTCCCTACATGTGACAAAGCGTTGTCAAACAAGAGCTACTTTTCATAAATAGTTTGTTAATGCTATTATACTTGTAACTGCTTAAATATCTCAATCATCCACTAACCAAATTATAGAACAACTGAATTTCAAAATGCTTTCCATTTAAAGAAACTTAACTCATCATCATTTCCCTAACCAAGTAGATTTTGTGGTCCAGTATAAGGAAAAGGATGCCATAAGTACTGAAAACCCAGAGATAATTTATTCAGCTTTAAGTGGTACCAAGATAGGGTCTTGTTTAGCCAGGGATTGATAAAATATAAATTCCCTTGCTTTTTAAAAACTCCTGAATAACTCTTGATGGGTCTCTTCATTGTGGCCTAACTGATGAATTAATAATAATAACTGCAATTATATAGGTAGAAGCCAGTAACAAATTCCAGGATGAGGATCTCAGGCCAAAATGCTGAAAGGTGGAATCAGGGCCAAAATAGGCACAGTGGAGGGCTGGATCGAGGGGCATGTTCAAATGTTGGAGCTGGACCCCTGAAACCAGGTGAGCAGTACAGAGGGAAAGTGTATCAGTACTGCGTGACCAGAGGCAGACTCAGACTCAGGAGGAGGTCGGGAAGCCTCAACACCAAGGACAAAGTTAACAGCGTAGAATCCAGGGAACGGCCTAGGATTCTGGGAACCACTCCTGACACATCCTGCCTATGAACTGGCCCATCCCACTGGTTCTACCTTCAAATTATATTCAGAATCTGGCCACCTTTGTTGAATGTTCACAGCATTCCCCACGTGTCCTGCCTGTATTTTCAAGCTGATGCCAAACAATGTATGTCAATACAGAAACTAGGCACATCCCTTCAAAATGCAGTCACATCAAGTCACTCCTCCAACCAAATGCCAGCATCTGCACCCCACCCCACGCGGCATAAAACCCAAAGTGCTTATCTCAGCTGGCCTGGCCCTGTGTAGCTAACCCTTCCCAGCTAGCTTTCACACCTGGGAAGCTAAGCCTTCCCAGTTAGCTTCCTGAATTTATCTGCCTCTTTCCCGCCCTCTGACCCCTCCATCCAGGCAGTGGCCTTGCTGCCCCCACGTGGGCCTTTCCTCGAGCAATTCTTCAGTGCTCTTCCCTCAGATAACGTCTTGACCCACCCCCTCCCCTCTTTGAAGTCTTTACTCAAAACTTCTCCCCTTCCCCAACACAGGCTCCTAATCCCCTTTACCTCCTCTAACTTCCCCTCTGTCCATAGCACTTATCTCTCCATGTGCACTACGACTGGCTTATTAATCACGTTTATTGTTTCTCTTCTAGCTCTCCTCACCAGAATGCGAGTACTGATGAGGGCAGGGATCTTCCTGATTTCATGAATTGGTATGTTCCAAGCACCTCCAACAGTGGCTAGCACAGAAAAGCTCAATGATTATTTGTTCAACAAATAAAAGTACCAATATAGGATGGTACTCAAGATCCTAGATAACAGTGTTCCCGTCAAGAGAGTCCCTCTAGCTTCTGAATCCACCCCTCCCTGGGCTCATTCTACTGAGCCATGCTCACTCTCTCTCGGGAAACTCTTATGAAACATTTGTAATGCTGACAGCTTACGAGCAATTTATGGCTTTGTAATACCCTTCTATGCACATGGACTCATTTGAATCAATAAAGAAATTATTATGGCCAAAAGACTTGAGTTTCTTGATTTAAACAAGATATATATTACAGTTGAATTACATTTTTAGAGATTATAAACATGCAGGATTTTGTATTCATCAATTCCTGGTTATTTAGAGAATGTGACATGGTTGCAGTTGCCCACACTTCACATATGCTTCTATTTATATTATTTTGTAAAATATTTGTAAGATTGAGTCACCAGGGCAAATAACAGCATTGCTATACGTCGTTTAATTTTCTTGGCTCAACTAAAAGTAAGAAATGTTCAGTCTTAGCACTGAGACTACTGCCTCTACATTCTGCTCCACTTACACTTTTGATTAAATACCATGTGCACGTGGCTGTACATATTCCTTAGTCACTTAAACAAACATCTTATCACGAATACACACCTCCTGAAATTTATGTCTTAGAAAGATACACCGGGTAAGAGTTATCACTCACAATGCATGTAGACCATAAAGGAAATACGAATTACTAAATGAACCTTTAATGAAAAGTAAATTCCTCCCCTTTAGGGAAATAAAAGCCCTTAAACAACTTCTTGTTGTTTCACATGAAACTGTCTTGTCTATCTTTGGTTAACATGCTTTTGGGCAGCTGGCCGGCCTCAACCATTGGCCCTCAATAGAATTAGGGAGCTGCAACTGTTGCAGCTAGCCATGAAAGACATCCCTATTACGATACTTTTCTTCCCTTTGTCCAACTGAACACACAAGATTTATCATGGCAATTACTAACAATTCAATATGCTTTCTAAAATCTATTATGCTCGAATGACTCTTTTTTTTAATTTCAACTAAAAGCCTGAAAGACAAAATACAGAGGGCTGCAAACATTTGAATAAGCTTCCTGTCTCAAAACAGGATACGATTTCTCATGAATTAAGTGGTAATACCAAAGGCGAACCAGACGAACACACTTTTGGCTGCCAGTATAGATCTAAATCGATCTAACCTTTCTGGTAAACTGATTCACAGAAGCTTTATAAATATGTATATATTTCCAGTTTGGAGGACCAAGCCTGAAAAATAATTTGAAATACAATAAAAAATATATTCTCAAAAATGTTTATTACAACATAAATTGGAATGGCAAAGTTATTAGCAAACTCTTTTCCAGGAATAGATTACTTAAGTATACTAAGGTATATTGGAATGTTATACAGCCATTTAGCTAATGTTTATAGAGTTTATGTATAAACTCTATACATAAGTTAAGTTGAGAATTATAGGACTTCCTGGAATAACAGCGACAAAGTTTATAGCACCCCCTTAATAGAAACTGATAATTCAAAACAAGAAAACTTGAAGGGAAAGAAGAAAAAAGGAAACAATTTCATCACGAGGGATACTAACGAATTATGCAACCATATCATTTTAACCATTGGGTGATTTTTTTCCATATCTAGCACAAGTTTAAGCAAATTCACATTCTCCAGAATATAAAGTAGTTATTACAGAAAACACGTAAAGGGAAAAGTATCAAGTCTCATTTACATGTCCCAATTATGAGAGGAAAAGGATGAAAACATGGATGAGTAACACCAGAAAATACAAAGCATATTTGGAATAGAAAGCAAGAAGTCAAAATACCATGAATAGCTGTCTTTGACCCAATTTCTGAATAGTGTCCTGGCTCCTCCTACAAAAAATAAACTCAACCCCTAACCTGACGTGTGTTTTCTGGAAGCCAGGGGAAATAGGGAAGATACAGGAAATCATCTGCTTTGACCCATTGACACATATGATATCATATTCTCAAAAGGACTTCAAGAGAAAAAGTACCCGTGTCTCACCACCCGAAGCCAGAATGGTGACGGGCTTTCTTCTAACTGGAGGTTATATCACCATGTCAAACACATCCCCCAAAAGGTGAGCAATCACAAATCTCTAAAGAAGACAGCACGGCCTCCTTAAGCCATTGCTCAGTAAGATTCCTTGAATTGAGTGGAGTTTGTGCATACTATACGGGCCCCGTATTCCATGGCGAATTGAGTGGAGTTTGTGCATACTATACGGGCCCCGTATTCCATGGCGAATACATTTCAATGACCCCCTGTGGATGCCTGAAACAGTGAGTAGTACCGAACTCTTACATACTGTGTTTTTTCCTATACTATATAATACCTACAATCAATGCAAACGTATAAGTTAGGACCAATGAAGAGATTAACAGCAATAATTACTAAAATACAATTACAACAATACACTATAATAAAAGTTAAGTTACTGGTCTTTCCGCCTCTCACAACCAGTCTGAGAACTGAGACAGCCACTAAGTGATGAACTGATGGGTCGTATACGGAGTAGGTACACAGGACAAAGGGATGTCTCACTTTGAAATTTTATGAGATTTTATCAGCTACTCAGAACAGTGCACGATTTAAAACTTACAAATTTTATATTCCTAGAAATTTTTATTTAAAATTTTTGGACCACTATGGACTATGGGTAATGGAAACCAAGAAACGCAAAACCACAGATAGTGAGTGGGAAGGGGAGCACTACTGTACCAGGACCACCGTACAATCTCAAAGAACCAATTACACAGAAACAAACATTCCTGGAATTACTCCTGAGATCCATGCAGTTCAGGCAGATGAACGACCGTAACGATAAACGTAAGCCATCCCACTGCCCCCCAGGCTGGGCTCTAAGGTGAGGGATCTGGAGAGTACCTGCGAGCAGAGCCAGGTACATGATTTGCCGAGACCAGTGCAAAACGGAAGTGTGGGGCTATGTTCAAAAAGCAGGGGAGTGCCATTCTATGTACTAAAGTCTAAAACATTCTCTTTGCTCTGGTGCCCTCTCAAACTACATCAGGGTCTTTTTATTTGCTATTTAATATCATGCTTCCGGGAGCACACAGACACATCCAGACTAGCTCACCCCCCCTCCCAAAGGCACCCATGCTAACCCTCTAACCCAGCCATGACTCCTCATGCACAGAATATTTACTGCTGGGTTTCGCCCTTCTGCCAGCTGCCCAACCAACCTAGCGAGCATGGCGGAGTCATCTCCACTTCCCAAGGCCTGCAGAGTCCTGATCCCAAGGGAGCACAGCCTCCACCTGAAGATGCACCAGGCCTAGACTGGAATTGGTCCAGAGGTCCACCCGCACTGTATGGCTTCCTTAACATGAAGCTGCCAGCTTGAGCAGAGTCAGGCACTTCCGTCCCACCCCCGTGCCCAGAGGCCACCCAGTGCACACCACATGACCCTGGTCTGACCATCACCATCCTCATGCCCTTTTCCAGGCACCCACTGAAGACAAGGGGCAGCAGTGGTTACTGAACGGGGTGAAAAGGGAGTGGGGGAGGGGAAGAACAGCTGCCAAGGAGTGGGGAAGCAGGTACCCCAGATAGGGAGGCCCAGACCTGTGAGCTGAAGTTCCATGCATGCTTTACTATCCCACTGGACTTTACTTACAACATACTAATTCAAAGATAAAATTACGAATTTCAAGATGACAACTGTAGAGCATTAAACTCTTACATGAGACTATGGCTGTGGCCACATGCCCATGAAGTTGGCCCCTTATGGGCACAGGTATAATTCAAGGAGCCAATGTATAATTCTGGGGAAAGTAGCAAGCCCAGAAAGGCTTTTCTCATTGACAAAATAAAAATACAAAGTGTACATATAAAGCTTATAAATAAATCTGCAATCAAAGAAAGAAAGGCATGCAAAAGGTAGCTCTGATCTTGTGTGGAAGTATCTTTGTCCCTAGATAAAGAGGAGAAAATTTTAGATCACAACTGTATTGTAGGGTTAAAACTAGATAACAGATAAGAAATTGCATGATAATACAATAAATTAAAATGTAACAAATAAAGATTTAAATGAATCAGTAATGCAAGAGCATATCTTTTAAACTTTAGAAAATAGCAGAAAACATACAACAGAAAAGTGAATGGGTGTCATACATTCAAAGACTTCAAATAGGTGAATGCAGAGAAAAAGAACAGAGAATACAGTGAGAATAGATGATCTATATGGAAAATACTCAGTGGAGCCAAAACATGCATTTAGTTTTGTTTCTGAATAGAACATACAGAAGAAGAAATACAATATTCTAAGGTATAATAGAAGAATGCATCACCTAACCTGAAGGTAAAACTAAACGTACAGATCAAAATCATTCAGTAGAATTTCTGAGTCAAGATGGCTGGTTAAGTTTACTCCAACGGACAAGAATATTGACAACTTTTTAGGAAGATGTAAAGCAGATAAAACCAGACCGATGGACACAGTGAAGAGAGTTGGGCAAACATTCATGTTCTGAGCAGAATCCAGATGACAAGATCAGTGGCTATAAGAACTAGGAATAAAATTAAGCCACAAAGTTTTGGGCTGGCTGCATTTTTAACCAAAGGGCTGTGGATGAGTTGTACCCACGACCCTCAGAGCACCTCACCCAGGTTTCTCCCTCAGGATAAAATCTGAGCAGATCTCCTGAGAGAAGGAAGACACTAGGCACTCAATGTATTTTAAAATTTGCAAACAGATAATTTCTAGATATCTCACCCATTTATTCATTTATTCAGTAAGATTATACTGAGCACAATATACATTAAACACCATTTGAAGCAGTGGGCATGTATGTATTATACCAAGAAAATTTATAGACCTAAATGTACCAAACAAATATGAGTAAATTATTTAAAGCAAATATATTAGAAATACATTGCATTAGACTTTAAAACACCTTTCTCATAAATTGACATAATAAGCAAATTAAACAAAATTAGAAATTATTTTAATAAAATAGTAGGGTATTTTTTAGTTTATTTTGTACATATATTTTAAATATTTCTAATTTTTGTTATGGATAATTCATAAATGCATCCTTTTCCAATTTCAGATATAACAGAAGAATATAGAGTAAAACTTGAAAGTCCTTTCTCATTCCCATAATTCAATGTTGATTGCTGTTAACATATTACTATGTATCCTTCTACCCTCATTTCTAAGCACTAACACACATATATGTGCTTATTACACATAGATTTTCCCATGATGCATCATTAAAAGAGAAAGGGACAGAAAATATGAGAGAAATTACAATGATGTCTAAGTCTAGACATCATTTATTTAATGGGAATTACAGGGAAGACAACGGAATGCAGAAAAGTAATAAAGCAAAGATGTGAATAAAATGTATAATCACCGAGTCATCCCATTGAGAAGGCCATTGAGAATCATGCAAAATGAATGTGGTCCACTGTGAGCCAAATTTAAAATGGTTGAAGTGTGAAACCTCAAGAAATGAAAGAGAAATTCCCCAATAATTTGCAAACCAGTAAGCAGAAAAGACAGATAATGTGGCATGATTTCTCAATGGCATTTGCACAGACACCAAAATTTCTATTTATTTAAGGTACTTTAATTTTGTTTCATTTATGTTCACTTTTTAATGTCACAACTTAACTACATCAAGTTCAGTATTTTAACTTCCTAAATATTTGCCTTTAATTTTTTTATCAGGAGACCCTGAGGAGAATGCAGCTTGTTTCATAAAGAATGCAGGGAGATACAAAATACCTAAAATTATATAGATGCCTACAATAAAAAACAAAAGAACTTAATTTATCTGTAAATTAAGTAAATGTAATTAGACTAAAAGGATACCAGAAAAAAATAAAAATATAAGTTAGAGAAAACTTATAATTCTAAGTTTTAACGTACAGTTAAATGTGTAGTTCTAAGAAGTCAACGGAGAGTTGATAGAATGGTCAAGCGGCCAATCAAGGTTATGTGGCCCACCAATCTCTCTCAGGACCGAATTAGCATCAGGGCTGCAGCTGGAAGCCATGGGGCCGCTGCGGTTTAGGTAACAAGGGACAGATGGGTCTGCAGGGTGACGTTTCTAAAGATGGAAGAGCTTATTTCATGATCACGTTGACCACAATGCAAGACACATCATTCTGTAGGAATCAGCTAGCATTGTTAGGCTGAAGGGAAGCTGCTTATAACCGTGAGGGGAAAGCACTAACTGAAACCTCCTACTTGTTTTAAATATTTTATTTATTTATTTTTAGACAGAGGGGAAGGGAGGGAGAAAGAGAGAAATATCCATGTGTGGTTGCCTCTCACAAAGCCCCGACTGGGGACCTGGCCTGCAACCCAGGCTTGTGCCCTGACTGGGAATCGAACCTGCAACCCTTTGGTTCACAGGCCAGCACTCAATCCACTGAGCCACACTAGCCACAGCTGAAACCTTATATTTTATTTCACAAATATTGCCCGAAAGAATCACCTTTAAATAGAGAAGACAATCACAGTCTTCAAAGAAGCCTTATAAGATCCTCTTGTCTAATGTTTTGTCCAGAGAGGTGAACACCTAAGGCATTCAAAGACACTGTCATTTTTTCAGCATTCACACAACAAGTATTCGGATTTCCTAATACTTGTTGCAGTTGCTGACACCAGCACCATCAACCCCCACAATCTCAGAGTTGGAAAGAACCCTTGATGTTAATCTAGAGCAGCCTCATGTGGATGCCCAAGCATCTTTGGCCCCATCTGGCTGAGTGGTACTCCAGTTTCCAAGGTCCTGCATGAATGAAACATCCTCTCTTTCAAGGCCATTCTCTCTAAAGCCTTTTTCTTGGTCTCTGACAATTCAATCCAACAGAAATATTTCCTTGATGTGCATTCAGATCAAACTTTTTAATTGTCACCTTTTTGTCTTAGTGCTGAACGCTGAAGTGTCCCAGGGGTAAGTCACCTATTTCCTTCGTTAAAATCATTTACATACATTAAAGTGGGCAGCAAGTGTCTTCTCCAGACTGATCCTCTTCCCCAAAGAGAGGGTGCCAGGTCCCTAGCCCATCCTCATCCCTACCCTCTCTGCCCACTCCAGTTTGTCCTTCCCTCTTAAAGAAAAATACAGTTTTCCTGGAGTTATTTGAAGCAACCAGCTCAAGGTGATTATCTCACTTATTCTAGATTACATAAGATGAAATAAAACAACTATCATAATAAAAGACCACAACGATATTCCAGTAGTTAAGATCCCTATCCCGTCCAAGAGGGTTTTGTGCTTCAGGATACGAGTAGGCTAATCAAGCCGTGGCCAGGGTACAGACCAGGGTTTCCAAGTGAGAAGCCAGATCTAACAACAAAACAAGCAAGAGCAACGGTTGCATAAAAGAGAGAAATCAATTCAACCAAGTTGGGACTGACAGATTCCGTGACCTTTTCCAAGATTCACCTTCTGTTCTGGAGTCCTAGGAAAATGGACAAGCTAAACATAGAAACTAGGGTCCCCACGGTCCTCCACGTCTACCTGGAAAAGGATACATAGGATCAGCAGCTGCCAGAGGGTGAATTGTTTTGGGGTCTGCCCTTATGCAGGAAGTTTTGGTATCTCTGCAGTCTCACACTTAGCCTAAACATATGTACACTATAGCATTTATGATAAATTCCCAATGGAGTTGTTTTGCCTTGAACTCTTCTCCTATATTTCACATATTTCTGTGAATGCCAAGAAAAAAGAATATGCAACTGGCAACATTCCATGAATGTAAATAAATACACGGAAGTATTCATAAAAACTGGAATGAATAGAGACATATACAACGTGACAATAATAAGATTGGCCCAATTGTCCAATGCAATTTACAGTATTACATTGTCAAAAAAAAAAACAAAACTAAGAACACTGACATTAGCGAATTCCAAAATCAAAGAGGATAGTTTAAGTATGCAAATACCAGGTAAAGAACCACAAATATAGTTAGAATACTTTTACTGTCCACTGCTGTGAAAATGAACCCTAGTAATCTCCGCAAAAAGACTCTCATTGACAAAGCTTCCTTCCTGCTGGCGAGCTTCTCGTAGGCCTTTGGCAATACTGGTGAAGGTTGACAAAGCAGTGAGATACAGGCCGCTACGTGTTTCCCTGGGGACACGATTTCTGCCACCGCTGACACAGTCATAGATGCTTTCCCCCCGTCATCAGGGCTAGACCACCAAGTTGCTGTGCCCTGCTGGCAGCACGATCCAGCCCCCAGCGTGGTGGGAGTATAAAGGATTTGCCCAGTAGGTCCATCAATCCAGCCTATCGATTCAGTATTCCACGTGAGACCTTCAGGGTTTTGATGTCAAACCGTGGCATGAAAGCTGAACTCATCCTAAATCCCACCCCCCTCCTCCTCTCAAGTCTTAATAAAATGAAAGATTCACTCGTCAGGCCCTCATGCAGATAAATCTTTGCCATCACGGACATTCCCATTTTTAAAATGTTACGTTCATTCTTTCCCCTCCTCTTTCCCCAGTACAGAGAAGGGGATTACTGCAAATTAATTTCAGGAAACCACCTAACTCTACAGATAATAAGCAGATAAACTTTTGTACCAATATTGTAACAGTGGTTAAAGTAAACGTGATATACTAATCAGGCGGTAATTATAGAAGAGGCCGTACTAACAAACTCATAGAAGATTCATGTATTAAAAGCTTCCTTGTAAGTATTTTACAGGCATCAGCAGTTGCAGTCCCCGCCTGTACAAGAAACGGTGACCGCAACTTCAGGTGACACGGCTTGCCCAAGTGCAGGAGATTGGCTGGCACAGGTCAGCTCCACGATGCTGACGTTAAAGATCATACAGGGACCAGCAAGGACACTGCATGCGTGGCCCCAGCCCCTCCCCCAATCTCTTCGCTCTGCTTCCCCTCTTCCGCCTGTGAACACCTCTGCCTGCTCTGAGATGCTGAGATGGGCTTTGAGATGAGAGTCCCCCATCTTCCAGGTGGCTGGCACCTGAATAAAACCACTTTCCTTTACATCAGCACCTGCCTCTCAAGTATGGGCTCAAAGTATTTTAGCTATAATGCACAGCCTTTAAGAAGAATTAACCTCTTCTCTAATTCACAGATGTTTGAAATTGTTATATTAGCTCCCTGAAAATGAACTCACCAGGTTTAGAAAGATGTCCCAGCAAATGCTGAGATGTGGCATGAATTCCCTGTCACCCACGCGACCGAAGCAGACACACCATCGCATGTAAAAAAGACGCTAACAGGACAGGAAAGTATCTTCAGTGTTGCTTAAAAAGAATCAGAGCACAGAAAAACATTTTGTCAGAAAGAACAAGAATGAAATCAGAGGGTAAACATTCGCTGAGGGACATAGCAAGCTCACTCAAAAGGAGCTGCACATCTCTTTGGAATGATAAAGGCTATGAAGAAAGAATCAAAGTCTTTAAAATACCAGGTGTATTCGATCAGTCACAGCACCTTCTCCACACACTGCACAAATAATTTTTGTTGCATTTCAGTTGCATTTTGACCTTTCTTGAAATAATAAAGCACAATATGCCAGAAATGTTGCATATTTTCTTCCATCTTTAATATTCAAATTCATAAAAATTCAGCAATTTTGATGTTTTTTTAAATACATGTTGACATGACAGCTGTCACAATACAATCTAAAAAAATTTTTTTGAATGAAGTTAAAGACAACTAAACGCTACTAGAGCCATCCTACAGAAAAAAACAGAAGAACTTTTTGGCCAGCCCAGTACACCATTCTGTCTCCCTCTTTTCATGCATCTTATACCTTGTGATGCTTCCTGTCACCCAGGGTTCACCATTCAGGTGAGTCTTCACCAAATACCTGATAGTTGCCACCTTTTCATCACATGATAATACAATAAGTATTAATAGAAGAGCACTGTGAATTAATTGGCATTAAAGTATTTATTACGATGGCACCAATATGTTGGCATGCCTCAGTACTAAAGGCCGCTAAAAATGCAAATCTATGCATGTCATACCGCTGCTGAAATGTCTTCACTTGTTCCTCAGTTCCCTTAGGAGAAACAGGCTCCTGCGAAGGCTTTCAAGATCCCATGTTCTCTGGTCCCCACCTGCCTCTTCAGCCTCATCTCAAACCACATGCCCCCTTGGCCGCTATGATTCATAAACACAGGGGTCCTTGGAGTGCCTTGGGTAACACGTACTCATTTTTGGGTCTCAGTCTGGACAGTTCTTCCCCAAGAGGCCTCCTTGCCCCCCAGAGGAGACAAGATTCCTTTACTGCCCTTCTTCCCTTGTGTTCTCTTCTGTTTGGCCTCTAGTGTTTTTGTTAGAGTACAGTATCTGAATCCTAAGAACAGGGATTAGGTGGCTTACACTAAAAAAGTCTCTCTCCTGGCATAGTTTTTAGACATCATCAGCAGGTTGAAGTGAAAATACTACATTGGAAAATACGCTAGCCAGTCTGATGAGAGATTCACACCCTCCATCCTTGTCACTGCCCACGCTGTCTGAATAGAGTGGAATATCCATCTGATTTAGATACAAAAGTAAAGGGCATTTCCCCAAGCACCCAATAGGAAATTTTATTTAATAAATATTTTTGACAATTACAACATTTATACTCTGTTCTCTCTCCACTGAAAGTGAATTTTCCAGTTACTAGGGACCCATCTTCCTAGAATTTATACTTTACAGAGACTCCCGCTAAGTGAGAGGCGACTCCCCGCCAGCCTTCTCCCCTTAGCGCATCGATAAAAGACAACATGGCACCCTAGACACCTACCTGTCCCTGGAGAAGGACTAGGCCAGGCGTGGGGCAACACCGGGAACCAGGAGGAGGACAAGGCCAACAGAACTGGCCAAATGAAAACTCTAAGGCTGGTCCGTTAAGTGTATTAGGCCAGGGAGCTCACTCCCCGGTAATGAGCCCAGAAGACAAAAATGAATAGTGAATGATAAAATGGCAAGCACATATCTGAGGGGAGGAAAGGAAAATCGGCTCAGAGAAATCCCCAACTTGCTGCTTTTGCCTAGAGTGAGATATAGTTGAACAAATAAATGTTCACGGTCTTCATTAAACTGCCAGCTACCATCACATCTGCTACCTCTGGGGACGATGTCAACTGCCCCCCGTGACTACTGTACATGTACCAGAAAGTGTGACGGAGCTGGCAGTGTGGGTGTACCCTGGCGGTGCTCAAAAAAATTAAATCCCATAAAACGTGAATTTAAGCATAAACTGTGGATTCTTAAAAGGGGTTTCTGAAACCTCCGAGGACACAGAAAAATCTAAAGACAGTCTGGAAATCTTCAAAACACTGACTCTGTGATGCGCTGAAGGAGCAGACAGAGTCTCGGTTAAGCGGTTGACATGTGATGACCAATAACATGTCCGGTTCAGCTTATGGAGTTTTGACTTCTCCAGCTGTTTTCGGGAAAGGAATCCTGAAAGCAAATATGAGAAAACTTTTTTCCAGCAAATGTACAACACATGCCAGTGCATAGATGCATAATAAACTTATAAGGAATCATGTTGACAGTTTCATTGCCTTTGGTAACACCCTACAAATCCTTGGATATATTATAATAAACATTCCAGTTTTCTTTCTTTTTTCCATTTTTTGATCCCAAGATTCTTGATGAGGGCGGGGAAAGAGTGGTGACACCAATTAAGAGCTGGCATTTTCTCTCTTTTATGATTAAATGACTTTTTAGGGGACATTATATGGACTCAAAATAATTGCTTTTAGAGTATAAATAACTTCCACTGGATCCAAAAAATTTGTTTTTTATTGTGTTGCAAAAAGTTCTTTTCTCAAAAGTGTTAAAAGTGTTTATCAAACGCATCTGCTGTCTCCTATTCTACACAAAAGTAACAGACTTGGTTTAGAAACTATTACGTATAACACACTGGAAAACCTGAGACATGCTGGAAAGATCTAATAAGTACGTAAAACAAAATTCCACAAGGGCTTTTATAATTTAGCTCTTTATCAATAACCTCTCATAGCCATAAGAGGAAAAAATGATTCATAAAACCGGAGAGCCACTTGATTGAATTCAACTCACATGTAGCTCTCTTCCAAATACTGCCCCAACGATCCAATCTCACTTAGCACAGGTGATAGTTTTAGAGAAGCTTGCACACAATTTCTTGTCTCATGAACTAGCCCCTTTACCTCCTACGTCTGCCAAGTTGAGACGTAAAGTTGCAGAAGTCTCTTTTTCAAGTGCTGTGAGAACCCTTTGTTTCTGAGACGCGTGACTAATATATCCCAGGTCTGTTTAATCTGCACTGATTACGCCGACTCTCCTTTCACCTCCCATCAGAAGGAATGCTACTTCTATGAGCTCTGTGGCTATCAGGTTCGTGGGCTCGTCCCTGCATCCTCCTCATTTGACCTCCTGCACACTGACCAACCTGTGTGGTTTGAGAGCTGCCGCTGGAATGCAGGTGGTCCCGCATTCCCGCCTTCTCTCCGCTTTGTTAAATTTATATGCCCACAACACCCCTGTAGGCCTTAAAAGGTTGACTTTGGCTGAGAGACAGGAAACATTGCATCCATGTGAAATCGGATGAAAGAGAACCTTCTAACAAAGTACTAAACATAAATCAAGGGGAGAAAAACAGAACGCGGCAGATTAGCGTCTCGGCTGAGTGCCTTTTATACGTTACACCAAACACTCGAGTCTGGGGCTGAAATGTTTAGTTATCACTTCACTCAAGTTAAAGAAACTCATGCCCATTGAGTTTGATGGTTGGATTATACGCCAGGTACGAGAAAACACAGCTCGCTGCTCTACGACGTGAAGAGGTGTCTCTCTCTGGAGTTCACTGCTGCTTGCAGGAAATGAGATGTCCTTCACAAACAGACGTGTGCCAGATCTCCACAAACACATCTGCCTCCTCCAAGAGCCTCTAATGCAACCAGCTATCACTCAGAAGTGGCGGGAAACAGATTATTGTGTTACTTAACTTTCCACATTTTCTCATTTAACAAGGACCTCTGACGTTTACCTTTTTTTGTACACATGTGTTTACAGTAGGGTTATTCTTAATAACCAAGTGTCCATTAATAGATGAATGTATAAGTAAAATGTGACATATCCATAATATAGAATATTTTACAATAAAAGGAGTGAAATACTGATACATGTTACAACATGGATGAACCCTGAAAACATGCTAAGTGGCAAAAAACAGTCCCAAAGGACCACATAATATATGCTTTCATTTATATGGAATGTCCATCATAGGTAAATCTATAGAGACAGAAAACAGATTAGTGGTTGCTTGGGGTGCGGTGGGTGGAGGGAGGGACAAGGAGTTACTGCTGATGGGTACAGAGTTTATTCTGGCAGGGGAGACCAAAATGTTTTAAAGTTTAGTGTGGTAATGGCTGAACAACTCTGTGGATATACTAAAATCCACTGAATTTTACACTTTATGTGTATTTTTTGAACTCTACATTTTAAGTAGATGAGTTCTATGACATGTGAACTATGTCTTGATGAAGATGCTATTTTTAATTTTTTAAAATATATTTTATTGATTATGCTATTATATTTACTTTGATTTTAGTAAACATGTAAGTAAACTCTAATATTAGCAAAGATAAAACTTTTTAAAAATTGTAAACATGAATTTATAAACAGACACAGAATTGTTATTCGTCTTACAGACTCTCCAGGTCCCTATTCCTACACCCAATCATCAGATCTCATCGGTGAGGCCAAGGCAGTAACTGGTGGTTGCTAGAACAAGCTGACCCAGGGACTGTATCCGAGGTTTCACGGTTTGCCCACTCTGCATTAGGAGAATAGGAAAATACGTTCATGTAGACCAGTGGTTCTCAAAGTGCATCCTCAGGTCAATGGCCTTAGTGCCCCCTAGGAATTTGTCAGAACGTGAAGTCACAGCCCCACTTCAGAGTGCTGAATCAGACCTTCCAGGGACAGGCCCAGAAATCTGCGTCACCAACCCCGCCACAAGCCCGGGAGGCACCGCAAGTGGCCGAACCACTGGTGTGGAGTCAGTACCTGCCGTTCCACCTCCCTCCCCCACCTCCATTTACATGGCGTTCCTCTGCCTAACTCCACACCTGCTTGCGGCAAGTTCAACCACAGCTCTCCTAACAGTTCTATTTGTTAAGTACCACACATTCTGGAAAATCTATCTCTCTAAATATAAACTAAGTCCTTGCTCTAGACTGGTTCATACCAAACACTCTTAGAGCATCCAATAGCGCGGCAAGGAGGGCTTGGGGCCCACCACAAACATCACCATCAGTCATGATTTACTGCACAGTTAAACTCTCCTACATGTAAATAGAGTAGAAGTATATGGGAAAAGATCTGGCCTCCCTTCAAATAGTCACAGTATTTTACATTACTATTTCATTGCCATCTATCATTCCAAAATACATACTGATCACTTCTCTAGACTTAGAATTTAGCACAGCATCTGGCTGAGAATACAAGTGAATAACTATTTTTGAATAAATGAATAAGTGGTATAAGAGAGAAATAGTGTGATTTCGTGAGAAAATTATGAATTTTCCGACAAATAGACATAGGTGCATTTTCTGGTGCACACATTCATTCACAGTGTAAATTGGGATTTGACAAGATACTTAATCTCTGTAGGTTTCTATTATTATTATTATTATTATTATTATTATTAAATGGAGATCCCAAAGTATATTCATACTTTTTTAATGAAGATTAAAAGAAAAATTTGTGTAAGCACTTCACACAGTACTTAGTTCACTAAGAGTGTTCAGTGAATTCCAGTGTTCTATCTCGCCTTTGCTAAGATAAACACAGTACTCCTTTTTTCACATTTAGGACTTTTCCTCCCAGTTATGATGTAATGCAGATTATACCCCAAAAAGCCATATATGTCATAAACAAAAATACACGTTATTACACTGTCAGGAATTCTGGTTGAGTTTTGTGTGATGAGTTCCCACCTCCTTGTTTTCTAGGGCAGTGACAAAGAGGAACCAATATTAAAGTCAGAATCTTTGCCTTGTATATAATCCAGTGAAGCTATATACATCACTGAATGCTGATTGGATTTTTAGCATATCAAAATTGCCTTTAAGTTATCTTAAAGGAAGTTTGGCCCAACCCACTGTGATAAAAGACTGTGGGCATTTCTCTTCATGTGGCAATTGAGAAAGGAGTCCTTCCTGCAGACTGTCCCTTCCTGCAGAAACATACAGTGACACGGATGCCCAAAACCTACATCGCTTAGCAAGCAACAGCAGCCAGAAATTGTTCTTGGTTTTCCTCAGAATTCAAATAATTTGAACTGGCCAAAGAGAAGCCCACAAACAGTTAAGTAGGAAGGAGCGATCAAAAGCCAGGGCCAGATACTACCCACCCCCCACACACACACACACTTGGAGAAAAAAAGCTGTGCCAAAAATGATGCACATAAAACGTTACGGAGCTGTTCCTACACCTGCCCTGAGCATCTGAGTTCACAATGCCCCTCTCAGCAGGGCACACAGATACACAAGCACTGTGTGAAATGTGACTTTGACCTCCCCCTTCCAGGGTGCGAATCCTTAGATCAAGGTTCTAGTCCAGCAGGCTTCCGGGGATTAGGGCCAAGTAGGCACTCTGGAAGGCGACTCTGCCTCAAGAGAATCATCACACTTCCTAGTTCTTCAAAGAGCCCCCAGGTCAAACAGAACTGAATGTAGGCCGTTCTCACTGAGACTCCAGTTGAAATTCTAATGCATGGCTCCCCACCTTTCTGTTACCTCTTTGCTTTATCCTTTTGATATTACTGATCCTTTTATCACTTTGTGGATTTTCCAACCTCCTACTCTACTTCTACGAGGAGTGGAAAGCACTGTACTAGAGAACTGACCTTACCGTGCCCCCTCTCTCTGGGTTACTGGGACAATAAGATAAATCACGTGAGAAGCAATTTGCCCGGCTCCTAGCACGCAGCAGAGGCCCAATTTGTGCAGCTGAATCTACAGTCTTTTCCATGTTTTTCCCTGCCTATATATTTGCCTTTAAACCATAAAAGTTAAATCTAAAAATTTATCAAAACAGAAAAATTTGTATTAATGTTAATATCTTATCTTCATGCCATGTGTTTGGAATAAACAAATCATGAGTATATCTTTATATCATATTTTCCAATTTAGACCGTAGGCTCCTATACAACTTAATATGACTTCCTCTTTATTTTAAAATAGCCAAAAGCAAGTGGATGCACAGAATTATTCTGATTCAGTCCCACTTGATTATATTTCTGCTTGGCCCCTTAAATATAAACTTACATTTGTGTAATGCACAAAACTTAGCTCTACAGAAAGTTCTATTGAATATTTTTATTAAAAAAGTGAATGAGACTGAGAACCAGAGGAGTGTTACAAATTATTGAGTTACTTAGATTTGAGTTTTTAACATTATAGGAATTATGGAGAACAATTTCCTAAATACTGGTAAATCACACTATTTAAAATGTCTGTCCACATCCCTAAAAACTTAGTGTCCGATGACATGAAACACCTACAAGGAGGTAGTTGAAGTGCTTAAGGAGGTAAGTCTTAATTCTGTATCAGATTACAAATTCAAACAAACATCACTAACAACCCTAACATTCAAGAACTACAAATTAGTTGAGTTTAGGTCAAATAGATATGTCCAAGATTTAAAAATCAAATTTCCCCAGACTTAGCATATTTGGGGACACTTTTATAAATACAGCATTCTCAAACTTTTTTTAAAAAATAATATGAAATATACAGCATCAATATCAATAAATTAAGTGATTCAAAGTAACTTGTAGGAGAAGAATCAAGATTTGTTTTTACAGAACATTTGAGTTGGTATTTTCACATATTCTTTTTTTTTGAATATTTTATTGTTGTTCAATTACAGTTGTCTGCATTTTCCCCCCTCCACTCCCCCCCCACCCCAGCCAAACCCACCTCCTTCCCTTGCTTTCACCCTCTCCCTTGGTTTTGTCCATGTGTCCTTTATAGTAGTTCCTGAACACCCTTCCCCCCACTGCCCCACCCCTGGTTATTGTTAGATTGTTCTTAATTTCAATGTCTCTGGTTATATTTTGTTTGCTTTTTTCTTTTGTTTATTATGTTCCAGTTAAAGGTGAGATCATATGGTATTTGTCTCTCACTGCCTGGCTTATTTCACTTAGCATAATGCTCTCCAGTTCCATCCATGCTGTCGCAAAGGGTAGGAGCTCCTTCTTCCTCTCTAATCACATATTCTTCAACCAGAGATTTACCCTTCACTTCATTTTTTTCCAAAATAAAAAAGGAAATAGAATTTACAAATGTAAAGGCACAAAACAATTGCAAAATATAAAGTAGTGATCATAGAGTTACATTCGGGAAAATTGTATTTGTACTTCACCTAAAGATATCAAAGTCACTTTCGGACCTTATCAAAATATGCAAATGTCTGGAGTGGAAAATAAAAACCTAGAAGAATAAATAATCAAGCCTTAGTTTGTCTGAGTTCAAAACTCTTTCCCAATACTGCTCCCCATCACTCAGTTTTAAAATCTATAACAACTTGTTGTGTTCAGTTAAACTTGAACATGCAACACCAACCATGAGGGGAGACTGAGGATTCAGACTGTTCCTATTATTAAGTGTGATGTAACTGGAGACAGAAGTCACAGTGAAGAATTTGTCCCCACCCCTCCTTCCCCACCACACGACACATGCAAAGCAGGTGCCTTTCTGTTCATTAAAGTCAGATTGGAAGGAATCATTTTTATCTCATGTTTTTATGTATCTAAGAAACCAGACATAATAAGGGAAAGATATGCCAGAAGGAAGAACAAACATCAGGATACCAGAGATTTAAATATTTTGCAACCAGAGAGGACTACATATCATCAAGTTTCCAAATGGATTTATTTTGGTGCATGGCTTTCTCTCCACAAAGGCAAGTTTTTCTGAATTTTTCTACAAACTCCAAGAAGGAATTGAATTCCATGCAGAAACCCAACTCCATAAAGCTCACGTTTTCTGAGTTCCTCAGAGTCCAAAGGAACATTTCATATGAAATGCTAATGGTGCTCAGCTGGTGACATTGCTGTCCCATACGCCTCTATAATCCTGTCATCAGTTTCATAAGCAAGAGCTACTCACCGAAATCTCACCAACACTGAGCCCGTAGCCCAGCACAAGGATCGACATTCTCACGCACTCTGCTCTGCTACACATTCTGCAAGATCAACCTGAGGTTCACTATTTCACAGAATGAGAAGTAAAAACAAATAGGTAAAGAGAATTGTTATTAACCAAAGAGTACAGCCATATTCAAAACACACAGGTGGGAGCCAGCTACTGCTTTCAACCAATGGGAATAGACTTGGGTATGCTCCTCCAACCTTATCTCTAGCAGCATCCATGCATCAACTCTGGCACCTGTCATGGGTTCAGTATTTAGGAAAGCCAATGGGATCTCCACAAGGATTTGGGCAGCATTCACTGAAGACCAAACGCTCTCAAGCTAATAAAAAAGCTCTACCAAAATTATGTAAGGTAAGCGTGGTCTGATAAATGTTTTCCCTCATTTGAGGCAAAACCGAAGTGGGCATGGTGTGGAGACACCTCTTGCCCACCTCTGCTTCTCCTCTTACTGATGTGAGGCAAACCCGAGGAAAAGACACTGGTCTTAGGGTTGATGGAGGTCTTGGAGGAAGAAGAGAAAAGTCTAATTTTTTATTCACCTCAAATTTTGGTATATACATATATATGATATGCATATGTGATTTATTAGTCAATGTAGACAATGTTCAAATAGTGTTTGAAAAGTATAAAATAAAATCACTCTAACTTGTAAAAACCTACTGCCTCTCACTTTGGCTGTTTCTAATGTGAGAAAAGTACATAAATCAGATATATAAATTGTATCTTCAGTAATTAGCACAGTACATAAGCCATGGCAGACATTATATGATAAATAAAAGAGTGAATAAATAAATAAATGGAAGAAATGAACATCTTAGACACAGAACTATCAAAACTAATAAGGCCTGCTAGAGTCCCCGACTCCTGGTTCACAACAAACGCCAAACACACGCATCCCACATATGGTTCTCTGTACGCTCTTCCCACTCCCATCCTGGCCTTAATGACTTGCTTTTCCTGAAGGGAACAGTTTTAGATAAATACCAGGTGAAAGATGTGTCTAAATAAAGTTCTGGAAGTGATTTTGGAGGTGCTAGAAGCTCTCACACATTGCAAGACCTCCTACAAGCAATTTTCTTGGGGCGGATTCCAAACAACAAGGGTTGGTGAAGTCTGCTTCCTGTAATGACCCCTAGCCTATCCATCTTCATCCAGTGTTAGCTCAAGGAGTTAGCTGGAGCAGTATGTCTTTGTTCTGTTTTGTTTCGCTTTGTTTTGTTTTGTTTTGTTTTGTTTTCCCAAAGAAAGAAGAAGAAGTGAATGGAAACTTTAACTTTCTTCTGACCCTGATGAGGAAATAACGGAGCAGTCAGAAGGTGCCACCCTTCCCTGGCAGAAGACAGTACAGGTGAACTTACACCTTGTAGATACTGCCTTACAGCAAATAAAATTTAAGAGAGCAATCTCAACGGTGGAAGATAGAGATGAACAACTGGATGAATACTGAAGAAATATTAGGCCTATTCTGACCTACTAAAATCAATCAATTTGAGAAAATAAAATTTTGCCTTTAGGGCATTTTTAAACTTATTTTTCAATCACAGTTAATATTCAGTATTACTCTGTATTAGTTTCAGATGTACAGCAAAGTGGTTAGGAAATCATGTACTTTACAGGGTGGTCCCCTGATGCTTCACAAACCCACCAGGCCCCATACCTATCTATGTATCTGGATATTATCGACTATATTCCCTATGCTGCAATCTATATATCCACGGCCATTCTGCAACTACCAATTTATACTGCTTAACCCCTTCACCTTTTCACCTGGCCCCCCAACTCCCCTCCTCAGCTTCAGAACATTTTTATCTAGCTATTTAAACACTGCATTTTTTCAGATTTTGTTGGCACATAACATTCTAATCAACTTCCTAAAAAATTTGCTGTATTTGTCCAAGCTGTGAAATGTACTGTTTGATAAAAGTAGAGTACAAAAATGTTAGTAGTCCAGTACTTAACTTTGGAAACTGCTCAGAAATGTTATACCTCATTGAGGCAATTGAACTCAAATTAGAACTGTAAGGTTTTGGTTGGCCAAAGGTCTAGACTGGGCTCTTGTGGTTAGTTATCTAATTTGGGGACTTATTTCTCCATACTTCCACCTTCCCTCTCTCTCTCTTCTACTTTAAGGGAATAGAAATGTACTTCTAAACCAGTTAGAAGTATATTGCAGTATATTCCAGAAAAAATATTCTAATAAGTTTTAAAGTAGGTATTGGTTCTGACCCCTTGGCATCAATGCCCCTTCCAAATCTTGAAAATGTCTCCATTTTATGAGTCATGGAAAGAGACAAGGACTCACCGCAAGCTAGGGGAGCCACAGATGTCAAATATTCCCATATGCCCCCCCTTCCAAACCTGGCCTGGGTTCAGCCAGTTAAATATTCTCAATGGCTTTGAATTTTGAGTGATTGCTGCTGTCTTAGGTTGGGTGCCCCCCAAAGCAAACGCTGAGGTAAGGATTCAGGAGCCTATAGTTTATTTGGAAAATGCCAGAATACCAGTAGGAGAGAGGGGAGGTGAAGCAGAATGAGAGGCAGTCAGTGATAGAGGAGTTATCAAGCCAGCTACCCCAGCGAGGTGACCAGAGCTCATTTCCTCGGGCAAATGGTATAAAATAAACACATTAGGGTAATTCCACCTAAGGGGAGAGGAAGCTTGTGTATTTATACACCAGCTCCCATCAATCACGGTTGAGAGCTGAGAGATATTAATTCACTGGTACTTTCAGCCTCCCACATCCAAGCTGAGCAGTCTCTGTAGAGTCAGAGAAAGCTCTGTTGCAAAGAGACACGGATACTGGTAGTCAGAGGTCAGCCTGAGCAAACTGAGGCAGGGCACCCAGCATGCTGGCGAAGTTTTAAACATGAGTCTCAGTGGAGGCTTTGCATGCCAATGGCAGTCTCACATGCCAGAGTCTGGCAACAGGCCCGGGAACAGTGGCATTGTAACCTGTGTGATGCTACAACTATGATGTCAGCTTTGATGTCTGCTGCCTCATCTACCCATTTTTCAAGCCTAAGTCTCCTAACTTCTCCTTGATTCTAGGTGAGTCACTCAGTATCTTTCCAATGAGTTCATTTCCTACTTACCTTAGCCAGGGATAGAATCTCTGGCTTGCAACAAAGAACACAGATACCTTCAACAATGGTGCTCGAAGCGTAGTAAAGACCAGATGGTGAATACTGCCCGCGACAAATTGTGAACCAAAGCAAAGCCTCTAGAGTTTCAGAGCAAATTCACTCCATCTTCAGAATGTCATTATTTCAGTAACTATGTCATCTCCTTCTGAGAACATCTTTTAACTTAAGATTGGCCCTGGTGAAAATGAATGCCTCACTAAAGGATGCTAAGTGATCAAGGGACTAGAGCTGCCAAGAAGAAGGATATTCCAGTAGAGTACAGTACACGCTGCTATAACAAAGAAACCCAAAAGTTAGTGGCTCATTTTTGTCTCACATTTAATTATCCAAGGGTATCCAGAGGCACATTCAAGAGGTAGCTCTGTTGTAGAAGTTTCTCTCTCTGCCTTGTTTCTCTACTATCTCCTGAACTATGACCCCCATGTTCATGACAAAAATTGGCTCAACAACATGCCCACATGCCAGCCTATGGAAAGTAGCCCAGAAAGAAAGCCCAGGACAAACAAGTTCTTTTGAAGCATGTGAGGGAAAACGTTACTTCCACTCACAGTCCATCGACAAGAACATAGACACACAGCCATATTGGCTGCAGAGGAGACTAAGACATATAGTTTCTAGTTAAAGGAATCATATGCCCAGAGAAACCCTGTTAATATGCGAAAAGGGAGAAAGGGTTTGGGAAGACACCTAGCAGCCATTTCTGGACAACCTAGCCCTTACATCGGGCATGTGTGACAACATTCCATCATCTCCTAAGTCAGACAGATGTAGGTTTTAGGGGCCGGTCATTCACACTTGCCATGTGCCCACACGTGCCACATTGCCACACATTATTCAGCTCACGCTGAGGGCCTCATGAGATGGTCCTTATTTCTAGTTGACGAGAAAGGACACCCTTAAGCCTACTTTCTCAGCATCTGTGACAATCACAGAAAGTGACCTACTGTGGAGATACAGTGTCTTTGAAAATTGGCTCTGAAAAAAGCAGAACTTAGAGCAGAACAATTTAAAGATTACATGGGTTTCTGGCTGATAGCTCAAGTCTTCACTGAAGAGTCAAAGATAGGAAAGAATATTGGGAGACAATTGACAAGAACATTTGGGGGCAAGGAGTTACGTGGGTGGATTTCTTGGAATAAGAATAAAAATGTTAGATGCCGTGAATATGCACCACAAAAAATCCTTGAGGTGCAAGTTCTTAAGAATCAGTCGGACCATCATCTGATGCAGTTCTAGCTGGGCAACAAGGTCTCGCAAGGCTGTGAGATGGCCCCACGGGACAAGACATGAGATCTGGACCAAGAGCCAACATTATGCTCTCGGGAACAAGCATGTCTGCGTCTAGAAACCAAGGGGTAGAAGAGACAGCGTTGCTTCTCAACACCAAGGGACACATTTGCTATTTTTTGTGTTTTCCATCTTTGAGACTCTAGAGTTATTACTAATATTTTTTTAACTTAAACTTAAAAAACCTACTTCCCACAGAAAATGGAGCATAACAAAAGTTCCACTGATTTAGAAACAACCACCTAACCATCTGGGGCCCTTGACAGCAGTGGGTGAACTGGTGAAAATGGAGGCAGAGCATGGTTTGAGTAGAGAGCCCCTAACTACCAAAGGGAAATAACATAGCTGCCTACCCTCTTTCGAATCCCACCTTTGCTAAGGTAACACTAGACTATCCACAATTGCCCAAACTGGCTGATAACTTCTATGCCTTTGGGTCTTTGTACCTACCAGTCCTTCTGCCCCTATTGCTCTCCATCAGGTTGATCTTTCAAAGCCCAGGTCAAAAATCACCCTCCGTGTAAGGTCTTCCCGGATGGGCTCAGACAGAGCTATTTACCATACGCTGCATGCGTAAGCTCACAGAGCGGTCATAGCTCTCTTCACACGATACTGTGCTGAGTTGTCTACACATTGATGGCCCCCATTACACTGCAAACTGCTGACCCAGAACATGAATAATTTCAAGAACCGCAAGTCTCAGCAAACTTAAAGAACTGGACATTTCTGACTTAGGAGGTTGACTAATTTTAACAAGGCATATTCAATGCATCCTTCGGCTAAGAATTTTAACGCCCAATATCATACCTGGCATAAAGAAAACTCCGAATATGTCATTTAAATTAACGTAATTAACATGCCTTTGCGAAACACAGACAGAAATTAAAAGTGTGAGAAAGTCTTAGTGCCGGAGTGATGCCAGAGTTGGGATGTGTGATAGGAACCCTTCATCGAGGGGAGGTTCTCTCGATCATCTCGATTAGGGGTTTTGTCTTGCGTAGTTTCAAGGAGGCTTTCTGTGTTCTGTAGTGTTCTATACTAGACCACTTCTCTTCAGTGGGTCTTGGGCATCTCCAGGACCCAGCCCTTTGTTGAAAACAAAGTAGATACTCATTACATGTTTGTAGAATGGATGAATAAATGAAGGAACAAATGTATAAAACTATGGTCAGTCTGGATACTAGTTTTATATACTCATACTTGGACAGTTTGTATGTAAATATGTATTTTATATGCACTTGCACAGTGGAATTCTGCTTAAAATCACAGCAACACTGAACTTCTTTATCGGAACACAATTAACACTCACTCCTTTTAACTTTTTATACCCAGAAGTGATTATTCCTGCAATAGAGAACATGTACATCGGTTAGGGACTAAAACAACTTTGACTGCAAGTAATTAACGTTATGTAAAGGACTACATAAGAATTACACTTATAGTTCACCCTCGCTCTATATACTTCTGCTGCATTAGACGCAAGGTAGAAACATGAGTAATCATTTCCCCAGGTGAGATGTTTCAAGTTGTGTCTCTTCCTTCTGTGCCCGTCTTTATTATCTTGGATTTGTTTCTATAATGGTTAAAGCTATTTTCCTCGATCCAAGACTGACTTCCAATATGGAAATCATTAGTGCCCTAGAATATGGAATTCAGAAATGGCAAAATGAAGCCATAAATTAAACATAAATTGACAATGAAATTAATAACCTGAATCCAGGAACGACTTGCTGTGTTCCTTAGGAAGTTTCCTATGCTAACGCGAACTGTATTGACCAGTTCTCAGGACTATGCACTATCAGGTTCATATGGCTGGCCGGTCACTCCTCAGCTCTTCAACACAAGGATTTTCAAAAGTTCTGGTAACAAAAGAGTTAATAAAGTGGCACTGCTCTTAAAAGATTTATGCTAACCAGGTGTTTGAGTTGCTGGCAAGTCAACCATTTAACATACAACCTTTCTGTTGTAAATACTGTACCACCAGAAGACAGATTAAACAGTTTGTATAAAATTGTAGTTTGAAAAAAAAAATAGAATGACAAAAACATTGTATCCAACTTTTTTTAAGTCGCCAGACACGTGACCCCCGGAATGCCGATGCCCTTATGCCAGCAACTCACTTACACTGACTCCTGCAGAGACAAAGGGGGTATTCGGGGTGTGAAAACGTGAACATAGCTGCAGAGCATGCACACCAGAAACGGATTAATGGCTAATCGCATATGCGATTATATATGTCACACGTGAAAACTCGTTCGAGGGACTCCAAGGTCCTCGTGGCCTCTGACATCACACTCAGAGACTTTCAGTTTCTCTGAATTATGAGGTTAACCTGTTAACCCTGTCGCCTTCACACTATTTCACTGGAAATCCTGCCTGTTGGGAAACCGTGGTTTTTCAGGCTTACAGTCTTCAGCTTGCCTTCTACAAATTAACCACGAAAAACGGGCGTGGGGGAGGCATTTCATGAAATGAGCATTACAGAAAATAACCTCAGGGTTAAACACTACAATCACTCCCAGGTGGGATTTCCTGAGGTTTTGTAACTTTCCATGAAGGGGTTTACATATGCCCAAGAGAAGCCACTGCTGAAC
>CM052540.1:186946061-187002532 GCA_028533065.1 Trachops cirrhosus | reverse complement strand
ACTTTGAGGTGGGGAAAGGGGTGCCTGAATCAGAACCACTCACTGGGGTCAGTGGAAGACATAACTGAAGATCACTAATTGACTTTGAGTCCCCGGTTAGTGGAGCTGGAAGTACCACCAGCTATTCACATCAACTCACAAGCAACCTGATAGAGAAACCAAAAAATTATCAAAATCTACCAAAGAAGAAGGAGGGGGAGGAGGAGGAGGAAGAGGAGGAGGAGGAGAAGAAGAAGGGAAGAAGGGAAGGAGGGAAGGAAGGGAGGGAGGGAGGGAGGGAGGGAGGGAGGAAGGAAGGAAGGAAGGAAGGAAGGAAGGAAGGAAGGAAGGAAGGAAGGAAGGAAGGAAGGAAAAGAGGGAGATGGAGAGAGAGAAAGAGAAAGAAAGGAAAGAAAGGAAAGAAAGGAAGAAGGAAAGAAAGAAAGAGCGATATTACCAAGCAAAACCTATAAGGAGAACACTGGCCCTTCCTGCCCAGCCCAGGGACAGCAGAGGGATAAGCCAGGAGAGAGGTGGGCAGGGCACATCGCGCGCGCTGTGTCCCTGCAGCATAGGCCCTGCAAGCAGCCGGTCTGGGCTGTGCTGGGGGGCTGCAGGGCGGGGTGGAGGAGGGTCAGAGAGGCTCTAATGTCTCAGGTCCTGAAAGGAAGTGAAGCTTGGTTAACCCTGTGGGGGCAAAAAATATGAGTTCTTTCCCTCCCACCTTCTACGTTCTCCTGGCTGGGCTAAGGACTGAATTAACAGAGACAGATTGACAGGAGAAAACAGAAGTTTAATCTGTGTGCAAGGGGAGTTCACACAGACGTGATAAATGCATGAAAATTCCCCAGAGGCAGTGAGGAGCCATTGGATGCATGAGACATTTCGGACAAAGGAGAAAAGGGGAGAAGGGCTATTAGAGTTCAGAAGTGAGGGCGCGCGATTTACAGGTAGTTCAGGAAGCGCAGGACACACATGGCAGAAAGATCCGCCTAGGCGACTCCGAAACCGTGGGACTCGGGGAGAACCCAGCTAAGAGGCCCCTCCCTGCCGAAGCCCCCTCGTCTGCCACACCCCATTCGGATCAGCCAAGGCAGCATCGTAAGTTCTCCGCCTTGATACAGGTATCTGTCTGAATCACGTGGACAGCAAAGGGAGCAGGGCCAAAGGCTCTTTCTGAGTCTTCTGTTTCCTAATAAACAGCTTCAACTCAATATTCCAAAAAGCAGCTTCAGGATGGCAGGATTCTGGTCCCTTCGACTCGGACTGGGATGTCATCAAAGCAGCCCACCACAGAGAAAATACAGGCGGAGCTGCAGGGCCCTGGGGTAGTTTAAAAAAGGAGTCCCACATTTATATCCCAGGGACTTGTGACCACTCAAAACAGTTACAATAACACTCATTTTGTGTGCATTATCAACAGGTAAAAATATAGCAAACCTCTACAGGAACTGTTCTAGACTCTCAAGAGTTTGAGCTGTACACTCAACGAGTTTCAGAAGGGTGAGAACCCCATTTATTTTAATACTACTAACAGGACACTCTTCACCCTCAAGCTGTTCTAATGCTTAACAACTCTATTGGTAGGGCACTTCTGTCACCATCGGTATTTAACTAATTGTTAATAAATGAGAGGGAGCAAAGGGAATAGACATTGAGCTCGATGAACTGGAGAGCACAAGCCTGTTTGCTTGACCGGAAGCGACAGCTTTGCACCCTCCAGGGAACCTCAGCACTGTGTCCGCCAAGGGGATTAACACTCCTCCCTTCCCCGCTCCAGGTACTGGGTTGTTGGGGGCTTCAGAGGGAGGTACTGGGCCACAGAGGCCTGTCAGTCTAACTAGGGGGTGTAAACCCATCCAAAGTCCCTTAAACCTTGGGAAGTTGATTGGTTCTTTTGAAAAGACACCTGGTCCCCCCCAGGCCCAAGCTAATATAATCCCAGGGGGAAAAGAAGCACATGCAAGTTCTCTCTCTCTCTCCCTCTCTCTCTCTCTCTCTGATCCGCACTCACACCATGCCCTGGCACATCATCTCTCCACAGCCCAATGACCTTAGCAGCCGCATGGCCCATGGCCCTATGGACTCCACTCACAGGCTCCAGGAGAGGGCCTCAATATCACAGCACAGCAATGAACTGCAGCTGGAAACACAGACTAAGCTAGCCGGATGCTGGACTGGACTTTAATATGGAGCAGACACTCTGGACACTGGCTTTTGTCTTGGCCCTGCTGAGAACAAACTGGACCTTTTCCACAGTGAGACAGATGGAGATGGGGCATTGGGAAGTCAGGAGAGAACCCACTTAATTTGACAACATCAGTAAAGTTTACCATGGAGCCCCATCCTCCTGTGCGGGTCTCAGGAAATTATTTTCATCGTGATACCGCAAGAATTCATTTTGTACCGGCAACTCTTTCTTCTTATCCTAGGACATCATAACAATTTTAAGTTCCCCACTCCAAAAAAGTAGGTCTCAGTCAACAACATGACTATGGTTTCTGGCCTCTCATGCCAATCTACACGAGAACAATGTAAAAATCAAAAGCATTTCATGTGGTCTTTCCTTTTAAGTAAATCCCTTTACCCCAGAGCACACATTGAGTGGATCTTCAAAAAGTCAACAACTAAACATGGGACTAAAACTCCAAATAATTTCTAAACTTGATGCAATACAAAGCTAACAGATGGGTTGGGCAGACTTATTGATTAAATAGACTTTTTCCAAAAGCAGTCAGCACGTCGCAGCGCCATGTATAAAAAAATACTGAGACTGTCCGTGAGACTTAAGAGCTTGAAGAGTTGATGGGGTAAGTGGATGGTAGCTGAGACCTCCTCTGTCTTCCAGCATGTGATGGAATAAACACATCTCACAAGAGGGTAACAGTCAAAATTCCCAGGAACTCCAGTAATTTACGTTTTGGGAGGGCAACCAAGTAAAAGGCATGTGGAAAATTTGGAAGATAGTATCAAAGAAGTGGAAATAAATTTGTTAACACAACGGTCACTGTTTACGTAAAAATGTTTTCTGTCAATAACTGGTCAACATAAGGATGTGCTGTCATCATGGCATAAAAATAAACAGAGAGCAGAGCCAGCGCCCAGCATGACTTTGGAGGAAGGAAGGGGGAAGCCCTTGCCCCGGAGGAATAAAATGTCGCAACTTTCAATGGTGTCCTAAGCCAAACAGTCACAAAAAAGATCTCTTGCCAAGAAAAAAATACTTTCCTAATTTGTTTCTTTTGTTGTGTTTTGCTTTGAATTTTAAAAGTTCTTTTTTGTTTTGTTTTAAAGGGCAAACTCATAAATATTTACAGAGAGGACTTACTAAGCAGAAAAAGAGATTAGAAAATGTTTTTGAATAAATGCAACATGGTTCATATAAATTGAATTATGCAATCAATTTTATATTGAGAAGAAATTATAAATCTCAAAACATAATCTACTTTATGGGACATTTTAAATATGAGAAGTTAAGATAAATCCAAAATGTTTGGTATTTGTTACAATTCAAATTAAATTTAATAAACATATTGGCACCTAAAGTTACCATTGGTGTTTACAGACAGTAAGCAAAATTGTGTCGTAGCATTAAATGTCACCAAATAAAAATAGTAAGTTAGTAAATCTTTACTTCAAAATTTTAATTTAAACATATATCACACATACTGCTTACCATACAAATTCTGTTTATTATAGGATCATATAGAACCTTTGATTTTCTATCATCTTGTATGTCCAAGATTATGGTAAAAGTTGATCAACTACCACTTCACAAACACATACAGTTGAGTCACATTTGTGTTTTATTAGACAATGATAATTTGTACAAACACCACATTTGGAGGTTTTCATTGAAAAACAAGATGGTTTCTAAAAACACGCATTCACTATAGTCATTGAAAACCTCCTCACAGCAACGCCATCCTAGAGACATTTAAATTTGTTTTCTGATACAGTCTTATTTATTATCAAGTACCAAAGAGGGAAAATAGGCTCTTAAAAGATGATTATTTGAAGATGGTTGACACTTAAATTGCCTTCATTCCCAAATTATAGAACTATTTAAATAAATACAGATTAAACTCCGCATGTACCATTCTCTTACACAGGGTAATTGTTTCTCCTGCAAACTTGGTGGTCCCAGATATAACAATTGTACATAAAATTAACAAAGCCCTTAGCCACCAAGGGTGAAAAGCTATTTATTATGCGATTCATCAAAGTTCAGCTACAAATCAGGCATCAGAAGTACTCTTAGCACCCAAAGAAAAATTTTAGGCTTAACATCTTCATGGAAGACATGCATCTAGTTGCCCTTTGGTTTGATGAGATAATAGCTCAGGAACTACCCCATAGATCCTGGCAAGGAAAACCAAATAGAAAAGGTCCTAATGAAAAGAAGCCTCCCCAACCTTGCCCTGAATCCTACATTTTCTTTTAATAAAAAGATAAGGAATTCTACCATGTCTGCTTATATCCATAGGTTAGTGGTGTTTGAAAGAGTTGTCTATATCTTGTCCTTAAATTCTAGATAAATGTGGAGAGAGAAATTGATCTCTGATCATTCATTCATTCATCAAATATTAATCAAGTGTTCTATGAAATGTAAAAATCACCACAGCATATATCATCTTTGTGAAAAGGGGATTTTATTATTTTTAAAATGCTTACTTCTTTTCATATCCCAAGAAAGAAAAAACTTCAGGAAAAAAAAGTCTCCAAAGTTGCTTTGAGAAATCCAGCATTAAGGCAATTATTAGGATAATACTAAGAGCATGACAGTTTCATAAATAGAAAACCCTAAAACCAGGAATGCTAGGAACTCTCGCAATAGCTTTCCTCCTTTCTCTAAGACCTAGCAAACAGAGTGATCTAAAGTACAGAGTTCTCTCAAATACAGAATTCTCTCTACACGTGGGAAAAGTAACCATGTCTTATGCCTCTACAGGTCAATGCTGATGGGATAGAAGACAAATAGGCAGTTCAAATGCATTTTCAGTAACATCATATTGAGGATTATGTGAAGGTAATAGTTAAGGTTAGAATTTGCATTAACGTTTTGTGATTACACAAATTCTAAGGTCAAATAAAGGCCTTTTTTTAAAAAAAGGAAGTTAAATATATATATTTCTCTACCAAGCAATCACTAATTAGATAGCCAAGCTTTCACTAATTAGATAATTAGATAACATCTTATACTTAAAATTATATTAACTTAAAAACACATCTGCAATAGAAGTTGTTGAACAAGAATTAGAAAAATGTGCCCTGGCTGGTGTGACTCAGTGGATTGAGCACGGGCCTGCAAAGCAAAGGCCGCTGGTTCCATTCTGTCAGGGCACATGCCTGGGTTTTGGGCCAGGTCCCCAGTAGGGGGCGCATGAGAGGCAACCACACACTGATGTTTCTCTCCCTCTCTCCCTCCCTTCCCTCTTTAAAAATAAATGGATAAAAATCTTAAATATATATATGTGTATATATATATAAAAGGCAGTATGATTATTTAGAAAAATGGAAACTTGAGAATTGTGATTATTAATTCTAATTTTCCTATAAATTCTTTGGTACGGTACCTCGATCTGCTTTTTATTTTCCTTAGCTGTGAGACAAGGATATAACATATCAGCCTGTTTTAGGAGGATTGGATAAAAAATAATAAGTTTTGCTCCCCATCATTTTAAACACAGTTTAAAGGTGGGACAATAATTGCTTTGACGTGAAGCTGATTGAAAACAAAAGGATAAGCCAGTCGTGGCAATGACCTAATCCAAGGCTGTAAGAAACACCCAGTGATAAGAGGTTCTAAAACGCAGGTTCAAAGGCAGAAGTTTTCGCTACACACACACACACACACACACACACACACACACACACTGAATTTCTCCATCCAGTCCCTTCAGTAGTCTCAATTACCACTTCAAAATTCCTGTTCGTATTTACGATTTTCAACTTGGTGTCAAACTCTGCCCTCGGCTATAAAGTCATTATTTTTATTCTTGGAAAACATCCATGTGCAAGGAGCAAAACAAAATGTTATAATTTGTATTTGTTTCCATTCTTCTTTCTAACCACTGCCTAAATTCAGAATTGTTCCCTGTTTCCTTGTGCAGCCCATTTCTGGTCACAAGGATGTCATTAATTCAAAGGTTCAGAAATCATAATTTTTTAATAAAAGAAATTCAAAAATCATAATGCTAATTAAATTTCTTTTAAACGCTTTTTCTTCAGAAAGAGGTCCTACTTGCTTTAAAAGTAATTTTCTATGTAAAAAATAAATAAAAGTTGAGAAATTAACCTCCTATTAAAGAAATTATATATCAAATATAAATTAGCGTTAAATAAGTTCTTCATTAAAGGTGGGGGCGTGGGGAGCTAGGGAGGCAAAACGGTCAGGAGAGTCTACAGGCTCCCACCGGACTGAGGGATTCCCATCCTCCTGCAGTCCCCTCCAGAGGGACCCTGGGAAGACGCGATGGAATGTGACCAAACCCCACCGTCATTCCAGAGCAAACGTGGTGCTTCTCTGCAGCACCAGAGGTACGAGGCGGGGAAAGAAAGAACTGTGTAAAATGTAGAGAATTACTCCAGTACTTAAAGCAGAAGAGACAAAGCCAAATTAAAAAAACACCACTTTTTAAATTATCCACTTGGGGGATCTTCAAAAGTCCTGACTAAACCTAGGACTCTCAGCTCATTAAGTCCCAAAGTGGGGGAAGAAAGTCATAATTTTATTTCAGATATAAAATGTGAACAGGAAGTAGATGTTCAGGGTAGGTAGAAAGAATCAAGTTGTACCTAATCTTATGCAATTATTTAAATATTGCCAGGTTATGCTAATATTCATCAATAATTATGCTTTTCCACTACTAAACTGTTTAACTACCAATATAATTAGCAGAATTAAGGAAATTAGAATCTATTGAATCCAGGGTCACAGAACATTAAACCGAGGGTGTCAAACTCATTTTCACCGGGGGCCACATCAGCTTCACGGTTGTCTTCAAAGGGTTGAATGTTATTTCAACTCCTTAACAGTTAAGGAGTAGTTACATCTATACAGTCCTAAATTATTTCAGCAACCGCAAGGCTGATGTGGCACCTGGTGAAAATGAGTTTGACACCCCTGCTCTAGACCACCACGACAACCTACTAGAGACAGGATGCGCCCCTCAAACTCCCTTTCAAGAAGGAACTCAATCCAGTGCCAAAGGGGGCCGCTACCTGCCAGCCTAGGACTGTCAATTATTTCGTATCTGCCTCAGCTTTTGTGCAAAGGCCATGACCTTCTCAAGGTGGCGCCAGCCAGTGACCAAGCAAGACCAGAGTGAAGGTCCAGCCACCTAATATGTAATACAAGATTCTTCTAACACCAGGTGAGATTCCTCTAACGCCAGGCTTTCCCGTAGGTCCCAGCCCCTGTCAGGTCTGCACCGCAGCCCTGTTTCCCACTGCCCCATCCTACTTCCTCCCTCTTCCGTTCACACGTGTTGACCCCCAGTACACCCTTTACATTCCGACTCTGGTTCAGCACCTGCTTCTCAGAGAATCCGAGTATCATGGCAGGCAGTAGTCTAAGGAAGCAGGAGTGAGACGAGGTGTTGGGACTGGATAACTCACTGCCTGGCTGGCAACCAAGGCCCTTCCCAGGCAGGAATAAGCTGCAGGAGCCCACTCTGCTAAGCAAGCCACGCCAGACCTGCCCTCACCTCCTCTCACGCCAGGTCACCGATAGACAGGATTAAGGTGTAGTAATGCTCCAGTCAGGGCAAGCTGGGCCGGATAAGAGAGAAATGAGGACTGTATTTAAAAAATTTTAAAAATAAAAAAAAAAAAACACAAGAACCAGACAGCATATACTAGCAGCACCTGTGATAATACCTACAAGCTGAATTTTGAGGACGCTTGACCAAGGAGGCCTACCCTAGACCTGAATTTATTGACTGTTAATGGACGTGGGGACACTGTCTCAGAATATAGGTGTAATGCTCTGGAAAGGGCCCAAGGAGGTGGTGTAAGTCAGCAGCCAGGGGGGCTCCCAGCAGCCTGCAGAAACTGCTGACTCACGCTGAGCAAGGCTGACAGTGTGGAAAAGGAATGAAAGGCTCGGGGAATCACGGGAGGCCTGAGAACCCACCGAGGATTCTATGCTGTGCTAAGGCCCAGAGGGCACGCTGCTCACCGAAGCCACCCAAAATATGCTGAGGAGAGGGCGCCATCCTTGAAGACGTTCACAGTGGCTCTTCCCTGCAGATCAGAGTTGACAGGAGACGCCCTAGCAGAGCTAGCAGAGACAGCAATGGGGGTGCAGGCTCTGATCAGACGGAGGCCAGGGGAGCGTGCTTAAGGCCCAGAAGCCAGGGTGCAACCCATATAACAAAGGCAAGGTCATGCGGTTATATGGCTTTTTCAACACGTGGTGTCGGAACAATTCAGTACCCACGTGGAAAACAATCTTAACCCTTACCTTACCTCACACCATAAACAAAGGCTAACTCCAAATGGATCAAAGACTAGATGCAAACACTAAAATTAAAATTATAAAACTCTAGAAGAAGGTCACAATCCTCTCAGGGTGGTCCAAGCCAATGACCGAGCAAGACTCTGGGACAGTGGCCCACCCGTGCCTGCCCACTGAGGGTCCCTCTCGGGGGTCACCCATGCTGCCCACTTCCCAGGGTGCTCAGCGCATTCTGAGAAGCCCGCTGCCCAAGTCCAGTTTTGCCCCTTTCCTTTCACAGGTGTTACCGTAAATTTTTTGTACTCCTAACTTCATTTCAGTATCTGCTTCCTGTTTCTTTTACTTTTTAATAACAAGCCCCCTGTGTTTTAGAAAGTGCTGTAAATGTCCCCGTTCTGCATGTAAAGAGCTTGGAAGTTACCCCTCCATTTTAACAACAAAGAAGAAAGCTCTTCTTGGACGCATGAGAAAGGGGAGGACACAGCACAAGCCAAGTGCCCCCAACCCTGGAGGGACAGACAGAAAGTGCAGGAACTCGACTTACCGGCCAGAGCTGCCCAGGCAGCAGCTTCCACGGGAACCAGGGCCATGGAAGGAAAACCCAAACTCTGACAGCCGGTTCCTGGGGGCTCCGTGCGGGCAGCTCTGAGGTTTTAAAACTCCACGGACACCCGGTCCTAGGGGGTCACCCACGACACTGAGATTTACCTCCAGGAGTCTGACCACGGCAAATCCCCTAGTGCAGCCGGCAGGGGCGGGAGAAGGAGCCATTCTGAAAGACCCTGGAACATTCTGGCCTCCTTAACCGGGCCTGCTTGCAGGGGAGCCAGTTAACCAACATTCTCAGAGCCCAGCCCACCCCACCCGACTGGGAGAAGGGGACACCCGACTTCAGTTTCCTCAAAACCTCCACGTGGGAGAAGGAAAATGCCCAGCTCCAGCGCACTCTGCCGTGCTGTCTCCCTAAGGAGGCAAGAGCGACCGAGAGCCCCCTGTGAAGTTCACAGTCCAGAGGCACAGGGTCGCTACAGGTCTGAGGCCTGGTCAGAGAACCAGAGAACGCCCTCCTGCCTGCACTTCGCCGGGGAGCTCAGCTCGTTACCATACAGTCCTGACACGCCAAGATAGCGGGTTTGATCCTTGGTCAGGGCACGTACAGGGAACAACCAATGAATGTACAAATCAATAAATGGAACAACAAATCAATCTCTCTCTCTGCCTCTGTCTCTCCCCCTCACCCCCCCCTTTCCTCTACCCCCCTCCCACCCCCAGCCTCTGATGTCAATCTGCCTATAACAGAAGCTCTGTGTTTAGGGAAGCCACCTGGTGTTAAGGCTCCAATTCTAGCCAACCTCCCCGTCTCCCAGGAGTCCCCGCTGGGCAGCAGTAGGACCCTAAGTTTCCTTGGCACTCACTACTGGGTGAGAAAGGATATATCTTCCACCTGGAAGAAATCAAATGACAACTGCTAGAGGTGAATTTGAGCGCAGTTACCCCACAAATTTCCAGGAAGTATGTGTACAAGAGTTTGGCTGTAGGGGCATTTTTATTCTTTCTTTTCCAACCTCAATTTGTGCATTCTTGTATTCACATCAAAAGTTAGCTTGAGAGCACTGTCATATATCTGCTCAGATGCCAGATAAGGTATGACTTGGTTGTCCTTTTGTGACTCCATCTCTCATGGCTGCATGTGATGAAACAAGATTCCTTGTCCTCTCTGGATAGTACAGGGCCTTCCAGAAGACAGGTGGACACAGGCACATCTCCTCGGGTACATCCAACCACAGCACCAGACCCGTGTGCAATTGCAAGCGACCCCACCAGTGCTTAAAAGAGGTGAATGAGACTCAACATACTAGAAGACTGGAGTGACCATATAATTCAGCACCCGGACAAGAACCATGATGCAAGCAAAGGAGACCACTGTGAATAATCCAATCAGAATAGCAGGCAGAAACTAGCAAACGACATCTGAGCAAAACCCCTCCACCCATTCTATCTTCTAGCAATCCTATTTCTGCAGTAAGTTTGCTTCAAAAATTAACATGTCACAACCCGAAAGGAGTAGGATCAGACCACCAGGTGCCTCATCCTTTTATTCATTCATTCAATGAGCATCCATTTAGTACATTCTGTGGGCCAGGAACTTTACTGGGCACTGATGAAAAATCACACATAAAGCAAATACAGTCCTTGCCTTTAAGAAATAGAAAATGAGGCAACAAACACATAACTCAAATAATCCCAAGATGTGACTTTTAATGATTTAAGGGAAACAAAAACTTTGGAAGAAAGACAAACATACTCAAGATACACTGTTCAGGAAAGACCTCTCTGGACTGGTGACATTTGACTGTCACTTGAAAGCCGAGTCGTATTGGCCATGAGAGTGGCTGGGAGATGGGAAGTAGAGGAGGAGCGTTGCACGCTCAGAGAAGGGGCACGTGCACAGGCCCCACGGGGGGGAAGTTCTGTCTAAGTGAGAACATGAAGGTCCGTTCACTTACAGTTTCGTGAAGAAAAGAATGAGTGTTTAAAGTAGACTGGAGAGGTCAGAAGTCTGGCTTTCCTTACCTAGAATTTGCAGGTGAAAGAACAAGAGAATGTAACTGCCAGGACACGCAGCTGAGTTGATTCTGTAAGCGTGTATCCCTCTGTCTCCTCTTAGCACGGGCCCCCCACCCCCCTGCCAGTGAGGGAATGAAGTCAAAGACAGAAAAAGCGTACTGACACCAGGAAAAGCCACCTGCGCACACCTGCTCCGCTGTCACAACGGTGTGGTGAGGAGTGTAGAGCAGGCGGAGGCCTGGGTGCAGGACTCCCCTCCCCACGAGACAAGCCTCCTTACTGGGGCGTCACTAGGTTTATCTGTGCAAAATTCAGACCTGCTGTCTCTTTCTTCTGAATCATCCAAAGTCCTTGTGGTTCAAGCCTTGTCCAAGTGACCACAGCATGGGGGTGAAATTCTAGACAACTTATTCAGTACGTTCAAGTTTGAGTGAAATGGAAAATACAGATTGCACAATTATTGACAGGGGAAAAGAGTGCACTTCTGTCCAAAGTCAAACAACAAGGAACCTATAGTTGGATGCATACTCCTGGGCATTAGGGGCTTTATCACAAACAAAAGAAAGCACAAATCCAGGGGAGTAATTAGAGGTCAGAGTGAAGGCATTTTCAAATTTAAAAAAAAAAAAAAAAACAGTATTAGGCCTAAAATGAATTAATTTTAAAAGAAATGAAACTCCAGCATAATTTGGGGGTCCAGGAACACTTTGAGCTTTATTCTAGTGTTTTGGGTTCAGCAAAATACATTTTGCCAAACGTTTTCCCCCTTAATTCGGAAAAGGCATGCATATTTCAAAGGAAATTTAATCCATATGTTTCTGATTCATTTACACTTAATTCATCAAAATGTTGTTTTGTAAGAGTTATTCGGTGTCCAAGAAGTCTTATAAGACTCTTCTCTTTGAACCAGAAAGCCCTGCACTGCCAGGACGAGATGGAACTTTATATGCAGAGAGTGGGACCTGGTGTTCCTCTAGGAAGCTTGGCCTGCAAACTCGACTCTGCTCCTAGAGTGATGAGGTCAAGAGTAACAAGTAATGCTAAAAATTAGCAGGGAGCCTTGAGAGAGATAAAGAGCAAACTGCCAAAGAGCGCTCTGCAGCGAAACGAGCCCATCATCCTGCTGTTGAGAAGCGGCGTTCGTTTTCATTTTTCATTATGAAAAACCATTCCGGCGCTTCAACACGAAAATGAGGGACTTTGGTCCTTGGCATGGAATGTTATACTTGGTTATTAACCATGAAAAAATATGTTATTTTATAAAACAATAGCAAAATCTGTATTTCCTCTGGTATTTCAAGTATTTTGTTATACGAATCGTGAGCTTCCTCAATTTTCTTTAGTCCTTCACTACTTGTTTTGGACCTTGAGAATGCTTTATTGTTTTGTTTTTTTTTTATCTAATTGATGTTCAAGTTTTTCCACTAACCAGTAGGCTTTTTCTCTTTGGGCATGTACTCTTGCTTAACTTCCAAGACTTCAGATAGTGATTCTTCTGCCTTCTTCACGAAAATAAAATAAATAAGCATGCCAACTCTACATTTAAAGCCATACTACCCTGTAGTGCATTTACTGTGCTTATTAACTTGATTGTGCATATATTATGGGAATAGTTCAAAACATCTTTCCAATGAGCCAAACATCACGATACAGTTACAGTGCTGCCCCCGATAGATGTGGGAAAGCCCCCAGTCTCTTGAATGACAATGAGATACAAGGAGCTAAAAAGACAGAACTCGTCAGATTTAAAAAGACTGTAAAGATTTCCTATGATTGAAACCATGAAATAGTTCGGTGAAAATAACTTGAGTAAAATATTAAGTAGTAAACAAAAGTGGTTGCTCTTAGTATGTTTTAAATAATCAATTTAAACTGGAAAATGTGATTTGTAAGAAGTACACACTATAGTCTTACATTATTTAATAATATTCATTATGAACCTTTATATAATAACAACCTAGTGATACCTAGTGATCTTTTAAGTCTTTTTTAATCTAAAATATTAGTGTTACATAACTTAAATGAACCTCAGTTTTCTTTGAAAAAAACTTTCCCACTTACCTGCACAAAATTTTTGCTAAGTGCAGCCTACAATTTAAAGATAGATTTTGGTGAATACAGGAATTTATCGAGAGCCTAGTACGCATACAACATTTTTTGAACCCTAAAAGGTTTACCTATGTAGTAGAAGCTATAAGATTTGAAACTAACAGAGTTGTGTTATCTCTTACTAATAATTATAGCAGGAGAAAGAGGCACCTACAAACAGAATGTGGGTGAGTCCCAGTCCTACCACATAGGAACTATGTTCCCTTTAGGCATTACTTTTTTAAATTTCTATGAGTTTCCTCGCCCAGAAAATGGATAAATATTATTCTTATCTCAAAGAGCAAGGATTAAATAATATATGTGCATTAAAGTGTCACTAGCTGTTCCAATGAATGCCCAAGTATATAACTCCCACATGAGAAACACTTATTTCTCACACATGTACAATCCTAAGTGCGTATTCCTGATTGTCAGAGGGCTCTAGTCCAAGAAGGAACATTGCAGCCAAGGATCTCTGTACCTCGTAACCCCACCCTTTTCAACACATCACTTCTAAGCTTGTTGTGTTGTCTGCATCGAGCCGGCAGAGCAGGAAAGAACACAAGCCCCACGGTGGGCAGGTTTGTGGACTAGGTGTAGAAGTGGTACACATCACCACTCTTCACATTCCATTGGCAAGAACTAACTCACACGTTGATGCCTAATTGCGAACCAGGATGGGAATGTCCTCATTAGGCTGGAAGAGGAAGCAGGATGGGAGAAAATCAGCCGGGCTTTGCCACATGTGAAGTATATAGTACTCTTCTGTCATGTAATACATACTCAGCTATCACCATTCCTTATAAAGTTCCTCTTAAATGAAGACGTCTATCTCGGGAAACATGCGCATAGAAAAAGCTTCATGCACTCAATACCAGATATATCCAGTAGGGCTCCAAACACAAGACTACCTACGCATATTCTTCAGTAATACTATGATAAAGACAATCAAAAAGGCTTTTCTCAGAACTCAAATGTCAAAGATCAAGCTTAGTAAATGAGAGCAAAATCCTTAGACAGTTGCCTTTCAAATATTATTACAGCAAACCTCAAGCTGCTGTCCAACTTCCTGCGTCATATGATCACCCTGTTGCAAAGCACACAGCTTCCATGGTGTACAAGCTACAATTGGTTTTGTTTATGCGTAGAGTTCCCGTTGTATTACTGTATTATTGTTTTCTACCATGGACTAGCACTCATGCCATCCACTGATAGCTTCAAATACTTTCCTTCAAGTAAAGGTCTAAAACTATACTCATCTACCAAGCGCAATGCGAAAAACCTTGTAAAAAGATCCTTCCTTTCTTGCCAATGAAATTGTTTTTTAAAAAATCTAAATTCAAAGGAAATTTCAAGATTTTTCAGAGTCTGTCTGGTTCTAATGGGAAACCATTGCCAATCCAAAGGGCAGATTTCAGCAGCTTTAAAAAGAGTTAATTAAAATCACCCTGTTCTTAACTTGCCTCTTTTTCTGTCTCTTTCGTTGGCCCGACTTGTCCATTAGTATAATATTAAACAAATGAAAACAAAAGAAAAAAAATGAAACAAGGTTCTTTCTGTGCATATTTCTAAGACCAGGCAGGGTGAGCTCCAAACCATGTCTACAAAGCCAAAATTGTCGGGAAAATAAAGCAGCTTTTTAGCTGATTGAAAACTACTTGAATTCGAGGCTTGTTTTACATACCCCAAACAATTCATACCATTGCAGTTTAAAACGTAGAGGCTCAGGAGATGCTACTCAAACGCAGCCCTCTCTCCCTCGTAGGAGGCTTTGAGGGGCCTGTGAAACGCACCGAGGGGAGCAATGCACCTCCGCGTGGTCTCTGGCTGCGTTAGCCAGGCCTTCCATTATTTCTCCCCAATAACTCGTTAACCTGGAAAAATAAAGCTTTCCCGAACGCCCCCGACAACCTTGGCTTTCTGATCATGTGATCAGAGAAAGAAACACACTCTGGCTTTCATTAGTTTGAGGACATCTGCAAGCTTACACCGAAAAACAATCTCAGTGGCTGATCGTGTTCCCGCGTCTGGACCGAACAGTGTTAGTGTCAACAATCGCCGTCAACAGCATGGCTGGGGCTAACGTAAACATTTCAGAAATCATAAGCTTAATATCGTTGTTCAGAAGTTGGACCAAGCTGTGACTAAACTCTTCTGCACTCAAGACCGCAGGCTAGGGACTGACTTTGATACATTTCCAGACCTAAAGTGCATCCAAACCTGCACGCTGGGAGAAAAGGAAACGTTCCTGGCACGGGGAGGACATGTGGCAATGTGTACCTTCGGTGAGCGGGTAAATGTGGGACACGGAACAGAGACTGCCCCCGCCTGTAGCGGTGGGAGGTATTCTGTGGGTCCCATTGTTATTAAAGTCAAGTCATAAAAGTAGACACTGTTTATTTCTGCGGTGGCAGTTCTTGGGCTCTAGCTCCCCCTCTGGCCATGTTTTTTAAATAGCTCCATGCCTTTGCGATTATGTACAGGCTTTCCTGAGACCCAGGGCCAGGCAGCGGAAAAACAAACCCAGACAAAAACAAACGGCACCCCAGCGCGGTGGGTTTACTTCACGAACCCGTCAGCCACCAGTGAGGCAAGGACCTGCACGGAGGGGGACAATTTGCTGGGTCACTGTACGGAGCGAGAATTTGTATGTCATTTACAAGATTGTGCTTTTTAGCCTTTTTTGTTATCTCTAGTGCTAGGCAGCCAAAGACGTTTTCGAGCTTCAGGTCGATTCCATGGTGAGGACAGAGTGAGTTGAATGGCACCTACTCCACCTCATCTTCAATGGTGTGCTCGCCATCGCTGGACTAAAAATGATTGGGCCCTCACCCTTTCTATTTACAGATTTTCTAAGTTAAAAAAAACTAGGAATGTTCTCTTTTTTTTTCATATTACTTTTGGACAGCACTTTGTAGTTGCAGAATTACTTTTTCTGTTATTATTCCCCATAGCAACCTTGAGAGGGGGATCAACTGAGAATTGTGACCCATTCTGGCAGAGAAGAAAACAGGAGACGACAGTGTCGGAACTGGGACGTGACCCTAAGGCAGTAGATGGTAGCATCCACAGCCTTCCCACTACACTGTGCTATCTGCACCCCCATGGAAGGAGCTGAATTATAATCCCTGCTTCGCATCTGATCCGTGTAGCCTTGTTCTGGTGTCTGGTAGCTCCGGGAGGGAGAGTGGCCACAGCATGCTGAGAAAGTCCACTGAAAGACCACTCATTTAGGTCCTTCACAGAAGGACCTTTACCAGAAATCAATGATAATGGCCACCTAATAATATTGGGGCACCTAATACATACTGTATATTATCTCCTCAAAACTCCTTGATAGTTCTAAAGGGTCAGTACAGTTGTGTTCTTCATTCATGCATAACATGGAATCTGAGCCCTGGCTGGTGTGGCTCACTGAATTGAGTGCCAGCCTGCAAATCAAAAGGTCACCGGTTCGATTCCCAGTCTAGGGTAATGCCTGGGCACGGGAGGCAACCACACATTGATGTTTCTCTCCCTCTCTTTCTTCCTCCCTTCCCCTCTCTAAAAATAAATAAATAAAACCTTTTTAAAAAATGGGATCTGAAAAACACTAAATGATTTGTTCAAGATCATCTTGGTAATTAATGGTAGAGGTAGGATTTGAACCTGAGTGTGTCTGAACCCAGAGCCCCTACTTTTGGTACCAGACCATATTGCCACAGCTCAGAGTCAGCTAAGGGCTCTGCAAAATTTGCCTTTAAAACTAGGTAAGGAAATAAGAAACTATCAGAACTTCTTATACTCCTTCAGCATCCTATTCAGCTCATTACCTCATTTTAGATCTTTCCATCTCTCAGCACTTAGATCTTTAATGAGCTTTCAAGATAGCTATTTTTCATGTTTTCAGTCTTATAAAGGCTATAACTAACGTCTGTGGAGCCTGTTCTCCATCTTGTATCAAATGGCAATGTCACCCTCCTCATCCTCTAGAAAGTCCATTGAGAAGTACTTATTAAGTGCTTACCATGGGTCAAGCACTGTGCTGCATATCGCAAAATATTCTTTAAAATAAAAAGGTATTAAAGCATCTTCAAGGAGCTTACAGCCCAACTAGAAATACATGATTCCAAATGCTAGCAGGAAACACTTATGTATTCAACCCAAAGACACTTAAAAAAGTGTAAAACGCTCAAGCCAGGGACAGATGCAGTATCAGGAACCTCTACAGTCCTGGCTAAGTAATAACAGCGTAGTAACAGCTACCACTGAGCTGAAATAAAGCATCTTCGGTTTTTACTATTTAAAAATTGTGTTCCACCATCCATGTGGAATCCAGATAAATTAATGATTTCCACTGAGTTATCTTACATCTTTCTTCAGTCAATGCAAATTCTTGAAACCTAGGTCTACCCTTTATTAACAAGCCTTCATTTGCCTCCGATCACCAATCTAATTTCCTTCGTGTCTAAAAAATACATTTTGTCTGTCCACATTTGAGCATAAATATTTAGATTGCAAGTGACAGAGCAACTCCCACTAGCTTAGATCAAAATAAAGGCAGTTATTGGTTCATATTTACAAACATTTTACAAAAAAATTGTTATAACTTGCAATTCTGGCCCAAGAAGCAAACACTCTTTTAATGGAAATATTTATCTGTGTCACTATACATTTTTTGTTCATGAAGAATAAAATAAAGCTTAATTTTAGCTTCATCAAAAATGTTTTCAATGCATAAGCAATGCAGTCAAATACAGAGAGAAAAAGCAATGACTGTTTTCATTGTTTTTGAAAGGAGAATCTACCTTTGCCGATCAAAATGACCTAACATAAGTAGTAGCTTCTGTGTTCTCTGGCTGCTGTGGCTCCCAGCCCTGGTCCCTTAGGATCACCTAGGGATCTTTTCAAGTCAAGGCAGTGTTACCCTCCTTCCCCTCCACACCAGACCGGAAGCCCAAGAATGGGGGGCTGGATAACAGTATTTCTTAAGTGCTCACCACATGATTCTGATGCACAATGAGAGTTGAAAACCCATCTTCTGTTAGGTTACCTGACCTGCATTATCCCATCTATTAAGTCAAGAAGATTTCAGTGCTCCCCAGTTAAAGACAAAGGGATGGGGTATTCATTTGGGCTTCTAGAAAAGGACAAAACAAGAAGAAATGATTAAAGGAAGAACTCAGACACATACTATTTTCTCCCCAAACATGCCAATGATTCTGGCTGTGGCCCCCCCTACAGCAGTCTGTAATTTCATTGCAAGGCTCTCTCCCCAACCACAAAATTCTAGAATCTCTATCTGTGTTCTTCACTTCCTTTCCTTTCTTTTCTTTCTTCCTTTCTTTTTCTTTCTTTCTCTCTCTGTCCTTCCTTCCTTCCTTCTCCATGAAATTAGCCAGGGAATTATCTACCATTATCCATGGGCTTTAAAGAATATATGAGTCAGAGGTTTTACACTACTGCCTCTAGGCAGAAAAAGGCAGAACTGACTGTATGAAATTCTGCCTTCAAACTTCACGGCTGGTTGTTGGGTTGTCCCCTGCGCTGTTCTGAAGCAGAAGGCCAACCCCTTGAGGTTGTTATAGAACAGTTGTTTTAAAGGGCTTGTTGGTGAAATGACAGGAGCTATAAAGATGACCATAAATATGGCTTGTAACTAAAGATAATGTGTGCACATTGGTTCATGTAGGACAACACAGGACCATGCTACGAGACCAGCAGGCTAGCTACTGTTTTCTTCATAGGTTATCAGGCACACACGCACAAAAAAATTACAGCCTTTTGTGGAAGGAGGGAGCCATGTCCATTGACTGCATTGGAGAAAAAGCCTTAAAAGGTGGAAGCCGATTGCTTATGGTCTTTATTTTCTGCCAACAGAAAGGGATCAGAGGCCTCACCCTGTCCTCTCTTCACTCACCTTCACTCCAGAGCCGCTGCCGACACACGAAGGAGGTCCGTGTTTTCAGAATCAGCGACTTGCTCTCAGTGGCCCAATTGGCAGAAAATGAAAATAAACAAACTCAAAAACCTCTTATTTCGCAATATTAGCAAAGAAAACATGACCTCCCGCCTCCTACCTAATCTACCCCCAATTGTTCCTTTGACACTATGCCTAGTAAAATGGAAAGGGGTTTTCAAACGAGGGAAAGAAACATCTGCTTGGACTTTAGAATCTCCTCCAAAGCAGAAACCAAGCTATAAAGGTTACATGTTCCAACGAGCCAAGCAAGACGAAGGAGAAAGTTCAACTGCTTATCCCACTTGACCTTGGCTTTAACGCAGGATCACGTTGATCCTGATGGAGAGATTAAAACGCCAAGTCCAGAACTGCTCACCAAGCAAATTCACAAGGGGAGTTCTAAGAGTTCTTTGGCACTCTTGCTCCATATGAAATTAGCAGGGACGATTCCAGGCCACAAATGTAGCAATATTTTAACTCAGTGTGCAAAATTTCAAAGATAAGGCCTAAGATTGGAAGCAGTACTGAACTTTTCAAACAGTGCTTTCCTGGTAGGATTTGTCAAGAAAATACAAGGCATGTGGGAGAGCTGTTGAAAGATTTCTTTATGGAGGGAATAAAGCGAAGGCACTATTGGCCATCAGAGGTAAAGGATGGGGTGGGGGACGGCAAAACCCCAAACAATTTCTTTTCCATGTCTCTACTCTAAATGGCAGGTTCCTGCTGTCTTGCACGACACCCTTTCACAACGGTGCACAAATGGTCGTGCCTTCTCTCAGAAAACACTAATGCAGTTTCGAATGATAAATCAGATATACAGACTTCACATGAAGCCCTTATTATATGAAATGTGAAAGGGACTTATCTAGGAAAAAGAAGATAAAAACATGTACAGTAAAATGACAGCAAACTCACAATCATTAACAACCACACCTGAAACAAAAACAAGAAGAAACTAAGCAAACAACTAGAACAGGAACAGAACCACAGAAACGGAGAACACATGGAGGGTTAGCAACAGGGGAGTGGGAGGAGGAGAGGGGGGGAAAAGGTACAGAGAATAAGTAGCATAGATGGTAGGTAGAAAATAGACAGGGGGAGGGCAAGAATAGTATGGGAAATGTAGAAGCTAAAGAACTTATGACACATGGACATGAACTAAAGGGGGGAATGTTGGTGGGAGGGGGTGTACAGTGTGGAGGGGAATGAAGGGGGAAAAATGGGCCAACTGTAATAGCATAATCAATAAACTATATTAAAAAAGGAATATAAACTTCAAACCAAAATTTCTGAAAATCTAAGAGAAATATTAACAACAAAACAGAGACGGGCAAGTAGCCCATCTCATAAATTGCTCTGAAAGCAGGCACCAGTGGGAGAGAGACTCTCACTGGGTTTCAGCTGCACCTCATGCTCCGAGCTCCGTCCATGCTTTGGCCTCTATCTCTTCATCGATAAAAGAACGAGTTGGAGCAGAGGGATTCTAGAACCAACGTGTCCACAGATGTTATGGAAGCTGCGCAAAGCTGCTCAGGACACCATGCCTCTGTTTTCAACTTGCTTTCCCGACTGGCCCGGTTCACAGTGGTTTCTCCCCCGCCCTGGTCAGGCTGCTCACTGATGGGGTCACTGCTCTAAGTTGTAACTCGTGTGGGTGCTTCAATGGCGCTAACGTCTCCTCTCTCTAGGGGACGGCAGATTCCCCTGCAGTACAACATAACGCATTTTTAATGGCATCCCTTACCGAAATTAAGTGTTCTGCACGTGGTGTGTGCTTGCACTTATTTTTTGGATACGTGTATGAATGAATGAAAGTTTGGTACTTATACATATTGCGTTATTTAATTGACCACTTATTGTTAGGGATGGACCACAAACACAAGGCAAGAGAGACAGTGATTTCTAGAAAGCAGAATCTAGTCATTAGACCAAAAATTTGCCTAGCCTACCTTTATTAGACAACAAAAATTTCATATTCCCACTCTTAAATCTCTGTATTCTCTCTGTTTTGACAGTATCATGAATACAGATTTCATCTGAAAATCTTAAAGTATATAATGAAATAAACAAATCAATTAACATCAAAAGTATTTATTAGAGTATCTTTTTTGGTAAAAGCACAAAGAAAGTCTCTGTCTTCCTAGTCCTTTTTTATGTACTTATTTTCTAGTGTTTTGGGGTTTTTACTCTTTCTTAATTTTGTGAGTAACATACTCATTTGAAAAGACATATACACCCCTGTCTTTATTACAGCATTATTTACAATAGCCAAGACAGGTGTTCATCAATAGATGAATGGATATGGAAGACGCAGTATATATATAGTATATATATATATATATAATATATATAATATATATATAGTGTGTGTATATATATATATACTATATATATACTGCGTGTGTGGTAGAATATTACTCAACCATAAAAAAGAATGAAATCTTGCCATTTGAGACAACATGAATGGACCTAAAGGGTATTATGCTAAGTGGAATAAATCAGACAAAGAAAAATACGGTATGGTTTCATTTATACATGGAATGTAAAATAATAAAACAAACAAACAAAACAAAACAAAACAAAAACAGAGTCGTGGAAACAGACGCCATAGGGCCGGTCCGCAGAGGGGCAGGGCCATGAGGACGGGTGGAATGGGCGATGGGGAGGGTGGTCAGTGACACTGGGGTAAGTTTGCACAGTAACAGATGATCCTGGAATTAGTGGGGTGATCATATCGTAAGGCATAAAAGTGTGAGATCACTGTGTTATACACCTGAAACTAATATAACTAATATAATATTTATACTACCTATACTTAAATTTAAAAAAAAATAAAAGAACTGTTACGCTTAACTATTAATTGTACCACAGTTTAAAAAGCGTTTAACTATCACATTCTTCCTGTTTCTACCAAAACTTAATTCAGCATAGCTAGCATAAATTTACTGACCTTCCTTGATTAAAAAACTATATATCTAATTTTGCTTACTTCCTACCACGTATATACTAAAGAAAACCTCTTTAGGGCTCTTTAGAAGTATAAGAATTAATGCATTTATAGATTTTTACTAACATCACTGGCTCCTACAGGCAGACGTTTTCAGAATTACCCTTATACCAGAAAGGATTTGTGTCATATGATTAGAATGGAGAAATAGTTTTAAAAAACTATAGGCAAAAGGGGACAAGAAGAGGCTCTGACATTATGAGTCTTGCGACATCGCCAGCAGAGCTGTCTCTTCCTAGCATATGGAACGTTTTCTTCCTTGCTAATTAGACTCCAGCACCCCTCTGCTCTTCACTCCATCAGCACCAACTTTATCCCACTCGTGACCTCAATTAGTTTTCCTATGCTAATAGCTAAGGAGACAGGACACGCATTTCTCTCTCCTGGAGTTTGGTTATCTGCTTACATTTGAAAGGGAAGCCACAGAGGAAAGTCACAGCCAGACGGACAGAATTACTACTGAAGAGGAAGCAGTCACGAAACAAAGAAGGAGCACAGGTCAGGTAAGCAAGAAGTACTACAGCCTTGCTCTGCACACTAGATACCCAGCCAGTGGCTGGGATTCAAAGAAAGAAACATTTCCTTCACTTGCAGTTTTCAGTTCCCTGTTAAAGTTCACTGTAGCAAACTTTTCTTAGGGCCAAAATGTATTTTAAAATATTTGTTCATCTTATCTAATCACGACAAAATCATTAGGAAACTCCAGACCAGTTGAGTCCACTGTGAGTTAGTTGGAATCACATACACACACCAGTGAGCACACTGTTTTTAAAAATCCCCTTTGTCACTAGTGTTTTGTTTTGGAAAGACCGTCCCTCTTCCCATATGCCCTTAAAAGGACAACTTTCATTCTAAGTGCCCCAGGTAAAAAGGAACACTGATAAAAGAGTCAAACAGAAATCAAAGCCAACCAGGCACTCTTCCCGCCCTGCCACACCCGAGCGTGGCCGGAGCCCCCACCAGCACGCAGCATCAGCCAGCCGAGGCTCAGAGCACTGAGCTGTCCCCCCCCCCCCGCGCAGTGGGCAACCACAGGGAGCCGGGGCCGGAGGAGTCCTACTGGTGATGGATCCTCTCCGGTCGTGGAGACATGTCAACGAGAGTCACTCAGAGTCGCTGAACCCCAGAGCTGTGGGGCATATTTATCGGATCGGCCCAAGTGTGATATGACAGAAACAGCATGCGGTGCTACTCAATGGGCCCGTGGCATACACAACACACAGGACGCCGATGGGTTCCAGTGCACACCTGTCCACCCCGCTCGTAGCCGAAGGACGAGATCTTCCTGACAACTCGGCTCTGAAGTACAGAGAAAAAAAACTAACTACTGAATTAACCTGACACACACACACACACACACACACACACACTCACACACACTCACACACATACACACACAGAACAGTTGCTTGAAACCAAAAGTACACCTCTGAAAAAACAGTTATTTTAAATTTTTTTAGTGACCATCCAATAGAATCCTTTGTACAGAATTATAATTGGCTGCTTTCCTAAAAAGTATATAGTTCACTCACTTTTCACTTAGAAGATGCAGCTCAAGAATAGTTTTAAGCAACAACATGATGATTCAGAATAATTAAGCCTCATGCAGACTACAAGTTTCTCAGAAAATGAAATTTTGCTTCCAAAGAATAGCCCTTTGTTTTTCAAATAAAATCCTGTTTCTCTGAAACTAAGTGAAATCCCTCAGCGAAAATGAAGTAGACAGCTGAGAGAAGAGAGCACTCTGAAATTGGAATTGGGAGTACAAAACACAGCTTTCTGTAGGGCAATTTGGCAATAATTATCAAAAGCCTTAAGCAGGTTTTAAGCTTTTACAGTAATTCCACTTCTGGGAGTTTTTCCTAATCTGTAAACAGAGATACAGATGGAGTTACATACAATAGTATCCACTGTGAAGTTAATACTGCAAATAACCTCGAAATATGCTACATCCGATGGAATGGGGCGTTATTCAGTGGGTTGAATGATGTCACAGGAAAACATATAACAGCATTAGAAAATGTTCTTGATGTTCCATTAAAAGAAAAAGAAAAGGACAACAGTAGGTGTGACAGAACCACAGTTTTCAGTGTGGGTAAGTGTGCACGCAAAACACCAAGCGTACATTCTGCAGACCCATGCTGTTCGGTAGGAATACAGCGCAAGCCACATATATGATTTTTAAGTTTCTAATATTCTCATTAAAAGTAAAGTATCAAAAATTGATTTTAATATCATTTATTTAACCCAATATTCAAAGTACCATTCTTATATGTAATCGACATAAAATAATACTGGACATTTTATGTTTTTTCCATACTGAGCCTTTGAAACCCGGAGCGTGTTTTACATCCACGGCACATGCCCTTCCCACCAACCACCTTTCAAGGGCTCGGTGGCCTCAGGTAGCTGGTGGCTATCGCGTTGAGCCGTGCGCTTCAAGAATGTGGGATACAAGTGTGCCCTATTTTCATCTTTACACTTTCCCATACATTCTACGTTTATGATCGGAAAAAATCAGTGCTTTCAAATAACTAAACAGAGGCAGCAGGACAGAGAAAGAATATAAGTATGGGTTCGAGACACAGATGCAGAGGGCCCTGGTCCCTGACTCTGCCGCTGCACTGCACGGCCTCACTGAAAAGTGGGGTGAGGATGCCCAGCCATCATGGGGATTCCAGGCAATCCGCAGAATGCCTGGAAATTAGCGGCCACTTAAACGAAGTCAGTGCTTCTCTAACCAGAAATTGTCCCTCCTGAAAACAGTCCCACACCTGCACGTGAGTGTCCCTCAGACCGATGGTCAAGCCGAGGTGTGCCGTGAGCCCTGTGAAGGAGCCAGCCTTGCTTTCCTTTACCTTCGGACCTAGACTTTGGCACAGTACCTGGCACATTTACATATAACAAGTGCATGAACAAATTAATGACCTTGTGCTAGGCTGTGCCTTTTTAAAGCATATTCACCTCAGTGCCGACTTTATATGCTCTCCCCCTTTTCCGTATTCATAATTTGAAAACACGTGAAACACTAAAAAAGAAGTTCTTGTCTCTTTGATGTCCCTGATCTTCCCATCCCTTCCCCTGCTGGCCCTTGCCGTCTTCCCCATCCTCCTCTAAGGATTAACAGTTTCGCATTCTTTTCTGCAGCTTCCACAATATGTTACATTCTTCTCTATTGTAGCATTTGTTGTGCTTTATTCTAATTATTTCTGTGATAGCTGACTCCCTCCGTAGACCGGGCTCCTTGAATGCAGGCATGCTGTTCATGGGGCCGTGGCTAGGACAGACTAAGGGCTCAATAAATGTCTATTCTACGCAGGAAGAAATGAATCAATAGCACTATGAGGTTGTAAACACCTCATAGTTTATGTCTTTTTATGAAAGATTTATTTATTTATTTTTAGAGAAAGGGGAAAGAAGGGAGAAAGAGAAGGAGAGAAACACCAATGTGTGGTTGCATCTCTCACGCCCCCTACTGGGGACCTGGTCTGCAACCCAGGCATGTGCCCTGACTGGGAATCAAACAGGTGACCCTTTGGTTCACAAGCCAGTGCTCAGTCCACCGAGCCACACCAGCCAGGGCAAAGTGTATATCTTTAAAGTCATTCATCTTGTGTTACTCACAATGTCTCTCATCTTTGTGTTTACATTGTACAGAGATGACAGTGGCAAATATTAATTTGCTTCCTGCCTGCTCCCAACATTGCCCTGCCCCACACCCTGCCAGCTCACCAAATTCAGTCCCTTGGTCTTCTCCTCAACAGACTTCAGCATAAAAGTGTCACCTGCAGTGGAAAAATAACAAGGAACTATGCACACTGAAAAAATTAGATCTAGCATTGCATGTGGAGCTATTCTGTTCTTAGAGAAATCCAACAAGAGAGGAGAAGAGGAAATGGTGGGAAGTCTGCATAGACAGGGGAGAAGGAATCTCCTGTCCAGAGGCGGGGAAGGTGGGGAGGGCTGCTCAGTGAAGGGAAAGCAGTCCAGACCTGTGTGGTGCTCGCCTTTGACTCATACACAGTACACAGTAGTCCAGCAGAACGTTGTACATCCTTCGTACAGATGGTGCAAGACTCACCTGCCATAAGGACAATGGTGATGTCCAGGGAAATTCTGCCCCTGGCCAAAGCAGGATTCAGTGAACCAGTTTAGGGCTTTCCAATGTATGCCTTTTACAGATATTCTGGATGTAAAAATGAGCAAGTAAGGAAATAATTGTTTTATTTGTTAATTTTAAACAGTTTTAAAGTTGTCAACGATATCATACAATGCAAAATAAGATATAAAAATTCTAATCCTTACCAAAAAAGTGGAAAACCTTGAAAATTAATGACTTTTCTTACATGTCTTAGAGAACTGAGGCTGTAAGGCAAAGTGCCACACGAAATCTGGACAGAAGGGAAAATCCAGAGAGTCGCATACAGTGCCCACCAATCCGGAGCTGCCGTAGCCACAAACTGGGAAGGAACACGTAAATGGTTACTTGGAGGAATGGCGGGAGACTGGGTGCGGACTAGCAGGAGAACGAGGAACCACTGGAAGCTACAGTCTTAAGATGGCACCGGACATACATGGGCTTTACCTCCTGGAACCCCACTAGGTTCCCATGGCTCTGAGAGGACAAGGGGGAAGGTACCAGCTGCAGAGACATGCCCGTGCATTCTCCAGAATAAAGGCCCACTCACGGGGGCATAAAGGACTTTGAAAGGCTGTATGGAGCCTCGTCCCGCCTGAGGGAGGGAATTTTCCATACTATAGCCCCTTCCCTCTTGCCTTCTTATCACACCTGAAGCTGAAAGAAATGTGTGAAGTATTTCTTTAAAGTAGGAAGTAAGGGTCACAGCTCAAAGACTCAGACCTACTAAGAACTGAGTCTTCATCATCACAGGACAGAACACCTCTCTTCCTCCACACATGGCCCCCACGCCCACAGGACCCCAGGGTAGGAACGGCAGATTACAGCTGCGAGATGCAGATTCTCTCTAAGGAGAAGGTCTCGGGGGGCCCAAGGCAAAAGGGGGGTACAAAAAAGGACACTAGAGGAATCTAAAGCCTAAGCTATAACAAACATTAAATATAGCCCAACTCTTAGCCCAATCAAAACAAAACCTCACGTGAAAGCCCATTGGCCTCAGTTTCTATTACCTGACACCTCATGCCTATCTTTCACCAGAAATTACAAGGCACGCTGAAAGGAAAGAGAAACACAATCTGGAGACAAAGTATCAGAACCAAAGTCAGATATTTCACAGATTTTGTAATTATCATGCAGGAAATTTAAAATAGCTGTGTTATGCTATATTATGTTATAGTATGTCACATTATATTATGTTCTCTAGTAAAAAAAAATCGACAACATACAAGGATGGATAGATGACGTTAGTTAGCAGAGATAGAAACTCTAAAAAGAACTAAAGGAAATACTAGAAATCAAAAACATTAGAAAAATTAAAAACATCCTTGATGGCCTCATCTATAGACTGGTCAAGGTCAAAGAAAGAATCACTGAGCTCGCAGATAGGTGAATAAAAACTTCCTAAACAGAAATGTAAAGAGAAAAAATTATTTGAAAAAGAGAATAGGACATCTAAGATCTACAGACTTATTTCAAAAGGTGTGAACTTCACCTTTCTGCTGAGTATAAAGTGATATCTCCAAGTTTTTTAGGCCTTTTAAACCCTTGTCCTAACCTTCAACATGCTGGCCCCAAGTCAACAACCCAATTACTGTAACCCGTCTACCCCTCTCTACCTGTTGCTCCCAGTCATATTGTTAGCCTATTTCATAATTTCCACAATGCTGAATTTTTCTTACTGAAGAAGCATTGTCTCTCTTAGGTTCTAGATTTCTACATTCCTTCAAAAATCACTTTCTTTTTGGAATGTTTGATTCACAAATATGGAGACTTTCTACCCTATTGTCAAATGTTCACTAGACCTCAATCCAGTTACAACTTCTCCCTGGGTTTTGCAGTAACCCTGAGAAAGCTGGGGCCCTCTGTCTCCTTCTGACTGATGTATACTCTATCTTCCCCACCCCAACCCCAACATGCCAAAGTTACCTGGAGCTTAATGTACCAAACACGGCCTCACGGCTCCAGTTAAACTGCCCATCTCACCACACTCGTGCCTGCATCTGCACTGTTTTCCTGCCGTTACTCTGTGTCCAGGAACCCTGGGAACGCCTCCAACAACATCTAAGGTCTGTCTCAGAGTCATACCAAGTGCCGTGTTTGGGCACCGATTTTTGTTTAAGAAGACATGATGTGTTTCAGAAAGCCTGGACTTAAAAACAGGAACAGGATTTGCCCCCAGACTTTGCCCTTGCTAACAGCCTGAGCTTCAGAAGCTACACTACGTGAGCCTCTATTTTCCCCCTTTCAAATGGGACAATAATCCACAGAGATTGTTGTGAAGATTATACAAAACAAAAAAATTTACTACAGAGAAATTATCAAAGTGCCTGGGATGTAATGAATGCTTTAAGAAAGGTTTATGTCTTTAAACACTAAATTATAAAAGCTAAAATATGAATAGATTATTAAAGTAAAAAAAGTTATCCTTAGTACAAATTGAATAAAAGTAGAGCACTGTCACATTTTATTTCTCTTCTAAATTTCATCATACTTAACAATTCACTTTGATAAGTCATCAAAGACATAGACTTTCCCATGCCCCTTTAGCTTCTCATGATATGCTTAAATATTCTCATTAAAGTTTGTAATATTTTATAACACTTAAAAGTATTACAATGGAATTGTTTGTTATTTTGACACTCTGGATAAACTCACATTCATAAATGCACTTAGGCTTCTAATCAGAGCAACCTGAAGAGGTTGGGCCCCTTTTAAGCTAATGTAAAATAGCATTTCAGGAGGGAGTTTGTTTGTGTATCAAAAGAGAACTCTAGAATCCATATACCTTGGAAAGTTGGAATTGGAAAATTGAATCATTTCTGTACATGTCAATGCATATCATGGTGATTGACAGTGTGAAAACTTCCCATAATCAGGGTTTTTTTCAACTGTAACAGAATCTCTTAAAGTGGTAGAGCTAAAAAAAAATGTCTTCAGGTAATAACTACAGTTAATCTAGATCTATTTGCCACAGAAGGTAGTTACAGATGTCCTGGACTGGTCAATGTGGCATCCTGGAAATTAATTCTAGAGAAGTACCCAAAGGATTTCCAACAGCAATACTTAGCATTGCTTCACCCTCCATGTCACTGGAGGGGACCAGCCAGCTCTCTGCTGTAGCATTGGGGGACTCCCACTGGAGGGCTACCAGCCTATGGCTGTCCTTGACTGGAGTGAGCTTTAACCAGGACTCACATCTTATGGAACAGTCTGCTCTAGTCATCACAGACTCAGCCTGCTATTCCTTCTTTCCAACTCCTCTGGAACAGCTCAGCTTGCCTAGGCTGTGTTGAGAAAACATTCTGGTACTTTTTGGAGAGTTAAAGAACCTAAGAATAGCTGAAAAGCAAAGCTATTTATAATGTCATACAGTAGGGTTTTTTCCCAATAGTCTTGATTAGACCCAGGTCATAGACGCAAGTTTTGGTAGAAGAGTGACGGCCCTTGTGGTGTGACTGAAGGATTCCTGGGGAAGCTAGCACCCTCAACTGTGACTAAAATGTCACTTCTAAAGACCTACTTTCTCTCAACTTCTTTTACAATGCAAACATTCCTAAGAGAGCTGAGGTGGGGTCACTGCACTGCACCATGAATGAATGTATCACTCTTTGCCTCCCTGAGTGAAATAGCCAAAGCTGGTCATCAGAAGTTAAAAGGCACCAAAGGTAACAGTAAGAGGCACAAAAGGTCCTTCCATCCTCTTCCCAATCTGTACACAGACAGGGCCCTCAGGTCCACCAACTCTAACATTTGTTTCCCGTCTCACAGTTGTCCCCAGTTCAGCCACTGTTTGAACACTAGTATCAGTTTTTTCCTGCAAAATCTGGAATGGAGTAACTGGCTTTTGTCAAATACCTGAGTGTTAACAGACTGCAGAACCTTTTTGTTGTGAATTTTACCTTACTCTTCAATAGTTGTTTTCTTAATTCCTTAGCAGCCCAAGTGCCCATCAGTAGACGAGTGGATAAAAACACTATGGTATATTTATGCGATGGAATACTACTCAGCTGTTAAAAAAGAAGGAACAGTATGGAGGGACCTGGAGAGCATTATGCTAAATGAAATCAGCCAGTCAGAGAAAGGCAAATACCCTATAGTTTCACTCAGATGTAGAATTTAATGAACAAAATAAACAAACAAACAAAATAGAAACAGAGTCATAGATACAGGGAGCAGACCCATAGCTTTTGGGGGAGGTAGTTTGGGGAGCTGGGTGAAAAAGATGAAAGAAAACCTCATAGACAGACAATAGTATGGTGATTAGCAGAAAGAAAGGGATGGGGGTAGGTAGAAGAGGGTAAAGGGAGAATAAATGGTAATGGAAGGAGACTTGACTTTAGGTGGCAAGCACACAATACAATATACAGATGATTTATTATAGAGCTGTAAACTTGAAATCTATACAATTTTATTAATCAATGTCCCCCCAATAAATTCAATAAAATTTTAAAATATAAAATAAAAATAATATAAGAATTTCTTAGAGGTGACATTGATAAAGTGAGATAAGGCTTAGATTTAAAAAACCTTGTCTTACCTTATTTCTAGCCAAAAGTAGAGCCAAAACAAAGATTTTTATATAGACTGTTTATTTCAGAGTAATCCCAAAAAGTAGGAATAACGGGCCAGGATGAATGAAGTAATGAGGGAAGGATGATATAAGAATTCATTACCAAGGTCACTGCTAAGAATTGGGATGACAGAGCTTGTTCCCACCTTGGAACTCCTAAAGAGCTGATAGGATGCCTCTCAGAATTATCTACCCAAGGACTGACTAGAAGGTTTTAGCCATTGTCTCCTGCCTCTCACTGGTTAAGGTGGCCCCAACGAGAGTGTTAACACCCCCACACTTCTGAGCAGCATGTACATGCTTGAAGTATGTTGCATTAGAGCAGCCCAGAACAGAAAATGAAAGATTTTATATACATATACTTAAGGCAAGATGTTACCGTTGTGAGATAAATTTGAAGTTAGCACAAGAACTGTTGTAGTCCACTATGCCTGAAAGCAAAGGTGAAGTGAAGATGTGAATCAGAGATTCTGATACAGTGCAAATCTGATAGGTAAACTGAAAATTAAATTCGATCATCTCTTAAAATTATGTTTTACAGAATACTGGTCTTGATGCTGTAATACAACAGCCCATTCTAAGGCTTCTGACTAGGATCTAACCCACAAGGAACAAGTTGCCATAAAAATTGTACAGTCAGAAGCATTGATGTCAGCATGATGGCAGAGTATGAAGCCCCCAACCCTACTTCTCACAGAAACATTGATTCAACAACAACATACTAACCAGTTTCCCATGTTAAAAAGTCTAGGAAATAGTGAAAGGCTCTTACATGCCTGGCTAGGATCAAACCAGCTGCATGGAAGCCTGTAGGAAAATTCATTGGAGTCCCTCTGCCTGGCACAGAACCATGGGATTGGAAGCTTCCTGGGGTGAAAAAAAGAAGACTGGACCATATGTACAATGTTCTCACTTTTCAAAAAGGGGGCCTGAGGACTGGATTCTGTTACCTGTCTCAGAGCACTAATAGGACCCAGCACATTCTAGATACCTGGAGGCTGCTGAGAACCAAAAAGACACAGAGAACTGTGGTATAACAGGCAGATACCAGAGGGAATAAGAGCTTACAAGTCCATGAAGAAAAAAAAGAAACTGAAAAGTTTCTTTCATGCACAAGTCTAGAGAAGACACATCCACAGAAAAGGTTTGAGAAGCCTCAGAATGCCTAGCCAGGTCAGCTGGTGATGGTCTTTCCCTCGACAAGGGCAGTTCATAAAGACTGGAAGAGAAGGGTGTCTTTTCAAATGCAAAAATACCAACACAAAATTACAAGAAACATGAAAAACCAGGAGAAAATGGCCCAATCAAATGTATAAAATAAATTTCCAGGAACTGACATAAAAGAAATGGATATATATGAAATACTTGAAAGAGAATTCAAAATAACCATTGTAAAGATGTTATTGAACTCAGGAAAATGATGAATAAACAAAATCAGAATTTCAACAAAAGTAGTGGAAAATATAAACAAAAATATAAAAGAACAAAACAAATTTTGGAGTTAAAGGTTTTATTACAGGGGTGCAACATCAAGCTTCAACAAACAGAAAAAAGAATCAATAAATTAAAAGACAAATCATCTGAAATTATACAGTGAGAGGAGCAAAAAGGAAAAGGAATGAAAAAGAATAAAGAAATCTTAAGGAGTTTATGAGGCACTATCAAGAGGATGAATTATGGGAGTTTCAAAAGAGAAGAGAGAGAAAAAAGGGAAGAACACTTACTTAAAGAAATAGTGGTTGAAAACTTCCCAAATCTGGGAAAGGGGATGGGCATTGAGATTTAAGAAACACAGTATATTCAAATACAAGGAATTCAAAGAAGTCTTCATCAAGACACATCATAATCAAATTGTCCAAACTCAATAACAAAGAAAGAATTTGGAAAGCAGCAGCAAGAAAGCAACTAACCGCGTCCAAGGGCAATCCCTTAAGACTACTAACAGCATTATCAGCAGAAAACTTAGAGGTCAGAAGAAAGTGAGATGATATATTCAAAGTGCTCAAACAACCAAAAAAAACTGCCAACAAAAATACTCTAATCTGGCAAAACTGTCTATCAAAAATGAAGAAGAGATAAAGACTTTCCCCTATAAAAACTAAGGGAGTTAATGACCACTATACTTGCCTTATAAGAAATGCTAAAAGGAGTCCTTCAAGTTGAAACAAAAAGATATTAAACAACACGGCATATGAAAGCATAAAGCTCACTGGTAAAGGTGAATATACAGGCAAATAATGATGTGTAAATCACTTTTATTTCTGGTAGAGAAGTTAAAAGACAAAAGTATAAAAAGTGATTATAACTACAAAAATGTGTTAGATACACAACATAAAAATATGTAATACATTTATGTGTAGTATGATTCAATCTTTTCATCCATACTCCTAAGAACTTGGTATGTCAAGCAACAGTCAATCTGATATTCAGAGTTAAATAGGAACTGATTATATTGCCTTTCCATTATAAAACAATAACACCCAATTTTTGAAAGACCACACTTAGAAGCCTTAAGCATCCTTTCTCTTTATCACGTGCAAGCCAAACATGATGTCAGCCAACTCAAATTGATTTTGGTGCACTCCCTAACAGAATAAGACCAGTGTCATTTTACTCTGCAATTCTATGAATTCTGATGATCTTTCTCTACGTTTCAGCATCACTGCCAGCATGACAGATAAAATCACCCATGGAAATTAGCTTATCAGATGCTGAGAATTCTACAGTGAGTTTGTCTAGTTCTACTAGAATCTTTATTTCCCATCTGTACTTGTTGTGGCCATGTGGTAAAATTAAACCACAATAATATGTGTTCCATCACTCAGTTTATAAAGAATAGAAATTTTCATTCTACCCATGCTCATAAAAGGTAAGTACTTCTTTTCATGGAAATCCAGATGAACTTAAACTGGATAAAGTTCCTGCATAAGAATTTCAGTTCTCAGAAGAACAATCTTTGTCAAAATGGAACAAACTGGCACTCATCCTCTGTACCTCAACCAGCATACCTGCATTTCCTGTTTTACATCTCTACATTAAAAATTACTTTCACAGAAATTACATAGGTTCCTTTTCCACTAGGTTCTCAAGAATTGTTACTAAGAAAAACTCACACTTCATAAATATCTGTTCACTTAGCCTGCCCTTTTTTTCTTAATTTCACATCTTTGGTATCTTTGTTGGTATTGTATCTGTATCTCAAACTTAATGTATTTCTCACATTTATTCCTTAGTATATATCTCATTTTTATTATTTGTAATGTGTCTCATTTCTATCATTTGTTCAGTCACATATTATGTTACTCAGAATTTCTTTAATTAATAATTCTAATTTTTAAGTATTTAAGTTTCTTAAGTATTTAAGAAATACTAAAAATTTAATTTTTAGTATTCTAAGAGCATGTACAGGGACATGTTATCTAACAATATCCTGCTGATATTTATATGAATAACATTTTTAAATAAGATACATGAAAAAATAATTAAAATTTCACATTATAATTATAGATATTTAATGGAATTCTGTTATATTAAGTAATGCTCTGACTTTATGCATTGGTTACCATGCTCTCACCTGCTTTCCCAATTTTAGGGACAAATTTAAGGCTTGCATTAATAGCAAAGTGTCAATCAGCAAACACTATCAAAAAGTAATAAAAATTAAAATGTGTTCTTAAAAACTAGATAAAATTTCATCTTCTAGATATGGAGGCACAGAGCATGTAAAGATAGTGACACTATTCCTACAACCATGTTTTCTGGCTTCATTTGCTCAATTCCATTAAAAAAATAACTGGGGTTATATTATGACATCTTCTTACAAGGAATGCAATGACATAAAAGTTACATTAAAACCAATGAAGACAAACTGAAATGACTGAAGTAGATGAAAGTTCTCAGAGGAGAAGTATATCTCACACATACTAGCACACCAAACAGTCCAATCTTCCAAGTCCCTCAAGGAACATTGAAGCTATCCAGGGAGTACACAGAAAAAGAGAAGACTTATGGTAGAGAGTACATATCTTCATACAGTAAAAACAGAAAATTTAGGCTAGACTTTTACAATAAAGTATGTGGAGCCTTCAGAGAGGAATTTAAGAAGTTTCATAGTGGTCACAGTAGTTACATCAATAGTCAGGAAGTAGGGTGAGAGAGAGAACAGTAAAAATGGTACTACTATCCTATCAAGTCTACATTTAAAAAATTGCCCAATTACCCAGTCTGAGATTTTTGAGAAGACAAGTAGTGGAAAGCAGCAAGACACAGTCATTTGCCTGAGGAGTACCACCTGAATTCATAGACAAAGTTTCAGACTAGGTTAGTCTAAGTCATCAGACTCTTTTGTCCTTGGTCTCAGTCTTTTTACTTTCCTTAACTATCCCCTATCTTCTAAAAGATAGAAGTTATTTTTTGATCCTTCTATCAATCCCCTGATGAGTTGGAGTGACTTCAGGATGTCTTGACCTAGCTGGGTAGCTGTGATATTTTAAGACTAATCCAAATATACAGAATTCTCCCAACTAGGGATAAACCAATATCAGACACTAATGGAGGGCCAGGGACTGAAGTTAATGAATGGGGCCAATGAAAATCCTATCAGCTAAAACCCTGCCCCAGGTTGTTTATATGCTATATGCAGTACATGATTATCCACTGTCTTTATAGGACAACACAATGTCCCATAGAGCACACTGATATTGACTATTCAGTTACCGTCCTTCCAGGATCTCGCATCCCATACTGCCACAGCTTTCCAGGTCCAACTTCAACAGCTCTGAATCCCTCCCATCTTGAATACCATCCAAGGAGTTTGGGTCATCAACACACTATTCAAAAGGCAAACATGTCCACAAAGTAACATCACCTCAAAGAACCTCAAAATAGCATTTGTCAAAGCCCAAAGGAATAACAGGTAAGAAAACAATGTTTGCACTTATTGTCTAGTAATAGGTAATGTTTATATTACTACAACTAGAGTTTACCAATAACATCGAAGTATTTTGAGGGTGATAAAGTATCTAAAATTATTTTGATTCGTAATCCCGCTTATGGTCTCCTGTTTCTAAAGGTGGAAAGTAGAAAGAATAAGAATGGATAAGAGAGGGGAAATGTAGAGGATTCGAGCAAGATCAAACTAAACTTAATATTTTTATAGCATGGTTACTTTTGTTTTGAATTATGTTTTGATGTCTAATAGGCAGACACAAAATAAGATGCAGGACAAAATTGTCTAATGTACACCAAATGGATGGAAGAGCAGAGATCCTGAATACAGAAAATGACTTCTGTGTGCAAATTGCCATTCAATAAATGAAATCTCTGCCACAAATGACTACTGAATACTTGAAATGTGACTAGATCATCCGCTTTTATTTTAATTAATCTAAATTAAATTTACAAATTGTTGCTCAATTCCATTATTGGAAAACTTTCAAGTATGTTTGACACCACCTGGGCACATAAATCTCCTTGTTCAAGTCCTGCTTTTATGAAATATAAGTTCATCTTAAGTTTTCTCTAAAAAATGGCATTCTGGAGGGTGGGCAGGGTCGGGGAGAGCAAAAGGGGAAAATTAGGACAATTGTAATAGAACAACAATAAAAATAAAATGACATTCTGATGTGCTCCGAATGTAAATATTTTTTTCTGAATGAAAAAAATGTACATCTAAAATTTTAAGACATACAAAAAAGTAAAATATCACAATAATTTTCATGTTAATGACATGTCAAAATGATAGCATATTGATTTAAACTCACTATTAAAACTAACTTCATTTATTTTTTTATTTTTTATGTGACTTCTAGAAATTCCTTAATGACATATGTGGCTCACATTGTGTCTATTGACAGATTTAGAGCACAGCAACATGACAGCAGCCAACACATCCCCTTAGAGTTAGCACGCGTCGTGTGCATAATCGACAGTTGCTAAATGCCTGTTGTCTACGTAAAATTTATTCATGTACCAGGGCAAATATACTTGCTGTACTTTCCAAAAAATTTTAATTTTAAAATGAGATCACTTTTTAGTGGCAATATTATTTTAGAAACAGGTCAACCAATAAGAGAAATGGGGACATTTTTTTTCTCTTCTTGTTCAGAGAACCCACAATTAGTTGAGAAATGTTAAATCAAATCATCACATAATGTTGATGATTAATTATCCTTAGTTATTACTACAACTGTACTTTCCTTTTCTAACACTTCTAGGAAATTTAAACATCTTCTTAACTAATCTTCATGTCGGTAAGTCCCAGCTCTTCCAGGAATAAAAGTCTCTTTTAGTTTTAATTTCCTCCTTTTTTTCTACGTGAAATCATCAATCAAGCTGGTGATGCCATGAGGCCATAAATATAAAGAGAAGCGACAGCAATTTCACAATCTAATGAGTTTTACAACTGAGCACTGATATATCACGTTTTACCAAGAAATCTAAGAGATCCTCCATAGGTATTGTTTAGATTCCTCCCACTGACAAAGACTGACTACAGCCAGATACTGCTGTGTGCACTCATTTCAGTCCCAGTCAGAGAATCCAAGGCCCAGCGGCCGGTCCCAGAGCTCAGGATGTCACGTGACTGTTTTATATTTTAAGGCAGGTACGCCAGGGCTGCCTTGTCAATGAGCCACCATCAACACAGGGCCCAGGACCCACAACACTTTTAGGGCCCCACAAATATTTTTAATTCCTTTTAAAACCTGAAGAAAAAAAATAAACTTTCAGGTTGAAGGTAATGTTTTACTATACGTTATCATCTTTACACCAACACAGTCATAAATATAATTTTTACAACATGTTATGAAGGACGGGGCCCACAAAGGCAAGGTGCTTCGTCATAATGCAGCCCTGCAGGGTACCCGGAGCGAACAAGATAAAACTGAGCGATGCAGCAGCACTCCGAATGGAGGGATCACAAGAGGACTGGCTGCCTAGGCCCTCGCTGCGAGGGGAGAAACGGGAGAGTGTGTTTACAGAAGGGGCAGAGAGCCCTACCACTGATCACGCACGGAATGCATGCAGAGCAGATACTCCGAAGGGGCGTTTTGGCAATTCCTCACCAGCTCTATGCCATCCCTATGCCTTCGAGTTCACCCACAGGCCACACACATCATCACGGAGAAGCTGACCTGATACCTTGTCACTTTCAGCCTTAGTGCTGCCCTATTTTGTCCTGCGCATCTTGACGTTTCCAGACACTAGGGCTATGGAATGTGTCATTAGACTCCTATGTACAGCCTTGCCGGAATCTTAGTGCACAGCCGCCGAAGCCGGCGCACCTGGCCTGTTCCTTCAGCCCGGTGGATGGTGCGCACGGCTATGGCCTGTGCTTCTCTGTTACTGACATTCTCCCTCTCACCATGCTGACGCAGATGGCCCTGGCACCTTGTCCCGCTCTGCTCCTCAGACCTTCACAGAGCTTTTATACCCTCCAGAGTTTTCGAGAAAATAACAGAAATGTATACGATACACTACAGCACCTAGGAGCCAGAGAGATGAGATTTTGAGTTACTGGTTGAGCTAAGCGGCTTTCCTGTTTTTGATGCTTGGTTTTGGGCTGCGACATGGAGACAGAGAGCAATGCTCCTAATTAACTCACCCTGTCCTTCGTCGCTGAGAAGCAGGCAACTTGCCCAATACATTTTTCACCCCTGCATCCTACTATATAAAGACCCTGAACTAATATATTCAACAAATACTTATCAATTACCTATTATGTGTATATATATATATATATATATATATTGTTCCAGATGCTATCAATACCAAAACAGAGTTCTTGGCCTTGGAGAATCTATACTAATATACAGAGACAGACAATAAATAAACTAGAAAACAGCATGTCGGATAAGCAGGTGATAACTGTTACGGAGAAAGATGATACAGAGCGAGGGAGACAGTGAATGAGGTGAGCACAGTTCTTTTCTGTAAGAGGGTAAAGCAAGGTGACATTTGAACAGACTCTTAAAGCAACAAAGCAAGAAAGCCATCTCTACATATTCAAGGAAAGAATCTTCTAGAAAGAGGAAGCAGTAAGTAGAAAAGCACTAAATTAAGGAGCATGCTTAACATGTTTGAGGAACAGCAGGTACTGATGAGAATTCCTTTAGCCCAAATGCTGAAGTGGACATATTGTGCTTTCTGCCACTTGTAAATGATGACAAAGGCCACGCCACTTAAAGTGGCAAGCAGTGAGGAGTGGACGGGGACAGGAGACAGGTTCCATGGTCAGGTCTGGAGGTGCATTTCAATTTCAGCTCAACAAACGATTCCTGAAGATATTAGCCTCTAGCAGAGGATCAAGTGAGAGAAGGTCACTGGTAACGAACAGCTCGTTTTGTCTGAAAAGTTGTGCATAGTCAGTACTTCCTAGGCTCCAAGTACAACACCCCTTCAAAGAAAAATAAAATTATTCTTGGACTTTCCATAATTATGGTTTATGTGTCCCACGCCCCTTCTTCTGAATTAGTGCAGACAATTGAAAGTTACCTTTATTTTTAAAGCAGAGAAAAGCTAATTGGCTCTCCAGCTGGGAAACGGAATGTTTACAGATTATAATCTTAATGTCATTTTAAGACAAGCAGGGACTAAAATATGTCATTTAATCCATCTCTCTGCCTGCAGGCAGGACACATCTCCACTTCTCCCAGGCAAGCAGGGCTCATGGCTTCAAGCACATCTCAGTCAATGTGCTCGGGTAAGTTTCATGCCAAATCCTACGTGCCTATCTCTTAGGGACATGAGGTTGCCTGGTAATTTGACAGATTTCAAATTTTTCATCTCTACTCACTTAAAAAAACAACATACTCAAATTAAAATAATAATAAACATAATATAAAAACTCCCAAAGAACTCTTCCAAATGACAAAATTAAGTCTATACTTTCTGAGTAAGTAAGTGAGTGGTTGTTATTGTCTTAGGCTTTGTAGAACTGGCCACAACTCATATTTGGATTAACAACTATGAGAAGGCAGTAAGTCCCTTTCCTGTTACTAAGGCTAAGCAAAGCAAACCTTATTCTAGCCTTTGCTGTATTTCTGGCCTGCATTTACTCCACCATTTCCCTGCACTTTCTCTTGTGTTGCCCAATGTTGGGTGATGATACTTTTTCCCCTCCTGCATCTGTTTCTCCTCCAACTCTCTCTTAAGATTCGGTAGGACTTCTGGTTTCCTTCTGTGACATCCCTCTTCTCCACTGTTTCTGTGCTGTGTGTCATTATGCTGCATCTTTACATTTTTGGTTTTATGCACTTTGAAAAATATTCTATTTGTTGTTTCCTTTCAATTTTTTTTGCCATTGCTTTTCAGACTCTTACTTTCTCCCCTACCCTGGGGAATGCAAGGCTCACGCCATTTTGAAAAATAACCATAGTTCCAGCACTCCCCCATTCTGGGATGGAGCCTTGGGCTGTCTGACTGAAATAATTCCATAAGTTGGCCAGAAGTGGCAGAAGACACAATATGTAAGTCTTGGGTCTTAAGTTACCTACAGAGTCACAAAGTCCAGAGGCACTGAAGTTATACCGGTGCACACAGTCATGCTGTAATTCCACTGCAACATCTATGGAGAAAATAAGGCTAACAACAATATTAATGAAATACTTATCAGGATGAGAGAAAGTTGTACTTCCATTTTAAAAGCTGCTATATGATTTTTAGGCAGCATTGCCACAACTGTTGATTCAGGACAAAATGTGAACTTTGATGAGGTGGCATTCCGGTCGGCAGCACGGTATTGGGCGGAACCAGCAGGGGCCCGGTGGGTGGGACGGACCAGTTAGCCCCTAGGAGCACAGACAGACCCCAGTGCAGCCCACCTCTTCTGCTGCCTTATTGGTGTTTCTTGTTTAGCATGCCTCTGATCTCAGAACTGACCCAATTATTCACGGCTTGTCACCGTGCGTTTCATCTCAGCCTCCTAAGTCAAATGTATGGTGTCTCGTGAACTAGAAAAGTTAAGTCAATAGACAAATCATGGTGTCCAGCAAAATGACCCCCCAAAAAATGTATCTTCATTCTACCCCCTAGAACCTATGAATATGTCTTACTCAGCAAAGGGGAACTTGGTTGCAGGTGGATTTAAGGTTGCCAATTAGCTGGCTTTACAACAGGGAGGCGATCCTGGTTTACAGGATGCTCAGGAGTCCTGGGAGGAGGCGGGAAGAGAGAGGAGGAAGTGTCAGCATCAGAGTGATTCGATGTGAGAAGGGCTCAGCCTACCACTGGTGGCTTTGAAGAGGGTGGGAGGGACCACTAGTCAAAAAATTGGGCGGGGGGGCAGTCTCTAGAAGCTGGAAAAGACAAGGAACAGATTCTGCTCTAGAGCCTCTGGAAGGACACTCCCCTCCTGACTCCTCCTCCAGAACCCAGGGAGACCCATTTCAGACGTGTCTATTTTGATGTGACTATTTTCTTACAGCAAAAGTTGTATTTCTAAATCTTCATTTAAAAATGTTTTGACTATTATCTAGGTATGACACTGTCTAAATAGTTTCATCATATAAGGAAATGTTATCAGAAGCATTAAACTCTAAATAATCAAATCATTAAACTTTCTAAATAATTTTTAGAAGATTTATATTTTATTCTAAAATAGCCCTGGTATTCTCTAATTTGGTCTCATAGTCCTTTTCTTGGTACTCTTTAATTCTAAACAACATACTTGAGTTTGTGAAATCAGACTCATTTCCACACAACAAATAAATTTAAGTCAGTAATATTTGGATTATGTGAATAAGGTTTTTAAATCTTGTTAGGCAAAATCTCTGACAAAACTACTTGAATGTTGAAATATGGGGAAACTTTCTATTTTTCTCCCCTAGTCAGAAACATTTATATTTTCTATGTGTGACTTTAGACGAGTTATATAACCCCTGTGCTTCAGTGCATCAGACGAGATTATTTTATGATTCCGTGATACTAGGACTTTAAAATGTGCACAGAAGTTGGATAGAATGGTGAGAATGAGAAAAGCATGTTAAACATTTCCTATCCATGGACAAGCTTAAAATGTTAAGTTTCAAATCAAGCTTAACATTACAAGTATCAAAAGTTCATTGCCAGTGTCAGAGAGGCAGTCACGGGGAAAAGCTGGGCCTTAGTACACACACGCCACAGACGGGCGTGACTCCCTCCACCTTCCTCCCGTTCTCTCAGCGGCCACCCGAGTGTTTAACGTTACTGATACAATAATAAGTGAAAAGTCTTAGAAATATTATCTAAAAGGCTAAGGATCCTTGGGGAAAACAAATGCAAACTCTAGAGATTTCCAGCAGTGAAAACTTCAGCAACTCACCCATAACCCCCCATCCACCCACGCCACCCTTCTTCTTTGAGGTCTCCAGTCCTCCAGAACCTCAGTTACAGCCATGAGCAGAGGCAGTCTGCGGGTGCAGCTGAAAAGTCCACACTCTCAATGACCGGGGACCACATCTCCATGTTACCAGTCTTCTTAAACCCTAGGCCACCTTCGGATTTATCTTGAAAACTGCTGACCTTAGCTGAAGACATACCAGCATTAACCATCCCTTACTAACCTCTTGAATAGTTTCTAAATAACAACAAAAAAGTATAAAAGAGTTTCATTTAAAAAAATACTAGTTATTTTCGAACTTCTGGTTCTTTTAAATTTGCCCCATGTATTACAGATTCATGTTGTCTTAGAGTAGTACATGACTTCCTTTCCTTGAAAAAAAGCAAACGAGTGTCCTTGGCAAACTGTCTCATTGTGTAAACTTGCCAATGAGCTATTTTGCATCTCTTTATGCAGTCTCATTTGCCAATAGCCAATCACAGCCATCACCCAATTGCCTTCGTTCTAGCAGAATCGTGGTAACACCTGGAGCCTGATGGCATCACTCCTCTGGGACTCGTCGTGCTGGAAGCATGTCACGTGGCTCCCCTCCCCCGCGCACCTACGCGCATTCGTTCCTCCAGGCTCTCACGCCCGCACTACAGGGTCTGGGGTCCCAGCCTCCACTATATGTGAGGCCTGCAATTCCAGAACAGCCGGGCGGAGGACATCATGTTCCATCTTTACAATCAAATACAGATTTCCTATTAAGAGGAAAATCCTCTATTTCAAAAGATTTAATAGTAAGGTCCCTTAAAAATAATTCCAGATGGCTAAGTTTTAGTACTGAAAAATACTACAAGGAATAGTTCTGCTTCATTGTAATTTGAACAAATTTTCAGACACTACAGGTCTTACCTCTTCAGGTTTCCTTTTAAGAGATAGGTTGGGTTTAGGAGTTCAACTGCATTTTTTACACTATTTATTTCAGTGTATTTGTAACCTATTCCAAATGACCTCACTCTCATTGACACATTTTTGGTGATTGATTACGCAGAACAAGTTGCTATTTTCCTACAGTGTTTTGATACTTCTGTACCATCTTGGCCATCTTCCCTCACTCACTTGCAGCCTCACCCTCTCTTCTTTGATGTCTCTGTCTCCTTAAATTAAAAATAAACTTCATTGAGCCTAATGGCTTATTACATCAAGAGGGAAAAAATTCAAGCACAACAGCAATTACGTACATAATCTTTCACTGAAATGAACGTCTCCAAGATAAACACCAGTGAGCAAATATGGCCCGATAGCCTATAGCGAGCTCAAGTGTAAAGCAGTAGTGATGCTTTTATTGCCTCTGCATCACACTTCCCAGCAAATGTTTCCAAACAGCGTTTGAACACGGTATGAATGCACGGTTTTCTACAATAGTCCAGTACCTGAGTCATGAGATGAAGTCCTGAGCCCCAGCTTCTGGGGTTTGAAGTCCCATGACTGTGTCCCCTTAATTGCCACCAGAGAGCGCTGCTTTGGGTGGCTCTCCGAGACCACATACGCCCTATAATTAAAGGTCTACAGGAATGATTTTCAAACTTTATTATCTCATGGCGTAATGTTATCTCAACACGTATTACTAATTACTAAACCAATTACTAAAATCCTGTGGCACACCAAATATATATTTTGTTGCCAATCTCACAAAAAAATAGGTATAATTTTGATTCATTCACACTGTACAGCTATTGTTGTGTTGGCTGTTGTCATTTTTGTTACTTGACAATCTAAGGGGAAAGAGATCAGTGCCCCTGACTAAATAATCAGGTATTCCATGTTTTAAAAATTCTTGTAGCACAGGGGTTGAAAATTGATGATCTACAGTATGATAGATACGATGGCTAAAATTTTGGGAGAGGGTCATGTGACAAACTATGTAATATAATACATGTTTATAATTTTTTCAAGACATTATTTTGGAATGACCATTTGGAATGAAGTACTTACATGTCTGTAACATGTACATAGAAAGGATACAAGGAAAATATAGAAGAAAAACTTTATGTGCATCTAAATGTGCTTTCTGACACCTAATGAATAAATACTTCGTCTCATGTAAGTTAAGCATCCTAGGATTTCAGTATAAACTCATTTTGAAATTAATTTTATGGTGAGGCCAGCACACTTCCTTCAATGGCTTGGCTGTCCCTGGCACGCGCCCCCAGGCTTTTTGGTGTGTCTTCATCACAGAACCGCCTGTCGTCCCCAGGCCCGTGGAAGCGGACTCACCGGGCCCCATTCTCCTCTTTCCGCCATAACGTGAACTATTACATTCCTCTGCCTCGCTAGGAAAACCAGACTGCCAGTCAGTCTGCTTGCTTCTAATAGCTGTTGCTTGTTACAGGACTATAGATTTAAGCAGTTATGTTTAACATAATAAACCTCTTTGAGAACAAACTTTAGTTTCGTCATCCCACAAAGAAAATAATATTTTTCTCATCTTTAATACAATCCCAGCCTGCTGAAAACTCACTACAACCTAGAATGCACGATTTTTCAGAGCTGTCCTGCCTCTTTGTGGCATGTGGTGAGCGCCCAAAAACATTTGTCGGATGAGCGAAAGAATAAAGGATGGAATATTCTGTCTGGGTTGCCATTTCCTAAATTGCCTGACTAACTGCAAACAGGGGTGTGGTGAGAACTATAAATCTCCTACTCTCACATTGTCTCCTAGAATTTGTAAAATAAGTAATAATCTACAACTGCATCCTACACATTTGCAGTTTATGAGGAGTGGCTCCGGAGTGCTGACACGTTTAAATCAGACTAACGAATGATGACATCTAAGGTTCTGGCCACCCCGAAAATACCACGATCGGGGCCACAATGTCAACAACATACCCTCCGCAACTTCCCTACGCTTGCAGAGCTACACAGGGAGGATAGCCCTTGGTCTTCCTTCCTACAGGGACTCACGGAGAGGTTCATCGTACTGGAGCCATTGACCACCCCAGCCCTTTCTGGCTACATCGGTTTCTCCAGGTTCTGGGGAGGTATTTTGACTCTGAATTACATCACCATATGGTTTGCAGGGGGATCTGGAACGGAAGTAAGTAGCCTGTTTAGCCCTTTTCCTCCCTTGCCGTGTAGCCTATTCCCCTCCCGCTGCCGGCCGACCGTGCAGAGAGTACAGGGCTGTGTGAGCAGGAGACAGAACAAGTGTGTCCCAGCGCCCAAGACAGCTGATGGCTCTGGCCGGGAAGGACTACGCATCTGTTTAAACGGCTTTTGTGTAGCCGCTGGGTAAGCATTGGGTTGTTTGGGGGGTTCTTTTTCTTTTTTGGCATAAATTCAAAATGACTATTTAGTCCAAGTTAAAAGAGGAAATTTCCAGGTATACCCACTGCAAAACAAATAGGCTTCTTGCATGGTTTGTGATAAATGATTTAAATGTGTCTCTATCTCACTAGAGCTTCTGTGGGCAAAAATACCTAAAACTAAACACTAATAAATTTCCTTCTAGCATCTTGTTATTGTAAAGCACACTTCGGCAGAGTCGGGTTTAAAAAAATAAAAGTAGGAGATAGAAAGCTAGACTTTGCTGAGCTATAGCTCTGAACTCCATGACAATAAATAACCAATAAGTGTTTGAAGCATTCTGAACGTGGTATCCAGTAAGCTCCCCATGAGACAAACTATCTCCCTGTGTAGGGGTCAACAATCTCTCATTCTACCGAAAAGAATCTCTTTGATAATTATACTTCTAAATACTTCATATTCACAAGTAGTTTTGAATGCCTGCTTTAAAAGAAATAAACAATAAAGGCACTGTATTCATGAGAGTATCCCAGTTTCTTGAGGAAATAAGAATTATATATAAGAAACCATTAAAAAAGGAAACAAAGACGTTTTTAGTAAGTACATATAAGAAATAACATTCAAGGTAATTTAAAACCATCCTCCCATTTCTCATCACCAAATGTCCTGATTCTGCACCAAAAGACCCAGGGACTCGCCTGGACAAGACAAAACTCTCTTCGGTAGATATGGAGGGTGGCTGTGGGCTAGGACAGAAGAGCCATGTTAGTAAATAGCGTCCCGCCCTCACCAGTGTGGCTCAGTTGGTTATGTGTCTTCCTGCACAGCAAAGGGTCTGGGTTCTGTTCCCAGTCCAGGCACCTGCAAGAGGCAACCAATCAACGTTTCTCTCTCACATCGATGTTTCTCTCCCTCTCTTTCTCCCTCCCTCCTTCCCTCTCTCCCTCCCTCTCTCCCTCCCTTCCTCTCTCTCTAAAAATAAACAAAATCTTTAAAACTGAATAAAGGAGTGAATAAATGAATAGATGAATAAACACTGTGTCACTCTTTATGCACATTTGTGTAAGAAAGAGTGAACCAAAGGGACATCAGCATCATGGAATATGTTGTGGACATCTGAGCAGAACAAAATATTTAAGGATGTGGAACAGAAAAAATAGTGGGAAGATCAAGGAGAGGTGGGAGTGAGGAATTTTTAAAAATGGTGTTATTAGATAGTAACAATTGCCATTTATTGAGGAGTGTGCACTTATTAGTCCTCTAAGTAGGTTAGGCTTAACTATTGCCATAACTTTCAGAGTTTGGAATTCTTTACTTAAATTTAACTGAGGAAGAAACTAAAACTCCAGGGTGGAAGCAACCTATCCAAGGTTTCCCAGCTAGGATACAGCTCATAAGCTGGGGTTAAGATTCAATCAGACCCAACTGAATCTTAAAGTTTCTCCACTCTGCCAACAGTCTGTCCAGACTCACTCACACGGGCCTCAACCTGGTGAGATGCACACACACCTCAAACGCACAGACGGCCCAGTGAGAGATGCGGTGAAGCAAACCTCCAGCAAATGTTCTGTGAGGTCCCTGTCAGGATGAGGCACTGTGCTGCATACTAGACACACATGAGTGAGGACAGCGTTCAGCCCTGCCTGTCTCACGGGAGTCCTGAACCTGACCCGGGGCAGGTGGGTGCTAGGAACAGGGACTCCAGGCTCCACATCACCTCACGCATCACAGACCTGCTTTCCTTGAGATGTCAAAAGCAGCCACTGGAAGGTGAAGCTATACAAGGTGAGTTAAGATCACAAACAATACCAATTTTAAGCAGCTGGAACATACAGATGGCTAATAGACATATGAAAAGATGTTCAAGGTCACTAATCACCAGAGAAATGCAAATTAAAACCACAATGAGATACGACTTCAAAACTGTCAGAATGGCCATCATTACAATGGCAAATCTACAAACAACAGGTGCTGACCAGGATGGGGAGAAAGGGGAACCCTTTTGCACTATTGGTAAGAATGCAGATTGGTGCAGCTTCCACGAAAAATAGTATGGAGCGTCCTCAAAAAATTAAAAACGGAACTGTCTTCTGACTGAGCAATCCCACTTCTGGCAATATATCCAAAGAAACCCAAAGCACTAATCTGAAAGAATACATACACTCCTATGTTCATTGCAGCGTTATTTATGATTGCCAAGATTTGGAAGCAGCCCAAGTGTCCATCAGCAGATGAGTGGATAAGAAAAGCTGTGATACATTTACACAAAGGAATACTACTCAACCATAAAAAAAGAAAGTATAACCCTTTGCAACAGCATGGATGGACCTGGAGAACATTATGCTAAGTGAAATAAGCCAGTCAGAGAAAAGCAAATACCACACGATTTCACTCAAATGTGGAATCTAAAGAACAAAATTAACTAACAATCACAATAGAGACAGACTCATAGATAGAGAGCAGGTGGACAGCTCTGGAAGGAGAGGGTAGGGGGGAGGGATTGAGCAAACACTAGAAAGAAGTCCTGGATATGGACAACAGTGTGGTAATTGTGGGAGGGGGAGATGGGTAGTAACGGGAAAACATATGATAAAAAGTCAACCATTAAAAAATAAATAAATGAATGGACAAGAGATGGAGCAAAAGGTGTGACACAGAAATAGCAGAATGTAATAATAATGATGATAACAATCAAAATTTACCGAGTAATCACTAGGTGCCAAACATGCTTTTAAACACAACATAGCTTAATTCATTTAATATAAAAAGGATGAGAGCAATTTAAAAGCTAAAAGCAGGAAGACCCATTGTAGCAAACTGATTATCTTCTCAAATCTCCATCCAATTTTTTTTTACCAAATTTGTCGGGTGTGACATCAGTTAATGCAATTATATAAGATTCAAGGGTACAATTCTACAACACCTCATCTGCTATTTTTAACCTTAAAAAACTGCAGGTCTTGGTCTCAGTGTTCTTCAAGATCTACATATGACCTATACCAAAATTACCATTTTGGCAGACAATTTTCAGATTTGAGACGAATAACAATTTTTAAGAGATTAGGAAATTTCACGCAAGAGCCAATTCATTCATCGTCAGGACAATATATTGCAGCCAGCTGATGCAGTCAGGTCCTCAGGGACGTTACCTTTTCCAAGCCACAACCTGTTCTAGTTAGAATGGAGTTGTCCTTCTGAATGATTATTTCTCCCGTCCAAGCCTGTGCTAGGTGGTAATTTATATGTCTTTTTAATATTCAAAATAAAACATTGACTTCTCTGCATTTATGCCTGACATCTAAACTGTATGTCCTGCTTCGCAGTCAAGAGTATAGGATGCCAGTGTTTCAGGACCCTCAGTGACCCTAGGTGACACAGAACGCCAGCAGGTCACATCAGACCACTCAGTGGGAAAATGGCACAAGATGTGAGCAGACTCTTAACAAAGGGCAACATCCCAATGGCTTATAAACATATGAGGAAATATTCAGCTCCATTAGTAGTTGGGGAAATAGAAAATAAAACCATTGTAAGATACTGCCTCACACCCACTGAGATGGCTAAAATGAAAGAGTGTCAATATATATATACCTCAAAAGGACATCTTACAGAAATTCCCATAGCAGCACTATTTATAAAAGCCATCATAAGCAAATCAACAGTAAATTCTGGTAAGGTTGTGGAAAAAAGGGAACCCCAGTGCACTATTGTTGGAAATGCAGACTGGTGCGGCCATGATGGAAAACAGTATGGAATTTCCTCAGAAAAACTAAAAATGGAACTTCCTTTTGACCCAGCAATTCCATTGCTGGGATTATACCCTAAGAATCCTGAAACCCCAATTCAAAAGAACCTATGCACTCCTATGTTCATAGCAGCACAATTTACAATAGCCAAGTGCTCAAAGCAACCTAGGTGCCCATCAGTAAATGAGTGGATAAAAAACTGTGGTACATTTACACAATGGAATACTATGCAGCAGAAAGAAAAAAGGAGCTCCTACCCTTCACGACAGCATGGATGGAACTGGAGAGCGTTGTGCTAAGTGAAATAAGCCAGGTAATGAAAGACAAATACCATATGATCTCACCTATAAGTGGAACCTAGTCAAAAAAAAAAAACAAACAAGCAAGCAAAATATAACCAGAGATGTGGAAATAAAGAACAAACTGACAGTAACCAAAGGAGAGGGGTAGAGGGAGGGCAATAATGGGTGAAAGAAGGCGAAAGGTCATCAAGGAACATATATAAAAGACCCATGGACAAAGCCAAATCGGGGAAAGAGTTAAGGTGGGAGGTGAGGGTGGCCGGGGAGGGGAAAAGTGGTGGTGGGAAAATGGAGACAACTGTATTTGAATAATAATAAAAAGAAAAACAAGCCAATAGCTGGAAACCACCCATACGTCCACCAACAACAAATGCACAAACAAGTTGCATTATATTCATATAATGGAAAACTATACCACAGTGAAAATTAGTGATTTAAAACTACACTCAAAAATTTGAATGAACCTCAGAAACATAACATTGAGAGAAAGAAGTCAGACACAGAAGGCTATGTAGTCCCTGACTCCTTTCATGGAAAGTTCACACAAGCAAAACTAATATATATCACCTGAGGGAATGGTGGGCGCTGGGAGGAGGGAGGAAAGGAGGGGAAATTGGGACAACTGTAATAGAATAATCAATAAAGTATAATTTTTTAAAAAGAAATGAGTATGGTTATCTTGGGAAGGTAGACCATAACTACAAGGAGGCACAGCAAGGGCTTCTCAGGGCTGCAGATAATCTGTTTTTAATGACCTAGGGGCTTGTCACACAGGTGTGTTTCCTCTGCAAAACAGTCACTGAGACTTATATTTATTATTTGTGCATGTATGTTGCTTTTTGCATAGAGGTTATATTTTATTAAAACTACCCAACAAGCAGGAGGTGGGCAGAGATGTGGGAATATGGTACATGAATATATATTTCTGTCATCAGCAAAACTGTGCTGATATCAATGCCTCTAAATAAGTTCCACGTCGTAAATTCCTCTTAGAATATGTCATAAGAAAAATGTTTATCTCTCCTGAAAACCTTTATGCTTCATTTATTAGGAAGCTCAGAGCTGACCTGAACACTTCAATGTAATTGTTTTCAGCCAAAGTTTTGCACCATTTCTAACTCTCCAACTCAATATTCATTTTATTGTCCTTTAATCTATTTTTTAATTATTCCATCATTCTTATGACTATTTAAGGAGCTAACATCCTCAAAACCTTTCTGGAATTTATAAAGGTATAAAAATTCATGCTTGAAAATAGTAAGAATAGACTACTGATCAAATATAGCCTCCAAAATTATGAGATAAATTTATAGGTAGATATTTTATTTAACTTTTAGTAAACTCTTTATAAATTTTCCTATAATATAATAATTTTAAGTAAAAATCTACTAATCATAAATCCAAGTGAGTATTTTTAGTATGTTAATGCAAATATTAAATCTAAGTAGATGATACCAACATAGTCATTTTACTGGGCTATCTCATAGCAAGCAGATCCTTTATTGGATACAGAAGAACGGAAAGTTTACATCATCTTCATCATGAAAAGCTCTTTATAAAACCCACAAAGACACCCTTCGAACCAGAGGAAATGTAGTACAACAAAAGAACCTGCATGTATAAAGGACACACGGACAAAGCCAAAGTGGGGCAGGATCAAGGGTGAGAGGTGGGGATGGTTGGGAAGGGGGGGAAATGGGGACAACTGTACTTGAACAACAACAACAACAAAAGAACCTGAATGCACTGTCTGGTTCACTCATTATATGAAAAATAAAAACAAACAGAACAACGCTACTGGTGGCAAACCAATGAAGATGTTATTTAATGAGTTTCCTATAAACTACAAATAAAGGAAAATAGGGAAGAAATGATGTGGAACAGAGATATGTATAATATGAACAAACCTTGTTTTCCTAATGTTTGTAAAAAAGCAAATGTCAAATTGTGTAACTAATAAAAATAAATGAACATCAAATATTTGGAAAAAGGGTTGTTTCACAAAGAATATCCAAGTTAACTTTCAAGTATTAATAACCTGAGCTTCCCAAAGGGGTTGTTTGTTAGGTTGATGTTGTTATTGTTATTTAAAAAGTGGTATGACATACTTTCTCCATTAAGCAAAACAATCTTATGTTTCCATATCCTGTCCTTTCTGGTAAATATCCCACCAAATTCCATGAATGACCCTTTTTTATTCCCTTAACTTGGTAGATTGGGTTTCTTTTTTCTATTTTCCCTTCTCTTGCTCACTAAATAATATTTCTAAAATTACAGTAAGTACATAATAACAGTCAACCATACTGAGTGGCAGCTGTAGGTCAGGCATGCTTCCAAATCATTACATGTAATTATTTACTTGATCCTCAGAATAACCTGATGGGTGGGTGCTGTCGTCACCCCCATTGTAGAGATGAAAAAACACAGGCACAGAGGGTTTATGTTCTATCCCAAGGTTAACCCAGCTGACGTGCTAACTATCAAATCCAGTGACAAGAATGCCATGCAGGTTAATCATTCACCATACCATGAAATGAGCATGTGAAGTACACAAATTCAAAGATTACATCTATAAAGATAGTTTCCAACAAGATCACATTATTTAATTCAGAGTTATCTTCTTCCAAATTACCAGTATTCACATAATAACAATTTACACTGAAATTAATACAGAAGTCATCCCTAACTATGTTGATACCTTGGAAGAGAATTCAGGCATTTCGTTTTGAAGACTACATCAACTGAAAGGTTTCCCTTAAGTAAGGGTGAATATGATCAAACTAATATTGTGAAGTGTCAAGTCCAACATCAGAAGAGACTGAGAAACATCGTCAAGTATCCTTAGAAACCAACTTGCTCTGCAAGGGTCTCCCCATCAAAGGAATCAGTGGTAGTTTGTTGGTAATCAAATGAGTAGACAAATAGTATAAAATCAGGTAGGTCCTCCGTCTAAAAAAGAAGAAATACAGACTGTCTGAACATCACTCTTAGAATTCCTCTTCTTCACAATCAGAATTTTTTATTGCACATGGTCCTTTTTGAAATAACCTTACTAAAGAAGATGGTCAAGGTAACATTAGCAGATCTTCAGGAAGAGATTGGATGAAGCTTGGAAGAAATGATGGGGGACATATCCTGCGAAATAGAGACCGTAGCAAGAGGTGATGGTGTGTACAGGGTATACACACAAAGACAAATAGTGAGAAAGAAAAGCAAAACATTACAAGGTTGAGCAATTCACTTTAAAAAGAGAATAGTTTAACTTTTAATTAAAATAATAAAAATGGTGAAGTAAAATACAAGTTTAGAAGAAATAATTTGTGAAACATATACCTAAAAAGTATTACTATATTGTTTGATAATAACTTACAAATGCACACTGTAAACCTAGAGTAACCAATAAGTAAACAAAACAAAGAGGTCATGGAAGAGATAAAATGCAACACTAAAAATAAACTCAATACATAAAAAGAAAATAAAAGAGGAAAGAAGAGGCAAATGAACAAGCAACGTATAAAACAAAAGAAAAAATAAGAACATAGCAGATTTAAAGCCAAGAATATAAAAAATTAGATTAAAAGTAAATGGTTTGAATATTTGCATTTAATAAGAATGACTGTCTCTGTTCAGAGACAGTAAGATCACATACATCAGCAACCACAAGTAACTCACACGAACTGTCAGTGCGAGTAAGGGAAGTCACCCAGGTGGCAGGATGCCAGGGCGATCTAGGAAAATCTGTTGTATTTTAAACGTATATATTTAGCATCTACAGGCCTGAAATATTTAGGGATACAGTTTTGAAAACATGTGCAAGACCTGTCCACTGAAAGCTACAAAACATTACTGAGAGAACTTAAAGAAGACCTGACTACACGGAGAGATGCACCATGATCATGAATGAAAACACCCAAGATTGTCAAGATGCCAGTTCACCAACTGACCTGTAAATTCAGCACAATATCATTCAAAATTCCAGGAGGGTTGTGTTTTTAGGGTTTTCCCTTGTTGTTGTCATTTGGTTATTTGTTTCAGTTGGGTTTTTTCCAATAGTAATCAAAACTTGATTTTAGAATTCATATGGAAATACAATGTACCTGGATTAATGAAAAAAAATTTTAAATAAAAATAAAGATTTACATGATCTGATTTCAAGACTTACTATTAAGTTACAGTATTATAGCAATGTAGTGTTAGCACAAAGATAGAAAAGTTGATCACTAAACAAAATAAAGAGTTCAGAAATGACCCACAAAAAGAGATTAGTGGATTTTCAAACAACATACCGAAATAATTCAATGGGAGGAAGGTAGTCTTCAACAAATGATGCTAAAACAACTGGATATCCATATTTTTTTACAAAAAACAATCTTAGCCCTTATTTACCTCCTCACATACATAAAAATTAGGTTTAAAACAATGGATCATAGACCTAAACATAAATGTCCAAAATGTAAAACTTCTAAAATAACACATAAATTAAAATATTCTTAAACACTTTGTTTATTGTTGCCGACCACCGGCCAGCAGTGACCGCAAACGTTGTAGATGCTCGCAAGTCATGAGAGAAACATACACACGGACTACCTAGTCCGGTGGAGGAATAGGGACCGCACGGCTACCCTCTCAAGGGGAGGGTGCCTCCGAGTGGCCTGGCCACTCTCTCAAAGGAGAGCGCCCGAGCTGCCGCCTCAATAGGCTTTTTATTAGGTAGTGCTGGGTAGGTGAGCAGATACAGAATGTGGATTCATCGTCTAGCAGAGAAGATCAAAACAGGTAGATAATTTACATAGAGTTCAAAAGTCTCACCCTGAGTTTTGGGGCTGGTATCACCTAACAGGTACAGGATTAGTCTAGTTTCCTGCCAGAGCCTACACATCAAGAGCATCCTAGCAAGCAGGTCTCACAGGCTTTTACATATCTTATGCCCCAGGTCCAATTTACCCCAGGTGTCCCTGACTCTAATCTGAGCCTCACCACCCCTGCTATTTCCTGCTATTTCTGCAGGCCCTGAGTCGGGCGGAGGAGACAAAGGCAGCCAGGAGACTTGGATTTCTCACATCCAGAACAAGGACTCAGGCTATTGTCAAAGCCGAGGGGGCAGGGGTGATGTCGCTCACTCCCTCACTTCCACAGCCCCGAGTCTCTTTCCTGATGGCTTATTCCCACGTGATTGTGTCTGTCTTAGGTCCATTCTTTCCAGAGAATGGTTGACCGTCATTGACTATCCGACCAAGCTGAAGGGAAAAGCAGAGCAGGCAGTGCCCATGTTCAGGGAAATAAGTTTTGTCTCCTTAGGCCTCCCAGTTCTGGGAGGTTTCTCACTCAGCCTTAGCCACGGGGGTTACGGCTCCTGAAACCAGGCAGGGCGGACACCACAGTTAATCAAAGATTTCTTAAACAAAACAAAATGTTCACACACATACAAATGAAATGTTCACAAGTGAATGATAAAGATAAAGAGCAATAAATTAAACTTTATCAAATTAAAAAAATTGTATTCTTGAAAATATGCCTTTAAGAATATGAGCAAAAAGTAAAAAGGACTCATTGACATGGACAACAGTATGGTGATTGCAGGGTGAGGGGTGGAAAGGAGGCATAAGGGGACTAACTGGTAATGGAAAAAAATAACAATAAAAATCATAAGAAGAAAAAAAAGAAAATGAAAAGGCAAGCCACAAATGGGAAAAAAATATTCCCAATTTTTCTGACAAAGGATATTTCTCCAGAACACAAAAAGAACTCTTGAAACTCAATAATAAAAAGACAGTCTATTTTTTAATTTGGCAAAAGATGAACAAACTCATCATTAGACAATATACACAAATGGCCAATAACCATATAAAAAGATACTTCATTATCATTGGTCTTCCATAAAATATAAACTTACAATGAGCTTGCATTAGACGCTCATAGAAGGTTAAAATCAAAAAGGGTGATAACAAGTGACAGCAAGGAAATGGGGCACCTGGAACTCTCACAGGTGGATGATGAAATGTAGAATGGTGGTGTATTTACTTTGGAGAACATTTTGGCAGTTTTGTATAAGGCGAAACATTTACCATGTGCATGAAACACGCTACCCCTACATATTCACCAAGAGAAATGGAAGCATATATATACCAAGAGACTTAACACAAATATTCATATCAGCCCAAATCTGGAAGCAATCCAAATGCCCAACAACATGTGAACAGGTAAATAAAAGGTGGTCTGTTCTCACAATGGAATACTATTCCACCATTAAGGAAACAGACTACTGATACACATAATGAGTATAAATCTCAAAAACAAAGTGCTTATTAGCAAAAGAAGAAACAAGAGTTCATACTGTAGAATTTTGGTTTAATGAAGTTGTAAAGGAAGCAAATGTAATCGATAGGGTTACACAGCAGGTCACCTAGTGTTACCTAGCAGTTGTCTAGGTCCAGTGGAGCAGTGACTGACCACAAAGGGTATGAGAAAAAAATTTGGAAATGGGAAGACTATATTTTCAGTGGAGTGGTGGTTACACAGGCAGGTGTATGGTCAAATTCATCTGAATGCACATGTAACATTAGTTCAATCTATTATACAGGGTCTGGCATACATGCGGCCGGCTTGAGTGTGGTTGGTGGGGTATGTGCATGTCTCACATGAGCGGGACAGCAATTTGAACATTTCACCTAAAATGCCATATGGTGTGATTGTTACATTATAGAATTACGTGTTTATGATTTTGTAATACAAGATTTTGTAGTAAAAAGGGGCATTATTTGTGCCAGACCCTGTGTGTATGTATCAATAAAGTTGATTTAAAAGGAAAATATGTATCACATATGTAAATGGTAAAATAAACAGGGATGAATCTGGGTATTAACTCAGCCCAGATAATCTCACTGAAATCATTCACCATCCACTTAATCAACATTGTAATTTGTATATGTCAATTTGATTAAGCTGAAATTATTTTCACAGAAATCTTTTGACTATATGGTCCCGAGTTAGAATTGGCAAAAAGAGGAACTTGTATGAGACCTGGAAGCCACAAGCGACGCAGCAGCCTTACATTCTAAAGGTC
>CM052540.1:186913027-186945561 GCA_028533065.1 Trachops cirrhosus | reverse complement strand
CTGTGGTTAGTTGTAGTGATGGACTCAGATTCTGCAACTTGGAATGGGTTCTAAATTGTCTTTGTTCCCTTCCCTCCGCATCCAGCTCCTCTTGCCAACTGCAGGCACTGGTGAGTGCTAATGGCTCAGGTGCACCACCAGACACTCGGCGTGGGACCACAGAGACGGACTCCATAGCAGCGCCATCCCCTCCTCCCCACATACTTTTGCCTTTCCTTTGCTACATGACTTAGGCATCTGGACATGTTTGATTTCCAACACGATTTCTACAGTGATCATCCAACTTCTCTCCTTGACCTTAATTCCTCAACTCTTCTTACAAGTGTATGTAAGGTCCAATTCCTATAATGAATCTATTATGACAGGTTGGCACAATTTTTCTGTAAAAGGTCAGAGAGCAAATAACTTCAGGCTTTTTAAGTCAGGAAGCAAAATAGAGGATATTATTTATGTACTCATGTAGCAAGAAACAAATGTCCACAAATATTTATTGATGAAATTCAATATAAAATAATCATAATTGAGTATAATTTTTATAATACAAATCTACTAATTAGAAGAATAAAATTTCTTTTTTCTGGTGGGGAATAACTATTTTCAATCGGGATTCAAAATTAGTGTTCCCTATCCCCTGAACACATAATATTTTTTTTATTATTTTACTGTTGTTCAAGTTCATTTGTCTGCATTTTCCCCCCACCACTCCCCCCTCACCACTTCCCCCCACCCCCAACATCTCCCCTCCCTCTCCTGATTCCATCCCCCCTTGGTTTTTTTGCCCATGTGTCCTTTATAGTTTGAACACATAATATTAGTTGAGCATATTCATCAGGCATTTGTAAGAATATATTTGATTCTTGTCTCAATATCTGCCCTTTAGCATGTTGTTAAATTGCAGATTAATTACTTTCAATTAAGGAACAGGTGGAAGCCCCACAATTGCTGGGTTAAATGGAATTTGAAATATGAAAATTTTTTTGCATTCACATCAAAAAGGTGTTTGCTGGGAATTAAAGAAAATATTTGTGAAACACATATCTAATAAGGAAATATTTAAAATATATAAAGAATTCCTACACTCAAAAACAGAAAACCTTAATCCCAATTTAAAAATGAGCAAAAGTTTAAATAAATATATCTGCTAAGAAGATATGCAAAAGACCAATAAACACATAAAAAGATTCAGCATCACTAACCATTAGGGAAATTCATATCAAAATAACAGTAAGATACCACTTCACACCCTTTAGGATGTGAAGCTAATTAGGAAACTAATTTCTAAAGCTATGCAGTGTGCAGAAATACTGATTGAGGTCAGTTCTTCAGAAAAGTTTCACTGTCCTCTTGAGCTCAAAAAAAGTCATAATAAACTTTTAGCACTGCTAAGCTATTACATGGTTCTGTGCTAGGACAAGTTAGAATACCCAGCTTCTACTTCAGACAAAAACTCATGAACTGTTATGGTTGAGTCTATAAAAGCTACTGACATTTACCATTGATGACACAGGTTCAAAACCCTATGATAAACTCAAGAAATTTCAAGAAGTGCCTCTGGGAAATATTAGAATAAATAAGCAGAGACTTTAAACACCTCATGTTTTCATAAGCTGTGTCTGCTTGACCAGCTAAGTCTTTCTCTGCTCCACACACATCGCATCACTATCAGTAGTGACACATAAGAGCAGGTTCCCCCGCAGGTTGTACTAAATTAGTGTTGTCTTCACTTCTTTCACAGCACTGTCACCTGTAGTTGTTCCACACAGCCCATTCTTTGGGGCTAACCCTTCCGTCAATGCAGACTTGGCACTGACTCCAAATAAACAACAACCGAGCAGTATCAGTAACATGTATTGATTCATTAAGAGCCAAAGAAAAACACTCAAAATCCTTTGCTTTGTTTCTGAACTGACTATTGACATTGCTCCCATTGTCTTTAATTCTTCGAGCAACTGTTCTCTCAAGAAAGGTCATAGTCTTAAGCAAGTTTATTTTTTCCTGAATGCATTTCTTCGGTTGCTGCAGTGAAGTACGATGTAATTAACTCACTATCGTTAAACAGCGTTCCTCCCTTTGCTAACAGATAAGACACCCAGAGAATGACTTCAGTTGTAGTCCCATTTTTATTTTTTATTTTTCTGCAGATATTCTGTGATGAGTATTGAATCTTTCTGGTTTTTGCATTCCAATGTGGTAGAATATTGAAATAAATATTCAGCTGAGAAAGGCTGACATACACTGTGTCACAGCTATATTGTTATTGCACAAAAAGACGCTACTTTGCCATCTCCTTGCATAACGAAATAATTCACTGACCACTGTGTCATGAAAGAGCAACATTCAAAGTCTACTTTTCTTGGTTTGACACAATAGGTCGGCACTACTGCAATAAAAATGTATTACAGTTTTTCCTAATGCTAGTGTCTGGCAATGTGCCTGGCACTTGAAGCACAGTTGCAATAAGACAGCACCGCGGCCACTTACAGAGTGCCAGCCAGCGGGGCAAGATGGCAGTCACTGACAACACGCACATGACGAATGTGGCTGGGCTCCGGTGAGATTCTATTTATGGAGACTAAAAGTTGGGTATAACCTAATATCTATATCATCAAACATTATTCTTTTGATATTTGCACTATTTAAAAATGTAAAAGGCCCTATTAGCTTAAAAGTTGTGCAAAATAGGCAGCGGGTCGGATTGGTCCAGTGGGTCATCATTTGCTGACTGATTCCAGAACTCACAATGGTTGTAGCTCACTGACTGAACTTCGACTGAAACAAATATAGTCTATGCTAGGTGTGTGTCAGGCCCGTGCCAGGCAGAGATGCTAAATGAACATGACAATCTCTGTCCCCCAAAGGTCCATATGCATTCAATATTGCTTCAATTGTAGCAAATGGATTGAAGCAATTTAATACATCACTTTAGTAAAAATTTAACAAGTATTTTCCTATCATCTACTATGCACTTCACACAGGATTGCCTGAGATACTAGCAGCTCTACTCGTTAAGGCCTACCCAACCTTGTCTGGGAAATAAGACATGACGGTATTAGTTATATATTGCTGTGTAACAAATCACCACAAACTAAGCCACTTAAAACAACCTGTATTTACTATCTCACACTTTCTAGGGGTCATAAGTCTAGTCTTGGTTTAAGCGGGTCTTTTGATTAGGGTCACCCAAGGACAATCAAGTTGTCATCCAGACTTCCTTCTCATCTGGAAGCTCAGCAGGGGAAAAATCCATTTCCAGGCTCACTCAGCTGTTGGCAGAATTCATTTCCTCGTAGCAAGGGGGGTAGGGTACTAAGTGCTCCTCTGTCTTCTAGAGATCTCCCTCCACTCTCAAAGGCTACCTACCCTCAGCTTTGTGACTCCCAACACAGCCACTCACTTCCTTCATGTAAGCTAAGGACAGTCTCTAGAGGAAGTCTGCAAGCCAGATGGAGCTTGATACATTACACAACCCCAGGCAGCTCAATCGGTTAGAGCATCGTCCAGATACACCTAGGTCTCAGGTTCCATGTCTGGTCAGTGCACATACAAGAAACAACAAATGAATACATAAATAAGTGGCACCACAAACCTCTGTTTCTCTCCCTCTGTTTCTCTCTCTCTCTCCCCCTCTCAAATCAATAAATAAATATAATCAAGGGAGTAACATCTGTCACCTTTGTCCTATTCTATTTGTAACAAGACACAGTTTCCACCCAAACTCAAAAGGAGGAAATTATCCACGGATGAGGACATCAGGAGACATCTATCGTGGGGGGGCGCTGCAATCTGTACAGGCCAACGAGGGATACAATAAATATATGATCAAAAGAGAAATAGCATGATATAGACCATTGATTTTCTAAGCACCTAAATGATAGAGAGTACAGTATGGACATAAATTACTGAGTAAGGCCCCATGGTGAAAAAAAAGGTCTCAGCTTGTCTTTTTTTTTTTTTAATCATTGTTCAAGTACAGTTTTCTGTCCTTTACTCTCATTCCAGCCCACCCACCCATCCCTCCCCTCCTTCCTCCCCTTTCCAACCCCCCTAGTTTTTGTCCATGTGTCCTTTATATTTGTTCCTGTAAACCCTTCCCATTCTCCCCTGAAATTCCCTCCCCTCTCTCCTCTGGTCACTGCCAGTGATCAGCTTGTCTCTGAAAATGATATAGGCTGAAGCACTCAGAAAATTCTGTGGGAAATGACACCATTCCTGATAATGCAGTAATAGACACATAATGGGATGTTTGCAGCAAAATGGAGACTCACCAGAACTCCCTGACCCTGTTCAAAACAACTTTGTGTCATTATCAGATTTTTTCGAATGTTGAAAATGTGATATGCTACCAGTATTTAAAATCCAGAATAAAATCAGCTTTCCCCGAGACAAGCCCGATACAAAACTCAATATCAACTACAAAAGGAAAGTAATCATTGTGTCTATTCCAGTGCTGCCTTACTTCATCTAAATAATTTGATAAATTATGTTAACTGTATTCACCATTCCATTTAGTAAATACAAAAGGAGAGAGGGGAAGGAGTGGGAGGACAAAGGGAGATGGTGTCTATTTCTCCAGCATTCCTACAGAATACTTACTTGCTGCAGAAAATGGGTCCAAATATGGAGACCAATCAACCATTAGCACGGACTATGCAATGCAAGTGACGATGCAATGCATGTCGACAAATCTGTACAGTCAACAGAAGCAGTTTCATAACTAAAGGAAGTGGTGGGCATTGCTGGCTTCTCATACTCAAATGTTATTTTTGAATCACTCTAACTTTCTTATTTAAACATTCTTTTCTCCCCAATTAGCCAAGAGATTCCTTCTCAGTGAGCACAGACCACATGGAAAGTTACAGTTTTTGAGTTCCTTCCATTTCCGAGTTCTCAGGGAGCCAAACAGACTACATGCTTCAGATCCAGAAATGTAACTTAAAAAATTTCTATCTGGGTTAAGAAAAAGCATGGAGATTTCCTTCCCCAAAGGTAATTCTAGAAGATCTATGAGGATTCATACATGCCAATTCTATGTTCCCAAACACTGATCAAATGATCCAAAATGCTAGATATATTTATGTATAGACTTGATTTCACCAATAATTACATTAAGCTTAAGATAATCATGAATGAAATAGACATATGAGATAAAGAAAGAGATAGAAATAAAATATGGTCTATAAAAAACTGGAATTATCTGTAATAACACATGCAACAATACCATTTGACTCCCAGATGTGGGTTCCGGGGAAAGATGTGTTGCTGAGCCCACGAAGGAAAAAGCTGTATGGCAAACACGTGGCTTGTTCTGAGTCGGAATTCCAGACTATTTGGATCTACATACAAAGGCTGTTCCAAATAACAGACACTTTGACCGCTATATACATCACTGATAATATGTAATAAAAAATCCCTTGAGTTATTGCTTATGCTAAAGATTATTTGGCTAACACTGTGATTCATTTTATAACATGTGCTCTCAGTACAAACTCATATCTTGATTTCCTTATTACTAATAATTGTAGAACAATTTTCCTTATTGTAGAAATTTGATTCCTCAGCCTCGTCTTTATCTCTATCATGTCTTCATCCATCTATTCCATCAGACACCAAATTTCTGATTATTTCCCTTCTTTTCCAGGTCCTCCGGCTCCCCACTTGGTTCAGAGCCTTACCACCTCACACAGGGCCTATTACAACTGTCATCTCAATGGCTCGTTCTGCCCGATTTTTCTCCGTCATGTTCTATCATAACATTGCTACTAGGATCGACCACTTCCTGGCTTACCAGAGGCCTATTAAAAAGTTCATATTCCTTGTCTTTACTTCAGGGGCCTCTGAGTTATCCTTCAGGATTCCTGCAAGCCCACTGAGCCCATGGTTCACCACGCTGATCTTTCTCCTTCCGCCACTCCATTTTAACTTACGTTGCTTTCTTCTCCTGGGCACCCTGTCCACATCCCTTCACTCAACAACACGTCTCCCATTAAAATTTCCACAGACAGGTCATCATTCTTTTTCTGAGTGCAAATGGTATTCTGAACCAATCACATTTTTTATCAAACAGTAACCGTATCCTACTGTTAAATATATATATAATTACTCTTGAATAATCTTATCTCTCTTACCATGTACAAGCATACATGGCTTATTCACATTGTACTCATAAATAGATTTTGAACAAAAAAGTTCTTAAAATTACTTGTTGAATGAATGCAATCGAGTAATCTTCAAAAACCAAACAACATATATTATTATAATTTAACCAATAAGTGTAACTAACAGACTCTATACAGGAAAATATTTCCTCTGAAAGTATTTGATTCTAAAAGTTTATACAGAATTAAAACAAATGATTGGCTATGAATTAATAAACTCAAAGCCACGTTAACAACAACAGAAGTGACGGCATTAACAGTGAACCTGAAGTAGATAAGGACAACCCGGGAGGAACCTCACCTGAGCTCGCCTGCAAACACCCACACAGACCACAAACTCCACTCAGTCAAAGTTTCACATTTTGTAAGAGAGTGGAGGTTTAAAACAGAATGGGGGAAAAGGTACAGGGAATAAGAAGCATAAACAGTAGGTGCAAAATAGACAATGGGAGGCTAAGAATAGTACAGGAAATGTAGAAGCCAAAGAATTTATATGTACAACCCATGGACATGAACTAAGAGGGGGGGGGAATGCAGGTGAGAGGGGGTGCAGGGTAGAGAGGAATAAAGGGGGGAAATGGTACAACTGTAATAGCATAATCAATAAAATATATTTAAAAGAAAAAATGTGACTTCAGAGGTTTTCAGTCTAATGCTATATACCTGAAACTAATTCAAAACAATACTAGTAAACTCTAATTGGAAAATAAAATCAAAAACATCTAAATAAGAAGGTATCACATCACCATCTGAAAAAAAAATGTTTTCAAACTAACAATTATAGCCTCCAATTATTTAGTAGCTATTATGTGACTAGAGAAAATAGCATTTTTACATGCTTGCTATATCCCTGGGACGTAGCTGCTCATTCAAGCATTCACTCAATAACTGAACTACGTATTGAGCACTGACTTCATACCCGCCATTCTTCTAGGTACCAGGAACGCTGTGGCGAGCGAGGTGGACAAGCTTTCTGCCCTACATAGTTCAGCCTCCAGTGGAAGGGTCTCAGTAAACAAGTACACAAATCGGTAAGTTAGGGAATTTTAGATAGTGTCAAATTCCACACGGGCACTAGAAGAGGCTAATGGAAGAAAGAGCATCTCAAGAACAACATTAAGTTGGGTGATCAGGAAGTTACTTGGAGATGATGGCCTTCGAACTAAGAGTTAAATGACCACAAGGAGTCAGGTCCACGAAGACCTGAGGCGAGAGGATTCCAGGTGCAGGGAGTGATGCACGCAGGGCAAAGGAGAAGGAGTTCAAATGACAAGGAAGGACCTTTACCAGTTCAAGGAGGAAGAGCGCCAGTGAGACCGGAGTGTTGGGGGCGAAGGGAGACGGAGGAAACAGCCCTGGAGGGAGAGGAGCGCCCCGCAGTCAGTCAGCTCTTTGTTTTGACCACACGAGACCTTTAGATTTTATGTGAACTGCAATGCAAAGCAAGGGTATAAGTCCGCAAGGGTACGATGTGACCCGATGTATACTGTGAAAGAAACTATGTCGCATCATATTGTTTAAGCAAGTCTTTTCCTGGGTATAAAAATAGAATTACAATGAATTCCATCCCTGGCTTGGATTTATACAGCAGCTTCCTCCCATAGAAACTCATCTTATTTGGAAACCACCCTCTATTTATTCTCCCAGCATAGGCACTGTTACTCATTTAACAGCGAGAGACTGAGACGTGGTAAAATGAATTCATTTTCCATTCTCTTCATGTAACGATGACCATCACCATGGAAAATGCACGCCAGTAGCAAGTCTGAGGCTGCTGTTTCATCAGGGCAAGTGTCTTGTCTGGCTGATTTCATTGAACACTCTTCCTCATCCTTCATTTCGGACAGGAAAACTTTTCTGAGTGCTTCTGGAAGACAAAAATGGTGCTTGCCAAATTACAAGAGACAAGCAGTCCCACTTTAAATGATGACTGATATGAGTGTTATGAGTCACTAAGCTCCAAATTAACTCAATTTAGCCACTTGAACTATTCAGTCATATCCTAACAACACATGGTAGGGAATGAGTGTCTTGCTGCTTTTAGGAAATGGAATTCATAAATAAAAATAAGATGGTATTTGGGGTGCTTTACTGATTGCACAGTGCAGACAAGTCAAATAAACACCACCTTCCAGTTGTTCAGCCCAGAGATCAGAAGCTTAAAAGAAGTCAATCTTGACAGTCGACCCATTAACCTCTGCCTCTCCATTATCGTGTGTTAGACTTTCAGAGAAACTTCTGTGTAGTTGCAGCTTCTTAAACCTCGTAATCTCGAGAAGAGCTCAGAGGACTTGACATGCCTTAGGAGCTGTTAAAGTGGGGTTAGGAGATTTAATGAAAATTTAAAAGATCATAGAAACTTCTTTGCAGGCCAGTGAATGTTTTTTCCCTTTATCTTTCTGCAGGCGCTTTGTTGCATAATAACATTTAAGGGGGTGGGGGCAGCTGCCGTGACATCACTCAAAACTATGACTTCTTTGAATGTTTTCTTTGAAAACTGTAAGGGCAATAAAGTGTTGGTGGAAGAATCCCTGGTTGTTGCTTCGCAGCAAGAGGTTGCCCTGGTAGGTCCCATTGCAGACTAGACAGACATTCTGCTCGTAAATTCAAAGGGTAATAATAGCAGCTTCCTGCTGTCACTGGTCTTGGCTACGTCACCTGCCCTTCTTGATCTCTTTAACCTTGTCCACATCTCTGCCTATGGTCCCTTAATCAATTTTTTCCAATTAAACTATTTTGACCGTGATAGCTATTTGCTGCTGGGATCCTGACTGATGCCGTACATGACCTTTAGTCAAAGACAGGCCTGGATCCCTTTGCCCTCACTGTCCTTGCTATTATCATTTTGTCACACTAATTCTGGAGATCTAAAACTGGTTTTCAGAATTCTGAGACCAACTAGTATTTCGTGAGCATCTACTATGTGCCCAAAACTGTGCTAGGAACTGGAAAGACGGAAATGTAGAAGATAGTGCTCCCACTCTCAAGGGTCTCACATTCTACTCAGGTGCTATGGCTTCTCTAAGCTCCGGGCCTCCAACAAGCCTTCCCAGAGGCGTTCCTCCCGGGTAAAGCCGGCCTGTCTGTGAAGCAGAGAAATGCGGAAGGCTGGCTCCGAAACGATCGACCGTCCAGACACTGCAAATCGCTGGCCTCCGGAGAGCACGGCAGGCATCCCCGTACATGAGGATGAGCAGTAGCAACACAAGACTGGGGATTTCGTTGAAACCAGGTAATAGAAGATGTTGTACGCCATACTGACTAATTTATTTGGGTATAATTTCATAGGAAAAAGTAGGTCTTGGAGAGTGAAAGAATCAGATCTAAATTTTAAAAGTATTACACTGGAGCAATAAACCAGTGAACTGAAGTGCACTAAAAGAAGAGGAAAGACGACCAGGCATAAGATTAAAACAGCCCCAGAAAAAGATGGAAATAGTGAGCGCCAAAAGAAAGAAGCAAACACGAAAGATGGCAGAAACTGAGAAACAAATGGAGATAGCACATTAATTCCAACAGTAATACGGAGGGACAAAAAAAGTTTGCTCAGATTCTGTGGGTTACATAATTGTTAATCCAGATATTTTGGTCTAAGCTTAAACAGATTGATTTTCCTCCTCACCCCTACTACTACTCCATGTAAATGGCTGGCATATTTTCTACTTAGAAATAATTAACCAAAATGTTCCTTTGACCTACTATTGCTCTATTTTAAAAAGTTTCTGAAATACATCATTCTGTCAGAGAGAATGTAATGTGTTTTCTCTGTCTTACATCAGACAATAAGGAAAACATTGGAAGGGCTGCAATGAAAAATTGAAGTTATTACAATCGTGGCTCAAGCATGATTCCATCACATTCCACTGTCTCCATAAACTCTGAAGATGCATGAGAAAAAGAAGAAAATGTTCCTTCAGCTCTTAAAACAAAGGAACAGAAAGTAACGTAATTATATAAATACAATAGGAATCAATATCATATGGGAGAGGTTGTTATGATAGTATCAGTTATTGTTAATAGCAAAAGTATTTAAAAGATTGAACAGCAAACAGGTCTCTACGCAAACAGATCACCTACATACAATGAAGTAACTCTTAAAATCCCTCCTCCACCATGTATTTCTCCATACTGAATCATCAGAGAAATACTCTATGACATAACAGAAGATTTTATGTTTTCGGCATCCCTGAAGGCTCAACTTCTAATCCCCAACGCTTCCATCTTCGTGGCCCCTCTCCTTCTGAGAGCTCATCTCTTCCCAGCCTTTCCGTTGCCTTCTCAATATTCTGTAGCTCCAGGCTCTCCATTACTCCTAAACTGAAAACCGTTTTTCTCTTTCTATCTTGTAGATTCCTCAAACTCAGTCTAATTTAAAAATCTTTAAAAAAAAAAAAAAGAAGCTAGAGCAGACTCCAGCATCATCACCTCTCTCCCAACTCTGAATCAGTGCACCCCACTATCATCATTGCATTCAAAGCACGACATTCCCCCGAGCCATTCAATCTGGAAGTCTTTTTTTTAAGATTTTATTTATTTATTTTTAGAGAGAGGGGAATGCAGGGAGAAAGTGAGAAAGAGAAATATCCATGTGTGGTTGCCTCTCGTGCACCCCCTACTGGGGTCCCGAGCCTTCAACCCACACATGTGCCCTGACTGGGAATCAAACCAGCGACCCTTTGGTTCTCAGTCCAGCACTCAATCTACTGAGCCACACCAGCCAGGGCTCAGACTGGAAGTCTTGACTTCATCTTTTTCTCACTCCTTTATTTCACTCATTCCTATAAATGTTTCATTTCAAGTGTGCATTATTCTTCATCTATACTCCTTTTGCCTATGAATTAGTAACTATAATATTTTTGTTGTGTATACTATACTAAACACTCCCTGGCAAAATGTTGAAAAGCAGTGCCTTGAATTCCAGGGTTGGCTCTGACCAAAATGTGTAGCCTTGAGAAAGTTCAACTTCTTCAACTCCATTATTCTCATTTGTACAATTGAGGATAATAATAGTAATGGCTTCATAGGGCTGTCAAAAGGAAGAGAGGACATGACGCGTATAAAAAAGACACAGCAACTAACGAACTCACTGAATTTCAGCTGCTGGTATTGTCACCGCCTCACCCAGGTCCAGTGCATCACATATGATAGCCAAGCTGATCTTAACTGTATCAGGAAACTGCCTTGCTCAAATTCCATGTATCACCCACCTGAATCATCAGGATTTATTGATTAAACGTTTCCCTCCTGGAACTTGTCTCATTTGCATTTGCAGCATGTCTTACTTACAATGGTGTTGAAAACACAGTACGAGGTGCCTCCCCACTTTGTCATTAGTATCCCTAGTACCCAGGGCCTGGGAAGTTACCCTTCTTTGGTTCTCCTTCTAATTCAAACCAAAAAAGGAAACAGCAGGATTAACACATTTAGTTACTGTACTGAGGCCTTAAAAACTGTACTAAATTCATTTACTTTTGACTTTGAAAAAATGGAGTTCTGTATAATTTCTTCTGGAATGTGATGGCTAAGGCCTGGTCCGGCAGATCACGGGCTCTGAGTCACTGACCCAGCGGTGGCGTGTTCACAGACCAGGGGGCCCCACAGCACCCCAGTCGGTGTGCTCTGATAAGTGAGCAAGGCGGGAGCCTGAGGCTGGAAGTGTTCCAAACCCTTTTACAAAAGTAGAGGATTTGGCATTATTTTTTCTCCCCATGATCTTTAAACGCTATTGTGTTTCAAAGGAAATTCAATCCATCTGTTTCTGCTTGTTCAAAATGCTGTTGTTTTGTAAGAGCTATTTGATGTCCCAGAGCCCCAACAAAGCCACTGCTTCCCAGCAGAGGCTATAGATCTCTCCAAGGACTTAATGGAACTGGAACCTCGGGTACCCAGGCCCGGCAGATCTCTCTCACACTGCTGGAGCTCTTCCCCACGTGAGTGTCCGTTTCTGAAGAGCATCTCAACAGAAAACTGCTCCTCCAGCACCTTCATTAGTCAGACACTCCAACATGTAGGACTTGTTTGTATTCCTCTCTCAGTACATTTTCATTCTGACCACGTTGTCATGAACAGGAGGCGTTCTAGCTGAGGGAATAAAAACCCTTGCAAGAAGTGCTTACATTTTTATTTTAATCCTGTAATAAAGACACTTTTCTAAGGAAAAAAAGTGCCTCATGTGGCAAATCTGAAGATAGGCTTTTGAGAAAAATACCTTATTGTATATAATATAGAAATAAAAAGGTAACAATTATAAAAGGTCTTCCTTTGCCTAAATAGCTATTTGGAAAAATTTTTTAAGAAAAAATATAAACTAGTAGCTGCAGAAATTATTTTATAAGAATAAGCTGGAAAATGTAGCTTTTCTTCTTCTTAGGGTAAGCCATAATTATAACTGGAGTCCCAGGACTCTGGACCAAAGCAATGAGGGAAATTAAATTGCAAGGTAATTAAGAAAGAAGCAATTTAACCAAATTATAATTTTGCCTTCCTGATGTCACCAGGCTTTTGTTACCGCTTTCTCAAATAAGACAGTAAATTAAGAAAAAGGAAATAACTCAAATTAATGTGTGTTTTGAACTCCGCCAATCTGGTAGTAGTAAGCTTTTCTGTGGGAGCTGAACTTAATCAAAACAGGAAAGAGAATTGTCCACGCTAATTCATTAACCTGTCGTGCATAGGCCGAGAAGACCAAGATTCCCAAATGCCTCCCAAATGAAGCGTCCATGAGAACGCCATGTCATTTCTCTTTGTAAAACTTACCCTCTAAATGTATTTACAGTGATGACTATCTTTGGCTATGGAGCTAAGATGGATATACTAACAATGAACCCTCAGAACGGCCCCTTTCTGGTTAATTGTGCAATAGGAAAATAAGTCTCCTCACAGGTTACCAGAGCTCTGTCACTCTCTCCAAGAGGGATCTCACCTTCTACTAGTCTTTCTTGCTTCACCTGGTCAATGTTGGTTGAGGGATCTGGCGTTCTTCCACAAGATAAAATCCTCCAAACTGTTTTTCTTTTTCCTAAGCTATTATAGCCAGTTCCATCGTGTTGATGCCAGGCACAGTGTGAAATATGCACTTAACCGGAGGCAGAGAGAGCGGTCTCAGGTGAGACTGCGGAGAGACAGCACAGACCTGCTCGCACTCCCATCGCGCGAAGTTACGGTGCACCCCCGATGGGTGGGTCTGCGCTCGGGAGACACTGACATCTTGCACACGCCCTTTTGCCTTTGATAGAGACATAATCTAGTTAAAATGGAAATGTATTAGGAAAGTCAAACAATTAATTGATGCAAGAAAGGTTGTTTCATGTTTTGTGTAAATCAAAGCTAAAACTTCATTTGAGGAGCAGCGCTGTGTTGCAGACTAAACACAATTTGGCCTGCGGATGGGGTTCGGTGCGGGTGTTAAAGTTGTTCTGGGCTGCACATGGTCGGTAATCCTCAACAGAAATGTTAACTCAATTTGTCAGTATTATCTTTATGTCAACAGTAATGCTTAAATATTTACAATAGGCATAGTACGCTGAGAGTTAGTAACGCAAGATAAATTGGAAAAACGCTAACAAAATGGATGGCACTAATAGAAAGCTCTGGCACGACAGTCTCCGGGTTTATATACAAGAGGCTTGCCTGAAGGTAAGATTTTATTAGGTTCTATCGTTGATATGCTGCTCCAAGGTTTCCTTGTAAAATAAAAATATGTATATAAAAAGTTTTTGAAAGGAAGCAAAGCTATGAGTTTTAAATTTATTCTATAAAGGTCAACATTTGAGTCTAAAATACATGCTACCTACTCTACTTTCTGAAAAAGTAAAAGTAATATTACACAACTTTCTCTACACATTCTCCAGATACGACTTGTTTTAAAACTTCCCACAGCATTAAATGGTTACCACGTTGAAATGATGGGCAGAGAACTGGGACAGGAGAGAGATGCCCTCTCTGTCATTTTCCAGTCCTGCCCCGGTTGCTGCTGTGCGTCGTGTGGAAGGCACGCTGTGTGTTTAAATTCTTTGCACCCGGAGTCCTTTGAGAAAACAGAGGTCGATAAAACCAATAAATACATCTCCTGGACTAAAACATCGCCACTGAACCCAGCCACCTAACGAGTAAATCAGTCCTTCAAAATGGAAGTCTCCAAATCCCACAAGCAAATGACAGAACTCCTTATAGCAAATTTGCTCATTTGTAGAAGAAAAACAAGAAAAATGAAAGCAGTGCACAGAAGTAGAAGAGATAAGATGATAAATTTGCAGAGCTCTCATTTTGTTTTTAAGCAAGGAAACAAACGTTCAGTAAAATTCCCAAATTAGACACTGCCTCTAAAAGACTAGCATTTGGGGGTAGGATTGAGGGAGAGAGGTGGGGGAGGGTAGGATGGGGGAAAGTGATGGTGGGGAAATGGAGACAAGTATATTCCAACATGAATAATAAAAAAATTAAAATTAAAAAAAGACTAGCATTTGTTATCCACAAGGTAGAGAAACGAAATGAGCCCAGCAAAAGATATTTCCACTTTAAAGCCTCTAGTTGTCAGCCTCCCTTTGGAGCTAATCCGTTGATGGAGTCTGTGTGTGAGGAGGAAACGGGCCACTGACTGTGACAGGAGCGGCCTGCAACCCCACACTCTGCTCCTCCCACTATTTGTTCTGACTTTTTAAGGAGAGTTCTTGAAAGATGTGCTACTGCTGGGAAATGTGCAAAACTGCTTCCGTGACACCTGCTTCGAGGCCTAATACTTCCCGAAGGACTTAGCCTATGTTGCAGAAAAAGCAGACCAGCACTCGAACCAAACGAATCTGCACTGTCCGTCCTCTGAGGGACTTCTCGCTCCCAACTGGAGGAGAAGAAACCCGGGGAATGTCGTCCTCGAAGGTGGCAGTATCAGTCACGACAGTATGACCTCCGGTGTTCATTCATTTCTTCCTCTGTGACTCACATACTTGGGTACAAGTACGAAGCCTCAAGGAATTCATAAAAAAAGCACTGAATAACCTTTGGGATCAATCTTTCACCCAGGTAAGTTATGAGATGAGAAGAACAGACATCAGCAAAACCAGTGACTTTCTAAAAATCCTGTCTCACTAGGCCTGGTGCTATTCGCTTCCACTTTAGCAGAGCACATCTTAATTCCTTTTTAAGAAATAATTTAAGATCACGATATACACTGGGCAATAAAGATTACTATTCAAGGTAACAGTTGTAGGAGATGAAGAAAGGGTAACTTAACAGATGTTGAAAAGAGAAGATGAACTCTCCGGAAAGCTGCAGCTGTGCCTTGTGAACAGCAGAGGTTAATACAGATTCTGGTGATGCGTGAGATTCAAATCACTGTTTCTCACAGAGGTTATAAAATAGGGGGACAGGTATTTCTAGGCAATTAGCATATAATACTACTACACAATCAGAGAGGGTCATGTCCTCTTTTCTTTGGAGATAAATCTGTAACCCTAGCAACCCTAGCACTATTGATTTTTGTTGTACTTACTCAGTGTAAAATTCAGTTGCTGCTATTATTACTATCGATAATAATGGTTGCATAGAAGAAACAAACTGATCACAGTTTACTCAAGGACACTTATCACACGTGCATTTATCACGAACATTTACAAACAAACAAGTGTTCTGGATACTCCATTGGTAAGTTGAACACCAAAAGTAGCCAAGAGCATCACCTGTGGTCCTAACCAACCTCTCTAGCCCCACCTCCTACAATTCCTCTTGCCTTTTCTTGTGATATACCTCCTTCTCTTTGTACATACTTTTCCCTCTCTCTCGAATGTTCTTCTCTCTTCTCCACAAGGGGAATTCTTCCTCGTGACTCAAGAACCTTCTTAAAGGTCACCTCCTTGAGACAACTTTTTGAGGACAAACAACAGATTAAAGACAAAGGAATAAAGGGTTCTTGTGGCTGTTCTTTGGAGAATGGACTGGAGATGAGAAAGAGGAAAGCAAAGAGACAAGATAGGAGGCTAGTGTTGTAATCTGAGCAAGAGCTGAGAGGTTAGCAGTGGCTACAGATGGAGAGAGAAGTAACAGACTTGACAACTATTGAAAATATAGGTACAACGTTGGACACCCTGAACAAACATTTGCCAAATGAATGAATTTATCCATAGGCCATGGAGAACCAACTATTTGGGGCGATGGAAATTTTGAGATTTGTATTTTATAATTGTGACAGTGTGGATGATGGTTTTGAGACCAAAATTCTGAAGGTGGCCAAGTTAGTTAAACTAGGATAAATATGCAGGGGAAAGAGGACTGGGGTACAAAAACAAGATAAGGTAGAATAAAGAAAACTGAAAAGATGGAATTTAAAGCAAGAGCTAGGTGAAACTAATGGCTAATTTAGTAGAGAGTATAGAGAACAATGAGGGACCAAAGACTTTTTAGAAGGTGAAATTCTGTTGCCATTAATTGAAATAGGAGGAAAAAAAATCAAGTTTGAGGGGGAAAAGTTATTAATTTTCTTTTAAACGTTGATCTTGAAATGAGAGATAATGATGTATTCAGAAAGGCAATCACAGTTCTTCTTGGTCTGTATCAGGACCAAACTCAGAGACGTGGTTCAGAAAGCCTGCCCACAGCGCAGTGTCTAGGGCGTTGAAGCATGCCCCGCTGGGGTTGACAACAAAAACATACAAGCTAGAAGGCGCGAGGAAGGCTAGTCTCTGGGCACAAATATACGGTGTGAAAAAAGAGAAGGAGCAGTGGGAGAGACGTAGCAGCAGATGAGACACCGTCCCAAGCTGACCCTGGGAAGGCGAGATGCGTTAGATGAGGGCGTCGGCACCGAGAGAATGTCAGGCGGACCTCTTCCCCACACGCACAATTGGGGACTCTGTGCCGGGAACCCCACAGCAGAAAGGAAGCCCAAAAAAGTTAAGAAAATGATGCATTTTGGTCAGGCAGAGGGAAATTCTGAACTGTGGTTTTCCTCAGCTAAATTTCCATGTAGCAAAGACGAGATACTAGAGAGCTGAATCTGAGTGGGGAATCTGCAGAGGTTGGGTGGCTTGGAAGGCTCTGAATTAATGGCTGCAAAATATACTATGCGGGGAAAAAAGGCCCAAAGAGGTCACTGAACCTTCATAAGACGGGAACCTTACTCTGCGTGGGGTCCCAGGAAGCACACCAGCTGCTGACTTTAGCAGCAAAGGTAAGTAGGACAAGCACCAACTACAGGGGCAAGAAACATTGATGCAGAAACCAGAGATGCAAGGGACACCTTGTCCAAGAGGCCCCAGTTTTCCCCTCCGACATATCCGAACCCTCCGCTTCCACCAATACAACAGGTACTATCTTAGAAAGGACCTGGGAGAAACAATAGAAGATTAAAACATCTGAGACTGAGCATGTGATTCTGGAGAGACCGAACAAGTCAAGCATTGAAATTACAATTGGTCTAAGGTTTAAACAGAATTCAACATTTAGTCTAGTTACTTTGGGAGAAGGGGGTCTCAGGGACATAGGTCCCTGTCATCCAGAAGGTAGAACTGAGCAGGGACACCAGTTTAATTATCGGTAAAATTAATAAATTATATTTTTATGCACATAAGTAATGAGTTAAATTTATAAGCCTGCCCTGTAAATAATAATGGTGATAGTGATCGTGGGGTTTTTTTTTACTTTTTTTTATTTTAGTTTATTGAGTGATCGTGTTGTTAATATTGGCTGGACGGGTTTCATAATTGCCCACATTGCTGGTGTCTTCATGAGTCACGGAATTCTCAACACTAGGTGTGATCTGACCAGCGACAGGAAGCAGGAAAAACACAGCTCATTGGATGGACGGTGAGTAATGATATTGCTGTTACTGGCGTAGAGTGTTCACTGATTTGAATGGCTAGAGATAACACTGAACACTTGGGTGAAAGATCATGAAAAATCCTAAACATCCTACTAAGGAATTATTTCTGTAAATACAGAGAGTAAACTCCCATTTTTTAATGATAAGAACACCATTGGGGAAATCTCTGCTCTAAGGGAATTAACCTGACAGTTGTGCGAGGGATAGTTTGGGACGGGTGCCAGCAAATAAGGGCATCCCAGATGGGGCAGGGTTGAGAGATATGGTCCTAGGACATATCTTAACTATGATCACTCTGTCATCTCCACTCAAAAAAAAAATTTCTGAAGCCTTTCACTAGATAAAACCAAGTTAACATGAACGCTGGAGGCAGTCTTACATGGAAAAGACAGAAATCATGTAACACAGGCCCCTGGAGAGATGAGCATAAGAGCAAAACCCTGTCAGAGATGAGCAGATGGATGAGTGGAGGATGGGTGCCAATGGACCGTGGTCCTCATCCTCCTACCTCACAGCAGGAAAGACCCCCGCAGTCTGGAACACACGTCCTAGAAATGGCGTGGCAGCGGCAGGCCACGTGGGAGATGGTGAAGATGCAGACAGAATGAGGGCTCATGAATGCAGGGGCACAGGCAGATGGAGTGACTCTGAAGAAGCCGGAATTTCAGAAGGCGCTTAGAAGGCCCAAGTTATAACCCAGTTCTGCCATTAACTAGCTACCTGGCCATGAGAAAATGATTTAATCCCTGATATTAAAATGATTTAATATCAAAATGAGGCATGGTAAATGTTTACCAGGGTTACTTCTCACAGCTGATGACTCCAAGATTTCAAAGTTTCCTCCTTTCACTCTAAAATTCACAAACACCTGGGTACCAAAAGCCATGTCTTCCAAAGCCCAGGGAAGTAGAAGCCTGTTTCTGTAATCCCATGGGTTGAAGACGGATTCTCGCTCCAAATCAGTGCCACACAGTATGTCAGCTCCACTGCAGTGCCCTAACGAAAAATGTTAAGCTGAAATGGAAATTTATTCAGATAAAGTAATTGCTGGGACTCTCGAGTTTATTAAAGAAGTATGTTGTTGTGGTTGCTCATTTTAATTTACCTTACAGAAAAGGCTAAAATACTCTTTGCATAAATATTTTGAGGATGACACCTCTGATTATATTCATTTTCTATTTTATTTTCTCTATTAAAATTTTATGGTCAACTATATTTAAGCCAACTTTTCTCATAGTCTAATTATTCAGTAAAATACCAAAAATAAAACTTGCCAATTGACTACCTCTCTTCCAATGATTTTTAACTAATCAAAATGTTCCTAGTTTTAACTAAGGAGCTTTATTTAAAAATATATCATTGCATAAATAGATTAGATATTCTCATTAATATCACAACATAAAAATCATATTTTTTAAATGACCTTAGCTCTAAAATTCTATGCCAGTTTCCACACAAAATCCATGTTATTTTATTTTGTTTTATTTACCCACATCTCATATTAGTTTGATTTGCAAGCCTTACAAAAGAAAGAATTAAAAAGGGCATAATTACCTCCAGATTGTGTCTTTCCGATCTCTTTCACAATTAGTCTTCTGTCCTGTTTCACATTTTACCTTATGATTCCCCTGGGTATTCATTTCCTTATAACGTGATATTTATCTTTCATTCACAAAAATGCCAGCCATAACACCACATGTCTTTGAACTATCTAGTGATTTTTTTCTGCTCGTAATACTGCCAGGGCAAGTCCAGTCTCTAGATTGGCCTTACTAACACTGCTTCGGTGACTGCCAGTGAGTTTGCTGGGAGGGCACCATTACCGAGGAGAAGCATAGATATTCCTAGGAGTATTTTCAAATTTATGCAGCTAGAGCTATTTACATGCCTTACCGCGTTAACAGGTGTTTGCATTTCTTGACCTTAGCTCTTAGAGGTGGATTAATTTTTTTCAATTATATGTTAACAATATTTCTTACTTCATGATCCTAGTATTTTCAATGAGGGAAGATAAGATTATGCTTCTAGGACATACATATAAAGAGCTAATCTATAACATACACTTGAGAACATGAATCTTTGAAAAGGATCTAGTTGCTGAATGAAGTCCAATGAAATACAGATACTTCTACCTCCCTTGAGTCAGGGGAAGCTCGGACACATGCTTGAGCACTGAGAGTTGCAACCATGTAAAATAAAGAAAAGCCGCGGCGCTTGAAAGGAAAGCACAAAAGTCAGGTTTTGAAAGTGGGTGAAATCCCATCTTGTCTTTAAGCTGTCATTCAAGCCCTGAGACTCGGCCCCGTATATTCTCCTCATTATTCTTGTTCTCAGCCTGTGATACCTGACTCCCAGTTCAGTCACTTCCACCTTTGGTTCACAAGTATTTCCTCTTAACAATACGCCATTCAGAAAAAGGTATGTCTTTGAATTGTCAGCTAGTACTTTGTCCTGACAAAAGCTAGCACTCTAGTGTTTCAAGTCTATACGTTAGAAATCTGGAAATCAAACACCACTTGTTGACTATTAAAAATGAGTTTATTGGACAAGTGGTCCTTGGGAAAGTACAGTCACTAACACTGAAAAACAGAATGCTACATCCCAAATGTGTAAATATTTAGCATAGGTTAATATGATATCACTCTAAGGAATCTAAAAGGATTATTCTCAGGTATGATTTCAATATGTATTTGTTATGACATATTCATTATATATTAGGCCTCTGTTCCCTGGGCCAAGGAGGCAAAAAATGCAGATTTAAGTAACTGAAGGAAAAATTAAATTCCATTGCTTCCTTGTATTGATCTCAGTGAAATATACAGAACAAAGCAAGGTCTCTATTGCCTAGAATCTGAAAGAAATATAACTGAACCAAAAAAAAGAAATTAGAAGGGATTGCACTGCCTTTTCTTCAAATAAATATATAGCCTGTTTTGAAGCAATACTGAAATAATGATAAATAGATACATATATACACCTATAAAAAGTCAAAATCTAAAAAAAAATTTAGAAATATTAAAATTGTTTATGCTAATAAATCTATCAATGCATTTAATATTTTATTAACATTGTATTTAGAACAATATACTGTTGAATATAATTTTAGATGTAATAAATTAGATAATATATAATTTATTAAAATATTTAAAGCACATACCATATATTACAAATTTATAATTTATTACATTTTATTTTACTCAGAAGTTAAAAATGACAATATTCTCAGTGCTATTTGAATAACTGTGAAACATGTTATTTTAATTTATTAACTATAATACATATTTTCATTTCTTAATCTTTTTAGATTTAAATTGGTAGCTGTCTATAATTAAAATATTTAGCTACTGGTTCATCAAAAGTGCTAGAGTCAACATGTTTACTTTTTAAAATTTTCATGCTTTCATTTTTTTGCAACAATATGCCTCATTACTGAAATGGAATTATCATATGAACAATGAAATACCACAGCAACTTTCATGTAACATTGTTTAAAATATCTTTTAGATTTTTTCCATAGATATTAAGACATGCAAACATATATATTAATCATATATGTATATTGTTCACAAGTTGTAGCAAACTGTACACACTATCCCATAACTCACATTATTACTTGACAGAACTCCTGAGAGACTTTTTTGTGATGACGGCTGCCATCTAACTGCCATTACAGCATTTGTAGAGAATGACTAACTGTACATCCCTGATATTATCTTCATGATTCCACCTTTACTTTCCTTCAGGAAAGACACAGCGTGCACATGAACACACACACAACAGTTACCTACAGATAAACGGGAATTCACTCCACATTCGGTAACTGGCCTGTTGAAAACACTGCAGCTGATTCAGGTGCCATATTATCTGACATCTGAGACTTTGAGACTTTGCTGACTGAAGGAGCCACTGGGAACCCAAAATGACAAAGTTCTATCTCCCATTCTCTCAGAACGTTGTGCGACTGTGGACAAGACCACTTCAGTTGTCAAGGTCCTTTTTCTGAGTCTGGATTATTGCTTTTTACCTTCCTTTGAATAATGTTTCTTTTTTATTTAATCTTTATTGTATTTTCCCCCATTTCCATGTAGTCCCCTTACACCCTCTCCCCCCAGTTTCTTAAATATCCAGTGAATGGTTTTCTTAAGTGTTTTAAAACTTTGTGCACTTTATGACGTCATCAATTCATACTTACATCTCACTGTGTCATTTTACAAACCTAAATCGTATCATTGTGAATGTTAATTTATTTGACACTGAAAACAGTTTGATGGTAGGAAAAGAACATATTTTTATTCCCATGTTAGAGATAACAAAACGTAGAGAATCTGAAACTTGGCCAAGACCAGTGTAGGAACAAACCTTGCTTCCTTCCACCCCAGCTGCCTGTCTTCGGTGCGTATTATACAGAAACACAGTTTCTGACCCCGACGCTTTACAGGGTGCCTCGTTAGTATTTTCACATCTATGGCTTCATTTCATCCTCTCTGCACTCTGGGGAGTCACGGATTATCACTGGCGCTATTTTAAGGAAGAGGAAACTGAGGCTCACACCTTCAAATACCCAAAGGCCCACAGCTGTTATGAGTCAAAGTAAAGGATTAAATTCAGGCCTTTTGGCTTCGTGCTGTGTGGTTACAATTTGTGGGATTGATGTGTCTGATATTCCAAGATTCCGCAGAAAGGGAGGAAGAAATCAAGTCCCAGAACACAAGTGGTGGTTTGAGGGCTGGCCATCCAATCCTGGGGCCGACATGTGCTCACCACCAACCCAGAGCTTCCCCCTGCCTCCCCACTGTGGATTACTCTCCAGGAAAGATGGAGAAACAGGAAAAAGACGCCGTCTGTTTCCCGAAATTGAACCTAATCATTACTGGTCCATTTCATCACCGCAGTCAAATTCCACCTCCTCCCAGCTGTGCGATCTTACTATACAGCTCCGGCCTCAGGGCGCTTGGCTTCTGAGTGCTTCAGGCTCCTCCACTGTGAAGTGAGAACACAACAGGACCTGCCTCAGAGCAGTGTTATGAGACTTCCATAAGACGACTCATGCAAAAGTATGTAGCACAATTCTTGGCACAAATATAAGCCCTTAATAAATATTCACTATTATTTTCTCATTCTCATCGGTTCTATTTCCAGTACCACCACCCAATTGAAATCAGCGCCTCCTTGCACCATGGATTTCATAATCTTCTCTTAGCTGGTCTCCTTTCCAATACTTCTCCATTCAAATGGAACAAAATTAAGCTCCAGAAAATATCCTCGTTTCTCAAAAATGTGCGATGGCTCCTCCACTGCCTAGAGAAGAAGAACTCCTGAGAGATCTTTCTGTGACATTTGCTTCCACCTATGCTGCCATCATAGCTCCTGAGCCTGGCACTGGGCAGCCCGCCAGCCTGGCCGCACAGCTGAACCTCCCGCTGCCTCACATCACGTCCACGCACACACTGCACACTCCGCGTGAGAGAGCCTCCCACACACCCTCCCCCCAAGCCCTGTACACACAGCATTCCCTCTCTCTGGAATGTTCTTTTCCTTTGAGTATCTAAAAGCTTCAGTTATTTCCAGATCTTCCCCAAGCTTTTATTCCATGTTTTATTGTTTTGAAATACAGTACCGTGTACGGCCCGTTCCAACAGAAATAGAATATATGAGCCGCATATGCAGCGGTAAATCTAACAGCGGCCACATTACAAAACTTTAAAAGAAACAGGTAAAAGGAAATAAAATAATATGTTTTATTTGACTCAACATATCACCATTTCCTATGTGATCAATGTAAAAGAATTATGAATGAGTTACTTATATCTTTTTTGTATTGTTTCTAAAATCCCATGTGTATTATACACATATAATACAATCTCAATTCAGACACTAAATTTTCACAGCAGACACTTGCTCTGTATTCAGACTTCAAAGAATTTACTCAAAAAGTAAATTGACATACCCAAGTTGTTTCGAACATTCATAAAAGGCATCTAATAACTGAACTATGTATCAGTTTTTCAACTTAAATTTAAAATAACTAAAATAAAACAACATTTAAAATCCGGTTCCTCAGTTGGATTTGCCACATTTCACGTGCTCAGTAGCCACATGGGACTAGTGACTACTGTACTGGACTTCAAAGACATATTTTTATTAAAACATTCCCTGAGTACAGTATCCTGTATCATATTCTGTATCACTATCTTATATATGGTTCACTATGATAATGAAAATTCTCATTGGTCACCAAACAGTTTTCTGATCCCTATAAAACATTGTTACCATTAGGGATAGCTAATTGAGAGAAAGAGAGAGACTTTATTTTCTCCCATAACATTTCTTGACTTCTTGGTGTATCTCCATTGGTCTGGACAATCAAAAATTAAATTAGAAATAATCCCATATTCCATTTGACCTTGCCACAGACATCAGTCAGACAAAACCTGACTTGAGCAGATGGCTTTACTAGTAATGGTTTCGGACCACCACCAGGTCTTGCCTCGTACAAACTCTAGTCTCTAGAGCAGGGGTGTCAAACTCACCTTCACCAGGGGCCGCATCAGCCTCGTGGTTGCCTTCAAAGGCAATGTAATGTCAACTCCTTAACAGTTAAGGAGTAGTTACATTTACACAGTCCTAAAATTACATTCGGCCCTTTGAAGGCAATGCGAGGCTGATGTGGCCCCCCGGTAAAAATGAGTCTGACACTCCTGCTCTAGACCAACAAGGATGTGAGCTCCCCAGACATAAAAACTGCATGGAAACTAACTCTATCCCAAGTCCCACCAAACTGAGTTTAGAAACAGTTGACATTAGACATAACATTATAAAGGATAAGAAACTCTAGTTTTTAGAATTAGTGAGGACCCATATTGACAAGCATACACCTGAATTGATGTTTAAGGCCCCCCAAAATCTTGTTGCACACTTTATTACGCTAAGTGGCTGAAGGAAATGGACATGTCTATGATATTTTCCCAGTCCGGGTGTAGCATTATAGCTTCCAGGAGGTTTTCAAGCGCGCACAGCAGCCTAAAGAAAATCCAAGATCAGGCTCAATGTCAGAACACACTAACAGCAAAAGAAAAAAAAATGCCTTTCAGGGATTTAGAGCCATAAAACCCTCACAAATCCATGAGTTGCATTATGGACAATGAGCACTTACAAAACACCTGCTGTGTGCAAAACACACAGCTTGTCTCTGTGATTACCTTAAATCCCCTCGGCTTAAGCACCAGAGGCCACCCTACCGTGTTCTCTAGAAGCACAAGTTCATCTATCTGTTGGACCACAGCATCCCTGCTCACCGAACAGCACGGCCCTTGTCAACCTGGCCCTCAACCCGAAGAAGCGCTGGGAAAGCCGGTGAGCCGTCCGTGGGCTGCCTCATGATACCCAGGCTCCTTTGCAGTTTGCCCACAAGTACTTCCATCTAAAACACTTCGAAAGTTTATTTCAATCTCATGGAACAACTTTTTTAAAGTCTTTATCTCTAATTTGTCACAGTTACTCCTCCATTGACTGTTCCATCTTTCTAAAACATTCTTCCAAACCCACATATCTGTCCCACTATTTTTCTGAGCAGAAAATTTATATACTTATGTCTCTAAGTAAGAAAATAAATACTTCGCGTCTCTAAGTGTATACATGAGATAGATAATTGATAGGTAGGTAGGTAGATAGATAGATAATAGACACATAGATAGCTGGCTATGAATTTCTAACATTTCTAAACATATCTAAAATGCATTATAAACTTCTTGAAGTCAGAAATCACATCTGCTTTTTCCCTACTATCTAATCCACAGCTTGATGTGGATTTATATCAAACTTCTGCAGGCATAAAATCAAAACGGAATCCTGTTTTCAGAAGCACAAGCATGCGGTGATTTTGTTAGAAAAGATTTTATTTTCAGAATAGGAATAAAGGGATAAAATAATCCCCATAGACCCTGCTCTCGACCTCCCCAGCTGGCTGCCCTGGCTCCTCACCTGGCCCCTCTTGGGAAACAGGAAAAAGAAAAATGAGAGATCAGGACAGAGCCTGAAGACAGCCCTAGGCTAGGATTTGCTTGTAAGTGAACAGCTTCTAACCTGAACTTGCTCACATTCTCTCTCTCTAAGAGAGCAAAAAAGACAGGAGGTGTACAATGGGGCCCCTAATTTTCAGTAGGCCTTCAAGTCGGATCGCTTTACACCCCTACGTTTTATCACTTGAGCACACTGTCTTTCCCGAAAAGACGCCCTCTCAGCCCCGATAATCAGAGTCGAAAACAAGCCTCTGGGTTCAGAGCCCACCAGTCAGTCACAAAGAACCTCCACTGTGGCTAAGGACATCCAATCATGTGTCAAGTTCAGGTCCTATTTTGAGTACATGTGGATGGTTGGCACTTTGTTTTCTGGTAATAGTGCTTTTACTTAGGGCTAAGGAAATTTTACCCCCATCTTTATAATGCTTCCTGAAAAAGTCCAACATATGAACTTTATTTTATCTATGAAATGTAAGATAAAGGAGAAAAAGAATTTCCTTCAAATCAAATTGTACTCTTGTATTTTAAAGCTATGAAATAATAATAAAATGATATTAATAGTAACACATATAGGGTGCTTATTCTTGGAATAGGCATTGTGTTCTAAGAGCTTCAGGTTTAGTAACTCATTCAATCACAGTTTATTAACTGTGATTAGCAGCAAAATTTTTCCAATAGCCACATTCAAGTCCTGGGGAGTCGGAAAAGTTGGACATTAAAATTGTTTCTCCTGCAGGCTTGCATTTGCCTTTTCCTGGAAGGGGAATGTCAGGAGGACGGTAGGACGTGTAAAATGACACAGCACTTCCCTGTCCCAACGGTCACAGTCCTTATTCACCCCCATCTGTAGAAATAACTTGGTAATCACTGGGCCCACAGGACTCTGAACCCTTCAGGAGGACAGCCTTGGCAAACTGCCCTTCTCAGCAGCCTGCAGATGCCAAACAGAGGAAGTATATTCACTCCCAGCGTCAGCTACTCCCTGGCAGATTGCAGAGCTGTCACTGGCCGTGGCTTCGGGCTTATCTAGGGACGTGTCACATGTTGGGCTGTTATGTGATCCGCCCTGGCTGCCTTGTGCTCCTAAAAGGCTTTTCCCATTCAATGACTTTTACACATTTCTAACCATTGTGAATGAGGTGCCATGGGACTTTCTGGTGCGGTCACCAGGAAGGGCTTTTGTGGGTAGAGAAAGGAGCTCTCCCTCCACCTGAATTCTGCTCAACCATGAAAGCAGAGCTTCCTCCCTCAGCAGCACATACTCCAGCTACCCATCACCAACCCCCCACCCCAACAATGCCAAAACTGCCCCCCACTGCCACCTCTAGCCCCCATCTCTCTTCGCTGAAACTCCTTCCCTCAGTAAAGGATCGCGTAATTGCCCAACGCAGTAGGCACCTGTCAGGCCCTCTTCCTGGGCTGGCCTGGGGTGCGTGATGTAGTTGACCATTGTGCCTTGGAGTCTGTCTCCTCTGGGCCGCCCAGGACCATGCTGCCCTCCTCCCCCCACTGCGACTGCGGATTCTCAGCTCCCTTCCCTGCGTCTTTTCCTCCAGTGACCCCTCCACAGTTGGCAGTACTCATGTGGCTTAGTGAATTCATGCAGCCATACCAAAGTACCACAGAGGGGTGGCTTATACACCACAGAAATCTATTTCACAGGTGTCTGGAGGCTACAAGTCCAAAGAGGCCAGGGTGTCAGCATGGTTGGCTTCTGATGAGGTCCATCTTCCTTGTTGAAGACTGTCTGCTGTCTTCGCATTGTGTCCTCACGTGGCAGAAAAAGGATAAGGAACTCCCAGGGGTCTCTTCTCTAAGGGCTCCACCCTCATGACCTAATCACCTCTCAAAGCCTCACCTCCTAACACCATCACACCGGGGATTAAGATTTCTCCACAGGCATTTGATGGGGGACACGTTTAGTCCATAACACCAGGCCTAAGTCTGAGCCCCTCTTCTCTCTGTCCTGCTAACCCTCCCTAAAGAATGTTGCGTGTGCTTGCAGCCTCACCTACACAGATAACCTTAACACTCGTTCTCAACTCCCACCCGCCACCTGAGCTCCAGGTACATTGGAGCTAGACATCCCACCCGGACGTCCACAGGGGTCTCACTCTCAGACACATTCTTTTTCCACCTCCCCGACCCAGAGAACTCTCTTCTCCTGGATCCCTCCCGGCAGTTAGCGGGGTCAGGAGCCTCCCACCTACTGCGCCAGTTTGAAGCACGGCTATAAATTCTTTGACATGTCTGAGATCTCCGAGGGTGAGTCATTTTGAAAAACCGGTAGCTTCTGCCCGGTTCCTGGGAACACTTGCGCTAGGAGCCCTGAGCCGTGATGCAAACAGTTCAACGACACTAAGACCACCATGCTTGAGAGGCCACACGCAGGTGCTTGGGCCACCCATGTGAGCAAAGAGACCACCGTGGAAACGAGTCCTCCAGCTCAGCCATTCCAGCCCTCCACCATTCTAAGTCCCCCTTGCCTTTGTGTCCTCTCATCAAAGGTCCCACATGACGTGAAACAAGGCGGGGGGTGGGGCTGGAATTGCTCTGCTCTTTCTGAATCCCAAATCCACAAAAACCATGATCACTAAAAAAAAAAATGATTGTTTTATGTCACTAGCTTTTGGGGTGTGCTATTATGCAACAATTAATAACTGTATTTGCCCAAGCTTCAAGCATGGAAGTCATTCCCTTTCTCTCTCCCATGTTTTATTAACAAATAATTTCCCCAAGGATCTGCTCTGTGCCCAGCACTGTACCACACACTGGTGATACCACCAATTATGGCCTAGTGGGGAGGCAGTGCAAAGGAAACAAATCACAATACAATATGACATTTCCCAACCTTGTTCCAGAGAAATCTGCTGACAGACTTTTCCCAAAAGGAATGATTCATGGCCAATTAATTCCGGAAGAATTGAGTAAAAACAAGTTTCTTTCTTGAATTACTTCTCAGAACAATTGATAATCAAGTGTGTAAAATAAATATGTAAGAGGAGTCTAGAATGAAGTTTCCTAAAATTACTGGAAAACAAAACAGATTTTGGATTTTTTTTTTATTTGTTTGTTTGCCCTGTTTTGAGGAGAAATTCAAGCAAATAGAACTCGGCAAAGCACAATGGAAATAACGCATTCCGTTAGTAGATGCAAACAGACCGGGTACTGGGAGCCCAGAGGAGCATCAGGGACTTTCTTCAGTAATCAGGGGACGCCCCAGAGGGAAGCGGTGTCCCGAGAGGAGGAGAAGAGTGAGAGGAAGCTGCCCGCGGAGGAGATGTAGGGAAGGCAGAAAACGGGCTGCACGGAGATACTGCAATGGGCACAGGGCTACCTGTTTAGGGGAGCTCTAAGGAAATGCGACGGAACGCTCAGATTTTTGTCTCTGTCTGAGAGACAGATGCCAGAATTTCAAGGTCAGGTCAGAAGCTGTTTACTTGCTAGCAAATCCTAGCCTAGGGCTGTGTCCAGGCTCCATCCTGATCTACCCCTTTTTCTATTTCCTGTGTTTCCCAAGAGGGATCAGGTGAAGAGCCATAGCAGCCAGCTGAAATTTTCTTATTCCTCTATTTCTATATTTACAATAAGTGTTTTCTTACTTTTAAAATCTACTTCTCTTGTCTGCAGTTTGAAAGCAAAATATCGATTTGACCCAATGAACCCACAACTTTTATAAAACTGCACATGAGATGCTGTGGTTCAGATGTATCGAGGCGATTACTTCATAAGGTAGGTAAGTGTCTAGTCACTATGTTGTGCCCCTGACACTGACATAACATTATGTCCACTGTAGTCAAAAGATTTTAGAAAACAATGTGAGATGCTGTGGTTTAGACAATTCAGATCATGTCCAAGATGTGTTACTTTATTTAATAACCTTGTATAGTACAGATGATAATAGTGATTCTAAATCTGACATTATTTAAAATATGTGCCCTGATTACACACGACAACTTTCTACTGATGTTGGTATTTTATATAATAAATGCCAAACAGATTTTACATGACAGAAATTTAGAAGGGTTTTAAGATGATGGAAATGTTGTAACAAACAGAGGTGACAATGGGGTGATAAACTCATGTTTGCTGTGTGTAGTGTGCAGTTTTTTGCCAAAAATTTTGAGGGAAAACTAAGGATGCACATTACACATGGGTAGTACTAATTCCTTATCTATATGAATGTTTTAATTCTTTCATTTATGCTTATGAGTTAAAAGTGTAACTCTAGAAAGCAATAATGATATCCATATACAAAATAATACCCTGAAACATGATAATTGGTTTTGCTTCTAAATATAAATAAATAAAACATTGAATTAAATAATGAAAATGAAAGATTTTCTTCCTGAAAGTCTGGGCCAAAAATATGGGTGTGCATTATACACAGCAAAAATATGGCAGATACCTTAAGAGTTTTAATTTTTATCATAGAAATTGACTGCCAAAACATATAAGGCAGACTCAAAAGTAATTTTTATACAAGAAGGATATTCCCTCTCCCTCTCCCTTTTCGTCTCCCTCACCGTCCTTCCTTCTCCCTCTCTTTCCCCCTTCCAAGAAGTGGAGTAGCCATAAGAGAATTCTAGAAACTCCATACTAATGAAACATGGACAAAACTAAGAGTAATCTACCTAAATGTCTTTAATTTGAGGAGGCTTAAAACCAAATAATTTTATTCTGGAACTGATGGGCTATTAATTGTCAAGTTAAAGCACAGAGGATGAGAATTTCATAGGACCACCCGCTCTTAGAAGCAAGAATGATACAGGCAACAATGTGAGGTGTGACAGGTCATATCTCTGTGCAAGTTAAGACTGCTACATAGAGATCCGAGGACATCAGTTCAGCTACCCACATAAAGCCATCTCTAATCTGACATATTTAAGAATCAAAAGGGAATGACATCAGCAAGATGACAAAGTAGGAGACCCTAGCCTCCATCCCCTACAACGATCCACAATTAGTTACCCACAAACAGAAATAGCTCTGGGAGACTCAGGAGACCATTTAAGAAACTTCAGCAGCACAGTAGAACAAAACACTGCAGAATAACCTCATAAAAAGGTTGCACACATTCGAGGAGAGATCCCGCAGCCACAACAGGGCACATCAAAGCCAGGGCCCCTGCAACTGCCAGTGACTCCACAGGTGGCCCTGGGCCTGGCTGCTGGCCCTCCCCCCACCACTAGTGTGTATCTGCAAGCAGTGCCTCCCACTACACAGGCACCTGCAACGTACCCACAGCCAAGTACGTGTATGCCACCAGATCTGACCACCACTGCTGCCTGCCCTGGTCCCTAGCACTGGACCTGGAGGTCCTGCTGAGGACCCAACAGCCCTTTAAGCCACTGTGGACCACCCCCCCACCAACACACACACAGCACTTGCCAAGGAACATGCAGTTGCTATAGACCTCAACAGCCTGAGCCAATGAAACATCATACACCACTGGACCAGAGCCAGCACCCACACCTGCACTCAGTGCCCTGCACTTGATGACCATTAGGCCTGGAATCACAGAATTCACCTCCCCACCTCCCACAGGTGAAGGTCTTTCCCTACTGAAGTCAGTCCATAGAGTCTGGAAGAGGTAACTGTTTCATCAAATGCACAGACACCTATGCAAAACTACAGGTAGCATGAAGAATCCCAGAAATAAGACATCATCCAAGCAATGCAATAAACTTCTAGTAACTGAACCCAAAGAAATGAAGATATATGGATTTCCCAAGAAAGAATTTAAAATAATTGTTATAAAAATGTTCAGAGAGCTACAAAGGAACATAGTTAAACAATTTAACAAAATCAGCAAAAAAATATGAGAACTTTAACAAAGAGAAAACATGTAAGAACCAAATGGAAATTTTGGAGGTGAAAAATACAATGACCAAATTGAAGAATTCAGTCAAGATCTTCAAAAGTAGCCTGAATCAGCAAAAGAAAAATCAGTGAGCTTGAAAACAGATTATTTGAAATTACCCAGCCAGAGAAGCAAAAAGAAAAAAGACTGAAAAGGAATAAAGACAGTAACCTACAAAGGAGTTCCCATCAGGCTGTCAGCTGATTTCTCAAAAGAGACCTTACCGGCAAGAAGGGGCTGCATAGAAGTATTCCAAGTCATGAAACACAATGATCTACATCCCAGATTGCTCTATTCGGCAAAGCTTTCATTTAGAATGGAAGGGCAGATCAAGTGCTCCTCAGATAAAGTCAAGTTAAAGGAATTCATCATCACCAAGCCCTTATTGTATGAGATGTTAAAGAGACTTATCTAAGAAAAAGAAGATAAAAAAACATGTATAGTAAAATGACAGCAAACTCACAATTATTAACAACCACACCTGAAACAAAAACAAGAAGAAACTAAGCAAATGACTAGAACAGGAACAGAACCACAGAAATGGAGATCACATGGAGGGTTAGCAACAGGGGAGTGGGAGGAGGAGAGAGGGGGAAAGGTACAGAGAATAAGTAGCATAGATGGTAGGTAGAAAATAGACAGGGGGAGGGCAAGAATAGCAGGTGAAATGTAGAAGCTAAAGAACT
>CM052540.1:186858786-186912927 GCA_028533065.1 Trachops cirrhosus | reverse complement strand
CATATTTATGGTATCTTGGAAGAAGAAGAGAGAGAGAAAGGGGCAGAAATATTATTTAAAAAAATAGGATCTATAATGTCCTAAACCTAGGCAGAGATTTAGACATCCAAGTTCATGAAGTTAACATGTCCATCTAAAACAATCTTCTCCATGATGCATTATTTTAAAAACTGTCAAATCAAAGGCAAAGAAAAAACTGTAAAAGTATCAGAAGATTCAGACTGCAGCACAGAAAGCTGATCAGCTAAAAAACAATAAAGAAATTAAAGCATCAAAAGAAAAAAATTTCTCATACAAGGTAGCTCTCACAGGCCATCAGCAGATTTCTGGACAAACCTGCAGGCCAGGAGACAGTAGGATGATGCATTCAAAGAGCAGACAGAAAAAATTGCCAACCAAGAATACTTTAGTCCTTCAGAAATGAAGGCAAGATTAAGACTTTCCCAAACAAACAAAAGTTTGTCATCATTAGATCTGCCTTACAAGAAATTCTGGAAGGACTTCCTCAGGTTGAAATAAAAGGATGTTAATTAGTAACATGAAAATATACAATACCCTAATAAAGGTAAGTTACAGTCAGATTTAGAATACTATAATACTGTAAGATGGTGGTGTACTAACCACCTAACACTGGTGTAAAGTTTAAAGAACTAAAGTATTAAAAATAGCTATAGTGCAATAATTTATTGATGGATACACAATAGAAAAAGATGTATAATAAATTGTGATGTGAAAACCTATTCCTGATCATGTTTACTAGAGCAATAGCTTTGAAAATTTTGGCCCTGACCCCCAATAAAAAATATATGTTACATTATAATTCAGTACATGTGTACACGTCACACACACATAGATTCACACGTACTGAAGCAAAGGTTTTATGAGATAATCCTCACCCTATGTAGAATGCACTCTGAGATTTTCTTTTTTTTTAATTGTTGTTCAATTATAGTTCCCATTTCCACCTCTACTTTCTTCTGCCCTACCTGCCCCCACCTTCCACTTTCAACCCTGGTCTAGTGTAGTATAGTGTAATGTTACTTTAATGCTACTCCACAACCCACTAAGTCAAGTTCATAATCCAGTAATGGGGTCACAAATCACAGTTTCAAAAATACAGCCCTAGTGAAATAAGCAAACGCCAGAAGGTAGGTACAGGAATACTCATAGCAGACTCAAATACAAGGCTTGAAACTATAAAACTCCTAGAACTCTTTGACATTGGTCTTAGCAATATTTTTATGGATATGTCTCCTAAAGCAAAGATAAAGCAAAAATAAACAAATGTCACTACCTCAACTTTTTAGTAACATAAACCATCAACAAAACAAAAAGGCAACCTACTTATGGGAGAAGATATTTGCAAATGATATATCCAATAAGGGATTAATACCTAAAATACATAAAGAACTTATAAAGTACAATATCGAAAAAATAAGCAGTCCAATTTAAAAATGGGCAGAGGACTGGAATATTCATTTCTCCAAATAGAACATACAAATTGCCAACAGACACGTGAAAAATGCTCATCATCACTGACCATCAGGAAAATACAAAGTAAATCCACAATGAGATATCACCTCACACCTGTCAGAAGAGCTGTCATCAATAAATCAACAAACAAGTGTTGGTGAGGATGTGCAGAAAAGGGAACCCTAGTGCACTGTTGGTGGGATTATAAATTGGTGCGACCACTATAGAAAACAGAAAGGAGGTTACTCAAAAAAATTAAAAATAGAACTACCATACAACCTAGCAACCCCACTTCTGGGTATTTATCCAAAGAACTCTAAAACACTACTTTGAAAAGATATGTGAATCCCTAAGTTCATTGCAGCATTGTTTACAATAGCCAAGATATGGGAGCAGTCTAAATCTCCATTGGTAAACAATTGGTAAAAGAGGATGTGGTACCTATATACAATGTACCTGGCCTATGCGTGCTAACAAAACTGTTCAGACTGGGAGAGTTGTTAACCTTGATAGGCACAATATTTGCAATGTGGACACAGCGAAATACGCCGCTGATGCTACTTACACTGAAAGGAGCTAACTCGGAGCTTTGGCGCGTATCAGTGGGAAAGATACACTGAAATCAGCAGGTCAGTGACAGTCAGCCGACTGGGCACCACCTATCACACAAGCACCCAGAATAAATTCATCGGAATGGCTGTCATCAAAAATAAGTGTCCGTGAGGACATGGAGAAAAGGGGACCCTGGTGCACTTTGGTGGGATTGCCAATTGGCGCAGCCACTACGGTACATAGGTATGACGGAATATTGCTCGGCCATTAAAAGAAAGAAATCTTTTAATTGGGAAGAGCCTTAGCCAACTTAGAAAACAATGAGCACCACATGGGAGAACCTACCAGAATGATCTGTGTCATTATCTCATGGTGACCTTTGTCACAACTGCTTCTCTAGAAAAGTATGGGCTTTCCAGATCATTAGACACCATTTTCTCAGTAATAGAACTCTGATTTGATAGAATTCCCTAACTGCATTAAAATCCTTTTAACATTTAGTTTTTCATCACCAAAATTGTTATATGTTTTAAGGAGAACTTCTTTATCTTGAAATATAAACAAATTCAATCCAATTCCACAAATCATATAATTCAACAATGTAACCATAAGTAGGTCATAATATTTCCCTAGCTTATCCATATATGTGCACTTCTGTGTGAATGAAATATCCATATAAACCATCAATATGCAAACACCTGGTATCATTTGATACGAAGTCTTCAGACTTTCAATAAATACGTGATTCAGGTGTATATACATATATGTGTGCGAATGTATTAGTGTGTGCATATATGTGCTTTTCTCTAGAGTAAGAAAAATTAGAAAAAACATAACTTCTGTTTTAATTTCTTTTTGTAGTAACTGAATTTCTTGGTTTTTCTACAGAGCATTATTAATTTTTTAATATAAAAAGACAAGTTTTTTGACACTTAAAAAAACTGAGACTTGAGCTGTGCCTGTGACAAAGCTAAACATTGCACACAGATTAAAATAATTAAATCATGTATTAAAATGCAAGGGAACATTTTCGACATCTTTAACCTGACATGTTTAGAAAAGGAGAGAGCTACGGGATAACTTGCCCAAAATCTGTTTCCTGCAGGTGACCTCCCGGTGAAAAGGCTGACCGCTCACAAAGCCCTGGGGAAACCGCCTACCGCTGAGCACTTACAACCACTGATGGATAATGAGACTCCAGATCCCCGGCGGGTCACGAGAAGACCGGTGCTCTGTCAGCAGCGAGGAGGCTAGCCCGGCAGAAAGTCTGCCCTGTGTGCCTGTGGCGGCACTGCTAGGCCCCCAGAGCCCCAGGTCGCCTGGGAGACAGGGGCTGCCACCCACCACCAGCACCAGGTAAACTGGCCGTCAGAGCTGGGGACAGTTCTGCAATGACTCAATGTCTCACTGCCGTTGTACTCCAGCAACTACCCTCATGGGGCGGCGGGGGCGGGGCGGGGGGTGGGGCGCCACGTGATTCCCTAATCACTCTGCCCATAGTCCCATAGGATCGGGTCCCACACCGCCAGGATGTTCGCCAGGATGTTCGCATGGGCGTTTGAGGGAACAAATGCAATATAATTAATTCAGGTGATTTATGTTCATCATGCACAGCACCCTGGGGGTAAAAACTAGAACATGAAGGCATTCTTACAAAAAAAACATATCCCTGCTTTACAGCCACCTGTTCCACAAAAATTCTAATCTTCCAGTTCCTCCCAAATAGATCTGGGAGTCTGAAGACCTTGTCCAGGAGGCTGTCTGCTAATCCTGTGGTTCACTCTTTACGTTGATTTTTCCTGCTGCTGCTCTGTTTCAAGGTGGCTGCTCGCCACAATAGCAGGACAGCAGGTTGCCACCACAGCCCCCAAAGGTGCTGTCACCCCTGGTGTGGGTCCTTTTCTCTGCTGAGGTCAGCATAGTGAGGTTCATACTAGCTCCCTCAATACCAAGGCTACAGCAAGTACACATAGGACAGAGAAAAGGAAGAAGTTCCCAAAAGTCCAACGTCCAGATCGTGCGTGGTTGGATGATTCCAACCTGTAATGGGTTCATTGGAGATAAATACGGACCAAAAAAAATTGCATGAAAGTTTAGACAATTGCTATCAGAGATAAAAACAGATGGATAAGACAAACCCTAGGCCTCATGGCATCATCTAATAGGAAGCTAAATTATTCCACGAATACAAGAAGAGCTACAGGCTAAGCCTTACAGAGAGGTGCACAAGAAGAAGGAATTTTCCAATCATGAAAATCATAGAAGTTGAGTGGAAAAGACAGTCTCCGGAGATGGATGGAAGAGGACTTTCCTAAGAGAGCAACCACCTCTGGTCTACTTTGCCTGAATCCTGGAGCACGTATCGATCAATGGCAGGAATATAACCCAGAGAAGTATATTGGGCCAGATCCTGGAAGGCTCTGGATGTGAGGCTTGCATAGGTCCCCATTACCCTCACCTGGGGTCCGAACTGCTCCCCTTGGCTTACAACCGATCAGCTGTACTTCCATTCCAGCCCCTTCTCACCTCCCCTCACCCTTTACACTCTACTGTCTAGCCTGCCAGTTTGGTTTCCTGACTGTGTCCTGTTCTCCCTGACTGATGGACCTATACACATACTATCTACTCTTCGTAGAACGCTTCCCACCCTTTCCTTCTCCCAGCCTCCCACTTCTGTCCTAGCTCACACTCATTTCTCAGGTCCAGCTTGAAATGGACTTTTCACAGGAAGCTTTGTCTGATCACTGGGTCCCAGTAAGGTGCACCTTTCACACCTGTGCATCCCTTATCACACTGTTCTTGGGGCGCCTACTTGTTTTCCAGGAGTCGGTAAGCTCCCTGAGAGCAACAACAGTGCCTCAGTCACTCACCATTTCTCCCCAGTGCCTCACACAGTGCCTGACATATAGTAAGTGCTCAATAAATAATTCTTGACTGAATGAGTATATGGATAAATAAATAACAAAGTAAATATTTTTGACTAATCAAATTACTTTAGAAATGTGCAGAAACTGGAGTAAATGAGAGGAGTAGATTAGTGCTCATTCAGCAGCATCTTTGAAAACAAGAAACATTTTATTGATGATGTATGTTTCATAACTAGATGGTTACTTAACAAATACTTTTTGCTATGGGGAAAATTCCATGCACATGTCAGGTTATTTAACTTCTCTGCATCCTATCTCAGAATTTTAATAGGCTTTCTATCTCTGACTATATGGTATGACTGCAAAAGATAAAATGCTGCCTATGGCTTCATATTTCAGAAATCTTCAGTGGTGTCATGGTTAAAACTCCTCTAAAACTCCCCACGAGAATCAGAATTCTACCATCTCCCAGGGTTGACATAATTATAATGTAATGTGGGCTTTAAATTTATGAATGTTTACATTGGCAAAAGTGTGGGAGAAATATATCTATGATATAAAGTAGGGAGTGTGCTGGTAAAGTAAAATGCAGGCTTTTTAGAGAGAAATAGAGTTCAAGACCATGAAGAACTTGAAGAGTAAAAAACTGAAATTCTACATGGTGCACAGAGATATCCAGAAGTGTCCTGATGCATTGAAAAGTGGAGATCAGAACAAGATGGAGGAAGCAAAGAAATAAGACAATCAAGAGTGACTTCTGTAAGAGGAAAACAATGAATTGTTTCAAACTATCAGAGAAAAGCTCACAGTTAAGAAAGACAAAGAACTTACCTGCTTTAGAAGGAATGCAGGACTTATATAAGGTTGAAATGCCTACGGAGAAAGCTATATCAACATGGAATTGAATGTTAAAACTGGGACCGAGAAAGATAACCTGACCCGAGAATTCCATCTACCATTGGCTAGCGAGTCACAGCAACAAACCAAGAGCCACAGATGCCCACAGAAGAGTATGTGTACATAAAGCAGTAGAGCAGAATGAGGCCGTGTGTTTGAACCTTATTTATACAGGTTATACGGCCCTTCTATCCCAAGAGCTCCACAAAGAGCAGCAATGTCTCCTTAGACATAGGGACCACACAATTTATCACCCAAACCGGGAAACATATGGAAATAAGGGGGTCCTACTAATAATGAAACAGGTACTTACTTAAGTTTGAAACGATCTCAAACTGAGATGTAGGGTCAACCTAATCACAGATCAAACCGCTATATTAGGCCACAGAAACATTTTAAAGAAAGAACAGCAGAGGTGAACTTTTCAAAGGGAAAATACAACTTCTTTGAGGAGGTGGCCAAATGTTGCCAGACCAGAAGCTGACCGAGATGAATGTGCTTGTGTGTGTAATGTCCTATATTATTGGCCATGCACAATATTTGCACAACCTGTAAACAGTTTGCATCTGAACTACTTCTCAGTGTGCATATGCCTTTTCATTATTTTTTCTCAGTTGATGATGTCTGTGAAATTCGAAGGCCCTAAATGTCAGGAATTTCGTTCAGTTTCCTGTATTCGGGTTTAGACTGTGTTGCTACTATATAATGCACATAGAGGAATATGAAGGTTGCTTCCATCTCTGAGGAAATCTCAGGTTTCTTAGGGACTGACACCATCATTCCCTTAAGTGTGGACCATGGTGTGGTGGTGCAGCACAAGTGTGTTTGGAGTATGTACAGATCAGAGTCCCGACAGCATACTGATGATGCACTCAAAGACAGTGAATGAGCTGAGCGTAACTAAGGGCCACTAGAAAAGGTGTGGGCAGAGGTAAAGTTCTGAGACCACTACCTGACCCCAGGCTTGACAGGACAAGGAGAAAGAGACATGTCAGGGAGCTGGCAAGCCTGCAGTGGGAGGAGAGTCCTACCAGACCAGAGCTGTAGCCTCTGGCAGAGGGGCATAGCCCCTGCCAGCCCAGAACCCCGAGGGGAAGGAGCTGTGGAACAAATACCCCAAATTCTCTTTCCTCCAGCCACACAATCTCTGGTTGGTACTAATGTTTGGCCTAACCCCTAGGTCAAGAGTACCTAGCTGATGATAATCCATAGAGATCAGCCTCCTGGGTAACAGAAAAGAATGAAGAAGACTAAATAACAGGCCCAGAAAGACGAATGGAGAACATACAGCAGAATTTAATCAAACACTACAAATGCCCATATTTCTAAATTCTAAGTAAATCACATACACACTTTGAGTTCATAAGTAAAAACTAAGAATAATGTCATCCACACAGGGATACCAGAGATAGAACCGTTGTTTTTAATAATAGCTACATTTAACAGAGGAAGGAATAATAAAGAGAAATTACTTGCTTAAATCATCCAAAAAAGACTTAATGCATGTTTCTGTGCCTATGGACCTACCAGCAAGTTATTTAGCTTCCAAGCTAAGTTTCTACCTCTAAACCCAGAGATGTTTCCATTTGTCCTTAACAAGGTAAGCTCATATCATCCCCCTTGTGTGACAGAAGACTAAAAACCAGTAATTCAAGCATATACCAACAGAGACCTACAGACTGAAGGCTGTGTGTCTGTCTGCCAGAGGCTCCCATCTTATGGACAGAGAAGAACACGTCTCAGAAAAATTTAGGAGGACTGTCAGTCAGTGATGAGCACGCCTGTAGCATTTCCATTTACTATGTAGTAAATAACAAATACATAACACTTTGGTGGCTGCAATTAGCCATTTTATTTTTGTGATTATTTGTTATTATAATTTGTGATTTATATGCTCAAGGGACTGACACTAAGTTGTCAAGACTGACTCACAACTAAGTGATGGTTGACACAACACAGTTGTATGGCCAATGCAATATTAATAAGCCAATCACAGGTAGTGTCCACCTTAGGTCCCTTCATATAGAACCCTGTTGCCAGCCTCAAGTTCTGGTGATGGCAAGTGGTAAGAACTGGTACTCACCACCCGTTCTGCAAGGGAGAGACAAGGTCTCCCTTCTATAGATCTGTCTCTGTTGGTGCACGGAAAGCTAAAGACCACTTAACAGAGTAAACTATGGGAACGGCTCCACGTGTTCTCCAGGGTCTAACCTGAGACAGAGACTTCTCTGCGTTTACCAAAACCCATTTCCTTCATGCTCTGGGCTTACAGATAGACCAGCTTCCACCCCTCTTAGCATTAGATGAAGCCATAGAACTAAGTTCTGGCCAATGTGATGGAAACAATTTGCTCCACTTTCAGGCTGGCACATGAGAGATTGTCTACTCTGCCGCTTGTGCCATTTACCAGTTGATTGTCAATGTCAAGGGGACACTAGAAATGCTGAGTTGAAGATGGTGGGACCTACATCAGCCTGAACCTTTGAATGACTACATGGAACAGCCCTACACCACCAAGTAATTGTTCACTAAAATTAATGAGGCTACTATAATTGTCTTAAGCAGTACATGATTCCTCAAGTATAAACACTCAACATTTAGGTGCAAATATGAATATATATTTCCATTTCCAAAAATCATGCCCTTTAGTTCACGTTTTCTCGCAGTCTTTTTATTTGGCATTATATCATAAACAATTTCCCGTGTCCATGGAATCCTTCAATATTACAGCCCTTAATGTTCCAAGTTGTGGTTCTACCATTCAAATTTTCACTTTTTAATATAACTTCCAGTTTTCAATATTAGATAGTACATGATCCAAAGACTTTTGTGAATCTCTTAACAAAAAAAGATTATTTCTTCTTCCTAGTTTTACGCTGACCTACGGCAGCCAGTTAGAGTAATGGACTACTGATTTTGTGCTGTTCAACCCCATACAAGTTAATATCTTTCTTTGAGCTTGTTCCATATGATTAACCTTTCTCACATCCCATGAAGATATGCAGCAAAGGTTAATAAATGTTCTTTAAAAAGTTACAAAATACAAGAACTGGTGTGAATCATCAGACATTTGTATTAAGCACTGACTATTCTGGGACCTCTATTTGCACATGCAATGATTCATTTCTTTGCCCTAAATTAAAGGTGGTCAAGTCAAAAATAAAATATAAGTCTATTTCCTTCCAAGAGGGAATACTTCTATATAATCACCTGAGTTTTTTTCACACTATCTAGAGTTTCATCTCTCCATTCATTGGGTTAAACTCCTCCTTTTGGAAGCTTGTGAAGGTAGGAGTTGAGAAATACAAAATCAGCAACAAATGTTTTTAAAAGTGAATAATGTTGCATGGTGCATAATTATGAAAGAACAGAAAACAGGCTGTCTCAAAATGTATAAGGTGATGCAACCTTTGACAATCCCTCAAGTCAGGAAGATAAAAGTTTTTCTATAGCTTAAAACAATGTTGTCAAGTTGTGATTAATATGTCAATGTAATTTCTGTCTATAAAACAGTATACTCTTGACATTGTTTTCCCAACAAGAATTTCTGAAATAAAGAGTGTAATATATTTATGACACTTAATGTGATTCAATACTTGATCATTATTTTTCTGTAAATATTACGCAAATCCTGTGATGTGAGGGTATTTTTAGATACAAAAATTTGTAAGGAATTCTGGGGAAAATGGTGATGGGCCTCACAGGAGCTGTGGCCCCCATAACCCATCTTAGGGTCCTGGCACTTTCCTGAGTCTTTGTGGGAACGACTGACATGAAAAGCTGCTGATATTTGGAATCATTATTAGCTTTGAAGTCTGTCTCTAACACTTACTGAGCAGGTGAACATCAGCTCTTCACTCCTCTTAGTTACTGTTTCTATAAAATGATCTACTACTCATATCATAGGAACTATTGTAAATATTTAACTTGATGCCTACTGCACATAAAGGAATGAGCAGGATATACCTGGAACAGAGTGACTTGCCAATAGCTGTTGGTTCCTTTTCCTCTGCTATTTCTACTGACGCATTTATCTCCCAAATACTGTCACTTAGGGCTCATTCTTAAACCAGCCAGCCTTTGTATGACTGAACAGTTGTCGGTGTGCTATCCAGTTACAGTTACTGTCCTCATTCGTCCTTCCGGCGTGGATTTGTTGTGCATCCACTGTGCTCCTGGAACTGTTCAACGTGCTAAGGATAGAGCAGTGATCAAAACAGACCCCAAAATGCTGATGTATATGAAACTTGTATGAGGAATACAGATTTTTTTTAAGAAAATTAAACATATGGAATAATATCTGAGTCTCCTGCTATGGAGAAAAGCTTGCAAGGAAGAGGGACAGAGAATGCTGGGACTGACTGTGGCTGCAGTTAAATAGGATGACCAGAGTAGGCTTCACTGGGAAAGATAAATTTTCTCTAAATATTTGAATAAAATGAGAGTGAGCCACTGGAGTATCTGGGGAATAAGATGAGAGCGAGCCACTGGAGTATCTGGGGAATAAGATGAGAGTGAGCCATTGGACTATCTGGGGAATAAGATGAGAGTGAGCCATTGGACTATCTGGGGAATAAGATGAGAGCGAGCCATTGGAGTGTCTGGGGAATAAGATGAGAGCGAGCCATTGGAGTATCTGGGGAATAAGATGAGAGCGAGCCATTGGAGTGTCTGGGGAATAACACTGACAGGCAGAGGAAAAAGCAAGTGCAAAAGCCCTAAGACAGCAGGCAGTCAGGCAGAGTAGAAACACAGCAAGTCCAGGGATGTCATGGCCCGAGCCGGTGGGAGACGGGTAGGTCAGCATGAGGCCCACATCAGCCACAGCCCTGTAGGCCATTGTCAGGACTCCAGACTTCACTCTGCATGGAATGGGGGGCATCTGAAAACTGAGTTGATTGCAGCAGGAGAGAAAGAAGGGGGCAAGGGCGTAGACTTTGCAATATTGCACATGAAGGACAACGGTGCCTACTCAGGATGGAAGCTGTAGGGATGAGGAAGAGTTGTCAAACTACAACATTTTAAAGGCAGAGCTAGTTGGACGTGCTGACGAATCGGATGCAGAGTGAGAGATCACAGAAAAGGAAGGGACCAGAGTGACACCTAGGCTTTTGGCTGTAGCAGCTGGAAGGATCAACTTGCCATTTATTGAAAAGAAATATGAAAGAAGGACTTGGGGGAGGAAAGAGCAGGAGTTTGGTTTCATACCTGTGAAGTTTGAGATGCGCACTAGACATCAAAAGTGAATACGTAAAAAAGGTACCGGGATGAAAGAGCCTGAAATTGGAAATAAGTTCCTGACTGGTAATCAAAACCTAGGATCCAAGGATGTACAGGTGATAGTTAAAGCCATGAAACCAGACGGGATCTCCAAGCAGGAGCCAGTGCAGACACGGCAGAAAGGAGATCCAAGTTCTGAGCGCTGAGGCGGTCATCGTTTAGAAATTGGGCGGAACCAGAGCGACATGGTTTTTTCTCACCCCCACCAGCTCTCCTACTCCCCAACACCAAGTGTGAGTCCAACAACTCACTTTCATTCTGACACTAACTACCCAGAGTTGGCATCACACCCCACAGGTTTAAGGGCTCCGCCCCACAGGACAGCCCTCACTTCAGATACCAATTGCCAGTATTAAAAACAAGACAAAAGACCCCAAATAGAGTCACTTATGCTAAGCCCCATGGCGTCAAACCAAGACTTGACTTAATCACAGTTTTGGCTCTCCCAGAAATGGAACCTTAAACCAGTCAACCAGGAATCACCTGACCAGCACCAGCAAGGTAAACCGCCTGGTAGGCCCACGCCATCTCTCGCTTTGCTAGCCAACCTGCTTTTTTGCCTCCAAAATCTCCTTGTTCCCACTCCCGTCTGCTCATAAAAGTCTAATTTTGTATATTTCCTTAGAGACTCTTCCTACCTGCTACATTGAATGCTGCCCAATTCAATTTTTGCTCAAATGAACTTAAAAATGTTTATATGCCTCAGTTTACCTTTAGACAGTTCTAATGTCAAAATAGAGGACTGAAGGAGACCTCTAATGGCCCCCAGAAGCAGTAAGCAAGCAGGTGTGGGTACCTGTTGAGGCTCTTGAGCTCGCTGCCTCTGGAGACCATGGGTAACACCCTCTCAGACCATAGCTCCCGATTTTTGTATTATGAGCTTTCAAACTTGATTTGAGCATTTCTTTTTCCCGATTGGGTCTCAACATGGCCAGAGTTGGACTGAGTCCAACATAAAACTAGACTGGGTCCAGAGTTGAACTGGGCTCGACTCCAAAACCGGAGTGGGCCCAGCAGCAGACTGCACCTGATTTAGCCTGGCCTGGGTACAGGGTGAGGCTGCGGGTAAACAAAATTTTGTTTTAAGGCTGAACAAGCAGGTTAACCTGGCCAAAGATAATCTGGAATTACAGTGACCACAGTGCGGAACTTTTAACCATCTCAGATAAGCTTATCCATCTACCAGGTGCCCTAGGCAACAAGGGGTCGCGGCCAGGCACTCACCATTAAGGGTCAAGGGAGAATGCTTGTCTTGCTCTACGGTTCCTGGGTGCGAGGACAAGACACACTGGGACACCCCACTCACTCCAGAGCCTGCAGACGGCGTGCTAGGAAAACTGGCTGAAGCCAGCAAAGGATAAGGATTCTCACCGAAGTCAGCTCCCCCAGGTCACTCTCTGTGCTGCCTGGTTGAGAGAGAAGAGGAAAACTTCGCATGTTCCCTTCCTTTCCAAATGTAGACTGGCAGGCAGAAATCGCTGTCAAAATTACATCTTTGACTTGTGACTCATGAATTTGCTTTCACATACTCACCGGTGGTGATTCTTTCTCTCTGGGGGGACAGCTGTTGCCTTCTTTTCTGTCTCGCTTTATGTACGGAGAACCTGATTGGGCAACCATCAGGTTGGAGCCCCCAGGCACCCTAGACCTTTTGTCAATCTTCACCTTGATTAATCAGCTTGAGTATTGTCCCAAGTGGTGGCAGATTGGGTTTCTCACTGAGATCTTTGCCTTATGACTGTTTAAGTTTCTCCAAACTGAAGTGAATTGCAAAAGGTTGTTTAGAGCATTTCAATCTTGAAGGACCAGCCGGGGACCCCTTTGGCCCGGTCAAACTCAGATAGCGCTATAATTAACCCCTTCATTTCAACCCTGTCAATGTCTGTTTTATGCTCATTTTTTTAATAACCATCTAACCATTTTCAGCCCACAGCAACTCTCTCCTCTGCCTCTGAATTCTCTTGTTAATGTTTTATTAGCACGTGTAAGACCCATGAGGGGGAGATGACACTGCAAACTCAATAAGGCTTCCCACACTGTTGCTCAGTTTCGCAGCAGTAAGATTACTTAGGGTGCTCATTGAAAAGGGGCCCCCACTGCAGCCTTTACCACGCTGGGGAACAGGCCTATTCAGTGGGTGAACATCCTGATTATCCTGCAGCCAGCCCCACAGGGCATGCATATAAAGCATGTCAGCTGCTCCACCTGAGGTGTGACACGTGACATTTTAGGGGGAGTAAGACAGTCTCCCTTCTCAGTGTAAACAGACCTTCCTTATAGCAGCTTTTATCCAGTCCACCAGGATGGCTGTATGTCTGGATTATATACAACCGACCATGATTACTCCATGGTGAGCTGTGTGTCCTGTAGTGGCCCAAACATGCTTTCCCACTCTACAGCACTCAATAACAAGACACTCGCTTCCCCTAAATCAGTCACCTTCGCAATCCATTTGAGTAAGGACTCTTTAGGAAGCTGATGATACCAATCCCCAAGAGAGAAATTCCTTTACACCATGCCCTCCTTGTTTCAAAATTTCTTGGTTTTGCCTTCTCCGACACTGACAGCCTTCCCAGTGCTAGAGGGCTTAGAGGTCATGAGGACCTCTAAGTGAGTCAAATTATGCTGGACAACAGTGAGTGTTGTCCAGAGTAATTTTTCCTTCAGGGACAGCTTTGAGGCTCGTGGTCAAACTCAAACTGACCAGAATCTGTGCTTGGTCTAGCATCAACATCTGACACAATATTCTTTTAATTTTATTTTGGCCATTACAGGTAATGATAACCAAGGGATTGTATATTTTGCTTTGTTCTTTTTAGTTTGCCTTTCTTCATGTATCCAGTGAGCCAATTACCTGGGAGTCGGTTGCATCTCTAAAAGCCATTGGTAACTTTTATCTTCAGTAATTGATCGCTGCACAGTTGCTACTCCATAGCACAGGCCACCACGTGGCCACCCAGGAACCAAAAGCTCCTCATCCTCTGCCCTATTATTCTCTCTTTTCCCAAACCGCATGTTTCTGTGAGCCAGGGCTGTTCTCGCAAATCCCACCCCTGACACCCAATGAGTGACTTTTTCTCACACCAGCCAGCTCCCTAACCCTCAGACACCAGTTAATTTAATTCCATTCTGACACTAACAACCCAGAGATAGTGTCAGACTCCACAGGTACAAGGGCTCAGTCCCACAAGACTACCCTCACTTCAGACACCAGCCACCAATCTCGAGTCCCCAGGGTACCACACTTTGGTCCAACTTGGCTGCAAGTCATGGCTTCTCACAAATCTCATCCTCAGTTCCAACAATTTGCTAGAATTACATAACTTAGAAAAATACTATGTTTCCTATTACAGTTTATTAAAAAGATACAAATAAACAGCCAGATGAAGAGGTACTTAGGGGAAAGCCTGGAAGGGTCCCGATTGCAGGGACCTCTGTCCCCATGCAGTTGAGGTATGCCACTCTGCCACATTTGGGTGTATTTGCCAATTCAGAAGCTTCCTGAAGCCCATCACTGAGAGATGTTCATGGAGGTTTCACTCTGTGGGCGTGATTGTGGCCACTGGTGATTAATTCAATCTCCCCTCCCAAGAAGTTGGGGAATGGGGCTGAAATTTTCAAGACTTGGTCCTCCTGTTGACCATCCTCCATCTTGAAATTATCTAGTGGTCCACCAAGAGTCACCTCATTAGAACAAAAGGTGCTCCTGTCACCCTTGTCACTCAGGAAATACCAAGGATTTCAGAAGTTCTTAACTAGAAACACAGAGACAAAGACTGACTATCTTCCTTATTACACTACACGGAGAGACCACCAAGGGAAGTTGAGAGGAGAGACCAAGGAAGAAGGAAGAGAATTAGGAGAGGGTAGTGACCTGAAGCCAAGTGAAGAAAGGGTTTCAAGAAATAGGGGTAATGGGACAACTGTAATAGCATAATCAATAAAATATATTAAAAAAGAAAGAGTGGGTGATGGATGTGTAAAAAATTGCTGCCAGCACAAGAAAGTCAAAGACAAATAAATGGTCACTGGATTAAGCAATGGGCATGCGATTGGTGACCTTTATAAGGACTGTTCTTCTGGAAGGGAGAAGAGGAAAGTCCATTTGGAGCAGGTTCAAGAGAGAGAGTGGGAAGAGAAAAATTAGGGCCCACGCTGCCCCTAAAGGAGAAAGTGAACTCCAGAGAGCTTTGTTTATGTTCATTTTTAGTTAAGAGATATTATCAGCATGTTGTTTTGCTGTTGGGAATAATCTAGTAAAAGGGAGGGAGTGGTAATTCAAGAAAGAAAATTAAAAATGACTGGCACCCGGTCCCTGAGTGGAGCAGAGGGCATGGGATGCAGAGGGGTTGGCCTTGCCCAGGACGGGAGATGAGCATCTGCAGTAATGGAACAGGAGACACAGGCACAGGCAGGAGGGCACGTGGGCTTGAGCAAGTCTCCTGAAAATGTTTTCATTTCCTCAGATGGGAAGAAAGACTATTAGCTGTTACACACACACACACACATACACACACACGCACTCAGAGGACTGTTGGGAGTTTAAAGAGAGAAGCGTTATTAAATGCTTCACATGGGGTTCTCAGCCTTGGCACTAGAGACGTTTGGGGCAGGATACACTCTGTTAGGGGGCCGGGGGAGGGCTGTGTGTGCACCGCAGGATGTCTAGCAGCATCTCAGATGTCTATCCATGACATGCTAGTAGCACTCCGTCCTCCAGGCTGTGACCACCAAACCCTCCCCAGACATTGCCAGTGTCCTCTGGGGAGGGAAGACCCCCTGGGGAGAGCCGCTGCCTCTACCAGGAGGTGGAGAGAGTGATGGGTTAGGGAAATGTAAACAGACGGTGGGCACCTGGAGTCTCACGTGAGGTTAGTGGTCACAGATTTTGAATGTGGCCATTCAGCTGCGAAGTGTGTTTCTCCAGATGTGCTCAGCTGCGCAGGATCAGAGAGGACAAGAAGGTGGCACAACCAGGCCAGCAAGGAGCAGGTAGTGGAAGGTATATGCAAGTCAGGGATTATAATCATAGACTGTACGCCAGGTAAGGAGGACAGGAGGGATACGAAAGTAGGGAGGGACAGTGGGAGAACAGATGCAGATCCCAGATAGATGTGGGTGTCTGGGTCCAAGGGGGTGTGAGCTGGGAAATGATGAAGTAACGGTCAGAGAGAGAGATGCTTGAGACGCACTTATTCATGACCGCTTAAGGTTATTACTAACCATGTACATGCGTCATTACGTTTTGCACATATACAATAATGATGGTCTTTCTATTATATGTTGTAATTCTGAGAGACCTTTAGCCCAGGATGAATCAGGAATTGTGTGGCAAGTGTCCCAGTATTGGAACTAGCCAAAACTAAGGTTTAAATCTCCCATAGAGTTTATCTATAAAAACACAGCCTAATAAACCTATTAAACTGAGTTTTCCATTTTATTTGCTAATAATTTCCTATATCTCAATAAATGAGTGAAGGCAGAAGGGATTCCAACTTGCTACATGTTCAAAGATTGGCATGATATTTAGCTTGCTTACTTGTGAGAAAACTTTAGGCAAGAGGCATTTTTTTTCCTTAGAAAAGGGGCTATCAAGCTTGTGGAAATCAAAGCAGCTAAACAAACCTCCTATTATTAGAATAATGACCATGACATTCAATATCCTTCAGGGAAAATATAACCTGGTCTTTCATTTCGCACTTTTAGCTACTTCAAAATTACATCAAATAGTAAAGAGGGGAAAAATATATACAGAGCAAAAAACAAAATATAGCAATTTTACTTTCAAGCCTGGCTGAAAGAAAAATAAAAACAAAATAAGTTTTCCTTCAGCTCTAACTAATGTTCTGCCCTTCTGCTTCCGAAGAAAAATATGTTTTTCTGCTGTTTTATAATAAATCTAAAACACTATCATTTGTAGCATGAAACGTTAAGTAATCGCTTTGCCAAAAATAGTCACCCTATGCTACAGCCATCTAAGTTTGTTTTAATAATCCCCAGATACCAACTACCACTCTGTCAGCCCTCTCAGTACACACCACGATTATCTGTTGTTTAAAATAGATGTCCTAAGTACGTTATCTAAGTGAACAAAAGCATAAACATTTCAACCATCAAATCATCAGAACTGCTTAGGCAAGCATATATATCTATCTCCTGGCTCCCTTGCGCCCCCTACAGGATTTTTTTCCTGTTGCTTGCTCTGCTGTTGCAAGGAGAGCAGGCCCATGCTGTGATAATAGTTAGGGATCTTCTTTTTATAGTTTAAGTGCTGTTCCTTTCTCTTAGGAAGTAGAGGTTTATTTCCAGGTAATGATATATTTTAATACAGTTCAAACACAGGAAAAGAACAAAATGTTGAGAAAATCAGAAATACAAACAGTAGATGATACCACAAGGAAACATATTTTGCGAAAAGATGCAGGCCTCCCTAATTGGATTGCATTCGAGAGGGCAACATCCTAACGATCCTATGCTTCATTTTATTGGTATTTTTCTCACTTTGACCAGAAAACTGAGTTCCCCAAGTCCTATGTTAATTTTCCAAACGTGCCTTTGGTTTTGCAGAGTGAAGAACCACTGTAGGTTACGTTCAACTCAGGGACTGACGAACTGGCTTAGAAATGTCCCTTTTTTAGGTCCCAGCTTCACACACACAAGACCCCTGACTGTGTCCTGGCTAACGAAGGTGACATACCAGAGAGGATTACAGAGAAATACAAGAGAAACCGAGTCCAATTCTAGCTTCCTTTGGTGAGATCATTCCTTCGGACGGTATCACGTTCCATTTAATACTGTCCACAGAAGTCGGCCTTTTCTGATGTCCCTAAGTGCCCGCACTGCCACAGACCCAGATAAGAACTGGAGATGAGTGACTGGGTTAACTGATAAAATTGCTAATTAAAGCCCTGTTTTCAACACTTCCGGCAGATTAACCAACGGGGCCAACATTTAGAACCCAGAGGAAGTTTTACTTTTAACAGTGGACAGTGTTTGGTAAACAAAAGGCTTTAACAATTTCAAAGCAAGTCATGCCAGGAAATTTTCAAAGATATTTTTCCCTCCAGAGAGGTGTACAAATGAGATGATTTAGCCAACTCTCCATGCGAGTTCTCTCCCTGCGAACGCTGTTGCTTGGCAGGGAAGCACAGAAGGTGATCCACTGAATATTACCTATTACTGTGCTGACACCGTGACAGCAACACAAATACAGCAGTGTGTTCTTCTTTTAAAACACTGAATCTCACGGTTTTGATTTTAAAACTTGTGAGAAACAAGAAAACCTTGTCTTTCTGATTTTCTCTGATACTGTCATTGATATAATATAAGGTAGTGGTTTAGGGCATGGACTTGGCAGCCATAAGCCTGGTTTAGGATTATACGTCTGCTCCCTCCCAGCTGGGTGACTGGAGGTGCTTACTTCACTTCTCTGTTCCTCAGTTGTCCCATGTGGGAAATGGGAGTGGTCGTAATAGTACCTAGGGCCGCAGTGAGGGTTAAGTGAATTAAATATATCACAGACTTAGAAGAGTATGAGCCACATAAGCACATAGCGAGTGTGGGATGTTATTATTACTACAAGTCCATAAACAAAACTGATCTTTAAGTGTCTGAACAGAAGATGTAACGCCTCTGTGTGTATTATAAGATAGCTCCTCAGAGCCTCTCACTGGGAGGAACATCATCCCACACTTGACACTTTGATCACTGAATCTTTTTCCAGAAAGGGACCAACTCTATAGCCTATCAGGAACATCTTCATCTGTAAAATGAATTTCTTGTAGGATCTGGTTGTTCAACTTCCTGTTCTAATGATCACCAGCCGGAAGTCTGCAACTCCTGACTCCCTTGGCCCGTGGGCTCATCATCATCCTCTGATGATGGCTCCCACTCTGAGTGGTAAATCCACCAAGTGCCTGACCCCAAACATGATGTCACCCACTCTACCAGGACAAGTCCCTGTAGGATTATCTCTGGTGACATATTTTTTTAACCTGTAAAAAGAGGTGGATTCATTTTCTCTGAAGGATCTGCTTTCCCAGAAACAGTCAACCCCTCCAGTGAGAGACGTGAGGCATCTGGACAGTGTGCAGAAGGAAAGGGGGAACATGGCCAGGCGGCAGAGTGAAACACGGGGAGGAGCCAGCCTCGCCATGCTTGCCCTCACCCACTGCCCCGTCTGAGAGTGGAAGACCGTTAAAACGTGACTGTCTTTGATATCACCTCTAACATGGCTGCAGACAGGACTCTCGCAGTTCAGACACGGAGTATTTAGACTGTATTAAAACATGAGGCTCCAGAAACATCAAAGGCTCCTCGTGGGTGGTTTGGGCCAGCAAGAGGTCACCAGTACCCTCCACGGTAATAGGTGTGGAGACACTGTGTACCTGCAACATGGCGGTGTTTGCTTTTTTCTGCTGATGAATGTGGAGCTGGGAGAGGATCTGCCTTTGTGTGCCTGAGGAATGATCTACTGTGGGAAGTTTAAAGGCAAACAGGTATCAGGTTAGGGTTACAGGGGGCAACTTTGTGAACGGGGATGTCCTTTGTTCCCAGAGAATGGGCTTCTTAAATTGGTGGTGCAGTGACAGGCCTTGATAAGAAAGGCTTCCTGCCTGCCTACCAGATTTAAAGTGAAGACCATATAATTCTGGCGATAGGTAATTTAGATGACATCAAGGAAGGACACAGAACAAGAGCAAAGATTAACCTCATTTTGTTTTTCTATACTTAAATATCTTTATCTTACATTAGTTCCACAACACTCACCCGATACAGTTTTGTTAATTGCAGCAGCATAAAATTGAGATAACATTTGCATAGTTTCTACTAGCTTATAGGGCAGTTGCTAAGAAATCATTTCTTTATTTACTATTTATTTCTATTATATTTATTTATTGTAAAAAAACTATTCACCTATAACAGCTCTTAAAATCTTTCAACATAATATTCTAAAAGTCCTTAAGATTACAAATGTATTCCAAGAAAAAGACCTCATCCAGTCAATCCTAATTGCCTTTCAAAGCAAAAAGCAATATCGTATCCATGGAAAAGGGATAATCAATAAATATTTGGCTTCTAGCATATAGGGCAATACCATTACAGCAAGAAAAATAAGCCAAGCAGAGGTCACCAAAAGAGAGGAAACAGAGATGGACGAGACTGATTCCAGAAAGCTAGTCTGGGGTGCTGTCCCCGCCTGCCATGGCGTGGGCTCGGTGGCATTGTGACTCTCTCCAAGAAATGTGTTTATTAGGGACTTTACTTGAGGAAGCTCATCTTCTAACTCTCAGGCTCTCCTGCATGTAACAGTCTCTCTAGGGCTTAGGAGCTGCCTTGAAATTGTTGCTTATCAATTGTATCTACGCTGGCAGTTTGAAAATTCTAGGAAGTACTTTGCTCCCTACAATCTCTTCATCCCACTGGCACCTAGTGCAACACCACTTATGAACAGGAAACTTAATACTTGTCACCGGTTGAAGTAGACATGGGGTGTCCATTCGGTGGGAAGGAGAAAAGAGTACAAGGTAAACCTCGCCATTCCCGAGTGCAAACCCTCCTGCGTCTTCTCAGTGGACTGAAAACAGACATTTCACTTCTCACTGCCGTGTTATATATTTTTGGTGGGGTGAGGGGGGAGGCGTTTTCTGCTAGACTCAGGTCCCATTTTCATTGCGATTTTTGCCCTCCAGAAATAACATCGTGGTCAGGATGTCTGCCTGGCATCCTTCTGCCCCAACAAAGCAGTGGTTTCCCATGAAATGGGAGTGCTCTGGCGAGGTAAGGCGAACCCCAGGGGCCGCAAACCCATGCACCACGGGGTCTTTAACCACAGGGAGGGTTTCAAACCACTTAATTGAATGACAAGCCCCTCAAACAGCTGTCACTTAAGGTTTCTGGGTTTAGATGAAAGGCCAGAAGTCCTTGTAATTACACCCCTCTAGCACCCTTTTCCTAAACACAGCACACAGCCCTGGCAACAATTTTCAGCAGAATGTCCAACCTGAACATGGGAGGGTGGAGCAGACTCTACTAATCGATAGAAAAAAAGACATAGAGGTTTTTGTTTCCATTTCTTTTTCTTTGTAGTTACAAGAAAACCCCAAGATTTAAAAACAATTACGGCTCTTAAGATCCCACTGAATCTAATCTCCTTCCATCTTTCATTGCCTCCCAAGATTCAATTCCCTGTGGGAACTTCGCTGAAGCCCATTTCACCTGTGAAATTCAGCTGAGAATGAAGGGCTGCCTTTCTGTGCAGGGAGACATTCATTCAGACACATGTCCTCCTTCCACTTGGAACGCTGGGCTGATCACTTCTAACTACTCTGAGGAAAAATGAATCTAATTATCAAATTCAAACAACAATTTAGTTTACCAAGTAATTTAACTTAAATAAGAATACTTCTCCTGAAGAAATATATTTGCATAGACATACCTGATCATATTTAATATAACTCTCAAGACAACTTAGGAGAAATGTATCCTGATCCCCATTTTACATATTAAGAAAAAGACTTAAACATGTTCATTTACTAGCCCAGAAGCTCTATTAGCTGACAGATGGTACTGAAATCCACAACCTATTGTTTTCAATCTAGTAAATAATCATACTTAAAAAAAGAATCTCCTGATATTAGGTAGTGTGATTCCTCCAACTTTCTTCTTTCTTGGGATTATTGTTGCTCTGTGGGCCCTTTTGTGGTTCCATGTAAATTTTTGAAATATTTGTTCTATATCTGTGAAGTACATCATTGGAATCTTGATAGGAATTGCTTTGAATTTGTAGATTGCTTGGGTAGTATGCACATCTTAATGATGTTAATTCTTCTTATCCATAAACATGGTATATGCTTTCAATTATTTGCATCTTTTTAATTACTTTCTTCAGTATCTTATAATTTTCTGAGTACAAGTCTTTTACATGCTTGGTTAGGTTTATTCCTAGGTATTTTACTCTTCTTGTAGCAATTCTAAATGGGATTTCTTAATTTCCTTTTCTGTTTGTTATTGGCATATAAAAATGCAACTGATTTCTGAATATTAAATATTAATTTTGTAACCTGCTGCTTTGTTGAATTCATTCATCAGTTCTTATAGTTTCTTGATGGAACCTTTGGGGTTCTCTATGTACCAAGTCATGTCATCTGCAAATAATGACAGTTTTACTTTATCCTTTCCAATCTGGTTGCCTTTTATTTCTTCTTCTTGTCTGATTGCTGTGGCTAAGACTTCCAGGACTATGTTGAATAAGAGAGGTGAAAATGGACATCCCTGTCTTTTTCCCAATCTTAAGGGGAACGCTTGTAGTTTTTGCCTGTAGAATATGATGCTGGCAGTGGGTTTGTCATATATGGCCTTTATTATGTTTAGGTATGTTCCTTCTAATCCCACTTTGCTGAGAGTTTTTATGATAAATGGGTGCTGGATTTAATGATAAATAGATGCTTTTTCTGCATCTATTGATATGATCATGTGGTTTTATCTTTCATTTTGTTTACGTGGTGATGCACATTTACTGATTTGTGAATGTTGTACCACCCTTGCATTCCCAGGATAAATCCCACTTGATCATGATGTGTGATTTTTTTGATGCATTGCTGTATTCAGTTTGCTAATATTTTGTTGAGGATTTTAGCATCTATGTTCATCACACTACCTAATATCAAATTATACTATAAGACCATAGTAATCAAAACACTTTGGTACTGGCATAAAAACAGACACATAGATCAATAGAACAGAATAAAGAGCCCACAAACAAACCCATACCTTTATAGTCAATTAATGTTCAACAGAGAAAGCAAGCATGTACAGTGAGTTAAAGATAGTTTATTCAATAAATGGTGTTGGGAAAACTGGACAGATACATCCAGAAAAATGAAACTAGACCACGTTCTTAAAACACATGCAAGAATAAATCCAAAATGGATCAAAGACTTAAATGTTAGACTCAAAACCATAAAAATCGTAGAAGAAAACATAGGTGGCAAAATCTCAACCATTGCTCATAGAAATATTTTATCAGATATATCTCTCCAGGCAAGGGAAACAAAAGAAAAAATAAATAAATTGGACCATATTACACTAAAAAGTTTTTGCACAGCAAAGGGAATCATCAACAAAATAAAAAGACAACCCACAGAATGGGAGAACATATTCACCAATACATCAGATAAGGGGTTAATATTAGAAATTTATAAAGAACTTACAAAACTGAACACCAAAAAAACCCCAAAAACCCCAATTAAAAAATGGGCAAAAGACCTGAATAGGCACTTCTCCAAAGAGGACATATGAATGGCCAATAGACATATGAAAAGATGTTCAATGTCACTAATCATCAGAAAATTGCAAATAAAAATCACAATGAGATAACATCTCACACCTGTCAGAATGGCTATCATCAGTAAATCAAAAAACAACAAGTGCTGGAGAGGATGTGGAGAAAGGGAAATCCTTTTGCACTGTTGGTGGGAATGCAGATTGGTGCAGCCACTGTGGAAAGCAATATGGAGATACCTCAAAAAAAGATAGATCTGCCTTTTGACCCAACAATCCCACTTCTGGGAATATATCTGAAAGAACACAAAACATGAATTTGAAAGAACATAAGCACCCCTATGTTCATTGCAGAATTATTTACAATTGCCAAAATATGGAAGCAGCCCAAATGCCCGTCAGTAGATGAGTGGATGAAACTATGGGACAATTACACAATGGAATTCTACTCAGATATAAAAAAGAATAAAATTTTACCCTTTGTGACAGTATGGATGAACCTGGAGAACATTAAGTGAAATAAGCCAGTCAGAAAAAACAAATACCATATGATTTCTCTCATATGTGGAATCTAATGAACAAACTGAACTAACAGGGAAAATGGGGACAGACTCATTGATGGAAAAAGCAGGATGACAGCTATTGGAGGGAGCAGGATGAAAGCTATTGGGGGAGAGGTTATGGGGTGAGGGATTGAGAAAAAGGAAAAAGGACTCATGGACATGGACAACAGTGCAGTGACTGCTAGGGGGAGGGGTTGTAAGGGGACTAAATGGTAATGGAAAAAATACAATAAAGATGAAATTTTTTAAAAATCTCAACTTCTTTTGAATTCACTTCTTCCTTTTCTGACAATACCCTCTCAGCCATCTCCCAATGTGCTGCATTTTCTGACCCACTTATTCTCAGCACCTTCAGAGCCTCCACCGTATCCAATTTCCTCCATGCTCTTCTTCCTACTCCATGTGGTTTCTCCGCTGCCAACACCTAATCTACCCAATTGGTCCCTCCCACTCTGTTCTCTGGAAAACCTGTTCAATCAGGAACAAAGTCCTAGCATTCCATGGCCTCAGGCTTTTATTTGATTGGTCTTTCCATTTCTGCTCTGAAATGTAACCATGCCTCCATCTGGGGATACCACCATGCCCCATACCCAGTATTAAATACCCCACTCCAGGCTCGTGGTAAGTTTCCTTTTTCCTCCTCCTCTTTTCTGTCAAATACAGTTCTCTGAATACTCTCATCTCTTCTCATTATATCTCCCACTTGCTCATAGTTCATCTTTCTAGCTGCTGTCAGTCATGATTTCTCAGTGATTTCAACATCCAGACTAATGATGATTCCAATGCCCCAAAGTCTAATTAATTTCTCAACTTTCTCAGTTCTAAAGTCTTTGCTTCCAACTTAGCTAAGCACAACCCCATGTTGGACCACAAAGATTGGTAGAATGTGGCTATGGAAACATTAGGGAAGGGGCTGTTGAAGTGAGAACTATGTGAGTACAGACCAGAAGAAGGTTTAAGTGTGTTTAGTATTTTGTGGAAATGGGAATAATACAGTTTGCCTAAATTATACAGAAGATGGAAGTAAAGGAAGATAAGAATTAAAAAGAGACTGATCAGCTGTTTATATTTATATGTCTTATCTTTATTACTAGACTATAAGCTTCTTGAAGGCAGAAGCATCACTTCTGACATTATTTTTAATCCTCTACATTATCCAGTAAAATATTCAATAATTGTTTTCTAGAAACTCAACCATCTGTTGTCCAGAAAAAAATACTATAAATTAGACATTGTCTACAAGGCCTGTTTTTCTAATTATCACCAGCTTACACAATACCCTGTGCTTTCAATGGGAAGTAGATAAGACATTCTATACAAGACTTATTTTTAAGGTCAGAGAATATACCCACTGCTCTGCTCTTTAGTTAGAAATTATTAAACTTCCAAAGACTTTACTGTTCATACATCAGGATCTTCACTTTGCATAATATCTACACCTAAAACAGGCTACCCCTTAATATTCACAAATATGATCTGTACCTATTTTAATATCTCATCAATCGAGATGCCTTGCTACACAATATTTTTTCTGATATACCTCCTCAGAGAAGAGAAACAAAAGAAAAAAATAAACAAATGGAACTACAGCACACTAAAAAATTTTCGCACAGCAAAGGAAACCATCAACAAAATGAAAACACAACCTAATGAATAGAAGATATTCGCCAGTGATACATCCAATACTCAGTGAATATCCAAAATTTATAAAGAACTCATGTTACCCAAAACCAAAAAAACCCAAACAATCCAATTCAAAAGTGGGCGAAGATCTGAATAGACACTTCTCCAAAGAGGACATACAGGTGGCCAATATACATGTGAAAAGATGCTCAATGTCACTAATCATCAGAGAGATACAAATTAAAACCACAATGAGTCCGGCCAAGATAAAGGTATAGGTAGATACACTGTGCCTTTTTGCACAACCAAAAGAAAGACAACAACAAATTTAAAAGCAGAAAAACACCAGAACTGCCAGAAAGTGGAACTGTATGGAAGTCCGACAACCAGGGAATTAAAGAATAAACACTCACCCAGACCAGTAGCAGGGACGGAGACAGGCAGCTGGGCAGAGAGGAGTCACAGCAAGGCTGCAGTTGGCGAACTGGGCGGCCCCACATCTACGTGCAGATGAATTGGGAGGAACAACTAGGGAGTGAGACAGACCAAGCAGCCCAGGGATCCAGCGCAGAGAAATAAAGCCTCAAACCTCTGACTGAAAACACCTGCGGGGGTTGAGGCAGCAGGAGAAACTCCCAGCCTCACAGGAGAGATCACTGGAGAGATCCACAGGGTCCTAGAACATACACAAACCCACCTACCTGGGAATCAGCACCAGAAGGGCCCAATTCACTTGTGGGTAGCAGGGGAAGTGACTGAAAGCTGGCCAAGAGCTGAGCAAGAGACACTGTTCCCTCTCAGGCCCCTCCCCCACAGACAGCGCCACAACGCAGTCACGTGGGTTGCCCGCCCCCCACCCCCGTGAATACTTAAGTCTCTGGCCCTTACTATGTAACAGGTGAATCAAGACAAAAAAATATGGCCCAGATGAAAGAACAGCTCAAAGCCCCAGAAAAAAATACAATTAAGCAATGAAGAGATAGCCAACCTATCAGATGGAGAGTTGAAAACATAGGTAATCAGGATGGTTACAGAATTGGTTGAGTATGGTGAAAATGGGGAAAAAAAGTGAAGGCTATGGAAAGTGAAATAAAGCAAAATATACAGGGAATCAGCAGTGATGGAAAGAAAACCGGGACTCAAATCAACAGTTTGGACCAGAAGGAAGAAGTAAACATTCACCCAGCACAGAATAAAGAATTCAAAAAATTAGGAGAGTATTAGGAACCTCTGGGACGACTTTTAACATTCCAACATCCAAATCATAGGGATGCCAGAGGAGAAGAGTAAGAAGAAGAAATCAAAAACTTACTTGAAAAAATAATGAAGGAGAACGTCCCCATCTGGTAAAGGAAACAGACTTTCAGGAAGTCCAGGAAGCTCAGAGAGTCCCAAAGAAGTTGGAAACAAGGAAGCACACACCAAGGCACATCATAAGTACATTACCCAAGATTAAAGATAAGGAGAGATTCTTAAAAGCAGCAAGAGAAAAGGAGACAGTTACCTACAAAGGAGTTCCCATTAGACTATCACCTGATTTCTCAAAAGAAAGCTTGCAGGGAAGAAGGGGCTGGAAAGAAGTATTCCAAGTCATGAAAGGCAAGGACCTACATCCAAGATGATGCTGTCCAGCAAAGCTAACATTTAGAATGAAAGGGCAGATAAAGTGCTTTCCAGATAAGGTCACATTAAAAGAGTTCATCATCACCAAGCCCTTATTATATGAAATGTTAAAGAGACTTATCTAAGAAAAAGAAAAAGATCAAAAATACGAACAGTAAACTGACAACAAACTCACAACTATCAACAACTGAACCTTAAAAAAACAAACAAGAAAACCAACTAAGCAAACAACTAGAACAGGAATAGAACCACAGAAATGGAGATCACGTGGAGGGTTATCAGCAGGGAGGTGGAAGGGGAAGAAGGGGGAAAGGTACGGGAATAAGAAGCATAAATAGTAGGTACAAAATGGACAGGGGAAGATTAAGAATAGTATAGAAAATGGAGAAGCCGGAGAACTTATATGTACGGCCCATGGACATGAACTAAGGGGAGTGGGGGCAAATGCTGGTGGGAGTGCTGTGCAGGGCAGAGAGAAATAAAGGGAAAAATGGGGCAACTCTAACAGCATAATCAATAAAACATATTTAAAAGAAAAAACCTACAATAAGATATCACCTTATGCCTGTAAGAATGGCTATCATTGATAAATTAACAAACCAGTGTTGGCCCTGGTTGGTGTGGCTCAGTGGACAGAGTGCCAGCCTGCAAACCAAAAGGTCACCAGTTCAATTCCCAGGCTAGGGTACATGCCTGGGTTGCAGGCCAGGTCACCAGTAGGGAGCATGCGAGAGGCACCCACACATTGATGATTCTCTCCCTCCCTTCTCCTCTCTAAAAATTAATTAATTAAAAGGTTTTTTTGAGAGCTAGATTTTTTAAAAGTGTTGGCGAAAATGTGAAGAAAGGGAACTTTCATGAACTATTGGTGGGAAAGCAAACTGGTGCAGCCATTGTAGAAAACAATATGGAGTTTCCTCAAAAAATTAAAAATAGAACTGCCTTATAACCCAACAATTCCACTCCTGGGTATATATCTGAAGAAAACCAAAGCACTAATTTGAAAAGGTATATGCACCCCTATGTTTATTGCAGCATTATTTACAACAGCCAACTGCCCACTGACAGACAAGTTCATTAAAAAAATGGTGGTACATATATACAATGGAATATTACTCAGCCATGAAAAAGAATGAAATCTTATCATTCACAACAACATGGATGGACTAGAAGGTATTTACTAAGTGAAATAAGTCAGACAGAGAAAGACAAATACCATATGATTTTACTTATGTGTGGAATTCAAAGAACAAAATAAACAAACAAAACAGGAACAGACATAGATGCAGACAACAAACTGATAGTTGCCAGAGGGGTTGGAGGTTTAGGACTGGGTAGAAAAGGTGAAAGGATTAAGAAGTACAAAAACAGTCATGGAGATGAAAAGTTCAGAAAGAGAAGGAATATGGTCCATATTATTGCAATAATTATGCATGGTGCTGGTGGGGGGTGGGGGGGTGCTTGAATTATATCAGGGTATCACTTTGTAAATTATATAAATGTCTAACCATTTACACTGTACATCTGAAACTAACACAAAATAATATTTAATGTCAACTATAATTAAAATCAATTTTTTAAAAATAAAGTAAAAATGTGAATATAAATATAGCCTAACTTCTGGCAAACACATAGAGATTTAACTCATCCTTGTAAATAGTTGTATATTATTTTATATACAGGTCTATCATAATTTTTCTAGAGATGCTTTGCTTAAAACTGTCATATTATAATCTTGAATCATTATTAAACTTTGACATTTTTGTGTCCAAATAAACAATAAATATGCCTTAAAATTTTTATTTTTAAGACAAAAGAATTCCTCCACATTAAATCACAGATGACATTCTCACCCTATAGGATAAGCAGATTAGTATCCTGCCACAGCAGCTTTCTCTCTCTGGGATATATACATCTCAGCCCAATTTCTAATGTCGTGTCCACTCACATTGCCAATGTGCTTCAATGATCCAGTTAGGAAGATAAAATGTTTCCCCTTATTCTTCCACACAAAGCCAATAATTTGTTTTCCTACGATATTTATTACTCAGATAAAATGAATGCCTTTCCGGAGACCATAGCTTTGTCATATTATAGAAGTTTCCATCCCAAGTAGGTTCCCCTTAATTTATGGGTAAATCATCCCAACTGTGAGAAGCATTTCACATCCCGTTAGATATCAGTTGGGTAAACCGCTCATGGAATGATATGCATCGAAGTAACAGATTTTGACAGACTTCCCCTGGGAGACAATGTGGTGAGCACAGCAGAAAGGGCGCAGGACCCGAGGTACAGCGCTTCTAGTAAGCTGAGACACACGGCAGCCCGAATAAAAATGTTCTGTGGGGATCGCTGAGCAGAAGTCTGAAGTCATGACCACTGGGAAATTAGGAACGTGTGATTGCTATGGCTCTAGTTCTCGTACTCACTATCTCTGAGATTTGTTCAGGTTTTCTGACCACGCCCCTATGTCATCTGTGCACAGCACTCGTATCTGCCTCAGTGAACTCAGAGCCTTTGTTATCATAGCATGGGAAATGGGGGTTTCCTCTCCTTCCTCTCTCTGTGCCTGCCCTGGCTCATACTGGCAAAGGAAATGAGGCAATCACTGCACTCAGTGCCTCCCGAAGTAACGTAGGAAGATCCCTTTAGGCTACTTCCACATACTTTGGGGTCCCTAGTGCCCAGCTCTTCACCGGCCCCTCCTCTTCCCTCCCGTACCTCGTCTTCATTTGCCCCTGGTGCATCTTCTCCTGAAGGATGACCTGAGCGTCACCTGGGTCCTTCTGATTCCTGGGCACCTACAATGGAAGAATTGCCCATGTTCTGATTATTGTTACAAGAACTTTTCACCACAAAATAGACTACTAAAAAAAAGCACTAATAGACTTGGTTTTTTGTCTGTGTCCAGAAAATTCATAGCCTACATGTTTTCTTGAAAACCTCATCCAAAACTTTTCCATTCTGAGAGAATACCATCTAGTCATCTCTTCTGTGGAAGAGCCCAAATTTACATCCGAGTGAGTTTCCTGGACAGTTAGCGTCACTTTAAATGTTTGAGAATAAGGTTATCTTCACTGAGGCAAGGGTTGTTCATAGTTAGTCAAATAAAGGTCTTAAAGCCTGTCTCAGTAAGCGAATTTTTGTTATTGATTATATTTTAGCATACCATGAAAACGGACTTTCTTCTCCCATCGTCCAACCTTCTCTCATATTCTCTTTCTGTACTCACAGCTCTGAGAAATTACTATGGCCACATCTTTTCAATCACTGATACAAGTGCACAGTGGCTTCCAAACAGCAGTTTATAGGTTAGCCTTAAATCAAAATTATTAGCCAGCAATTTTTTGTGCTATTCCCCTCTTAAACTTCATATCTTCAATGTGAAGCCATTTCTTTCCCCATAAGCTATCACTTCTTAAATTATCACTGACCTAGAATGACACTATCAACTTCCTAATCCCTCTCAAATACTATAGTTGCTATTACTCCAATCTTTAATCATCTTGCTCAAGATAGGAACTATGCCTTGAGTTTAGGTCACCTAAACTTATATTTTGTCACCACCCAGCACAGAGGTTGCTATAACAGGTACTCAATAAATACTTGTGGAAGGAAGAAAAGAAAAAGAATAAGGCTTCAAGGTAACCAATCCTCCCCGTTTGCCTGGAACTGAGGAATTTCCCAGGAAGAGTGACTTTCAGGGCTCAAACCCAGAAATGCCCAGCAAACCCAGGACAAGCTGGTTGCACTAGCTTTCAGGGAAACCCTGGAAAACAGTCATCTCGGACACAGAAACGCCTGCAGACGAAGTATATAAGTCTCCCCTATGTACTTAACAAAATAGGAAGATGCATTTGCATTTGTCTCGTTAAGGAAGGCACTTTCTAGTTATACTGAGCACTTCAAGAAGGTCTCCCTGTCCTTCCATGCCCACATACTGCTCTACTCACACATACAGTATCCCAATGTTCTGATCACAGTGTTTGGACCAGGAATTGCAATTGACCTAGAGACAGCCATTCAGAAGCAATCTCATAGGAGAACTCAGCTCAGTGGGTGTTAGGGAGCACTCTATAATTGATGATGATTAACCATACCATCCTTTTGGGGGAAGATTTGAACTTGGCATTTACAAAGGAGTCAGGGAGAAGTGTCAGGGTCTGCAGACGCAAAAACTGTAAACACTATCAACCTACTGGTGACACACAGAATGGGGAACGATGAGTTTCTGGGTTTCCGAGTCCCAGGGTGTCACAGCTGCTGAGAACCGCATCCTAACATAGATGGAAGCCTGAATGTTTGGTGGCTGACAAGTCCTCGTTTCCTTATTTCCCAGGGTATTGTTACAGTAAACCTCACTAAGGTAATCTGAATGTGCTTCTGTTTCTGTTTCTGCTTCAAAGAACCTAATAGATAGTTTTTTCCTCAGTCAGTGGGATTAATGGAATGAAAATGAGCATTAAGACCAAAAAGTCAGAAAATAAAATAATAAACTGAGGAATAGACCAAGTCCCCAAGCTATCAAACTATCACAAATCCCTGGTGAGGAGAGACTGGTGGACGAGCAACCCATAGTCTTATGAGTTACGACTATGAATTACCTGTCTTGTTTTTAATAATCATTTGAAGTCTAAATTTACTATTTAAAGAGTTCTTCAAAATTTGTCTTGTGGTGGAAATATTTGAACTTAAGTGGGTAAATGTGGAGTATATGCAGGAATGGAAGGACTTTGAAAATAAGCCCACCCACAGCAAATGTGGAGAGAAGGTGGGGTTATAGAGTTATCATGAATTCCAATAGAAATACAAACTACATGTTTTGCATTGTAATGAAATAAATATGAAACACATAAATAGGGGACAAGAATATAAACTCTATATTCATTTTTCTTAATTCTATGACTCCTGTGGAACTGGGTGACTGAAAACCTTATCATTATTTCAAAGTGCTCCCAGAAATTTCAGGAAGTTTTCTCAGCCACCTCAAAACCACGAAAGAAAGACAATTGGGAGATAGACCCTCAGATCACAGAGATTTACTGTTATGCTTACAATTATACAAATAACCTACTATTACCTTATAACCATTTATTTAGGTTGCAGAGAAAATGATTTTATGAATATAAGTTTTTTTATTTAGTTCTTGGATTCTTAAAGCACATAAAATTAATGGGAAGGAACAGTAACCTAAGCAAGAAGAGATATGGGCTACCATGAAACATTTGCGGTGATTTAATAACTTTATTCTAAAATACTTGAAACTTAATAGCACATTATTCATTTTTCCTGAAATTTTGCCATCTAGATCTAATCATTCACTTCTAGGATATTGACCATTATATCTTCATAAGTCAAAGACGCTAAATGACCCAAATGAAAACATCAGAACCCAATGCCAGAGAGCACACGGGGAAATGGGGAGCCCTCCACACACCTGGCAAGCAGGTGACCTGGTCAGCCATTTGACAGAGTGACCCAGCAGTACTTTATGCAACTGAGTCTGTGTATACTCTGTAATTCAGTAAATTCACTCCCAGGCATATGCCTCAGCAAAATTCCTGTACCAAGTACAAAATATACATAAAATAGTGTTTAGCCCTCGCCAGATAGTTCCATTGGTTCGAGCACAACATGACAAAGTTGTGGGTTTAATCCCTGGCCAGGGCACATACAAGAATCAACCAATGAAGTGCAACAACAAATCTCTCTCTCTCTCTCCTCTCTCTCTCTCTCTCTCAAGTCAATTTTTTAAGAAGGAGGGGGGGCTACGTATGTCTGAGACAAGTGCAGCAGCCCATGCCTAAGAGTTCTTAACAGAACGCTTTGTTAAACATCTAGAAGCAGAATCTCATTCTACTTTTCCACCAGCAAAACACTCTGCTTACGACATGCAGCCTCTATATTCATCAGGAAAGACAAAATAAGTGAAACACATATCACTAAGTCTTCAAACGACCCTAGGATCCACACCCAGAAAAACAGAGGTGCGCCCCTGTTCCACAGCCGTGTGTCTTACTAACCTACCAGGCCCTGGAACAGGTGGGCCCGGGCATCATTTTTTAGTGTTTAGTGTTATACTACACTAAGGTTTTGCCCGCATGCACACCGCGCCACTGCCGCCTGACAAGAGTGCTCGAGTCGCCCTGGAACGCCTTCCAAAGCAAATTGACGATATTCAGGCCAGAGACAACAGAGCTTGTTAAAGCAGCAGCCTTTTGGGGAAAAGTCGCCCATTTCTTTGCAGTTTTACTTGTTTAATAAAAATATTCTTAATGCTTAAAAAAAGAAAAAAGCTCAGTTCAAATTTCGCCCAAGGAAGCCTTTGCTGACCGCTAGGAAGGGCAAGTGGCCCCTGTCATACAATCTCACAGGACCCAGCGTGTTTTCCTCTGCAACACCATTTGCAATACAGGTTCACACATGTGGCTATTCGACAGGTTTCTCTCACCTGCACTACACAGGTGAGTTTCACGAGAGCAAGGAACATGTACGTTTCTTGTACCAATACCTAGCATGGTACCTGCCATACATAGTAAATATTTGTTGAATAAAGGAATAAACCCTAGGCTATTACCCCACCTCATTTCTCAGTAAACTTATCTTCCAGTAAAATTCCATGAAAACCCTACCCTACCCCATTAAGCATTAGCCGCTCAACTAGTGCCACAAAAACTGATCATTAATATCTCAACACCCAGTCTCCCTTTCTACTGGAATAGAATCCCCGGATTTTAGCCAAGAGCGGGCACCCCTGTGGTCTGAATGCTTATGTCCCACCAAAATTTATGTCGGAGCCCCACCCCCCAATATGATGGCAGTATTTGGAAGTGGGATCGCTGGGAGGTTAAGGGGAGGTCATGAGGGCGCAGTCCTAATGATGGGATTAGTGTTCTAAGAAAAGGAAGAAAGGCCAGAATTTTGCTCTCTCCCTCCCCATATGTGAGTACATGGGAGAAAATGGTCAGCTGACAACCAGAAAGGAAGCTCTGCCTGGGAACTGAATCTGCCGCCACCTTGACCTGGGACTTCCCAGCCCCTAGGACTGTAAGAAATCAACGTCTGGAGTTTCAGCCCCCAGTCCACGCACAGGTTGTTTGGTTGCAGCAGCCCAAGCTGACAACTGACCCTCCAAATAGTGGTAGACTCACAGAGAGCGGGCTGACTGCTCCCTGGGGGAGGGGGGTGGAAGGATTGAGCAAAATTTTTTTAAAAAAGAAAAAACTCATGAACATGAACAGCAGCATGGTGATTGCCAGGGGGAGGGGGTTTGGAAAGAGGTGGAGGACGGTGCAGGGAAGATCATGGTGATGGATGGAGACTTGACTTCGGGTGGTGAACACACAGTACAGTGTACAGGTGACGTGTTGTGGAATTGTGCACCTGAAACCTGTATAATTTTCTTAAGCAGTGTCACCCCAATAAATACAATAAAAGGGAAACATGTCCATCCACTTACATCCCAGTGGAACATATGAATGGTTTAGACCAGTGGAATGCAAAGCAAGTTCCTGGCCATGCCCTTCTCTTCCTCTTTCCCTCTTTCCCTCTTTCCCTCTTTCCCCTTCCTGTGGCAGGAATGTGGGCGGGGGGGGGGGGAGGGGCAGACAAGAGCATCACTGAGCGTGAAATAATAACATGGGACAAGCCAGACCCCTGATGACTCTGGATGCGGAATCACCATACCCACCCAGACTTTTAGGAGAAAGAGAAAATTTTAACTTGTTTAAAGCCTCATTGTTTTCAGCCTCCATGATAAGCAATTAAATTGATATCTAATCAGCACATTCTACTGATTAATACATTCAGTAGTGAGTATTCCTTGGAAGAGTGATCTACCAAAAATTATCATATAAATTTCTCCCAACCAACAGAGTTGTGTCCAGAAGAAAGTTAAGAAAGGAAATATAAATGGAGATTCAGGAACAAAGAAATGCAGAGCATTGAGAAAAATTTCATCTACTGCAATATGTTTTCAGAGCCTGCCCAAGTCAGCCATATGCTCAGTTTATAGCTGAGCTTTGTTATTGAAATACTTTGTCAAACACACTGCCATCCCCCTGTGCCCTCCAAGCTCACATTCTAATCCTCCCTCTTCTTCTACTCCTGTAAAGGCCTCTAGGTCCTTAAGAAATCAAGCCTCCAGCTGTGGTCAGTACATTTTGTACCCATTCCTCTATACGCTTATTTTTAACATGAGGCACTGGTAGTCCCCCCCAAAAAAAGTCGTTCTGAGTTAACCCAAATACCGAATCCCCACAAATACACCCACCCCATGCCACCACCCTCCAGAGGTTGTTCACAGACGCGTTGTGGTAATTGCCGCCAAGCCGTGATGCCCCCACCGTGGCCCGATGCACTGCCAGATGCCTGGAAGGTTTTCCCCGCATCTGCTCAAGTCAAGTGAGAAGTATCCTTGGTTGTCTGTGACTTTTCACCTGCTTGCTTTGCTTGCTTATCTTTCTCTCAATACTTCTATTATCTCAATTCCAAATCACTTGCTGAGGCATTAAGAAAAAGACAGAATAAGATTCACTAGAAAACCAGTTTATGCAATTGATACATCTAGATATTACTACCCCTGCATAAACCAATTAGTCTTTTTTAAATTGATTCATCTTTTTATGAAGGGAAAAAAACAGTCAATGAGACAAGCTATAAAATAATAATGTAAATACATTTGTATATTTTTTTCTTGCTGGTTAGTCTTTATATGTAAATGTCAAAAGTTTTGGAAGTAAAATAATCATAGAATGAAGAGAGAAAAGATTAACATGTTTCTAACGATAAATCAAATCAATCTTCTGTCCTCACCATTGCCACAGCCTGTTTTTTGTCCCTATATAATCATGTTGCTCGTGCAGCATGATTCAATGTAGAAAGAAAGTGTCGTCTGCCCAAACATAGCCCCCTCCACCATCACCAACTGGCATAGAACTTAATATTTAACAAGCAATTAATGTATTTAGCTCAAAGTGATCGAATTTTCAAGAGATCCCCATTAAAATTATTCCATTTGCATATCACTTTATTTGCATAAAGTAATTCTATTGAATCCCCACATGGGTGAAGCAGACACCATTGACCTAATGTAAAAATGGGGAGACTGAGTTTGAGAAAGTAGCATCATATAGCTTATTGTAGCTGAGAATTTCACCTTCCCGAATTCACTCTGAAACCGAATTCCATGCTTTCCTGTCCTTCACACTCTCCTCTCTGAAGTACAGCCAGGCAGGACAGAGCTTTGCAATCATGACCTCCCTGCCACACGCCATAATCAGGAAACCCAACTCAGATTCTCTTCGAGAGCAGAAAACATACACCACAATCATTTATTTATTTCCAGAAGCTGCCTGGCCAAAGGTCCCTTATCCTTATGTTTCTTTACAAATATTATCTTCTCGTTTGTCAGAAAACATGATGATAACAATGGCAAAGAGCTACAGTGCTTAACTGACACGTAATGAATTCTCCTTTTATAGGATTCCAGCCAAGTGTTCAGCAAGCCATGCAGCTCCCAATATAAATGGTATTTCCTCCACTGTGGGATAAGCTCACCCCTGAAGGGTAGGATTGACCCTTCGTTGTGGCCTTAAATAAATAGAAAGTGCCTAATTTTCCAAAGGTCAGAAAGTTAAGACTGGCCAGGTCCTTATGTAATATAAATTGTTAACTTTTTAGAATTATGAGAATTCAGGCAATTTAAAACAATCAAAACTGAAACTATTTCTCTCTTGTACCTTACTGGTAGGGTCATTTTCAAATATAGAAAAAAATCATTGAAACAAAAAGAATCTGTTACCACATGTATGGAGAAGATAAATGGCACCAACAATTCAATTCATCGTGGTAAATTCTATGAGGAGGGACACATAATTCTAACTTGGAGAAGTGATCCTTAAGTTGAATCCTAAACAATGAGTAAAAGTTCTTTGGAGCAATAAAGAGGAAGTCATTTTATACAGCATATATAGCATGTGCAGAAGCACAGAAGCAAGATCAAGGAAAATACAGCTTGTTGGTCACCTGGAACCCAGGGAAATTGCCCAGAACAAGACTGGAAAGGTGAGCAAGTATTTGACCCTTAGCTGCTAGCTGCCTGCATAGGTTTAACCCACTTCAAGGTGCACAAACTCTTCTCCATCATCCCCTACGCTGGAACAACCACTTACAATGAACCCAGAGATGAAGAGAGGTGATGCTGGGGTTGGATTGACCGACCAAGGCTTGATGCATCACTAGGCATTTTCCTACTTTCCACATGCTTGTGAGCTAGGTGCTATTAGCTCACATTCCACCAACAAGTGAATTGAGAGCAAAATAAGTAAAGCAACTACCCAAATTTATACCATCGGTGATAGAACCAAGAACACAAATAATAGACTAATGCCTACATTCAGTGGAGTTTCTACATAACCACATGGAAATCATAACTTCTGAAAATAGTAACTTGTAAAAACAGTAACTACCAGCACTTGTTCTGTTCTATTTATCTTATGAAATAATTTCAAATCCATTATCAAGATCAGTCTCCATAAAAATCCTATAATAAAGTTTAAGACTCAGAGAGTTATCCCAAGTTTGTTTAACTGGTTAAGTGATGAATCAGAGACTCAAGATATCTCAGGATGCTGGTGTATTTGTTAAACCAGTATTCTCCCAGTAAAAACTATAGATTAATGTTTAGGAAGGAATTAAAGTCCATGAGGGAAAATAGGAAATGAAGTTACTGAACAACAGTCAATGAAGGGTCTCTCAAAGATGGAGTTTGCTCTTCCCTGCTTCACTGAACTTATTCTTATCAGAGTCACCATATACCTTTGCTTCATAGAAATCATGAGAATGGGCATGCCCCGAATCACATCTGGTTTGGTGCTGGACAATTTGAATAGATTTTTGTTCAAACTCTTAAAATTTCTCATATGCCTCAGTTTGTTTTTTAACATTTCTGATAACAGAAGAAGGAACCAAAGTAGACCCCACCACCACCACCAATAATCCCCAAGAGCTGCCTGTGCTCACTGCACAGCTAAGTCCACAGCTTTTGTATTATGGGCTTTCAGGCTTTCTTCGAGCAGCTCTTGTAACAGACAGTTCAGAACCAGCTCTAGTCTAACTAGGTCCAACTTAAAAACCAAAAAGGGTTCAACTTAGAAACTGAACTGGGTCTGGGGTCAGACTGGATCCACCTTAACTGGACTGGGTCCAGCATGAGGCCTCGGGTGAATAAAATTATGTTTTGAGACTAAACAAGTAGTTTAACCTTACCAAAGATAAGCTTGAAACACAGAGCCACAGTGGAGAACTTTTAACCACCTTAAATAACCTGCATTTTCCAGGTGCCCTAGAGAAAAAGGCATCTCAGGCAGGCACTCATATGAAGGGTAGAAGGAAAATTATTTTGCCTCCTCTCCAGTCTCTGGTGCCCGAGATGAGACCCACTGAAACACTACTTTTTCTGTTAATGCATGAGAAGAAAATGGTCCTTAACTCTGGCAACTATTGCTGAATCTACTACTAAGTTACTACTACTACTACTAAGCTGAAGCTACTACTAATAACTGCACAAAAGCTCCTAGATTCTCTTGCTAAGGTGGTTTTAGATAATAGAATTGCTTTAGATTCCTAATTGGCTGATCAAGGAGGGGTCTGGGCCATAGCAAATACCTCCTGCTATACCTAGATCAACACATCTGGTATTAGGGCAAATAAAGAAATTAACAAAGAAGCCACCAGGCTAAAACAGGTTGGTGCCCCTTCAGGTACATTCTTTGACTTAATTTGATACCAACTGATTTGGTTCATAGGCTCTGGCTAGGGAGCAGACTTCAGTCTCTTGGTATTATCCTCCTGGAAGTTATCATTGTAGTCTCCCTTGTGTGCTGTGTTCTGTAAGGTTTTAAATGCACGTTCACAGCCATCAGCAGTACATTGATGGTCTCACTGTGCTTGGAGAAACAAAAGCAATATGAACAGCAAAAACAATTCTTCTGGGGATCAGACTCATAACCTATGAGTTTTGCAAGAGCAAGAGCAACTTAACTGTGATGGTGACTGACAGTGGAACTAATGCCAACTTTTTGGTCAACCTTTCACATATGAGAGCATGACCAAAAGCAGGGGAATTGTTAAATGAACTAAACAAGGAAACCATTAGACTGAGGTAGCTGTAATACCATGGTGGCCTATGTAAGCAAACCCAACTCTAAGCCTGTAAATGCCTCAAGGTTATGAAACGAAAATGGTAGGGACAACCGATCACAAAAGCTAGCTAGGCTGTAAGCCTTAGCCAATCAATAATTGGCTTCTTGCTTCTGTCTTTTTCTATAAAAGTCTCTCCCTAAGCTCCTGTTGGTGGAGTGCTCCTAACCATTTCTGGCTTGATGCTGCCTGATTTGAATTGGTTTTTTACTCAAATAAACTCTTAAAGTTAAAAACAGAAGGTATCAGAGTTGCAGTTTTACATTTATTTCAGTAGTCCTTTGATTAATGTCTCTCCCCACACATACAACACTATAAGATCCATGAGAGCCAAAGGGATTTATTTTTGTTCTGCATTATTTATTGAATCTCCAGCATCTAGCACACTATAACAGGTCCTCCATAAGTACCTACTGAATAAATGGACAATTCTGAAATTCAGTAAGCTTTAAAGTCATTATCTGAACAGTCTGACCCTGTTGGCTCTCTCCTTGTCACTCTTTCTTTTGACTTTTCCTTTCTCATTGGCTCAAATAACATTCTTCTAACTTCAACCTTTTCCATTTCTCCTCCTTGGTCCTTGAAGATTCCTCCTGTTCTAACTAGCCATCAATGTTATCCCCCAAATACAATCCTTGCTTTTCTTCTCTTACTGCTTAATTTACTCTCCCTGGGGAATTTCATATACAACCAAGATTTCCCCTTCTTTTAAATCCATCAACTTTTAAATCTACCAGCCAAGACCTCTTGTCGGAGACCCTGATATATACGCCCAAATACCTACAGGGCTGCTGCAGAGTTATCTAGCTCACACACAGCTTGTTCAGAACCCGACCCTTTCTCTGGCCACCAAACTTGTCTTCATGTATATCTGAGTTGATGAATACCAGTTGCCTAATCCACCAACCTTGGCATACTCAACCACTATCTTGTTCACCATCAACCCCATTTCCAACGATTCCCCAAGTACTATATCGTTTTCCTCCTAGTTATTCCTGGAACTTATTCATTCTCCCTCTTCCTCCTGGCACTACACTAATTTGGTTTAATCTATTGAATGATCTCCAACTTAAATTCCTGAAGTCAGTCTTTCTCCCTTTTCCAGCCTACCTCCTACTCAGATGGTCCTCAAATTGTGGTCCCCAGTCTGATGATGGTCTGCATATTGTTTATTTCCTGTCCACAAGGAGATAAAGAGCTTGCACTAGAAGGTCACTAAGCACACTGCTTAGTTCAGCTGACTTTTTTTCCTTTTGGCAGTCATTTTTTGTCAGTGAAGAAACCAAGGCATTGCTCTGAATGCTGGCACAAGCGCATCTCTTTGGGGACCTGAAACTAAGAGTTCCTACACGAACGACTTTCAGCAGTTCTGCTGAGGCTGCATCATCTCTGAAGAAATCTCGTGTTCTAATCTATGAATCTTGCACCCCCAGCTGTGGAGTTTGTCCTGCCCCTTTTCCCCAGGCCAAGTCAGGAGAGCCCATCCCATCACGTGCTTATAGCAGTCAAGCACCCATTACATGACTTTATAATTTTACTCTTCTATTTCCCACCATGTTCCATACATTTTAGCTGCATAAATGATCGAATAAATGGATGCATGATTTATACAAGAAAAATCACAGAGAATCAGATGTGGTATAATTCCAGCCCACAGACTTTTAATAACATTAAAATATGTTAAGTATGTACATATTTTAAAACAAATAGTATATTGGCTTATTTCAAGATGACTTTAGTCATATGACACACCATATACCTGATGCAGAAAATTTTTTCCATAAGTTTATAGAGAAGAAATTCTGACCCACTACTAATATTTTTGGCAGTAATTTCTGTAGACAATTTGCTGTCCAAATCAGATTTGGCACTTGAGATCCATTTCTACATCTACTTGGCGCGCAGCTTACTGTACATATCACTTGAAACCTAGTTTTTCAAGAAATTATGATGTTGTAAAACTGTATGAGCATGCGTTTTCGTCCCTCAATAGACAAATATGTGTCGTTGCATGTGTGTATGTTTTTGGAGAAGCAAGAAATGTGATTTATGTAAAACACACACACAAAACAAAACAAATACACCCAGCCATCCTGTGCAGGGAGCAATGTGAATATTCTCAAAACAACAGCTTTAAAATGCACGGCCCTGCCCCGTTCACAGACGCAGCTGCCTAAGCAGCTGCCACAGTCTCCAGCGCAGCTGTCTACAGCTATGACCTGCGTTTATCCCTGATGTCTAGATTACATATCAGAAGGAAATATCTGTCCTGTGCTCCCCTCCCCCCATACCTCCACTTTCTACTCCAAACTCAGAAGCGGCGATGCAGCTTGGCCTCTTCGCTGGCCTATTCAGTGGGGAATGTGTTTCTGGGATAAATAATACAGGTTGACATGAGGAAGCTGCATTGCTTTCTAGCTCCTCACAAATAAAATCTCTGCAAATGGTCTTGTGATTTGTTTGAAAGGTTGCAGATGTCCTCGTTTTCAAATGCCGTTTTTATACTTGTCTAAGTGGAAGAATGCATTATTTAATGTTTCTGGTCTAGGATAATTTACTATTTTTTCATTCTCTGTGGCCCTACTCATCTCCAAAACCAAGTAAACAAGAATTAACTATTTTATTACTTATCGATCTACTGTACTTCTTGAATTCTCAATGACATTTCTTTCCTATCTTGACAGTTCAGAAACCAGGATGTGTCTGAAAAATCAATGTGTACATAAATATACATTGTCCCCCAAAAGTAGTTGTTTTTGTCCCCGCCAAACAGTAGTTGTTATTCTAGTAATGTGTCTAATAAGTAATGATATCTTAAGCTTGATGCAAAACCATGTTCACTTCATAAAGATGCAGGAACGAGTGGTTAATTTTAAAACGAGTACACTAATGTCAAGTAACTAACTTTGTCAATGTCTTTCATAAAAGCATCCAAGTTTCTGTTCAACAGTACCATGTCCATTTCCACTAAAGCCACACATGAAATCCAGTTCGTGAGAGTGGGTTCTTCGGTAGTGAGAGCGACGCTTACTTACTGTGTATCCACACACCCGGCTCTAAAGCGACCTCTGCCGAGTGGCTGAGTGAGGATAGTAACCGCACTGGCAAAGCTCCGTGGTGCCCGAGCTTCCCAGCCCCGTCTCTAGGCAAGGATTCAACAAAATCGCAGGACTCTCAGAATCTCACAAAACACTCCTTTGCATTGTTAAGAAGTTCCCCACCTGGCACTTGGTCTTAGAGTCATTACTAGGATCCAAGTTTGGTGGTGGGGGGAGAAATCGGGAGACTTCCCTTTTTTTAAGCCCGAGATACTTGTTTCACAGATCAAGAAACAGGAGAAAGGGCAGTTTTGCTTTTATTTTTGTATTTTCTGTCTCCATATACTTTAAAAGAAACAGAGAAATGGTCTTATCTATCACATAACTTTGAAGGACCTGAATCCTATAATAAACACGCTTGGTGTGTTCTGGATTCATGCAGCTCCCAAGCGGCAGACCTGGACTACACCGTGCCTGCTGACCCCCAGACCAGCAGGGTCTCAGCTCTAGCAGTGGGGCCTTGGGCCCAGGGCTGCCCAGTCCTCCTGCTCAGGCACAGGCCAACCACTCTATGGTGGTCCACACAGAATCCCCCTGAAGTGCTAATCAGTGAGGGTCTTTATCCTGTCCCTCGGCAGAATAATTACTTCCATCATCAAAGTTGAGAGGGCAGGTTAAGCCATTCCTGTGGCCAACTCAGTTTAACATTCCTTTCCTTATTTTAACAATATACCCACTTCTTCGACCCATGGGTTTTACTTGCCACTTTTCTGGGGCCAGTTGAACCCACCTCTAAGTGGTGACAAAACCTTGAAAATTTATACTTCATTTATAGTAGCTTCTTGTACAAGGGTAGTCGCTTTTGCCAATGCAGCTTTCATTGTCATTTTTTCCTCTCTTCGCTCCATTCTGCCATCTTTCCTAGCCTTCATCTGCATTTTCTATTTGTGATTCACACATTTTCTTTTCAATTTCCCTGGGTGATAACATGTAATTTAGTCACTATAGTATTTTAAAAACAAAACTAATGAATATTTTGGGTGCCCGTTTGCTTCTATACTTTCAGCCTTGTCTCCTGAGCCTTCTCCCTTGACTTTATACCTAAGTATCGCCTTTCTTTTTAGCATTTTCTCTGCTTTAATTGGGTAATCATCGTCGTAAGTTTGACTTTCTGGGTCTCACTTGATTCCCAATTACCATCTAACTGAATCACGATGCCTATCACTCCGTTAAGTGGTCCCTTATGTCTACATCGCCGGTCATTTCCTCTGTGTTGCTCCGAAGGCAGACACAAATCGTTACCTTTCTTGTTTGTCCCTTTAAAGTCCATATTGGGTAACCAGCCAGTCCCTGCCATGTACACAAACGTGGAGTTAAATTGATTTCTTTTAACATCCTCTGGGCCAGTTTACGTCCAAGTGGGTGAACAACCCCACAGCCGCTTATTTATCCTTTTCATCAGCCCTGTCCTTGTTTTCCTGTTTGCTCTGACAGCATCGGCCACACTCCTCGTATCAGTTTACCCTGCAACTAAATGTAATGCTGAGTTGCTCAACAACGATACTGCAGTTCTGTGAAGGTCTTCTCACTCTCAACTCCCGACAGTCACGTCCTGTTATATAGGCGTGGGGGTGGGGCGTGCACATGTAGTAAAGTGTAGGTAAATCTGAAACACACTGTAAGCACTCATCAAGGTCAATACACAAATGGAATTTCTAAATTGCCTGAGAACAGTTTCTTCTAATGAGATGCTTCTGGATGAGAATTAAGAGGCCAGGGCAGCAGTCCTATCTCCACCACTAATGACTGCGTGACTTTGAGACCATTTCTGGACATCGATATCTTGCTCTTAAAATATGACTCTCCTAGTGATGCTATGAAGGCTAATAGTTTACTCAGCAACCATTCTCTCAGAGACTGCGCAAAATAAACTCCAGCCAGTCTTAGAACAACCATCACAAATTCTGAAAAAATGAGATCCAGGCAATGAGTGTGAACTACATTTTTTTACATTTTGAGACCTAGTGACACAGGACTCATTTAGTTAAACAAATTAAGAAGACATTACTTTAAAGAAAAGGGAAAAAAAGATTATGTACATCTCCAATAGCCAAACGAATAGGAGACCAGGTATATGGATGATTCCAAACCTGTAAGCAATCCAAGAACTTAATTTAGAAGTTTTTTTTCTCTGAATCAGCTCAATTGTAGTGTCTGAGAAGCTTAAAATAAAACAACCCTGTTGTTTGACTAGTTCTTTCTTCCTCTAGTTCCCACTTTATGTTTAAAAGGGTCCTTAACCATTGTTCAAATTGATATAAAGAACTTAGCAGCATTTGTGGTACTCTGAGAGTTTGATAATACACATCTTTCCTAGGGTAGGGAGATCATTGCATTTGTTTTAATGCTATTATTAAGATTTGGTGTTATATCATGTTATATCAACTCAATACTTAAATATAGAAGGTGCTAATACTTGAAAACTTAAAAGCAGTATTTGGACATAATATATCCATAGGTAAGTGGTGTTGAGTAGTTTGTTTTTCCTATAGATTGATGTACAAGACCCCAAAACAGAACGTGAGTAGGAAAATAAAAACCTAGAGAATATCCTTTTTCTATCTTTATGAAGGCATAATTGAAATTGTATCTTTTTAAGGTATACAATGTGCTGATTTGATGTATGGATACATTTTGAAACGGTTCCCACAATTAAGCTAATTAACACATCCATCCCCTCACATGGTTACTTCGGGGGGGGCGGGCACATGAGAACACTGAAGACCCACTCCCGGCAAACCTTGGGCACCCACAGCAGGTCACTCACTGTAGTCCCCACGCTGTGCACTAGATCCCAGAACCTACTCATTTTATAAGATGAAAGTCTGTAGCCTTGACTAACACCTCCCCGTTTCCCCACACCAGAGCCTCTGGGAACCAGCATTCTACTCTGCATTTCCACGAGTTCAAACTTTTTAAACTCCATATATAAGTGAGATCATACAACACTGACCACATCCCCACACATGTTTAATAAGTGCACTGAAAAAATTCTGTGACACAGTTCTGAAATAGAATGGGTTCCGATGAGGAAACCATGTATAAGTGAAGTTGTGTGGACGGTAGGCTAAGTTTACGATTAACATTCATTTTAAGCTTCCAAGGGACCTAAACATTCTCAGTATACACAGGGCAGGACCTCACCAGAGACAAAGATGATCTCACTCTGCCGATCACTGGAATCTCACCACCACCAGACCCTGGAATTACTGCATCACTCCAAACAGGAAATGGAGCCACGAGAATAGCTTAGAACCATCTTTGGATCTTGGCCACAGGAGCGCAAGATGACAATCATGTCATTCTTCTGTGACAGCACCTCTGGGGAGCTGAAAGAGAGAACTAAGTCATGGAGTGGGAAAGGGTCTGTGAGTCTTCGGGATGAGTCAAGCAAGGTAGACTTAGAAATCTGAGTGACATAAGTTTGACTATTTTAAGTTTTCTCTATCCTTTTCTTTCTTTTTTTCCTCCTAAATTTTCATTAAAATTCTAGACTAATGTGGGCTGCAGGAAAATCCAGAGGGGGGTTTTAGTCTAGACTTGAGACAGAGCTTTAAGGGAGAAGACGCAAACCAAGGGATGCACAGAGGATGGGCACCCGGGCTCAGGGGAGGAGAAGCTGTGGAGATGGTGCACTGGGCTGGAAGAGGGGGCAAGGGGGCCCTTGCGGTCATAAAGTGCAGTGAACATGGCCATTCACCTCGTCTCTTATGAAACCCACCTTTAATTATAGATAAATGCCATGACAAAATCATCATTAGAAAATTAAAAATTTTAATTAAAAGTCATGGGCTTGCAAAAACTAAGCAATTTTCTTAAGTATCTGATTTTAAAAAAGGATATGAAGCTCAAGATTCTAATTTACTGCTAATATTTTAAATTATACACATGAAATGTCATACTACTAAACTGGTGATTGTGCAGAAAACTCACTGATACATTATAGTTATCAAAACCACCTATAAAACAGATATTCACTGTCCTATGTCTAAAAATTATTTAGACATAGTCATAAAAACAATATGACATGGGATTTATTTGCAATCTCTTATATATCTATAAACTGTTGTTTAATATTTATAAAAAAGGGGTGGATGGACAGTACATGGATGGATGAATGAATAGAAAGATAAGCAGACAGATAGATAACTTCTCATATATCTTTTTATTGTAGCAAAAAATAACATAAGATATGCTTTCTTAACAAACTTTAAGTGTACTTTACAGTATTATTTACTATCAGCACAAAGTTGCACAACAGATCTTCAAAAAGCTTTTTAATATATTTTATTGATTATGCTATTACAGTTGTCCCATTTTTTTCTCCCCTTTATTCCCCTTTGCCCTGTACCCCCCTTCCCACCATCATTCCCCCACCTTAGTTCATGTCCATGGGTCATACATGTAAGTTCTTTGGCTTCTCCATTTCCCATACCATTCTTAACCTCCGCCTATTTTGTACCTACCATTTATGCTTCTTATAACCTTTACCTTTTCCCCCATTCTCCCCGCTCTCTCTCCCCACTGATAACCTTTCATGTGACCTCTATTTCTGTGAATCTGTTCCTGTTCTAATTGTTTGCTTAGTTCGTTTTTGCTTTTGTTTTTGTTTTTTTTAGGTTCAGTTGTTGGTAGTTGTGAGTTTGTTCTCATTTTGCTATTCGTATTTTTTATATTTTTGTTAGGTAAGTCCCTTCAACATTTCATATAATAAGGGCTTGGTGATGATGAACTCCTTTAACTTGACCTTGTCTGGGAAGCACTTTATCTGCTCTTCCATTCCAAATGAAAGCTTTGCTGGATAGGGTAATCTTAGTTGTAGGCCCTTGCCTTTCATGACTTCAACTACTTCTTTCCAGCAAAAAAGATCTTCAAATAGATTGAAATTTTGTAGGACCAAGTATTTATATTTCATAATGAAATCTCTGGAAGTTAAAAAATTCAATTCTATGCAGAACAACTTTTTTAACATTGTATTGTGTTTGAAATTTCCCCCCAAAATTCTCCAACTACAGGAGGTTTTATATATATAACGTTTATTTATATATTTATTCATTTGTTTATTTATATATTTATTATATTTGTATATTTCCCCTCCTTGTGGCAAAATGCATTAGTAAAGACTCAACTGATATAGTTAAAGGTTGAATTATGATTTAATAAGAGTCTTTTGGAATTCCAAATCAGTACATGTGGTTGAGAAGAATTTGAAGAGTTTTTCTTCACAATGGAGTAACAGTGCAAATTAAAAGTTCATTGATTCCAAAATGGTTTATCCCTTAATATACCTGTTACAAATCTTTTTAAACTCTGAAAAGTAGCCTTTTGCTCTGAAAATGAACACATTTTAGAAAACAAATGTTAAATGATGTAACTATTTTACAGGTTTAATATTAGCATTTCTTTCTATTCTCTCAGATTTTTCACTTTCAAAATGTGTGCTATTTTGAAACATGTTTTCACCGATCTCCATTCACTTTTTAGCTACGTTTAGCCAGCATTGTTGGCATAAAGAGTGGTTTTCATTTTCATTAGCCTCTAAGGCATCAAGGTAATTCATTTTCTATGTCCCCTCTTAAGACATCTTAAGATTAGAAGATTCAAAACTAATTTTACCATCATCATGCCTCCAAATGTTATGGATTTGTGTTTTCAGTTGGCTTCACATTAGAACATGCACTCTTCTGCGAGCAAGTTTCAGTCCCAGAGAGAACCTACAATATTGATAAGCTGCTATACTCACTCAGTCCCTGATGACCATTTAATGCACTCAGGGGTCACATATTAAGAGACTGTCTGTCAAGTGAAACTGCCTCCAAAGTCTCTAAATGAATTTTAAACCCTGATCACTTCAGACTAATTAAATGGAAAGGAGGGAGCTAGCAATCTGGGAAATTGAGCTTGCTAGACAGTCTTCAATAGACATAAAATAATGTAATTGTAAAATTCCAACCCTCAGACTCTACACTCTAGAGATTTCAAAACAATTTGAAGCATTCTATCCTGAATCTGCTTTTGTAGTGATAAAATTGCATTTTTGGTTCACTGTTTACCTTACCCCATAAATGATGCAGATTTGAGCTTTAAGGGAATGCTACCCACTTAGCTGAATACAAATAGAGCATTCAATTTTCAATAGAACTTTGACTTTCTGCATATACTCTTGTTGAGGAAACAATTACACATTTGGGAATAAGAAATTGGTCCTTTATTCCCAGTTGATCTCCAAGAGTTTCTGGCAGAGAGCCAGTAATTAAATGAATAACTCATAATTTCTATCCGCAAATTTTGAGTTCACTACCATAACTCTTGAATAAAATTGTTAAAAGGCATAAAACCCTAAGTGAAATAAAAATTAAAACCAACTCTCTAAAGGCCAAATAGAGTAGAATTATTTTTCAGTATACTTAGATGCTTCATTTATTTATTTATTTATTTATTTATTCATTCATTTATTAAATGCTCCATGACTCTACATGAATAATCTTTTTTATTTCCTCTTACTATTTATCCTCCCTATACCCTCTTCCTCCTGCCGACACCCCCTCCCCTCCACAAGCATCCTACTGTTATTCATGTCCATGAGTTCTTTCTCTTTTTTCCATTTTTGCTCAGTCCCTCCACCGCTCCCAATCCTGCCCCGCCAAAACATCAGCCTGTTCTCTATCTATAAGTCTGTTTCTATTTTGTTTGTTAGTTCAGTTTGTTTACTGCATTCTACATATGTATGCATGAAATAATATGGTAATTGTCTTTCTCTGACTGGCTTATTTCACATCATTTATTAAATGTTTAATGAACAGCTAGTATGTCCAAGGTACTATCCTAGGTACTGAAAATAAAAAGTAATGAAGGCAATAATGTAATCCCTATGGTAATGGGGCTATAATCTAATAGAGGAGATAGACAATTAAAAAGTAAACAAATAAATGAATACTGTAACTCCAAGTAAAGTAGCTCTGCTTGTTTAACATATCAATGCAAATAAAGATTTAAACAGAAACACCTATAATCATATATAAAGATAGAGATGTATCAAAGCTGGGCATCTGCCACTCTAAACGACTAGGATAGTTTTTCCATCAAACATTTAAAACCAAGGAAACCGTACTTGGTCTCAGGGAAGAAAATGTTTAAGGGACGTGTCTCAGCAAATGTTTTTGAAATGAAGAAAAAATTAACGAGAATTTTTCTCCAGATCTTTTCGGTTCTTTGGATGGTGCTTTAAATATACAAGGTCTGTCCAGAAGGTATCCAGCCATGTAATATGAAAACTATAGTTACTGAAGAAGATACAAGAAACATTGTACATAAGACAATGACACCTCATTCTCCTTCAAAGTAAGCACCTTGGGACCTCACACAATTCTCCCAGTTGCCATGAGCTGCCCCATCGTATTTTCCTGAATCTTCCCTTTCAAAGCTGATTTTAGTTTTGGGAAAGCCAGAAGTTGCAGGGGGCCAAATCTGGGCTATAGAGGACTGAGTCACCTGGGTGATTTAATGTTTTACAAAAAACCTGCACCAGACTGATGTGTGAGCGGGCATGTTGTCGTGATGAAGCTGCCAATCACAACTTGCCCATAGCTGCAGCCTCCTGAATCCTCTGCATAGTTTCCACAGAGGAATGCTGAATGTTCAACGCAATGTCTTGCAACATTTGATGCAGATTCATTGCTCTATTTGTTCATTTTGAATATGACAGCCACACAGTACACGTGCTCACTCAACAGCATCTACCACCCCCACTGACTAGTACAGTGAAGTCGCCACTGTTCACACAGGCACACTCCAGTTCACTCTCCTTGGCTACCAGGTTCCATTGATGGGGCACAAACCATTCTCGTTATATTAACAATGGCTGGACTTTTTCCGGACGGGCTGTGTGTGTGTGTGTGTGTGTGTGTGTGTGTATTTGTAACACCAATCAGCAAGTCAATGACAGAATTATCACATCTGCTTGAAATCCAACTAAACAGACTCATTACTAACCTTCTCCTCAGTGGCTAACAATCAGAGGAACTATTTTAACATAACTTAAGCTTATAACTGTAAATGTTTTTGTGAATACTTAGAAGTAAATAAGTGGCCAGGTGCCACTTTTTTTTAATGCAGTCTCCCATTCAGTGATATCCCTCAGCGGGCTCATACCAGCCCACAAAGCCCAACAGTTAAATTTTCAGGAATTTGGGCGTCTGACTGACATGGTATAGTAGCTTCAATCAGCCACTGTGGAAATGATTACACCACAGGAACTGACAAAAACTAAAAATCAGGATGTTTTTTATTTTTAAGATCCAGTTGTGAAATATCTACCACTTCTTCCAGTTAACAATAATAATAAATAAGTATTAAAAGCTACCATTTCTCAAGCCTAACTTAAACATTCAGCATGCTGGGACATGTCCAGTAAGGTGCTAAGTACACCTCCTAAGTTAATATTCACACTCACTGCAGGAGGTGAGACTAGAATGAGCTCCATCTCACAAGTGACAAAACTGAAACACGGAGAAGGAAAAGGCCCAGGGTCACATGACCAGATAACTAACGGTGGAGGCAGGACTCACACCCTCAGGTCCTGGAACCCCTACTCTAACGAACAAACCGAGGGAGCTACCTGAATCGGGCTTGAAAGATAAGCAGCCCCTGAGCTCCTTTTCTTGACCTTATTTCAGGGCTTGATGCTGGACCGAAAACAATGTCACAGATAGTGCTGATAATTTACCCAGCAGCCACCCGCCACCGCCACACACACTTCTATGTGAGTGAATAGAACCCTACCTGGGTGGTAACAGTGTTCTCAGGAAGGAGGCTTCTGGGTAATCTTGCTCTATAATGCAGCTCATTCCTCCTCTTCCCATGAATCCTCATTGAAGACCATCAACCTCCAGTACTTCTGGGGTCACATGCAATTGTGTGTGGTTTTCTTCAATAGGACAACATATGACATTGACTGAATAGTTGTAGGGGAAGATCAGAGACTGCGGGAGAGGCCTCTAATGTAAAAAAGGACATTAGTTAAAGGTAATAACCCTGATATTTAAGAGGCCAGTGTGGGGAATTTTTAATTTTGCTTTTAGCAAATCTGTAAAAAGAAATATACTCACAAGGTCTGGAGGGGAGAGACAAGGTCGAGAAAGAGAAATAGAGTGCTCAGATCTGGTCCCAATGCCTTAGTACCCAAACCAGTAGGCAGATTTCCCACCCAGAAAAATTTTTAATGATATTAATAATTATCAATCACATATCCCTCTGACCAATTCCTACCATAGTCTCTCATCATACAGGCTATGTGATGCTTTTTTGCTCAGGTATTATTATTAATCATCTGTATATCCCTGTAGCAACATTTAGCTATGTTGAGTATATACAGTTTAACTTTATTATCCTTAAACATGTTGAAAGTAACATTACCAATTATCTCATCTTGATGCTTCTATTTTAAGATATTGTAAACTATAACCAAAAGAAACAACTTGAAAGCTCAATCTCACAAAAATATTTTTTCAAGATCATGGTTCTTATCAAGTCATTTGATATATTAACCCATTTATAGATTTGCATTTTAAAATCTTCCCCCATGCACAGTGACATATCAATGATATATTAAACAGTGTTGATGTCCTAATATAATAACATTCTTAAAATGATGACCAAATTCCACACATAGAGTTAAGAACCAACTATGTGATACTAACTTAAATGACAATATCCATCCTGGCTGGGTAGCTCGGTTGGTCAGAGCATCATCCCAATTCTCCAAGGTTGCAGATTCAGCCCACTCAGGGCACATACCTAGGATGCAGGTTCAACTCCCCGTCAGGGTGCATATAGGAGGTAACTAATAGATGTTTCTCTCTCACACTGATGTTTTGATGTCTCTGTCTCTCTTCCCCCCCACCACCCAAGGTAAATAAACATATCCTCAGATGAGAATTAACACACACACACACACAAATATATCTCAGAACTCATCTAATCTAACCTTTTTTTTTTACAGTGGAGAAACTAAAATCCAGAGATTTTATCTTGGCAGAGCCTTGGGAACTTGCCCAAAACGTAATAACTAGGTAGTTGACACAATTCATCATTTTTCCATAGCACTCTGTTTTATCCTACAAGTTTTCTAAAATCTTTTTGTTTATACAACATGTTGAAGAGATAATTTTCAAGCAGTAAATGTTCACACTACAGAACCTAAAAAATAAGCTCCTTTGATATACATTGGTGTAGCTGACTATTTCCTCAGGCTCACACATGTTGGAATTGCTGGCATTGTACTGGCTGGTGCCCGCTGCCCCACACCCCCACTTCCTGCCACCCCTGCCAGAGTTCCAGACCCACTGCTCTGCATAATCTGGCTTTGTGTATTGAGTCTCGTGTTGCTGTGCCCAGCTACTTCATGCATCACCAATTATGTAATTTGTTAACGCTGACACAGCCACTGAAATAGCATAATGTGAACAATAGAAATTCATACACCCGCTGAGCAAAAACCATGTATCGCTGTCCTGTGCAGACTCACACTCGCTGCTGTTGTGTAGGGTTCCTGTGCAGATAATCCCCAGCCTTAGCAGTGATGTGGCTTTGGGAGCAACTCATTGACACCACTTGAAAAGGTGAGACTCCACGGAGACGCAGGGCTGTGCCTTCCACAAGTCTGCGTGCACCTTTGTCTACTCCCACTCGCCCCACTGCGGTTTGCTCCTCACCCGACGCAGCACTTTCGTGTGTGTTTCGACAAGGCATGCGTGAGAGTAAAGAAGTGGAAATACAAGCCCACAACGAGAATTTGAATCCCTGTCCACGCACACTGCTCTGAATTATGTATCTGCAAACCACAACACTAACATCTGGGAAATAGAATTAACAGCATTCAAAAAAGCCTCCAGATGTCACATACCCCCATCTTTTGTACCCATGTCAGATGGTCCCTAATGATAAGAAACAGTTAAACATCTCCAAGGAAAGAGCTATTATAACCTCCTTTGATATCTACCATACTAACTACGATAAACTGATGGAGTGAGTGTGGTAGAGGCCACATTCTCATGGTCCAGACAGATGGCTCTCTCTCAACAAAACAAGAGTGTGGATGTGTTCTCAGAGTCGTGTGCAAGAAAATACACAATCTGGCTTGTGTGAGAGTTGTTAAGGGGGAAGAGAAGAAGAGGGAAGAAGAAATGTGGGGAGAGAGGCTTTGTTTAGTTAAACATTCGTTCCCCTGTGACATCAACATTTAAGACAATGTCTTTGCCTTCCTCAGCAAACACCACTGGAAGGCATCTGTGAAAATGAAGACAAAAGGTGGCCCTTTAACATAGACAGTGCATCTGAGAAATATCATACATTCTGGCCATTTCTTGGCAACACACCAGTAATAAAATGAATTCGAAGTCTTACTCCTCACACCAACGGATTCTACTGACTTTAAGTTTTGAGGGTTTAGTTAATATGTTTTCTTAAAAGTAAGGAATAACTGTCTAAGTTTTTTGTCAGTGTGGCAATGAAAGTAGCTTCCTCATTGAAAAATAAAAACTACATGTATAAATCAGGTAAATAAATATGTTGTGGTTTGTTTTCTTGACTGTGAAAGGAGAAAACAAACATTTATTGAATGCTATTTTTTTAAGATTTTATTTATTTATTTTTAGAGAGAGGGGAAGGAAGGGAGAAAGAGAG
>CM052540.1:186840108-186858286 GCA_028533065.1 Trachops cirrhosus | reverse complement strand
CCCAGTTCTTCCAATAACTTCTTTATATTGTCAGTTTGATATAGGAAAAGGTTTGAAGTCCCACTTATTATTTGGAGTCCCATATGTTAGCTATATATGTAGGCTTTCATTGGTAGCAACACTTAACACTTAACAAATAACCTTAAAGCCAATTTTTTGGACCAAATACAATAATTTTCTGGGAAAAACTTTATAAGAGCTAAGTAGTACTTGTATTATATCTTGAGAGGCTAATTGATATTAAGCTATTTCTCAGTATCCTATACTTTTGTTTTGGTTTTGGGCTTTTTTGTTTTTGTTTTTTGGCAAAGGTCTCTTTTCTTAAATTATGCTTATACCTCATGCACTGATTTCTAATGCACTGTGAGACCTGCTTTTGTATCTGATCTTACGCCCAGTCACAGGGGGCTCTCCTGTGTCTTTGAGCTGCTAACACTGGGCCGGGGGCACACCAGACATTCTGCCCATGTCGGGCCGGTTACAGAAACCAGAGAAGTTTGAAATCAGAGACAAGCTTCCACAGAAATTCGAAAAGGTAGATACAGGTCACACGGACAAAGCTTTGCTAAGCAGGGCCCTAAACCAGATGCCCACTTCTTCACATACTTGAATTAAGCTCAAGTAAACCATGGTCAGCTTTGTTTTTTGACCAAGAGAGCTGTGTTATCAGAGATTCTAAAGATAAGAGTTCCTTCTTGGCTTTCTGGACCAAGAGATCACCATTCAAATAATGTTACGCATACCAAAGAAATGTATGTAATAGTCATAAATCTCAGAGCCACGAGAGAAGACTTCACATTAGCGAGAAATAATTGAACCATCTGGGGGAAAAAATGGTATACAGAAGATACCTTTTAAGATGCTTAATATAGCTGCTGACCCATGTAAAATACCAAACCCAGCTCTGCCTGGTGTGGTTCAGTGGATTGAGCACTGGCCTGTGAACCAAAGGGTCACTGGTTCAATTCCCAGTCAGGGCACATGCCTGGGTTGCAGGCACGGTCCCCGGTAGAAGGCATGTGAGAGGCAACCACACATCGATGTTTCTCCCCCTCTTTATCTCCCTCCCTTCCCCTCTCCCTAAAAATAAATAAATAAAATATTTTTTAAAGAAGCAAAAATATACATGGTGGCAAAGCTTACAGGTCCCTCAAGATTCAACCCATCTTCCATGGCTCCCTGTTTGAGGTCTACCTTCTCAAGCAGGGCCGCATCTCACCCGTGGAGGATCGAGCAAGAGAAAGCAAGAGTTCAGTTCCAAGGTGATCCAGGAACATCTCTTCTTCCTGGTGAAATTAGGGGTGAATACCAGAAGATAAATCGTGGGCTCTGTGTAACAAACCCGCACCCTGAACCTTGATCAGGCTGTAAGTTTTTCATGAATAAGTTGCAGCCACCTGTGATATCGTCATCTAGAATAAGAAAAATATAGTTGGTCTTTGTCCTGTTTTGACAAAGAGCCCCTAAAACCCTTGGAATTTCCTAAGTGATGAAAGTCATAAAGGTGTCTTCTGGTATGTTAATGAGGTGGCTTTGGGAACCCACCCACCTTAAGGAGGGGGAGCACTGGTTGCCAGGAGACCCAACCGCCTGATTAGAGGGTTGGAACTTGAAGTCTCACCTCCACACCACCACCTCCTGAGAGCAGAGAGGGACTGGAAGTTGAGTCAGGTATCAATGGCCAATGATTTAATCAATTGTGACTAAGGAAGCCTCCATAAAATCCCAAAGGGACAGAATTCCAAGTGCGTCCAGGTTGTTGGGTAAAAATTGAGTTGAAGTTTTGGACATCCTTCAGGTGTCTGAGATTTGTTTGGTGTTGTGTGGGAAGCCCCCACCCACCCGCACCCCTGCCGAAACCCTCCTGGTTGGGAATTGAGTCTCAGAACACAAAGAAGCCTATGCCCTTTATTCCTCTCTTTCCCTCATGCAGAAAGAAAGAGAAATTTGTAAGAATGAAAGATCCAAACAAAGGATTTAGTTAAGCTCACTCCAAGAAAGAACGTTTTTAAATAATATAAGAGGGTCCGTCCGGAGATTAATGTGATATTGTATGATCACTCCCAATGGTTCAGGTTGGAGAACATTTGCCTCACCTCCTGGTTGGTCTTTGCTTACACCTGGCTGATGCCCCAAGTGAAAACTGCATTCTTGTCCATGTCCAGCTGCCTCACTGAAACCTCTGGACTAAACCCTGTCTGGCATCTCTAAATACCAACCCGCTTTCTCCACTCCACAAAGCTGCTGCAGACACTGGCTTCTGCAACCTCTCACCATGGATTTGCCTATAACCTCTGCTCCATTTGACCCTCTGCGTGTCCACCCCAAACTGTCTTCTTAAAATCCAAAAAAGCCCAGCTTGGCTTACCCTCTGAGGCTCTAACATCCAGTGTATCCCTAACACTCTCCTTAGCCCCTCCACCCTCAGCCCTGCCTTCTCCTGGCCCTCCTCCCACCTGACCTGGCATTATTGACCGCTTACCAGATGCTACTTAGGAGATACAATGTAACTCTTCGGCCAATCCTTCCACTTAATGAAAAAGTGATGAGAGGCTTAGGAGCAGTTTCCATCAATTTCTACATAAAAGCAAAAAAGAATCACAGTGGATCAGTTCAAACAAGAGTCATAGTTAAAGTGATTTGAGGACAGAATTGACAGAAGTCTATTTGTTTGCCAAACAATTTTACCAGTTTGTAAAGTTGGAGATTTTTTAATGATTCAAGGTGGACACCCTAGCCACACGTGTGCACGTGTGCGTATGTGTATACACTTGTCAGAGTCGGGGTGCAATTGTTGTTGCACTATAAAGGGTAACTTTCACAAGAAAAAATTTTAATCCTTTTTAGGGAATGGGCATTACATAATCGTCAAATATTTCACCCTTATAGATCATTTAAGACAGCTTTTAAATCTTGCTGCAGTTTTCTTCATTCCAGTCTTAACATCAAAGGTAGAATTCCTGGATGTGTAAGGCGTGGATCTTTACGTTAAGTTGTAGTAATACCTCTCCAAAACATCCGTAAATCATTTCTTCCTCAGGGTTCACCGCGGGCCATTTACCGTGAGAATGGGGGAAATATGCCCCTCATTCCATCCGCCTCTGGTTCGTGTCAAGCTGACACCCTGTGGGTCAGTTCACTCGTCCTTAACACATTGTTTAAATATACGGTAAAAGCAATATCCAGCGAGTGGTATAAGTATCACCCCCCCAAAATTACACCAGCTCTATTCGAGTACTTCCATCTTCCACAGAACTCATGGAGACCTCAGCGTCCCCAAAGCCCGAGACAGACGGACAGACGGACAGGAATGCTCTGGGACGGATGGCACGAAAGCCAAAGGCGACAAGAGACACAAGTGCTTTTTCTTCTCGTCTCCCTGCCCAGCATCGTTGCTTTGCGACTTTGGGGGGATGGCTAGTGCCTGCTGTAAGACCATTCTGAAGGGTAAAAGTCTGTCCTGAAAAGGACTTCATTTATAAAGGCCTTCTCCACCCCCATCAGGGAAATCAGGGCGAGGAAAAGAAGAGACGTTCGGTGCCTGCAAACCAGACCGCTCTCATGGTTCAGGCAGCGGGACGAAGGACCGAGCCTCTCCCTGCAGAATGAAGCCGCGGGGACTGCTGGTGCTCTGCACTAGCTTCATGCACAGGTGAATTACTGTGACACGCGACCAGAACGCTGTGTATATTACTAATCACCACTCTCACTGGGGAAAAGACTCCTAATTTCGATGTCTCCACTCTCTGCCTTTGCTGGTACTTAAACAACATGAAATGGACATTGGGTTTCAGAGTGCTCTGAAAGGGGAAAAAACCCTCATTTTTATCATAGATATCTGTTAAATAAGTGTGTGACTTAGTTCAGAAATTAGACAATAATTTGTTAAGACCCTTTTATAAATGTTTATCAAAAATAACCCCCAAATCCAGAAAGAATAATGTATTTCCTTAGAACATAAGAATTTCTGACGCTAATACCTGTACTTCTGTTTCAAAAAATTGTTACAATATATATCATTATGCATGAAGAAAAAGTATATTTCAGTTGGAGAAAAATATAGTAAAAATCAAAATAAATGTAAACCGCCCTGGCTGGTGTAGCTTAGTGGATTGAGCACGGGCCTGCGAACCAAGAGATCACGGTTCGATTCCCAGTCAGGGCACATGCCTGGGTTGCAGGCCAGTTCCCAGCAGGGAATGCACAGGAAGCAACCATACATTGATATTTCTCTCCCTCTCTCCTTTCCTTCTCCTCTAAAGATAAATAAATAAAAAATCTTTAAAAAAAATAAAATAAATGTAAACCTTAATACTTCATTTACTCATTGGTACGACACACATTTCCCCCCTTAGGATAATTAAACAAAGATGCTAAAACGAACATAAGTGAGCAAGCCTGGTGAAAACAAGGCATGCTGAACCAGTGTTTCGTTTCCACGGGCATGGCCGCGAACCTTCACAAACGGTTTCAGGAGGCTTCCTGGCAGGACATGGCAACAGGGAGTCAAGGACATAAGGCCACAGAGTCATAAACCAAAACTTCAGCTGAAAGCTTCAAAGACCCAAAGAATTACTAGTGAATAACATTTAAATCCATTGATATGAGAAGAATTTTAAGCGTTTTTCAAATGCAGATGTCTGGAGAATAATGACTTCGCTGAATACTTGGCTTTTATTGAGAACTTTCTAAATGAAAACCCATCTCTCCTGATGGCCCCACAGGAAATTTTAGTGAAATTCAACTGCTGTCCAGGAGGGCCCCCTTCCTGCTTTTCGTAATTGTGGGCAACGCGGACACGACACTTTCCTGGAGTGTGAGCCAAAGCCCCAGATGCCTGCCCGGGTACTATCCATTCCAACTGGCTTCGCCGTCCTCAGTCCCTCCCATAGGAACGTGAACCTCTCGCTCTCGCCTCCCGGGTGAAGTCCCCTCTGAAAGGCCATTTTCGGAAACCAGCCGGTTCTCACCTGACCCAGAAGCACGACTGCAGTGCGCCCCTACAGGTGTCTGGCAGATGAACCGAGAGAGAAGCCTCTGCGATTTCCACTGTCATTCTATTACCCTGCTGTCTGGTTCGTACATCATCGTTTCCACTCCTCCTCTTGAATGTAAGTGAATGTCAACAGTTCACAAAGTGAGACTACATTGCAATTGCTGCCATTGACTGAAATCTGCCAAGTTGATACATTGTCCTCATCATTTTGGGGCCCATTCCGAGTTCTGGCAAGGGCCTGCTCCGCGTCTGACGTGACGAGCTGTGGCATCCCTCTCGGAAGGATGAGGAACCTGCCCCGCAGTCACTTCCCTTGTGAGATGCAATACCTTGTAAGATTTGGCCAAGGCCTCAGCCTAGCAGCTTCAGAAAGCCAGAAAAAGGAAAGAGGTTATATTTTTGCTCCTTCCTTACCAGTTACCTATGATACAATTTCCTTATGAGCTTGCTGGCCATTCTAGCAGCAAAGGGACTATTTGTTCTTCTGTGGACATTTTCAAGGCCACAGGATAATGGTTTCAAAAAAAGGAATGGAAAATGATGAAATAGGAACAATGCTATTATCCTTTCAAGGAGAAAACTACCAGCATATTTCAACTGGGTGGTCTAATTATTACAAATGAATATTTATTTTTTTATTTGTCTGTTGGTAGTATGACTTATTTCAGAAAGGATTTAAACAGCTTCCAAAGAAACTTATAATACGGTGAGATAAAATAACTTTAAAACACACACAGAAAAAAATCAAAATCAAACTAAGGAGATAGAAAATGAGAGGGAGAAAGGAACTCAGTAAAGAAAATTCGTGTTTGTCCTGTGTCTTGCTAAAGGTATGCCACATATTATTATTATTATTAATTGTTAATTAACTATAAATTACTATATCCACAAGGAACAAAAACACTGCTTGTAGAATGAGGATATAGGACTGAAGATCTGTAAAAGTTTTCCCAGAATGCAAATTGTAGGATTCTTGGTGGGAGACACATCAGTGTCACTAACAGATGGACTTCGTTACATGGCAAGCAAACACTCACGTGCTGTGACCGAGATGCACTTTTGGTCCCCAAGTTCCTAAGTGTTAAAGCTAACCCGAAAGAGTAGCTTTACTGTAAGTTTACGTTTATCTGTCAGAGACCATGGCATGAAAGTTTCCCACACATGGAAGACACATGCACCTATGTGCATTGCAGCGTTGTTCACGGTGGCCGAGACACGGAGACAACCTCAGTGCCCCTCGATAGAGGACTGGGTGGAGACGATGTGGCGTGTGTACGCAGTGGAACACTGCTCAGCCATGAGAAAAGACGGAATGCTGCCCCTTCTGATGACATGGATGGACCTTGAGAATATCGGGCTAAGTGAAATGAGTCAAACAGGGAGAGTTAAGAACCATATGATTTTACTCATATGTGGGCTATGCAACCGAAAGCAACAAGTGAACAGATAAGAAAAACAAGCAAAAACCATAGACACAGACACCAGTGTGGTGGTTCCCGGAGGAGGGGTGGGGGGTAGTAAAGAGTAAAGAGGCCAAATACATGTTGACGGAAGAAGGTTTGACTTTGGGTGGGGGGCACACAAGGCAATGTACAGACCCTGTATCACAGAAATGTACGCTTGAAACCTATATAAACTTTTTAAAATATATTTTATTGATTATTTGATTAAAGTTGTCCCAATTTCCCCCTTTAAGCCCCTACACCCAGTACCCCCTTCCCTCCAGTAATTCCACTGCCCTTAGTTCATGTCCATGGGTCGTACACATAAGTTCTTAAGAAATTATGGGGATATATCTTTCCGGTGCTGGAATCCTGAGCTGTGCAGTCTGGCCTAGGGCTGAGATCACTTGCTCCCAAGGTATCCCTCCTGACTCTTTTCCACCACTTGTAAATGTGGGACCGCCCACTCCACAGCCTCTCTGTGCCCCTCCACCCATCTCTGCATCTCACCCCTCCTACCCATATGGATGAATGTGGTTCTTTAAATCCTTGTCAGACTTCCACACAGTTCGATTTTCTGATGGTTCTGAGTGTTATTTGTTTTGAGGTTTACTCATAATTCTTTCTGCGGTTGCACGGGAAGGTGAAGCATGTCTACCTATGCCTCCATCTTGACTGGAAGTCACGGAACCTATATAATCTTATTAAATGATGTCACCCCAATAAGCTTAATTTTTCAAAAAAGAATTATTCAGCCCTGGCTGGTGTGGCTCAGTGGACTGAGTGACAGCCTGAGAACCAAAGGGTCACCAGACTGATTCCCAAGCAGGGCACATGCCTGGGTTACGGACCAGGTCCCCAGTAGGGGGTGTGTGAGAGGCAACCACACATTGATGTTTCTCTCCCTCTTTTTCCTCCTCCCTTCTCCTCTTTCTAAAAATAAATAAATAAAATCTTTTTTTTTTAAAGTCCTCACAATTTGCATCCTGAAAGCTGATATCCTACTATTCGGAACAATTCCAGATGAACAGCGGCACCACCAAATAACACTTTAACCGGGACCCAGCTCTCTGACTATTGACTCAATAGTCAATATAGTTTCTTGCACACCTATGGAAGAAAATTCAGACCTGGATCAAGCCATGGGGGGAAATTATTCCCTTTCCAAAAAGAGCAATCAACACTCCATGGATTTGGATGATTTATTACTCGGCACTGTGAAGTTGGCATTGAGAAAACTGACTCACTATTCATGGAAGCATCCTATTCAAGAATCCTGCGCATGATGTGTTATGACAAGGCAGGGTGATTTTTCAACATCTCTAGTGGCTGCCTTTCTCTGCCCCCGCCCCAGTGGCAAAAAGCTGAGAACTGTACCGGCTCCTCCCCATTGCTCCTTCCTCTGTTGCCAAACCGGGCATGCACAAAGGAAGACAAGGAAGCTTAGCTGATGCTAAATGCTTGTTGAGGTCCTATTACCCTATCCTTCACTGTCTCCAGTACAAACCTTCCCACGCTGGCCGAAACACTAGCAACATTTTTAGCTAATGTTAGCATTTCCATCTTAAGCCATTGGTGGTTTGTATTGGCCTTGGTCTCGGCCCCAGTGGGGTGGGGTGTGATCACGCTCCAGTGCACATCAATACGCTAAGCAAATGTCCCGGGAAGCACAGTGCATCATTTCACAGTGTGGAACTGAGATTTCCAACACTGCTCCAAGACTGGCTCCCGCCCAGAGTCAGAAGTTGTCACAGAAGATGGCCAAATTCTCCTTGCTGTGAATGAAACACTCTGCTTACTGGGAGGTCAATCTTCGCTGCATCAACAACCAAAACAACAACCTACCTATGGGCTCTTTTGCCCTTATCCAGACTCAGTTACCTGTCCCTTGTGTCCATGCAGGTAGGAACGACCTGCATCAGGGCAGCCAAAGCTAACGCAAGCACCAGTAATCACAGCAGCAGTCCCGATTCACAGGAGACGGTTCTACATGGCTGGCCCCACACCAGTTGTTTATGTTATTCCACATGGTCCTCACAGTGGGTTCATGAAATTGATTTCATTAGCCTCATTTTCCAGAGGAGGAAAGCCAAAGTTAGATAAATGAAGGACTTTGCCCAAGATCACCCAACGAGCAAGTGCTTAGGTTTAACCAGTGTGCGGCTAGTTGAAAATTTCTGTCGACTCCTTGGAGAAATGCACCATATAAATCATAAAATTTTTGAACCTTCTGAAAAAGTTCCCCCACACTGACCATGAAATGACCGGGGAGCCTGATTAATGAAGCACAGAAGGCCGCAGGGACAGCACAGGCTCTCTGCCTCCCGTCCTCCGGGCCAGCGGTCCCCAGCCTTTCTGGCACCAGGGACTGGTTTCGTGGAAGACAGTTTTTCCATAGACTGGGGAGTGGGGGCTGGTTTCAGGATGATTCAAGTGCATTCCGTTCAAGCCCACCTCGTGCTCTGCAGCCCAGTCCCTGACAGGCCCGGACTGGAACCGGTCCGAGGCCCGGAGGTTGGGGGTCCGAGCACCGGACAAGCTGCTCTCCTGGCACCGTGCCCGTGGGTCTGTTGCAAGTTGCTATTTCTTAGTCTACACCAGTGCTTTTCAATCTTCTTCATTTTGCGGCACACATAAACTAATCACTAAAACTCAGCTGCACGCCAAAAAATATATTTTTGCCAACCTGACAAAAAAAAGGTACAACGTTGATTCGTTCATACCAGACTGCTGTTGTGTTGGCTGTTGTCATTTTTTATTAGACAATCTCAGGGAAAAGAGGGCAGTGCCCTGGACTAAATAGTCAGGTGGTACGTGTTTTAAAAATTCCTATGGCGCAGCTTCTTGTGGTGAAAATTGCTGGCCTATACAGGTGAGATAATGACCAACGAGCGTCAGCGAGCCTCGGGTCTTCCCAGGAAAGCGGGGCCTGCAGACGACAGTCCACCACCATTGGTTCACTCACAATCTGTCCAGATAGTCAAACGAGCTCAAGCTCCCTGAAAACACCCCATTCATGTCAAGGAACCTAGCAAAACTCTATCCAATCGAAGGCTTAGCAAAATGCCTACAACTGATCCAAGGCCTGCGGGTTCATTGGGAGCTAGTTTGAGAGGAGGTCAAAGCTTACACACAAGGGAAAACAGAACATGTGCGAACGTGGCTAAATCTTTCCTTCCAAAGCAGAGCTGGACAACTCATGTAAATACACAAATACGCCGAGCTGTGTTGTGAAAGGAGCCATTTGTTTTACTAACACAAGTTGGTATGGTGCAAGATTTTTCTTGGCAAACAAACAGAACACAATGGAAAAATTTGTAAACAATGGGGTTTTCTGGCAAGTTTTTGAAAACTGAATGAACAGCCTTTCCAGAAGGTAAAAACCCTTTCCTTTTCCTCCATCCCCCACGAGTTACCACTCACATATAATCGCTTTCAGAGTCGAAGCGCATGAAGGAATACAGCTCAGTGATCACAGAGCTTGCCCAAAGCACCGTTTGGTCCCTCATGAGCTAAACTGACAGATGCCCCACTTGGGGAAGTACATGGGCCCAGCCAGTCTGGCCGGAAGGAGAAGTCTCTCGGTGACAGTCACATGCTACAGGTCAGGAGGTGAAGAAATCACTCCTCTTCCCAGAACTCCTCTAAAGGGCCATCGTCATCACAGTGACGGAGGTTCGAATACAGGAAGTGCTCTCATTACCAAATGTTACTACGAAGACCAAATGTTCTTGCGTAAACACAGGTTTCATTGGAAAAGTGTTGGCTGAAGGGCAAAAATACAGAAAAGTTCCCAGAAGATGAGGTATATAACACTGGCTTAAGAAATCTCAGCCTGTGCCGTCACAGCTCTCTCCCGAGCAGATCCCGGGCTGCATGGATGAAGTCCCTCTGCCCTCAGCATCCTGTGCCTCTCTCTCTACTCGGGCGCTCACAATCACTGAACACACACACTGTTTTGGAGTCGCTGTCTGACTCATCTCATCAACATGCTCAGAAAGTGCATTTAACATGATGCATGTGAAATGCAAAGAGCTATAAATTAAATATTTTCTAACATCAATTTATGTCCAAACATTTTTAAGTGAAAACTGTATATACCTCATTATACCTAATTGTACAAAACGACACATAAAAGATGTACATCAGGTTTTGCTATCCAGCTCCAACTCCCCCGCCCTAAGGAACTGGTAATAACCCTTAATCACTATGACAAGAGATTAATTCTGGTGTAATTCTAGATCCTCTCCTCTGTATTCCACACTAGGCTTATTACACCTGCTTTGTACCGGGATAGATCCTTACTTCAGGGTTTCTGCCATCAAAGTTTACAGATGCTGTTTAAGCCTACCTGCCCTCAACCAAGTAACCAATGTGAACAATCTGTTAACTTGTCTGCATATTTTATACTCTTCTGCATCCTCATATATTCCTATATAAGCACATACATAATATTATGTATGTTTATGTGCCTATTTGATATGTATACTAATATAGGTGTTGGGAATTTTTTTTTATTTTTAAGAATGGGATTACACACAAACATAGAGACTATTTTTATTCTCAGTTAAGAGTATGTCATGGAAATCCCTCCAAGTATTAATTTAGCTCATTTCCTGTCATGGTTATTTGCAAGTTCATGGTAAATATTCGCCACACTTTAATCAAGCAAGTCCCTGTGGATGGGGGTTTATTTCATTGCCCGTCTGGAAAGTAGTTCTATCCCATTAGAAGCACAGACAATGGGATGTATGTAAACGCTAAATCTGCAGAGTAAAGGTGTGAGGCCAGCTACAAACAGAACAGGATTATTCACACACACTCTCTCTTCCTTCGCCCCTCCGCTGGTCCCCTGTCACCACGCAAACTGTGCAGCGGTCCCCAGCTGGTCTCTCTGTTTCTACTCTTGCCCTCCTACGTTCTGCGCTTCCCACAACAGCCAATGAATTGTGAAAGTGATCAATCGTCTGAGTTCATTTCCTTGCTGAGAACATTCCAACGGCTCCCATTCACACAGAGAATTAAGTCCACGGCCAACCAAGTCCTATATGATCTGGTCCTTGGCCATCTCTCCAACCTCATCGTCCAGACACTCTCCCCACACTCTCCCCACTAACCAGATTCCCTTTCTTGTTGCTCCTGAACTGCCCCAAGAATCCCCCAACTCCTGACCTTTGTCCCTGGTGTTCTTTATGCCTACACACTCTTCCCCAGAAGTCCTGGGCTCCTTTCTCCAGTTTACACAAGCCTCCGCTTAACTGTCCTCACCTCGGAGAAGCCTTCTCAAATTATTGTATGTAAAATAGCCACTTACCTTGCTATGTGTGTCTTCAAATCCCTGATCACTACCTGATAGCATATTATTTAACTGTGCAATTATATATTTTCCTCCATTAGAATGCAAGCTCCATGCCTTGTCCTCCATGGTATCCCCAGGCCTCAGAATACTGCATAGTATGTAGTAGGTGCTAAATAAATACTTGTTGAATAAATGAATGAACAAGGGAATGAGTGCCAAAGGTTAAAAAGAGAACACTATGATACAGATACAACGCATGTGGATGTTGAGTCTTTTAGGAGAGCTGTAGCTGAAGGCATTTTGCTTGGGTTGGCTCTAGCATGCACTCCATCTTGCATTAGTACTTTTTGCCACTAAATCTTCTTTTGCTAGAGTTAAAACTGTCTCTACAAGCAGACTATCAGGAAAAGGCCCTAAAGATTCCTTACGCCACTTGAACTACTGCACACAGTTGCCTGAGTTGCCGTTTAATGTCACCCTTCGGGGTCCCCCTGAGCATGAACTGCAGTTACGAGGGGAGACCGAGGGCAGCACTGGAGAGAACAACGTCCCTACATGTGAAGGGTGCTGTTTCCCTTTTGGAAGTAATACAAAAAGGACTAATGGAAAGTGGATGCTGAGTTATATTGTTTCTCATTTTCCTTTGAGTTCAATATAATTCAAAAGACAGACACTCCCATTATCGCCTGTTTATGAACATGGACATGCACTTATTATGCTTCAGTAGAAAGAGCTAGTTAACTAGTAAGGACCAAGCGTTTCAGGGAAATGGGAAGTGGAACGTGCGTAGACAGGGCTGACTCTGTTTGCAGGGGGACAGCCTCTCTGCTGACTCCTCGTGTTTTCACTGTTGTCTCTGCTTCCAGGACTCTCTGTCCCAGGGAAGCAAACTGAGCCATCCCCCTCCACCGCAAGCTTTGTGGGATCCCGCTTCTTCTCCTGGGCAGACCCAGAGAAATCTTCCAGCAGAGGGAAGGACGTGGGTCCACCCCACGGTGGGAAAGCATGGGATTCCTATGGGAAGAGCCCACCTGGGAACCCCTCCACCGCTACCTCAGCAAGGGTAGGGGAGCGGTGCCTTTCCCAGCCTGGGTAATCCCACCCCTACCTCTGTCTGAGGGCGTCTTTGGTGATGATTTCAATTCAATGTCATTTGTACTAAGATGCTAACAAAGAGAGTAGAGTGGAGTGCATACATTTTCTTTTTAATTTATCACTGAGTTATATAACTTACTATTTGCAGACATTGCTCTAAGAATTTAAAATGATAGCTCATTCAACCTTCATGTCAACCCTATTAGGTCACTGGTATGATTAAACCAGTCATTGATTTGTCCAAGTCACAGAGCCATAGAGTAGCAGACTCAGAATATGACCCTGGTGTGTGACTCCAGGGCCCTGCTTCCCCCCCAACTGCACTGCCCCTCCGCAGCACCGGCCTCTGACAGTGGGAAGAGAGCTAAGTCTCGTCTACAACCTTTTCTTTCTAATCCAAAAAGCTATTTGTAAGAAGTGACCACCTAAAAATGTTTTAAAGCGTATCTACTACCTTAACAAAACTCGGCTTGAAGAGGAAACTCTTTATGTAAGGAAAAAACTGGGTAAAATGTTAATACTTAATGCCCTGGATTTAGGTTAGACCACGACTCTCTGCCGGTGCTAATTTCACTTGCACCGATCACTTAAAAACCTGCTCCAGAAAGAGGTCCTGTTTCACAGGCACACCCCATTGTAAACCTTGTAATCTGTGGTTAATTCCTACAGGATTGCGTTTGCCCCTGTTTATACAAACAAAAGTGGGCTGGGTTCCCACTGTATATACATTTGAATTGTATGTACTTAACAATGCATGAGCTCAGTTTTCCTATTATATCTAATATTACTTTATAGCAATTTTTCAGAATGTTCCGTACTATGGGGAATGTGTTTTATGCCATGTGAGAACGGGCAGGAATTGAAAAAGAGATGATGGGCTTGGAGAGAGGGACATATTAAGCAGAAACTATTTATAAAATATGTAAACTTAAAAAAGATGAGTTGAAGATTATAATTCCACTAGCTTTCATTCTATAGTTCCTCTCATCCCACAGTGTGAGACATCAAATGAGATCTCCTCCTCTCCAAATGAGAGGAGGAGATCTCATTTGGAAAAACAAATTATTCCAAAAAGGAAAGTTTGTTTGTAGATTAACCGTGGATAGCCTGGGGTGTTGCTGCCATCTTGCAATACAGTAAGGACTCGGAATTTCCACTAATTGAAAAATAATAAGAAATATTTTTTGCCTTATCAAGACAGCAATAACCCAAAAAGATACTTTTGAAGTAGTTTAGAAGAAATATTCAAAACCTATTTGAGAATTATAAAATTCTCTGAATCTAACAAAAGCAGAACAAATGGAAAGACATCCCATGTTCTCGAAGAGAACCCCACATCATATGGATGTCATTTCCCCCTACCTTTATTTATAAATTATGAAATCCAAACAAACATAGCTCTCAGAATTTTTGAAAACTAGACAAGTATGTTAGAAAGTTTGGAAAGAACAGACAGACAAGCAATAACAGTAGGCAACAATCTTAAAATAAGAGCAATGAGAATATGTGGTCTTATAGACATTAAATATATTTTAAGCCCCCTATAATTAAAATTATATGATATTGGCTCATGTATAAACAGACAAGTAAAACAGAAAATCCAGAAATAGAATAACACACATATAGAAATTTAATGTGTAGTAAACACAGCATCACAAGTAGTTTGGGAAAATGAGTGGTTTGAACATAATAAAAGTGGTTTGGAGCCAATTAAAGAGCTGCATGGGGGTAAAAACATATCCAGCTCTCACGCCGAGTAAATAAGGGATCTAAATGTAAAAAAAAATAAAAATAAAAATACTACATGAGACCATGACAGAATTTCTGAATAATATGGAAGTGAGGACAACTTTCCTAACCATGATGCAAAACCCAGAAGCAATAAAGGAAAAGACTGAGAAGTTTAGTATATTTTTTACAAATTCAATGCTGCTACTACTAATAATACAACGTCCCCCTTACCCACGAGGGGTGCACTCCAAGACCCCCAGTATATGCCCGAAACCTCGGATGGTACTGAATTCTATACATACTGTGTTTTTTTCTATGATAAAGTTTAATTTCTAAATTAGGCACAGGAAGAGTAAGAATATCTAATAATAAAACAATTGTAACAATATACTATAATACATGCAAGTGTGCTCTCTCCGTTAGCAAACTACTTGTGTATTCTTTTTCCTTCTTCACAATTTCAAAGGCAGATTTGTTCTTAGCATAGCTTTTAGCATATAGTTTTATTTTCTATCCTTAGTAAGTCAAGAACATTCTCCTTTTCACTTAAAGAAAGCACTTTGTAGCTTCTCTTTGGCATATACGAATTTCCAGCATCAGCTCTCTTGCATTTTGGGGCCATTGTTACATAAAATGAGGGTGACTTGAACACAGGCCCTGAGAGGCTGGAGAAGCAGGTTGCGGGTGGAAGGCAGGATGGAGATGCTGAGAAAGGGATGGTTCACAGACGGAGCACGCCTCGCAGAGATTTCATCACGCTACTCAGAACTGCCCCGCAATTCAAAACGTCATGAGCTGTTTATTTTTGGAGTTTTCCAGCTAATAGTTTCAGACCGTGGTTGACCACAGGTAACTGAAACCTCATAAAGTGAAAGCATGGATAAGGCAGAACTACTGTAATTTTTGCAACTCAGAACACTCCATAAGCAAAGTAAAACTGCAAATGATAAACTGGGAAGATTATCTGACATTTCTATCACAGACAAAGGGTTAATATCCTTAATATGAACGAGTGACATCCATCAAAATAGGTTCGACTTTGCTGTAGTAACAAACAATCGGAAACATCTCAGCGGCATAAAGCAATGCTATTTCTGACCCTGCAGGTTTGTCCCTGGCCAGCAGGGAGGGCTATAATCCCGTTGCCTGGGGCGGGGGGGTGGTCCAAACTGCTGGAGGCCTCACCTCAATACAGATGTCCACAATGGCAGGGGGCAGGGGGCACGGCCAATCTACTGAGTGTACCCTTCAGGGTGAGGTCTCCAGCAAGGAGCACCGATTTTTGTGAACGGTGATAACAAACCGTACAAAGAGTCTCTGACAATGTGGAAAAATAAGAAACAAAACTCTATGTGAGAAACGAGCCATGGATATGTTTACCATCGGGTTTTTCAGTCTCAGCACCGTGGACGTATTCCGGGAGCTAATCCTCGGTTGCGGGGGTGCTGCCTCGTCAATCACAGGAGGCTCAGTAGCATCTCCAGTCTACCGAGAGGCCGGCAGAACTACCCTCCAGGGGTGGAGACCAAACATGTGCCCGGAGACTGCCAAATGCCCCCTGGGGGCGGAACCAATGGTTTCAGACAGTGAAATGCGATTGACCCTTAAACACAGGGCTTTCTGCTCAGTCCACCCAGAGTGAGAGGAATGTAAATCAAACTACAGCATAACATTTAGCACTCCTAATACTGAGTAAAATCTCAAAGTTGCTTGAAAAAAAAAATCATTTTACAAGGCTACGGGGAAACTCCAAAATGTATTAAATGGAAAAAGCAAGGTACAGAAAAGCATTTCAAGTATGCTATCTTTTATCCAGAAAAGGGGGAAATACAAATGTACATTTGTATGTATTTACATTTTTGAAAAGAACAGAAAAATATACTAAACACACACAAAAAAACAGTTACCTATAAATGGGGCAGGAGGCAGGGGAAGGATTCAGGGATATAAACCAGACTTATCTGAATATACCTCAATTTAGGGTTTTAATTTTGGAGATGTTAAGGTTTCACATAATCAAGAAACAAAATTTGTTTTAGAAGCAATCCCCCAAATTTAAAAATAAGCCTAACTGAATATAAAGTTGATGGCATAAACACAAAGAGAAGAACTATTTCAAATATTTTAAAATACATTATTTATATTACACATCAATAGTGGAATGTTTCCTAAGGACACAAAGTACTACAAAAAAATCTTCAACTACATTGAAATGTCTTACTGTTGGTAGTGATAATATCACAGTTATTTTGAAACTATTATATATAACTCCAATACTATACATAACTCCAATATTATACATAACTCCAATAATATATGTAATATGTAACTTCAATATTATATAGGCTAAATCAATAGTATGTTAACATCATTAGGAATCAAGATTCAGAGTAAGAGGTATACCTGTAAAATTACAGCGATTAAATTAAAACCCTATAATCTTACAGTTGAATATAAAATACTAGAATATATTCACGATTCAGTTTTTCTAGCTGAAAAACAAATATTTATTAGGTATCTCTGACCACTAAAAGCGCCTGGGAACAATTACAACTCAGGACCAATGAGCACGCCCAGCCCTCAGATCTCTAAACACCACCTGCTGGGTAAGTCACACGCAAGGCCAGCCTGATAACGGGTCTTGCCAGAAATCGAGGACTTCCGCAGAGTCCCGTGGTGGTGCCATAAAGCACAGACGCTAACATAAGTGAGCTTACTAAATAGCAAAGCCATATGGGAAATGAAACATTCCCAAGATTCATCAGCGGATTCACAGCCCCTTCCAATACCACTGCTTTCTCTGTGGACCACATCGCAGTGGAACTCAGAAATGACCGTCACAGACAGGGTTCTGGGACAGTCCTCTGAGGGAGCCAGGCCAGCGGGCTCAGTGCAAACAATGCTGTCAAATAACCCCCAGGCCACATGGTATGTTCCTTTCATGAAATATTTGCTGCTATCGGAAGAAGAAAATGGTCCCATAAAGAGCATCTGCAAGAACACTGTATACCCTTTTAAATGGTAAAAATGAAACTTCTGGAAAAGCAGTCATGGAAAGCACACAGATTTTGGAGGCAGGCAAGCTGCCTTCAAATTCTATTTCCATCGCTTACCCAGGTCCCAGGTGTGCAGCTGCTGGACATGTTTAAATTCTCTGAGGTCACCTTCTTCTTTGTCAGGTGGATATGAAAATGCCTATTTGACAAAGATGGTGTAGGGTTAAAAAAAGTTTTACACACAGCACTTAGTAAACCACACAATGAGGACTAAATAAATAATAGGTATTACAGTTGAGTTAGATTGACAAAACATTCTAGCCATTTGAGGTGGGAGGCTCTGAAACTACTTTGCTACAGAATTAGAAATAAAGGAATTCAATAAACCATTTTAAAGACTATTTCAAATGCACCACAACACATGAATACTTTATGGATCATTCATCAATGCTGAATACATGTCTCCTCTGATGTGATAGGAAGAGATCTCTAACTCTACATATGAAGGCCAAATCACATTACCCAGAGTCCCTGGGGTAGAGAGAACACTTGGACAGTGGAAGTCTCAGTTCTCTTTCCTGCTGTCACTCATGAAATTTCCACTGGTCCGTTTGCCACA
>CM052540.1:186772635-186839608 GCA_028533065.1 Trachops cirrhosus | reverse complement strand
CAGAGTTATTTTGAGGGTCAAATTAGATAGTATCCCTGGCCAGCGGTTCTCCATGGTGGGTCATTTGCACCCCCAGGGACATTTAGGAATGTCTGGAGATGTTGACTGTCAGGACCCAAGCGGTGCGGGAAGAGGCTGCGATGGCATTCAGCAGGTAAAGGTCAGGGAGACTGCTTCAAATCCTACAACGCACAGGACAGCCCCCACCTCGGAGGCTATTCGGACCCGAATATTGAAGGCGCTGAGGTAGAGAAACCCTGGCTCAGCCTAAGGCCTAGCTGATAGCAGGCAGTCCCAAAACGTTCTCCAGAAAGGGAGGAGAGGCGGAAGGGGGATGCCGCTGGGCCAAGGAGGCGTGTCCACTGCGGCTGCTTTCTGTGACGGCGAACGTCAGGCTGTCGCGACCGCTGTCATTAAGCGCACCCCCAATCCCAGGCCCAGCTGTCTTTCTGCATGGACAATCGGTCACAGGTGCCTGGATAAGAATTACAGACCAGCGGGCCGGAAAGAGCGGTCAGGCCCCTGACCACAAGGAAGTCTTGTACAACAAGGAGACGCACCGAACCTCCTCGTGACTTGAACACACAGCCATCATCTCCTGTCCCGTGCGCAAGCATCGCAGGCCTGAGAACAACAAACGGCGCGATCCAACGACTATGGTTGAAAGCTCATTCGATCCACTAGCCTTGAAATAGTGAATCATCACAACTCAGGTCGAGTGGACCAGACGCGTATTTAAAAAGGATGACAGCACACTGTTTGAACAGGTCTTGCATATAGAACCTGAGAGGCCAAAAGCCTTCTGATGACCTGTCCACCCCCAGGCTGAGAACGGCTGGGGACCAGAAGAGAGGGTGTCCTGGTGAGTACAGGGTTAGCTTCAGCTAACCACACTGTGGCAGCCCGTGACCCAGAAGCGAGGCTCTGCCAACAGAGGCTCCAGCCACAAACCGAAAAGCAATCTGCATGTATACATGATGGGGAAAGACGGCTCCTCAGATGTTGGTTTTGCCCAGCCACAGCCTCGCACGCAGTGGTGTCATCTTCAAATTAGGAAGGACGGTTTGAGTCTTGGACAATGCAGGCATGAGAGGAATGCATGAAGGATAATGCCCTATGCTGACAAGTTAACGTCTCAGGAGGAAAGACCAATCAGGAAACGTGTCACCGGGGGTGCTGCCTGAAATTCCAGAATCAACTCTAACAATGTCTCTGCTTGAACTGACACCCCGGGGTAGCGCATAAAGGCCGAGGCTCTGGAGTCGGACAGCACTGCGTCCGAACGCTAGCTCCACCGTCCGCTGCCTACGTAGCGTGCTACGTAATATTCCTCAGGGCTGGAAGCAGGGTGATGGTAATGGCTATTTGGTGGAGCTGGACTGAAGATTAAGTGTGATGTTGCAGGTAGTATTCCTACCACCACGCGCAGCAACACAGAGTCACCCTTTGCTAAATACCTGCTACCTTGCGACTGTTGGTGTCCATCCAAGAAATCACTTAGCTCATGCTCACATCACCGTCTGCATCAAAAAGCGAAGGACACAGCTACCGCCCGTTGTGCCCATTGCTGAGAACTGCGCGCTGGGGCGCAGGGGCCCGTGCGCACTACAGACGGACGGCAAACTGGAACTGCGACTCGTAAGTTCATGGTTCTCCCCACACGTGGACATAGCCCGTTTTCAGTTTTGATCGATCCACGCGAGCATTCGTCCTATGTTCTCTGTCACGCCCATATCGCCACCGTTTGGGGAAGAAAACAAGTTTATTTGGAATAATTTCTTCCTCATACACTTTTCTTTCTTTGCTGTGATCCGTGGCACTTGCCGGTTTGTGTCGGCAACTGAGGTTCCCCTGGGGAGAAGTCCGTATGGGTCCGTGCAACGTTCCTCTCGGGGCCTATGGTGAGAAGACGAAACTCAGAAGAAGCTACGCTACTATCCCCAACACCACGCACTGGACCACGATGCCTCTACTGAACTCTAAGGGACAGTTTGCTGCCTAAAGAAATGCTTGGGAAAATATAAGTCAGTTTCGTGGATAGAGGCAGGGGAGTAATACAATGAAAGAAAAGAGAGAAGCATGAATTTAATTAAATTGGTATTTCCTGTGATTGTTCTGTGGGCTATGAATGCAGAAATGGCAGGAAAGTTAACTTTTTTTTTTTTGAGGGCTTACTATGTGCCAGGGACTGTTTTAATCCTCTTACTACATTGTCACGACTATCTTAGGAGATGGAAACTATGGCACGGAGTTTGGGAAGATAAGGGAAAGGAAGGTTAGAGAGATAATGTATCAAGATAACAGAACTAGTAAGTGGCAGGTCGGAGCTTTAAACTCAAGCTGTATGAATCCAGAGCCTTCCCTTACAATTTCCACACTTTAATGCTTCTGAATAGAAGTAAAGGAATATTGCCTATCAGACACCATTTAAAATCTATATAACCACCCATTTCACAAAATAACATTAGGGAATGAAATGATGCTCTCATCATAGACAACGGTTTTGCTTCAGCCAAATATTAAGGTTGTATTTTAAGGAGAGGAAAGAGACTTTTTTTTATTCACTAGGCTGGACAGTTAGTCTACAAAACATTTAGAATTTGGCAACTATAATGGTCTTAATGAGTATTATTTTTTCTTCCAAGTGTTTAACATTTTTACGGGAAAGGAAGATGACATTTTCTCCAAGCAGCCTAGCAACTATAAAGGGCAGTCTTAAATTTTTCTGATTTTTCATTGCCTCATTCTATTTAATTCACAAATTTCCCTTGTTTCCCCATAAGTAAATAAAGCATAAATTCAGTCTTTTTCTCATTGGCTCACAAGCGCCATCTAGTGAAGAAACAGAATAATTCCTACTAGCAATCATGATTTAATCTTTACTAAGTAAAGTCTAAACGTGCCCCATTTTACCATCGTTCTAAAACAGAGATTTTTTCAATGCAAACACTGCAGATAAGGTTATACAGATTGTGTATTTTGAGTTCTGGTATTGTGTTGAATTTTTAGAAGCTGAGAATTCGCTTGGTTTCTAATTCCCACTCCCACTGGCCTCTCTACTACCCACGCCTGCAGGCTCGCAGGCAGCAGTTCAAGGGGCAGGTCTCGCTGCGGCGATATCCCAGGGCAGCTGTTCTGGGTTCCTTCTCCGTATCAGCCGAACTCTCCTTCCTCCTCCCTTTCATTTAGCACACTAAAAGAAAATGTTAACGCAGTCTCCCTACTCACTGATCAAGGACCATCTCTGCCCTCAAAAGGCTCACACTCGAGTAGACGTAGACTTTAGGGAAAAAAAAATATTGCAGGTGTAGAGGAGAGTTAGTGCATCGACTCAGAAGGGTCAGACAGAATTGGCTACCATTTGGCAATTTCATTGGATGGGAAAGAGAGCGTCTTTTTCTCCAGCAGCCGTTTCCCTTGTCAACCTCCATTTAACTGACTCATCCCATTAACTGGAGCCCTCCACCCCACCTGTGAAATATCCGACTCGTGCCCACTGCCCACTGAATACTCAGGGCTAAGGCTACTCCAAGACAGTTCCTAGGTTCTGTTCCTACCTGCTGAGTAGAACACTTCACAAGAGGCAATTGGATTTTGTTCCCAAATGTTATAGAAACATTAAGCTGCAGTTACACAGTATTAATTACACAGCTTAAGTAAATACAATATCGACTGATCGAACATAAGTTCAAAAATTAGCCTCAAATTAAATACAGAAGATTGGAGAAAAAATATAAAAATTGGGAAGGATTTTACGTTTAGTTTGAATTGAAGATATTTTTAGATTCTTGCTCTAATTTAAAAAAAAAAAGAACCTGGAAAATCTTAGCTGACGCTTGTGGGTACATTTTATGCAAGAAAGGCAATGCACCGCATGGCCAGGATCTCAAACTTTTAAAGGAAGTGAAAAAAGATGACAAAAGGATTCATTACCAAGAAAAATATTAAAAAGTGGCACAGAGGTAGAAGAAGGGCGCCAAAGAAAGCAAAAGTACAACATGAACTCAAGACTGTGGAAAAATAGAACAATCAACCGGGCTCTTCAAACAGCATTTAGAGAAAACTGAGATCATAAGTGGTATGAGTCCTGGGACTCTGGCAAAGGTTGCCACAATGACAAGGAGCAGAGAGAAAGCTGACTTCCTCAAACCCTCGTGGCCTTTCGTCTTTGTGAAGGAAAGTGAAATTTCTCTGAAAAAGGAAGAAGGGAGGACTTCATAAATAACCTCGTAAGGCCTCTGAAATGTGAGTTGTATGTGCAATTCCCAAGTTTAACTCCAGAAGTGCCTTGAGACTCCTGAGTCTGTTGTCAGTCCTCTCGGAGGAAGCCAGACAAGCAGGAGAAACGTTAAAAGGTGGATCGTGAGCAGACACATGCCTGACCTTCCAAAGAGGGCAAGAAGTAGATATTGCAAATGATGAACTAGAAATATGCCAATCATCCTCAGCTACACTCTGTACAAAATATTAAAATTGCAGGCGATAAGCATTTGAAAAGGGAGCAGTGTTGAGTGGGAATCACGATCAGTTTGTAGGGAACAAGTTCTACCAAAACTAACTCACCTGTTTTTGTAGATTAATTAGGTTAGGTAATTTCCTACGTGTGTGTACTTTTAGAAGACATTTGACAAAAATTTAAAGAGACCCTTCTGGACCAAAAAGTGAAGACATTGCTGTTTATGCCTAAATGGTCCTAAATAACAGATCAAAGCCAGCCCGGGAGAATAGTCCGGAGCATGTGCTATCCAGTTTCATCCCAGCCCTTCAAAACCAGGACGATTTTTTTTCCTCAATGAATTTAATAAGAAAATGGATGCCATACTTGCAGGTGACCCAAAGTTAGGACTAGTCAACTCACTGGGTGGCAGACCCAGGATCCTGATCCCAAAGGATAGAAAATGGGCCCAAAGGAGCCAAGGTTAAAAAAAAAAACCATAGAGTGTACATGAGACAGAGATTAATTTTCATCAGAGTGTGTGGGAAAACAGTTGAGGATCTTAGTTAAGTTATATACGTCAGTGACGAAGAGGTGATGTGATCATAGACCGCATTGATTGCAGTAGCAGCGCCCTAGGAGAGGACGCATCCTCCATAGTGGCTGATCGGTGGTGGCAAATGTTACAGAGATGTTCAAGAAAGTGAGTTCTGAGATGTGCATTTGGTGCTAAGGAAGTTGTTGTCGATCTCCAGGAGAGTGCTCTTAGTTCGGTAACTAGGATAGATCCCAACAACAAAGGTTTTTGAGGCATGTAGAGAGTGTGAACAAAAATAAACTACCCATTTGAGGCCTTTGATTGGTAAAAGAAAGAAAATAGTTTTAAGTAGAGAAGATGAACTGAGATCGAATTAATGTTAAGTTCTCTTGTTTTAGAGAGCTTTGATGATTTTACACAATTAAGAGCAAAACACAAAACCAGAATTAAAGTGTAAGGACAGTCTGTGTGATGTCTTAGACCATCACCCAGCTGCAGCTGTGCTCTGCCTCCAATAATCAACAAGTTTTTGTGTTTTCTTTTACTTTTACATTTATTATATAAATAAGCATATCAGAAAGTCTGGCTGTTCGGTGTTATGGAAGAACTAGAACATAGTTCAGCAGAATTATTCGGCCAGTAAAAAGGAGAGAGGGGCCTAACTTGTGAGCCACTACAGACAGAAAGACAATTTTCTGCAAAAACCCCACCAGCTCTACTGCAGAAAAGCAGCCTCCTCAGGGGACAGGGACCAGTAGGGGACAACGGGGAAGGTCAGAGGATGATGAAGAGCCAGAGAAGAACAAAGAGCAGGACCAGAAATAGAGGCAGGATGCAGATCCTGCCCAAACCAGATGGCACTACAGGTTACTAGTTACTGCATAACCGCCGAGTAGAAAGGCGTGGTAATTAACACCAGAACCACGATGTAGTCTTGTAGTTGAATTATTTGTAGCATATTGGGTGGATCTGTATGCTTAAGGGCTATAAGGCCTGCAGCGATGGCATTAAAGAAGAAAAGGGAGAAAGAAAAGGAAAACTCAAGAGCGATGTGCCCTTTAAAATGAGTAGTTCATCCTCGAGTGAAGCACAGGACTCCTTTCACGGCCCCAACCCCAAAACGACAGATTCTGTATTTCTAAAAGGTGAAGAAATCTTTCGGAAAAATTGACTCTGCCAAACACATGCATGAAGTTAAGCAAATGTCAAATTGGTACATTAATCTGTTCTTCTTTGCTTCTTTGTTTAGCAACCCAAAGAGTTCATAAATTACAAGTAGTTCCCAACTTACCAAGAAGTTGTTTTCTAAAAATTAGTTGGCGAATCAATTCCGTGACAGCACAGTATTGAGGACCAGAGTGGAGCCAGGCCACCCAGGTTCAAATCCAGAACCTACCACCTACCTAATTAACTGGAATCTGGCTTCCACAGCCATACAATGGGATACCTACTCCAAGGGTTGTTTGGTTGTGATTAGTGAGCTATTGCTCTGAAAGTTCTTAGAATCATGCCTGGCACATAATGAGTGATCTACAGTGGCTGGCTATTGTTATAATTAGCAAACTTATAAGAACAGGAACACAGTAAGTATTTACTAGAACAGGAGGATCAGAGGGGACAGCAGTTATGGGAAAGGACAAGGGAGAAATATGTCATCAGGATTTGGTAAAATGCCTATACGTCCCCATATGCATAAGAGGAGACTTCTCTCTAGGTTACATCTGCCAAAGTGTTTAGCAAAACACATTTAAATTCTAAAGAGTGCCCTGGCTGGTGTGGCTCAGTGGATTGAGTGCTGGCCTGCAAAATAAAGGATCGCCGGTTCAATTCCCAGTCAGGACATATGTCTGGGTTGCAGGCCAGGTCCCCAGTAGGGGGCACACAAGAGGCAACCACACACGGATGTTTCTCTCCCTCTTTCTCTCTCCCTTCCCCTCTGTCCAAAAATAAATGAGTAAAAGCTTTAAGATAAATAAATTCTAAAGAGCATGTTAAGAATAAATAAATAAATATGCTTAATTAAATTTTAAAATTCAGTAATCAGACAGAAATGGGAAACATTGCTTATATACTATATCTTAGAGATGTACAGTGTGTGTTATCAATCCTGTGATTAAAAAGAGAAAAATCCTGTTGAACTTGGATTAATCCAGCATTTTCCACACTTTTGTGCCCTGGAGCCAGCTTTTTCTTCCCTGCCACTAGGAGCACATGTGGGCAAAGACCTCTCCAGGTCGGTCACTTCCCAGAGACTCCGAATCGAAGAACAAACAGCAGCTATCCCAAAGGAAACTGAAGTGGAGGCCTTCGACTCACCACCCTAGGAGAATTGTGAAAACGCTCTTCATAGTCTGAACATTGGTGGAATCTTGACCGCTCTTGTTGCTCCGCCCCTTCAAAGTCAGACTGGCGACATTAAAATAACACCTGGAACTCCAGCACTTCCCCTTCTCTGCTCATTTTAGTCAGCCCACTCTACATCAATTTTCTGTTTCATTAAATCTGAGAACTGTCAAGTCCCTTGGTGCATTATAGTTCTTCCTTGATAAATCCAAAATTGTTTAATTTTCAAAGAAAGGGGAGCTTTTAACTATTATTGCATGGAAAAAAACAGGTAATACAGCCGCCCAGTGGCATTTTTACACTGCATGCTGGTACCCCTGTTAGTGCCCATTAGTTTTCTTGCTGGCGATTAATCTGTGGGTTCAAATGTCAACGGCTCCGGCCTTGCAGAGGGGCCCACGTTGCTCTAATAAGTCTCAGCCTCAGCGGAGCTTCGTCAGCCTTCGGTTCCCTTCACGACACCTCTCATAGATCTTTTACAATGCTGTGTGCCTATTTTCGTGCCCACTGTAGCAATAAAACACTCCGTCTAGGCACAAACATTTCTCATGTAAGAAGTAAGAAGGCATTTAATTGTTCAGACTCTCAGCCTCAGGCTGCATGCCCCTTGCTACTACCCCATTAGCCAAAGCAAATCACAAGCCCAGAGTCAAAAAAATTGATTCCCATGTGCAAGAACAAGGGAGTTGCTAAAAATGGTTATGTCTTTTTTCTGCATGTGCACCTACATTATCAGCAAAGCATCCTTAAAAATACTTAGCCTCCTCCTTTTATCACATCTGCAAACATTCTCCACACACATCCCCCACTCCCTGCCACAGAGAAAAAAGATTTTATAAGTGTCTTAAAGTCCCTCACGGCATTAAACTGTGCTCTCTAGAGAAAGCAAATATTTATATGGAAGAATCACCAAGTAAATTTATCATTCAACTCATTTGTAAAAGACAGTGAAATATGAGTCACCCAATTTTGCCATTTGTGATGCAAAATAGTTGAAATTATTAAATAAAATGTTTAATCATCTGTGATTTCAACAACTTAATGCCATCCCAGTTCCTTACCACAAACCAGCTATGTGAGAATTCACGATGTGTTCAATAAATCAACAAACGACAAGTGCTGGCGAGGCTGCGGAGGAAAGGGAACCCTAGTGCACTGTTGGTGGGAACGCAGACCGGTGCAGCCACTGTGGACAGCAGTACAGCGTTTCCTCAGAACACTAAAGGTGGAACTGCCTTTTGACCCAGTGATTCCACTTCTGAAACTATATCATAAGAATCCTGAAACATCAATTCAAAAGAACCTATGCACCCCTATGTTCACTGCAGAATTATTTACAACAGCCAAGATCTGGGAAGAGCCTAAGTGCCCACCAATAGATGAGTGAATAAAAAAGCTGTGGTACATTTACACAATGGAATACTATGCAGCAGTAAAAAAGGAAGAATTCTTACCTTCTGCAACAGTGGTACTGGAGACTATTTTGCTAAGTGAAATAAGCCAGTCAGAGAGATACAAATACCATATGATCTCACTTATATGTGGAATCTAATGAACAAATGAGCAAAACAGAACCAGAGGCATAGAAACGTGCAACAGACTGACAGCTGTTGGAGGGGTGGGGGTGGGGACTGGTTGAAGAAGGTGAAGGGAGTAGCCAAAGAATGCATATGCATGACCCACCGACCTGAACAACGGTGTGGGCGTTGCCTGAGGGAGTTGTGCAGGCTGGGTGTAAGGGGGGCAACGGGGGAAACACTGGAACAACTGTAATAGCGTAAGCAATAAAACATAATTTAAAAAAAAAGAATTCATGGTGTGTATGCAGGGAACTATGCCAGTGGAGGTTTGATCAGGGAAGAAGAAGCACTATGCATCAAAGGAAGACAGTGGTTCACTAGGACATCAGCTTCGCACAGTGGGGGTGCTGGGAACCAAGGCTGGGAACAGCTGTGGGCTCTGCTCCTGCTGGTGGGCATTAGGGGGCAGTAGGCGAGCCCGACAGGAAGTGGGGGACAGCAAAGACAAGCTGGAGCCTTCGACTGTGTCTCACACTCAGCCGCACAGGCCCTTCCCCCCCGGACCTGTACACGTGTCTTGCCCAGGGTGTCCAGAAGCTAAGAAGGTCTCTACCCAGCAGGAACGGGAGGAGCTGAGGTCCCAGTGGGCAGTCAAGACCAACAGCAGGCCTGGAGATGCAGGGGGGTGTGCACGGGCTCTGAAGAGGTTTCCTCCCCGTCCACATCTCACTGCACTTCTCGGGGGGCTCACCGAAAACCGGGCAGGGAAGAACGTTCTGGGAAACGAACTCCCGGCTTAGCGCGGTGGACGCAGCGCTGCGGGAACCATGCCCACCACCCCTCCGGAACAGCGCCGCCTCTCACCAGATAGACTGATCTGAAATCAACCCGGAAGGAAAAAGGGAAAAAAAACCAAACAGACTCCAGGAAAAGGTAGAGAAACTCACACCACGGAATTGCTGCTGCCCCCGTGGACTCGATGTTTTCTTGGTAACTGGCGCCTCCTGTCACGCAAAGCACAGACCTCCTCCTTCCCGCGTGCTCTGGCAAAACGGGTCGGGAACAGACTGTGGGAGTTACCAGCAATGTCATTTTTATTTCGCTTTTGCTTGAGAGCAACGTAAGTAAAGGGAGACCAGTCAGCATGAAAATTGACAAATGACTATAGAAAGGCATTTTTTTTTAAATGTGACTCTTCTGGGAGTTATGACCCCAACCCTGTTCTTCATACTGACATTAAACATGGTGATCCCACAGCAATAGAATTTATTGAAAGCATTAAAAACTATTCATTAAAACACAGTACTGTGTTACATATTTCAGAAGAATTACTGCCTTTGAAACTTCTTGATTCGGCGAATTTTTGCATGTTTTCTCCTCTGTTTAAATGCCTGTCTCTTCCTTGTCTGACTAACCATCTCTTACTCAACTTCCAGGACCCTCCTCCACACAAGCTCCCCGGAAATCACGCCTCTTACCCTGGACAGCAATAATCAGTCTCTTCCAGGAGCTACCATCATAACTTGCAAATTATGTCATTTTTACACTTACACCGAATCATAATTTTATTGTCCTTATATGCATCCCGCACGACACTGCAAGGGCCCGTGTCGCATGCACCTGGTACCTGGTCGGGCTTCTCATTGGCCCTCGATCATGTGTTTTACGGATGGAAGACGGAATTAAGTCAGAGGTGGACGGAACGGAATTCAAAACATTTCAAGTAGGAGCAATTTTTCGCATCACCTTCAGATCTTGAAAAGGTCACTCACTACTACCATTAGCTTTTTTATGGCTTCTTCGCATTTGAATTGCAACCCCTCACTCCACATTCCTTCCAAAAATCTTATGCTAATAATGTCTGCTTCTCCGCCCCTTGGACATCCCCTGCCTCCATCTGGAATCCAAGAAAATCACCCATCGTTTGGGTTGCACCCGCCTCAGGAAGGCTCCTTTGGTCTCCCTTTCCCTGGGGCCTTCCCCTGCCCCGCCCCACCCCGGTGCCATGTTCGGGGCAGAGGGCTCTGCTCCCCCTGGACACGCCCCTCATCCCCCAGGCTCGTACAGGAGAAGCAGCTCTCGGGCTAAGCTCTACCTTATTGCCCCACGTTCTCCGTTGCAATCAATTCTAATTTCACGCTCAGGTAATGGCATGAAAATATTAAATCATGGCAGTTTTGAACATGTTTTTCTTCTTTGTTCCATTTTCTTCAACTTCCTTTATTTCTGGGGAGAAAAAAATATAGTATTCCAGAGGAACAGAAAGCTTATGTACAAAATAGGAACCATGACATTTTTTGAAATGACCAAGCACTAGTAATTTAAGAAAGAAATATAATTAATTGGCAGAAGATATGGTTCTTGTTGTTCCATCTGCCACAGAGTAATTATGGGAAGATTGTAATATTTGTTTGTGCGCCAATTTCTCCAGTGAAAATTACAATTAGTAACATACACAGAAATCACCATTTTTTAAAAAAAGTTGCATTAGTACAAAACATTAGACGGACTAAAAACGCTAACTTGTGTGCTTAAAAAGACAATAATTATCAAAAGAGCTGTGTTTTGACCCTTCTCTCTTTGTTTCAGATGTGCTCCAACTACGAGTGAATGGTTCTTCGCAACTTCTGGCTAGAGATGGAACACCGAAGCACTGCTGATAAACCAGCAGACACTGGACGGTGGAGCATTTAACATTCCTCACAGGGCAAGGGGCAAGAGAGGAAAAACCTTCTCCGAATCAATTCAGCGTCTCACGTTTTTAAAAATGCAGGTATCTAAAGCAATTCAGTCAGTCTCAGAGGAACAACCAAATGGCCCTTCTAAACGCTTTGCTTAAAAGCGTTTGGTTTTTATTGGTTTTCTTCAAAGATTTTGTTTATTTTTAGACAGGAGAAGGGAAGGAGAAAGAGAGGGAGAGAAACATCAATGTATGGTTGCCTCTCGTATGTCCCCTACTGGGGACCTAGCCCACAATCCAGGCATGTGCCCTGACTGGGAATCGAACTGACAACCTTTTGGTTCACAGGTCAGCGCTCAATCCACTGAGCCATACCAGCCAGGGCTACTTAAAGGCATTTGAATCAATTCCATTTCAAATTATCTAAATAATAGAGCACCTACTACTTTTTTTGTGCAAATACATTAATATTCCATTCTCACATAAAACCCTTTTTAAAAATGTCACCCCAAAGACAGATTGTGGTAATGGATAAATTTGCCAAAATATGCATATTGCCATAACCATTACCTTGTGAATTTGTTCCTTCCTATTCCATATGCTTTAAGCATTTTGTAACTTCTTTTCTCCCATTTAGCCCACAGAAGAACTAGAGCATATCAATGGGCAAAGATAATGTAACCAAGACTGGGTGGACGATACTCATCTCAGAAAATGTCAGACTGGACAAATGAAGACCAAGGACCCAACCCACTCCACTCACCCTTTGATGTTGTGTAATTCACCTCGATCGCCACCCACTCTGCCTCTGAATAAAGATGTACCCCCAGGGGCAGCATGAGGAGGAGGAAACACCCTGAATTAAGGTCAAGTTCCCATCCCCAGGGAAAATGGGAGCTCAAGAGAGGAATCAGTCTGGTTACAGAAAAAGGAAGTCCTATGGTATCACATCTGAGTGGGTGAATGACCTGGGCAATGAAAATTCATAGCGAAAAGCTTTGGCCCGTGTGGCTGCCAGATGGGAAGGTATCAGAAGTCAAAGCGGGTTAGAAGGTTGAGCAGGTCCGGTCCTGGAGAACAAATCCCGAAAGAGGAGACGGGGGACCTGAGCCAATGCCACCTCTATTCTGCTCCCAAGGCAGAGAAGCATCCTAAGGATTTAGGCTTTTGTTTGGCGACATCTGCAGGGTTGTCTGACAGCAGCAGGCTCTTGCTTCCTCTAGGGAGGCGGGCGGGCACGTTCCTTCCTGTCAGCTTGTAAGCAGCTGGCACCTTCCTGCTGGACTTGCAGCTGGGTTAAAACATGCATATTTAAATGGTTTGGTTTGATATGGTTCTTCCCTTGCACGAATGGTATCCTTACCTCAGATGTTTGTAACAGACGCCAACCGAGTGGTTAAGTGGGTCTTGCTCTCAGCCGGATCTGAGTTGGTCCCACTCTGCTATTTTCTACTGATGCCTGGATAGGATGCTGTTTAGCACAAGATGAGTACGCGTTAACTAGGAGCTGCTCTCACTATGCCCCGCCCATTGAGCTGCCAACATGAATGAGGGGCGGTCTTTCCATCCAGAATTTTTTCAAAGCTAAGATACACTTTCAGTCAATGAAAACTGCCTACACACGGTCAATGTGGAATGCACACAGTAATGCTTTACCTTTCCTCTGCTCTGCATGGCAATGGGCCTTTGTGCTTATTTTACCAAAAGGTGACATGAACCCTAGAAACGTAAGCATGACCAAAAGTGATTTGTTATGCAGAAAGCAGTCACACCTCCATAGCAATGCTATTATGTAACTACTCATCTTGGGCTCATCTCCAAAATCCACGCTTTGGTGCCGCTTGTACAGACACCATCCGGGATAAGATGCTTATAGCAAGGACCAAAGCCAGCATAGGTACTTCGAAATTCTTATGTGTACAGAATCCTCATCAGATTTTCTGTTCTAGTCTTTGAATGTGCTATTGGTCTCATTTACACTAATGATTCTAATCTCTACAAGACCGTGTTTCCAAGTTACATAATTATAGCCAACAGCAATGAAGCAGTTATCCCCAATCAGACACAAGGGGGACCTGAAGTATGTCTAAATCTCATGCCCATTTATAGGCCAAAGGGACAAAACCACAGAGTTAGCTATAATTTGCAAGAACAAAATTTTCCATGAATCAGTAAAGCCCTGAAACCTTTAAAATGCCTTTTCTAACGAGTAACTTCTGAAGCATGGTACTCCAGCAAACTCAGAGGGTATCTGTCCCCCCTTATCCAAGAGAGCTGTGTTCTAGAACCCACAGTGGACGCCCAAAACTAGGGGGAGTACCGAGCCCTCTATGTTGCAATACATTGGTTTTTCCTCTACATACACAACTTTTCACTTGAAAGAAGCACTTCCCTTTGAAACAGTTGAATTGCCAGCATCACTACGCTTGGGCTTTGAGGTCATAATTAAGTAAAATAAGTTACTTGAACACAATGTAAATCTGATAAGCATGAGGGCCACTCAGCAGGTACAGGGTGGAGATGCTGGATGAAGGGGTGATTCATGTCTGCTGGGGGAGGGACCAGCGCAGGACGCACAAATATTCATCAGGCTATTCAGAACAGTGCATAATTTAAAACTGATAAACTGTTTATTTCTGGAATTTTCCATTTTATATTCTCAGACCACGCTTGACCATGGAAACTAAAACTGCAGATATGGGTGGGGGGCGGGGCACGTGTGACATTCTGTTCCAGGCCAGTGGGGAGAAAATCACCTCCCTCCTGACATGCTGAAGGGGGTTTAGACCCCTCTCTCCCAGGCCTCTGGGGAGTTCCAAGAGGAACCATGCAGCTCCAACCCAGCGCGGGCACTGCCCGTGTGCGGGGCAGGACAAAGCTCACAAGGTCTCAGGAGAGCCGACCGGGCACAAGGCCCTGCTGTAATGGCAGAAGCACTGTGCTCCAGTGGGAAGACCACTCCCTCCAGGGAAGAAGAAGGAGGGAAACAAGGCTGGCTGGTAGCAACTCACTGGCTTTTCAGAGAAAAGTCCATTCCAGAGAAGGACTGGTTTAGATAAAAGTTTCCGGGCAAAATCAAGTTGTACACCTTATTGTAGGAGTTTCCAGGTTCTGCCTTTCCTGCAGTAAACCAAAAACAAAGTAGGATAGACAATGATGGCCTACTTCAATGTCTGAATGGTCCCCGTCCTTGGCCGTTGCTATTCCCTGCATCCCATCCCATCGCTGTGTGTTTATCATCTTTCATGCAACGGAAGGAGGCAGAGAAAAGGTTGGTTAGACCCTCATATTCCACCTGTACAACTGGCATCCAGAAGCAGCTCCAACCGCCTTCTCTGAGTCCTCACTTCCCTTCTCACTCGTCTCCATGGTGGCAGTAAGGAACTAGCCACCATCACCCTGCGAGTCACCCTCGCTCTCCAAGTCACACCCCACCTCAATTCCCACAGCCGGGGAGGAGCACTGCTGCTCTGCGCCATTCTACAGCAGTCACGTGGACTTGCCCCCGAACTTAGTCACCCTCGGGGGCCGCATCGCCAGGGCCCTCTCCAGCCCAGCACCCCACGTCTTCGTCATCCGCCATGCCCCAAACAATGCCGCCCGAGCGCCCAGTGCCTGAGGGCCCGCTTGGATCTGGGGGTGAAATGTGAGAGACCCAGGGGCAAACTGGACTTCACATCTGTGAGGCAATCTTTCTATTTGTATTACACTTCACAAATAGGCTTTGGAAAGAACTGGAAAGCAAAGTTCAAGGTTGTAATCTTTGGCAGAATATGAAGTGCAAATACTTTATATAGAACAAGGCTTTGACAATCAACATAACAAAGATGTATTATCTCCCCATTACTTAGGCTTCAAGATTCTAAAGTTCTCCATAATCACGAACTGACCTTCCTCTACCTCTCCAGTATGATTTTGACTCTTGCTCCAAGAACTTATCTATTATGACCTATTTTTTCCTAACACTATCTTAATCATTATATGTAAGAGTTTCAAATATCTAATTTCTGTCTCATCACCTACATCATTGTTTTACCAGAATCCAAAAGATTTCCATCCAGAATTACACTATACACCATGTTAAATGTCTATAATCACTTAAATAGTGAAGAATACAGTTCAATTTCTTAGCCCAATATGTTACCAAGAGATAAGAATTTAAGAACAGCAATCTTGAAGGCTTTGAAATTCAAATGTTACCATTTCTGCTGCTTTGCTGAACAAAGTTTCACAAGCAAGTTTTTGTTCCTCTTTATTAATTAACTTAATTCTTCTTTTTAGAATCTAAAGAGCAGCTGGATTATGCAAGTTGTTGCCACTCCTGTGAAGAGTTTTGGGGGATTTTTACCATTCTGACCCTATAACGTTTGCGAAGACTCTCAAAAACTGGCAAGAGCTATAAATTAGATATTTGAACTATTCTCCAACTTTCCAGCACTAAAATGCTTTACTTTGCAAGACTTGGGCCTTCAGGGACTAGAACATTTGCCTGTAAGTCAGATGAACACAGGGATTATGAGTTATTATTTATACAGAAAAGTGTATGTGATCAGAGAAATTGAACTAAACCCTAAAGCCGACTGATGCATAATCTATCCCATATTTGCACTGGATGAGAAAACAGCAAAATCTACAAGACATCAAACATGGTCGTGGTCGTGACCTGAATAGAGCCAGAAAGGCTACGGCCCACTTTCCACATCCTTCACCAAATATCTGACTGCTACCCCCAACTCGGGGAAGGCCCGAAAGCACGAAGTGACTGTCCTCTCTGTTCCATTCCACATTCACTTATCTATGCTCTTTCCTTAATGAGTCACTTAATCATAGGCTCCCGATTTAAGGAAAAATTAAGGATGGTTAATAAGGCCTAAAAGACAAATCAGTATTAGCGTTTCACTGCCTAAGAGTGATTCTTTTTCTTTTCACACCAGACTATAGGATACAATGGAATAAAAAGAGATATTTATATTTGGATAGCAAAAAGATACAGTCAACAATACAAGAATAAAAGTAAGTCATTTCTTATCAGCTGTATGACTGATCAGAAAAAGAGAAACAATAAAATAGGATAGGCCCTGGCTGGTGTGGCTCAGTGGATTGAGTGCAGGCTGAGAACCAAAGGGTCGCTGGTTGGATTCCCAGTCAGGGCACACGCCTGGGTTGCAGACTGGGTCCCCAGTGGGGGCCACGTGAGAGGCAACCACACACTGGTGTTTCTCTCCCTCTCTTTCTCCCTCCCTTCCCCTATAAATAAATAAATAAATAAATAAATAAATCCTTTAAAAAAAAATAGGATAGATGAGCCCTGGCCAGGTGATTCAGTTGGATGGAGCGTCGTCCCATACACCAAAAAAAGGTTCCATGTTTGATTCCTGGTCAGGGCACATACCAAGGTTCTGGGTTGGACCCCCAGTTGGGGCGTGTACAGGAGGCAGCCGATCTCCCTCCACATCCATGTCTGTCTGCCTGTCTGTCTCTTTTGTTCTTCTCTCTCTAAAATCCATAAACATATCCTCGAGTGAAGAGTTTTAAAAAATAAAAATAAGAGATGAAAATTACGTTTGTTGATTTTGGACTTCACCATAATTCATAATCCAAGACCAACAATCTTTTGGAGTATTGACTTAAGAAATTATGTTTCAAAAAACTCTTCAAATATCCTAACCAAAAAAGTAAAATAAAACCAAATGGAGCATAAATTTTCAATTCAACTAACACCAATTGATAACAAAGGATTACTGAGTGTGAAAGAATGAGATCATCCTAAATTTTAAAAATACTTCACATAAATGATGAAAATAAATTACTAAAGCCAACCATAACTCCTTCGGTTTACAACGAATGCAGGGATTTCCCAAAGAGAACAGTCCAAGCCCCTGCTCTCCAGATAAATCCGCGACACCCTGAGAAAAGCGAAAGGGCCCCTCGACGCTGCCTACCTTCTCCCAGTAGAACTTTCCTGACATAATTCAGTCTAGAGGATACTTACAACCTGAGCCCCATTCACAAGTCACATTCATCACTTAAAAACTAAACAGGAGTCGTTTCTGCCTTACAACAAATGTGCACACATACACACAATGTCGATTTCACACACAGCAAAACAGAAATTGATCGCCAGACCGACAGGTATTGTGAGTTATAAACTCAGGAACCATGAGCATCACAGTCAAAACCTTCTCACCAGTTATTTCTTTTTTGTTGTTTTAGAGCTAGTTCTTATGCGTTAATTGTTTCAAGGACCTCAGTGCTCCATTATATAGAGAGACATATATTGTAAACAATCATCACACATCCAACCTATATAGAGCTTTTGGCAATGCAGCAGTCACAAAACAAAAAAAAATCTACACTTATACCGCAAAAAAAGATGTGATCTTTACTGGTGCTCAAAAAAAAGGTAGCTAAAAAAAAAAAAAAAGTGCCACCGTTTCTCCCAAATGTGATCAATTACATAAGACTTCAAAGCACACTCTGATTTGGGAAATAAAACTAGTAATTTCTTGAGAAGTGAACTTTTAATACAGGTTAATTTCATCTATTTTATAGTAGCATGCCTTCCCTGGATGTTAACAAGCAGAGCTATTCAATGTTAGCGTTTTGTCGCCAGAGACAATTGCTACAGCACTGTGCAAACATAATGAACTCATTTTATTAGGCAAATAGTTGAATTCCATTCAAGTGCACTTAGTACAGTTCTACACATTATAAATTGATTGAAATTAAAGAGATCTCCGATTACAAATGGGGTTTTAAAAAATACAACTAATACTGATTTCACATTATGTTTCATTGGTGTTCTAATGAAACATACAAAGCGAATGATTTAACCGCTTCCAGCATTGCTGGAAGATCACCTCATCCTTCAGTGTATTAAAATAGAAGTGAGAAAACACACCCCCGAAATCTACAGTTGAAAGTACGGTTTGGAACATCGAAGCCAGTGTGGCATGGATGATTCAGATTACGGTGAGAGGTCAGAGGATGGCTCAGGAGCTGATGAAAGTTTCCAATTAGTCACATTTGTTGAAAAACCATAAACACAGGTGCCTCTGATGTTTACGCTGCATTAGATTTTTCAGATCCATGTTGGGTTAAATCTTCAAATCCTAGACTTAATTTCTTAAAACTTTACTGGCTACTGAGCAGGAATTTTTAAAAATCCAAATGGAGTACATACAAAACGAGGCTGCTCTTTCTCCTTTTAGAAAATACTTTTTATTCATAACAGCAAAAAAAATATGCACAGAAAGACATTTAGAATTTTCGATCCTTTTTTAAAACTGAGGGATTGTTGCTCTTGAAAAGTCTCCCTGAGTCTGCTTTGCTTTCTTCAGGGCCTTCCTTGTCGTCCAAGAGCCTTGCCCCAGATGTGTATCGGCCGTTTATAGTGATACTTGCGTTGCCTGTTCCCACGACTGGAGAGGTGGCTTTGTTAGACAACAGCGTCACCTCTGAAAGTTACTTCTCGTACGATTCTCGAACCTTCGCCTGCAGGGCATCACACGTCTTCTTGGCGTCACCTAGAAGCATGGCTGTGTTGGGTTTGTAGAAGATCGGGTTGTCCACTGCAGCGTAGCCAACGCCCAACGACCTCTTCATGACAATGACCTAGGAGCCGAAGGGGAAGGCAGAGAGTGCGTTTAACAGACCTGGCTAGGACGTGCTGGGCACATGAACTGGGCCCTGTCCTAACGCGGGACAGGCTTTGAGAGACTTTTCAAATACACAAGGAGTATTCTTAATGCATACTTCCATTGTACTAGCTTTAATTTTTTAAATGGGCCCATACTTTTATACCCATGAGAGAAAAAGTCATTTCAATAGTTCATCACTGAATGAGAAGATTATAAGTGATTTTCTTCTTAGCACTTTTGTCCATAAAGACTATGCATGGCATTTACTAGTCAGAAAAATAAGCATCTTTCTATGAATGGGCTAAAGAGAACAAACAGAGTGCATCAGCTTCTACTAAACATTTTAAAACAAATGCAGTTGAGTGGGGGAAATGGTATGATTCCTATTCTATCCCTTTGGCAAACTATATCAGAAAGTTCTAACACAAAAGCTCAAAGAGCAATCTAGCTTGCCACAAGGGGCATTAATAACTAATAACACTACTACAGGGCAGAGTGGAAGGGGTTGGTCCATCTCTAACGCTGATGGGCTACAGGCGTTTACAGTTACACAGATCATGGAGGGTGACGTCCTAGTCAACATCCAGGCAGTTCTTCAGAAATGAAAAGCCTTTCTATGGTCCTCTAGGACAGGCCATCTACCCAAAAATGAAAGCAGTGCAATAGGCTCATGCTTCAAACAGCATCAGGACAATAATGTCCTCTGCAAACCCTCAAATGTTAATAGTGACCAATGCAATAATTCTTCATATGCACGTGACCCAGTGCATGACATATCCACTCACGCGCCACAAATAGTTTTAAATTTACGTATGTACAATGAAGAGGAACAAACTGAAAGGAGAAATGTACATTCTGTAATTATAGTTTTTTCTATTTTTTAAAGATTTTATTTATTTATTTATTTATTTATTTATTTTTAGACAGAGGGGAAGGGAGGGAGAAAGAGAGGGAGAGAAGCATCAATGTGTGGTTGCCTCTCACGTGGCCCCCACTGGGGACCTGGCCCGCAACCCAGGCATGTGCCCTGACTGGGAATCCAACCAGCGACCCTTTGGTTCACAGCCCACGCTCAAGCCACTGAGCCACACCAGCCAGGGCTGTAATTATAGTTCTTAAAAAGCAGCTGGGACTCGGGGGTGGGGCAGAGGAGAACTGACAAGCCTCTGAGCTCCCTACCACCCGGCCATCCGCTCTTTCAGAAGTGATGTGCACGCGCAGAACTTGCTTCCTCGCGCCAAATTGTCGTTGGGATTTGCAAGGCGCCTCCCTTCTAGACACCCCATAACAACATAGAAATTCCCTTTCAGTAACATTAATGGAAATATGTGCTCGTCTTCATATATGAGGGCGATGATGCTGACTCACTGTCCCCCTGAGAGAAGCCGTCGGCTTCCCTGGACTCACACTGGAATTCAGCCAGACTCAGTCCAGAGCTCTCGTCTCAGCAGGGGTTACAGACCCCGTTCACCCACCCACACAGTCCCATCGAGCTCCACTCAGGATCAGCGCAAGCATTCGGATTCTCCGGTGACCACGGAGTGGACAGAGGCGGCCTCGAGAGAACTGGACCCTAAACACACTCTAACCCCTGGGCCTCCTAAGCCTTCATCACTTCTCGTTGAGTGACCCGGGAAAGCTCTGTGTGTGCGTGTGAAGGGGGTGTTGATCACAGCACGGAGCACAAGTCTGGACTGTACCTGCTTTGACTTCCAGACCTCGAGAACTGGCATGCCTGCAATAATAGAGTTGGGGTCTTCTTGAGCCGCTGAATTGACGGTGTCATTAGCTCCAATGACCAGGACCAAATCAGTGTCTGCATAATAAAAGAAAAGAAAGAAAAGATAAACCTCAAGGGAGTCGCTTTCACTTCTTTTCTTCTTTTCAGTACTTCTTTTACTGTGATCTGACTTTATAAAAACAATAACAACAAAAGCTACTATTTATAGGACCTACACTTCTGCCAGGCACTGTCCAAAGAGCTTTACCAGAGAGGTTCAGTAACTTAGCCAACATCACACAGCTAAAGAGCAATACTCCCTGCATCCAAACCTGAGCATCCTGGCTGGAACAGGTGTACTATTGTGCTTTCGCTCCCCGCAATGGATCTACCTAACGTGACTTTACCTAGTTCTTTCACTATCCCAAAATGATCTTGCCAGATACATTATTTTATAATGTTTGCATTCCACCTTCAACTTCTGAAGTAACCAGTTAAATGCAATTTGATGTCTGAAAGAAAACGGTCGAAGAGTCTATGCTATGTTAAAGCTGTGTCCATAATTCCTGGAACTGGCAGCTTTCATACATAATTAAGCAACAATGAAATTTGAAAGGAGGCATAAAACTAAAATGGCCTAAATGCCCTCTTTAAGCACTATAATATAAACTACCTAGAACTCTGCCAAAATGCCATGTGAATCTGGACGTGCACACGATTTCATTATTCTTCTCTAATAAACAATACTTTTTTTAAGTTTACAGTGGATGCCTGCCAGAGGGAACCGGTTTAATTTTAACAAACACGATCCTGGGCCAAATGTCATTAGCATTCAATACCCAGTGACAGCCATAAAGTTCAGCACCTGAGCTAGTCAGGTCCTAGTACTGCAAAGAAAACAGACACCTGCTTTACTGATCATGAATTGATACACCTGGAAACCAATAAACACTGTCAAAATGAGACACTAAATCATCAACACCAACTTTACAAATGAGGAACCTGCAGCTGAGCACCTAGTTCAAGATCACAAAAGAGAGAGTCAGGGCCTGGATTTCAAAGCCAGGTGGGCTCCGAGTCCCTGCGCGCAATGTCCGCTGGGCGTCACCACCCAGGACCTGCAGTATCCTTCCGCTCTCCTCACAGGGACACAAGGAGCTACGCCCCTTACAAATCCGACGACCCTCGGTCTGTATTGTTTCATTTATTTGGTTTCCACTGCGTCCCTCCTGGGAGCAGGTTCCTCTTGCTCTGACGAGGAGGTCTTCCGCAATCCCACGACCCATGTCTTAAGATGGGCATAGCTTTATTCACACTAAGAAGATGTAAATGTCCCCATCCGCCCCATCACTTACCTGGGAAATCATGGTTGATCTCGTCCATTTCCAGCACAATATCGTATGGCACCCCGGCCTCAGCCAGCAGCACATTAAGCTGACCAGGCATCCTGCCGGCGACTGGGTGAATTCCAAACCTAGACATGAAACAAACGAACAGCTGGCCTTACTTGATGGGCCAAAGTGCACAGAGACCCCAGTATCACCTCCCAATCTGCACAGTCTGTTCTTGGCACCTCTAGCTCTCCTGGTACTATCTCATCTCTACAGGCAGGAGTAGAACTAGCCCAGATGTGTGGTCAATTTACAAATGTTGAAGTTGGAGATTCATAGCTCCGTATACACAAACGAGAACGCCCCTCAGAAAAATAAGTGTAACTTTAGAACCTGACTCTTCTATATACGTTTTAAGTGCAACGAACTTCCAACAATATTACTATATAGTATCGCCTTACGTTTAATAAGCAGCGTTCTTTCATTATACTTTCTGCTATATCTTGAATCTTTAAAAACTTACGGAAGTCAGCATGGCATTAAGCAGTTGGCATGAAAAAATCAACTTTATTCCACCAAAATCTGACTGTCCATTCAACTTTAACCTCTATGTTCAAACGCTGGGGAGTAAAATACCATCAGGGACGAGTTACGGCCTCCAGTGTTTCGGAGAGCGGCACGAAGCATTGCTCCACGTCACAGAAGTGTGTGAGCAGCATGAGTAGTTCGAAGGCACAGAGGCGCACAAAGCAGGGCTCCGCACCTCGCCGAGGCAGAAGGAACTGAAGCCTCAAGTCGCTTCTTCCAGCCACAGCCACCGTGGGGTCTCCGCAGTCATTTCACCCGACTCTGCCCCATCGTACCGATCACTGTCTCCCAGCACTGGGCACAGTGCCGGTCACGTAGGAAGGGCTCAGTAAAAAGTGAATGAGCGAGCGAGTGAATGAATGAACCCAGTGAAGAAATGCATTCTATAGGATCCCTTGGCTGGGAGCCACCCAGTGTCAGCTTAAATTCCTTCAGTGACCCGAAACTTACTCCTTCCTAAGGTTTACTGCACTACTACGCAATCCCGATAATGACATATAACACACATGCGTGCACGCGCACACACACACACACACTCACTACAGGAACCCAGGGAGAACCCCCACCTCAGGACTCTCCCAGGTCCGCAGTTTTGCCATCTGGGACCACGAGTCTACTCCCTCTTTCATATGGGAGTCCCTTTCAGCTATCCTAGGATGCCCACTAAGCAAAACATCCTCAATCCTTTCAACTATTCAACCACCAGCAGGATGTCCTAGTTACCTGTCCCCGCCTCCACTGGCCAATGGCCAGCTCAATGCTCGGTGCCCCAAAGGGAATACAGCATGCTGGGTGCGATCTAGATGCACAAGGCCCAGCAGGAAAATCACAGCCTCGGATCTCCCGCTGACGAACGTCCGTCCGTCTGCAGGGGCATCCGCAGCACGGACATCCGCAGCCCGCACGCGCGCCGCTGACGGTGCACTGCTGCCCGCGCAGGAACTGCTGCCCAGCCAGGCCGCCCTGCCCACTCCTGACACGGGCCAGTTAGGAACAGACTGAAGCACAGGAACGGATCCCTCAGCAGACCTGAAAGGGGCTGCACAATGGCCTGACACCGCCCGGACGACTGACCGATGACGCTCTTCCCGCAGCGTCAAAACCGATCGGGAAGAGTCTGAATTACTGGAAGGCTTGTGATTGGGGAAAAGGAAGGACATCAAAGGACAGATAGTCTCTGTTACCAAATTCCCCCTTACATAATCTTCCCTCTGGGATCACTGAATGTTCCTAAGTAACCAATTTATGTTAAAAAAAAGCGACAGAACTCGGGCTAAGGGGAAACAAAACAGTGATCTGTAGGTGGCTGTACAATGGAGCATCACCCTACTTCTCCTGCTTTTAATATTTTCTACGAGAATGTACAGTTTAAATTAACTACAGTTGAAATAAATTAACACGTCTTGCTTTTATATTGTGATATCATTTATAAGTGATTTCTCAGGTATTATTTTAATCCGTCCCTAACAATGTCCATCAAGAATTAGAATTTAGGGTAGTTGATTCAAATCTAGTACTTACTTATTTACTTAAATAAACTGAGTTTTAGAGCTGCGTTAAAAAAGTGAGCGGGAATGTATGCAAGTATAAACATTAAAATATAAAAAATAAAAGCAACGATGAGAGAAAAAAGAATGCATACAAGAGGGGCTGGCGTATGTTTTATCATAATGGCTACAACTGGCACTTTAGGATGTACTGTGCAATTTGCTGAGCCTTTTTAGTAAATAGTTAAGCTGCTATTCAAACTCAGGTCCTTCTTCCTGAAGAGTCTGAATTTTTAACTACTATACGATGTAGTCAGTAGAGTCAGGCAATTTAAAAGATGATTTTGTTTAATTAACAGCTGAGGTTACCCAGCTGTACAATGTTGGGCAAGTTACTTACTGACCCTCTCGGCCTCAGTTTTCCCATAGAGCAGGAACCAGCTGTTCGTATAAGCCCACACCATGCCCAGGACTATAAAAACTCGGTGTAGAGGAGCTCTGAGAAACACCTATTTATTTCTGCTTGAATGGGTAAAATAAGGAGTTCCAAGATCCAATTTATTGTGTGCTTTGGGAAAAACTGAGAGCCAAGAAATATTCCACAATGCTGCAAGCTATTAAAAAAATTAAATATTTGCATGGACACATAGACATAGGAGAAAGAAAAGGTCTCTTGTATGCAGACTACTACAGCCATGCAAAGCCTTTACCAGAACCCCTTAAACGCCGGGGAAGCAGACTTTGAAAACACGACTAGAGCTGGGTGGGAGAAACGAACTGGATAAAATAAACTATTAATCATCTAAGATTCACTTGAAAGGAAGTCACCACCTCCTCCCTCGGCGGGCCCCTGCCGTCAGGCAGTTATCCGGTTACTGCAGGCGGTGCTCGCCCCACCTCACCCTCTCACCAGGTTTTAATTCTGTAACCGTAATTTCTCCGATCAGTTTTGGGAACGTAACAGCTCAACACCTGAGTGAAAAATTTAAAAATGGCCTCTAAGAACAATATCGCTGAAATCCTAATGCCATCCTCTGCTCCACACCAGACTTCTCGATCACTCCTGAGAACGGGAGCAACGAGGCAAACGCTGACCACTGACGCTCACACTCCTCCCGCAGAAGCACAAGGCACGTTCCGCACAGCTGTTTCCCGCTGCCTCTGAGAAGGCATCTCCAGGAGGCCCCTCCAAGCTGTCCCGCAGACTCTCCAGTTCAGATATCTGCTTTAAAATGTTAATATTCTTACAGTGGCAATAAAACATTTGAAAAAAATTTCTCTGGGTACCAAAGGAAATCGGAATTATTACGGAGCTTTAAATATGGACATAAATATCATTTTAATATTTTAATAACAGCATTGCAAGCATGAATATAAAAAGACAGACTTGGAAAGAAAATGCACTACATTAAAATAACCAATACACACTCTTCAACCTGCCAGTGACCACGACTTCAGGAAAAGACATCCTAAGGGGAAGTGTCCTCTAGGATGGGATGGCAGAGTAATCCCTTAGGTTCCTGGGCAACAGCAGCAGTGAGAAAAATACATGATCGGGCGCAGAAAAGGTGAGGTCACTTACATGTAATAATTCAAATTTTAAAAAAGAGGGAAGACTGAGTGTGTGTGATCCTTGCTTAAAGTGAGAAAGAGGCCAGAGCATAAGACAAAATGAATGCACCTGAGTGAAAGGCTTGGACGTGTGCCTTTAAAGGCATGCAGGACACTAAAGTATGTAAAAACAAGAAAGTAATTTGAACAGCAAAATCAGTAAGGAGAGCAATGGACTATAAACCACTGGGGAAAACGGGAATTCAGGAGTCAAGACTGGTGACAGACTCATAAGTCAGTGAGGAAGGAAGGGAAGGAAAGAGGGAGGCAGGGAGGGAGACTGCACCCTACAGGGGCAGACCGTCAGCTGATAAATGCGGTGGGTTGTAAAACCACTATTTCTAACCATCATAATAAAATTGGTTTGGATAAAAATCAGCAGCATGCATTCACTCCAGGGAGTAAATTTGACGAGGGGCATTTGCAGGATCTTAAACAGCACTCAGAGCAAATTGCCCGTCCCTTACTCTTACCTCAGTAGAGAAAGAAAAAAATGTAAAGACGTTCAGTGCTTTCTCTGAGAGCTATTTTATTGAAATCGATCAGTAAGAATGAGTGATTACTAGAAATAACAAACATCTATACTTGTTACACTATGGGCATTTGATTAAGTGGACAGACTCCATATTTCTCTTCTCCTCAGCTAACAGCTCCTTGTAAATACCTAACAAAACAGATTACCAAGATTAGCAAACTCAATCTCAGCCAAGAAGAACTTACAACACTGGAACTGTAATTTCTTATTTTAATGCACTGTTTGGTTTATATGGGCACTAACTGAACATTCTTCTAAGCGTTACGTGGGAGAACCAAAGGCCCAGAGAACAATACTCCAAGGACGGCAGAGACCCTGTAATCAAATTGTAGGGGCTGGATGTGTCCTTTGTTTTTGACAATGATGGGACAGAATAATTCCAAGCAGAGCATCTTAAAATCAAAACTTTTACTTTAGAAAGATCGTTTCACTTTACAGAAGTTCTAACGTATTATTAGTCAGCTGATTTTCATTCAAGGGCAATGCCGGTGTGTATCGCAACCGTGTCAATTTCAAGTCAACTTTCCAAATTAACACAGGTCTGTTTTCCCACGTTCAGACACCAGTGCTCTCACCTCTGTCACTGCCGAGACCCAGTGACGCAACCAAATGACTAGATCTAGTTCAGGGAGTTGCTGCTTAAAAGCATCAGAGGTTCAAGAAAAACACAAAATGCCCGAAGACTTAGAAAATAGCACACTCTGAGTGAAAAAAAAAATTTGGCAGGCTAGAAAAAAGGCAAAACATTATTTTCAAGCAGACCAAACACAACAGAAGTTGAGCAAATAGTCCTCATTTTTGGAGAACAGAAAAAAATAAAATGGTCTTCAAATGCAAAAGAATTGGGATTAATTAAAAAAAAAATCTTTCTGTTAATTTAAAACAAACGCCCTAGTGAGGGAACGTTACAGACTTCTTTTCTGTGGATCAGGGAGAGAGAGCTGATGTACTAACCACCCATTCCCACGAAGTGAAATAAGAGTATTTCACACAGAAATGCGAAGGATGGCTGGTTGGCAATTGACATGATAAAGCCAGTCCTGGCAGCTGGGACAGCCCCACAGGTATGAGAGGGGGGAAGGGATCAAAACCAAGGGTCTGAACTACTAATAAGAAAGGAGCAGCTTAGGTGGGACTCCGGGACTTCCAGAACCTAAGGCATTGCTCTACCTTAATCCTGGAGTACTAATTGCCATGAATTACTCATCTGAGAGTCTTTTGAGATGTTAATCATAGTCTTGGACACCAAAAACTTAATCTCCCGATCCTTCTGATCACAAATAAGCATTCTCTGCTTTCCCCGGGTGGGTCCCTTCCTCTTTCCAAAACCTGATTGGTGAGACTTAAGAAAGACAAGCGTCATTGTACTACATGACATGTAAGGTCTGAATTTGTTTCCTCTTGCTGCCGTGACCAATGACCACAGATTTAGCAGCTTAAAACAACACAAACTAATGCTCGTACAGTTGTGGAGGCCAGAAGTCCAAAACCGGTTGTCCTGCACTGAAATCAAGGTGTTGGCCGGGCTGCATTTCCTCTAGAAATCCATTCCTCGCCTTTTCCGGCATCATGAGGCTGCCCCCAATCCTTGGCTTGTAGCTGCATCACTGTGACCACTCTTTCCACTGTCAAATTTCCTTCTCTGACCCTGACCCTTCTTCCTCTTTCTTATGAGGACCTAGTGACTACTGGACAAGCCTGAATAATCGCAGATAATTACCCAATCTCAAATTCTTCACCTTAACCTACAAAGTCCCTTTTGTCATGTAAGGCCACACATTCACAGACTTTAAGGATTAAGAGATGAATTTATTTGGGAGCCATTATTCAGCCTACCACAAACTCCCTTTCCAGCCCTAGACTGCCATGAACTAGGGCTTCTATTCTAGGTGAATGAGCCAATATACACTTTGTGATTTACTTTTGGATTTCAATTTTGTGTTCCTCCTTGATTCCAGTTTTTTGTTTGTTTGTTTAGCTTTGTTTTTAATACTGCCTTTACTTATCTTTAAATTAATCCGTCTAGCTATATCATCTTCATGCTTTCGCTTAGGTGCTTTGGACCAAATTAGAAATCAAAAACCTCTAAATGTATTAGTTATCATTGTAATATTTGATTAACTGCAGACTTCATGAAGACGATGTTCCCTTTGAGCTGGTTGCAAAGGGTAAATAATCACAAAGCTAACCAACATGTTATGCTGAGCATCCCAAAGGACAGATCACTTTATATCTGTTTGCATGATAATTTATTATACTAAACTTTAAGATGCTAAGATTGGAGGAAAAACACACGCGAGGCTATTACAACAGAATGCCAATGTTTGAGAGAAACAACAGAACACACTACATTTATAGAAATATGTATGTGCACGTTGATGAGGCAATGTGAGTTTGTAACAATTCTGGCCCATGTAACTGGCTAATCTCCAAAGTACGTATTAAAGTTAATTGTATCAGACATCGGTTGGCCATCACTGCCAATTTCCAGGAACCGCTGGCCAAAGCTCATCAATGTTCCATCATCACATGAAGAATATCCAGAATTCCAAACTGCAAAACCTACTGGCCTTTTACTTCTTCCCTTTGAACTACAAAAAATAATTTTTATTGTGTACATGCTTAACAAAACAGAGTCGACTGTCCCTGACCACAACGATACCCTACAGAAGGGAAAGAACTACCGAAACGAGATTGCAGATCTTCCGCACCGCCCCGTGCTGCCCGTATGCACCTGCTCTTCCCATGCCCGTGACCTCATGACTGGTGGACACGGCTGTGCGCTGCAGACCGAGAGCTCCTGGAGTACAGGACCACAGCTCATGTAGCAGTTCCCATGGTGCCTGGCACTCGAGTCTAAGCGGTCAACGAAGATAAGGAGGGTTTTAAGCAACATGGTGTGCTGACTCATAAACTTTTTACATCTCCTTTTAGACAAAGACACTTAGGGAAGTCATATAGAGTAGCAGTTAAATGCCCTGGAGTCCCACTGCCTGAGTTCAAAACATTTGCTTCATACAATGTGCCCTGGCTTCTGTGGCTCAGTTGGCTGAGCATCGTCCCATAAACCAAAAGGTTGCAGTTCGATTCCCGGTCAGGGCTTGTGCCTGCTTTGTGGGTTCAGCCAGTTAAGAAGCAACCAATGGATGTTCGATGGTTCCTCCCACTCTTTCTCCCTCCCTTCCCCTCTCTCTGAAATCACTAAGTATGTCCTCAGGTGAGGATAAAAAAAATGTGGACAGTTTACGTCTGTGTGCCTTCTGTCCTCACGTGTACAGTGTGACTGATAAAAAAATGCCTCCAGAGGATCACTGTGAGATTTCGGTGAGACGGCCTCTGTAGAGAGCGTTTCCCGCAGAGCGCTTCAGATCGAGCAATGGCTGGCCCACACAAGCCTTCAAAAATGTAACCTATAATTATGATGTTATATTCAAATATATTTTGGTTAATATAATGTTCACCTGTATTTTTCACTTAAATGCACATTTTAGTGACCATTTACATAAAAAGAAACACATTTTTACATTAAAACAAATGTTGGTTTGATATCAGAGTTTTCTAAGTTGGTTTTCTAATTTTTACCTTCCAATCCTAGTAAATATCATTATAATCCAACAAAAGAAATTATCTGTACTTACAACTACATGAAGACTAGAGAAATTTTATCATGAACACGGACTGAGGCAAACAATTGTGAACAGTGAACTCACTAGGAACTTGGTCAAAGCTCACATTCCAACACAGATTGACTTCGACAGAGTCAAATTTCAAAAGGCCGTATTTAACCCTTCCACAGATACTATTGAGCAAAAAGTATGATTTCCTCAACTGACGAATGTCACCAAGTCAGGGCAGTCTCTTCAATTATCTTGAAGTGAGAAAATTTTTAACACTTTTTGCTATTTTCCTCTCTCACATATGAAAATGATAAAGTCTTTCATAGAACATTATATAATAAAGGCTAAGTCTTCACTCACCAATAAACATAGACCCAGGCACAGTTTTGGTTTTTTGTAAAATAATCAACTCAAATGAAACAACCTGATCTTCAGAGCCTTTTAAATTAATCAAGACAGAATAAAAACAAATAAAAGTGTATACAAGAGCTACCCATGAATATTGTATGAACTGGGTAAAATTTGGTGAAGAAGCAATTTCTTAAAAAACCATAACCTTAAGCCTCTCTTATATAATCTGAATTCCATTCTTAAATGTTCCTACTGCCTCACATTAGATTTCTGACACCACATGTTCTAAAGGGGACACAACAAGGGGAACGTCTACGACCATGGGCCTCAGAGACAATGTCCCCGACCGCTGTCCGGACACCGGTATGTCCTGGCCGGGGTGCACTGTATCAGCGGTTCTTGGCTGTGTGGGAACATTCCAGAGCATAAAACAGCCACATGGGTCCCACCACAACTGTTCAAATGAACTGCGTTCTCCTTCTTGCATTACGGAAATACCCAGATTCAGTTCAATAACAAACCGCAAAGGACAGCCACGTACCCTGACACAGCGACAACCGTGCCCTGTTCTGAAGTATTTAGAGAGTTTGTCCATTTTACAGTCTCTTGCAAATAAATAGTGAAAAGGATCTCCCGATTGTTTTAATCCCTTTAGATGTTTTGGGAATCACTGTGCAAAATCAATTTTCATACTCAAGATATTCAAAGGGTCAATTTCCTTTCTGTTACTGTGTTTTCTATTTTAGAAATCAAACTACAGGACAATGTACATTGACAGGATTTTGGAATTCTGCCTATCCAACATCATCATCCCACATTTACCGAAATACGTTATTCTCAGCTCCGAGGAGTAAGACAAATTAACTAGGAAAAAGACGTAGCAAAGGAAAAAAAATAAAAGGAGGGTTCCTTTATTAGAAGCCTACTTATTCTTCCTGTTTTGAATCATAAATATTTATAAATCAATAAAACCGTAAAAGTTAACATAGACCTTAAAGATCCTCCAACCCAACTGTTTCCTAAGGCGGGAAGCCTTCATTTAGCACTGCAGCCAACATGTGCACCCACCGTGCACTCGCTGGGAGTCCCCCTGGGTTGCAACAAGGAGTCCCTGGAACGGGCTACACCTTAAGGACCTTCTATTCTACGTTTGCATGTGGCAGTGCTCCATTCTGAGAAGGGCGTGTGGAGGTAATAAAAAGATTTGCTACTATGGTCAATACTTTTGAATTTAATTGTGCATTTCACCTGTAAAGAGTAGTAAGGTGGCACCTGAAAAAGGCAGGTCTCTTTCGTTTGTCACATTGTGATCTGAATTTCTGATTGACAGCTACGTGTCACTTACTGAAAGTGCAAGCAAAGGCTATTTTTTAAAAAGTAATTTCAGCAGATTTAGTTCGGGATAGAACAGGAAGGAGGGTCACTGCAACGTGAACTCCCCTCGTTGATGAAAGGCTGGGACTAGCTGGGTGGGGCCGGCCCATCCATCTCCAGGGGAACATGGTAGCGGAGTGGAGAAAAGTCTTCCTCCCGAGGCAGACCGCGTCCACAAAGCTGATTAATGACAGAGACGAGGGAACCAACTTTCTGGCGAAGCTTCTTAGGCAAAAGGACAGACATCCAGCTTTCAAAGTTGTGAAAGTCCTTCCTACAAGCAGCGGTCCAAACGAACTCACTCGTACAATTCCAAATGAAAAAAAACTGTTCATGTCATTTCCTAGGACCTTCCACCAGCCAGAATGAGAGAACAGTATGTATCTTCCTGTCAGCGGACGAGGGCTGAGCTGCTACTCTGATCTGAGGCCTGGTGCTCAGCCACGGCCTGTCTTTCTCCAGGAAGAAAATGACAGAGGTGAAAGGGCTTATGAAAATGTCTCAGGGGCACAATTTTTCAAGTGGAGAATAGTAGAACCTGTTCTATGGCGGGGAATGAGGAAATGCTTGATGAAGGGTGACAGTCACATTTTCCATGTGGACATGTGGCCTGTGACACGGAGGCCATCCAAAGAATGAGACATCATCTGAAGAGGATGCAATCGGGCCACTGAGTGCAAACACTAACCATGTCACTTGGAGGAGAATATGAAAGATGGGGCCCAAACATGGCTTTTCTACCACCTAATTCGATCCAGCCACCAAACCCCAAAGATAATCAGAAGCACTACTAAAGCCATTCTTCTTTCAAAATAGCCAGCAAGACTGTGAAGAATGATACCAGGGATAAAGCCAAACTTCTCCTTTGCCACTGCTGTCCTAGATGATGACATCCTGACATGTTGCAGGGATTCGGTGGAAATTGCACACAACTGCATCATCCTGTCTGATCTTGCTGAATGGCTCTCGGGACGCAATGGCGGGTGAGCACCATAAAATGCAAACTGTAAGCAAGATACTGAAGGATCAGAGGATGAAATGAGAAGGGGGCTTTTATTTCTTTACACTCTGCAGCATTTGCACGGACCTTCCTGAATAAAATCGGCTCAGGGGGTTTGTTATGACTAATACCAGCACTAAGAACCCAAAGTTACCCTGACGGTCAGGGTTTCCAAGGAATGAGTCTGGAATGCACGGCTGGCAGAGGCTTTATAAAAGCAGTAAGTCACAGACTTTTAACACAGTCTTCTGTGGCGGACAGTGTAAAGCGACAGGAAGGCCGGTGGACAGTCCAAACCCAGAAGGAAGGTAGCCACAGCAGTCACCTCTGATCTGAGAGAGCACTGGCGATTGCATACGTAGGCTGGACAGAGATGTGAATGAAGACCCACGCTTTCTTTGGTTTTCCTCTACTCCACCGAAAGTGTCACTCGCTTGACCAATTACACGAATAACTCCCATCATACCCCCTCTCCGGCCACCATGTTTTTCAGGAAGGCAAAGAAACACCCCATATTCTTTCAGAAAACCAGAAGCACTGGCTAAATTGTCACCAAACAGAGCCAGTTATGACTCTGAAAGTGACGCTGCATTTCAACTCACACCTGAACTGGAAACACGATGGGGTTATACATAACTCACAGTTCAGAGCATCTGAAAGCCTGCTAACCAGCCTGCCACTGAATGTGAACCCCGCAGCATCAGACAGGCTGGTCTGCGCGCTCACTGACATGCCCTCCAGGCCTAGAACAGTGCCCGGCACAAAGCAGTGTGCAATTAACTGCTTGTTCGGTGAACGGTCACCGATGCTCACAAACAGTCACGTCTGAAAAGAAAGTATCGCAGAGCTGGCATGAAATGCTAAATAATGTCTACGTCTTTACCCAAATACTACACTGAACCTTTTGTCTGGCCTAACTTCTATTCTCTTTGGAAACACGTACCTTTACTGCTTTAAAAATTTGTGTGTCTTACCTCTTCCAGCACCCACAAAACGTAGCAAATCTAAGAAAGCTGAACTATGTTTATTTCAATTACATTTAATCCATGAAATACGGGAAAATTCAGTTAGAGCGACAAAATCAGAATCTCCAAAGAATGGATTGTTTAGTAAAAATAACATATATTTACACCTATAGCCGTGTCAGACAAGACTGTAAAACACTATTAAACTGTAAGTACCACTGGCAGCTAGATGTGTTAAGAGACAGAGGACGAAAAAATTAATATTTATTTTTAAAAACCTGCAAAAAACCTTTGTGTGACGAGTAGTATAAGCAGGTTGCAATGCCCCGTAGGCAGTACCTGCCCCTCTCCTCCACATTCCTTCCCTACTTCTGCGTTGCTTCCCTTAGCAAACCATCACAGGGAACGAGGTTCATCGGCTGCTTCGTTTGCTTATAGATTTGTTTTCTTTACAGCTATGAACTTTGAGAGTGGGAATTGGGCTAACGCATTCTTCCTGCAGTCTCAATGCCCAGTAATAAATTTCTATCAACAAATTCTGAATAGAAAGATATAGTTGAACATCAATATGAAAGCAATATTTAACATCAGTTAGTCAAGCAAAGAAGTTGAAAAGTAGTTTGATAAATTCAAAAAACTTCTGTGATAATCCAAGCTAATAATGCTTCATAAAAAGAAACCCAAGCGGTGATGAATTGTAAAAATAAAAATAGTACACCTCTTCCTAGGAATTACTCCCTAGGAACACTAGCTCTGTCTGCTTTGTAAGGAAAAGCCTATTGGATCGATGCACGGATTGGGACATAAAGACAAAAAGGTCTATGCTCTAGGAAGCTTTCCCCTGAAACGCTTTCAGAAACCAAGTGTCGGTCAGGTAAGCTCCAGAGGCGCCCGGGCACCTGGGCGGCGGCGGGACCTGGGCCGCATTACCGCCCTCAGCCGCCCGTGACCGTGTTACGGCTGCGGCCGAAGGGAACGCACACAGGGGCGTCTGGACATCAATCACGGGCCACGAGGTCAGCCAGTCTGCGGGACAGATGCGATTTCTCTGGGCACCCCGTGGGCGTAGCTCACTGATGACAGTCGTATGTCCGCGCTGGCACCTTTCCACCGGGGACGGGTGCGAATGCCTCGCCACATCTGGACGCTGGGCACGCCGGGATCCCGGGGCTCGAGGCGCTCCGCCAGCCAGAGCCCCGCAGCTGTGCTCAATGAGCACGGCGGGAGCGCCACGGGGTGATGAAAGGGCTAAATGACCGCAAACTGTAAATACAGACTTCTTTCATTAAGGCCCGAGGTAACCGCGGCAGCCATCTCCTGCTGAAAAAGACGGTCTGTCTCTTGAAAAAGCAGCCAGCGGCTTGTCCATACGGATTCCTAACTTTGTAAAGAAAATACGCATTTCTGCTAGGAAAAGATGACGACACGCTTGAGGCAAAATCAACCGAGTTCCTATGCTTCCCTTTAAAGGAAAGAAAAACATCTTCGCACAGAAGAAAGGAAGAATATGTAATCCACAGTCATCATGTCATTAGTAAGAACAGCTCTCCCCCGTTTAAATCAAATGTGAGATTTACATAGCTTGTTACAAAGCCCATGTGGAAAGTTCAACCTACTGTAGTAAGAAAACAAAAATCTATTATATCCTAACACAAGTAAATATCTCCCGCAAACCTTCAGTCAAATAATTACTTTTCCCAGGCAGCGTGACAGATGCCGCCCAACAATGGCAGTGTGTACGTCCTCGTGGACAAAATGCAAACTTCGATGAGGTCAGAAACTGAACTTCCAGGGGCCTTATCCTTCCCTTTCCAGACCATCTCCTCCACCCGCTCATTCCCCTCCTTTCACGTCCCGCCTCCCGTCCAGCTGCCCAGCAGTCGTACGATGCTCTCCTGCTCTGCGCCCACCTCACACGGGACCGATCTTCCACGGCGCCTAGTGGACACAGGCTGACCAGCGGTAAGCAGAGAGCAACGTCAAATGAACCATTCCCTCCTCTCTCTCTCCCCCTCTCGCCGTCTCTCTCCACGTCACCATATTTGCCACTCATCTCCCAAACGTTCATGTGGTGACAGAAGGCACTGCTAATACGTTCGACTTTTCACATGTGGATTGAATACAGAGAGGCCATTTCTTTTTAGGAAAATCATTAGAGATGCTTCAACACGTCTTTTCCACTCGTAGGTCTGCAAATGCTCAAAGTGGCAACCGTGACTAAAGGGAAGCGGTGTTTCAGAGCCTACGTGAAACCAGGACCGAGTTACTGAAATGGGACTTCCTACGTGAGAATGAAGAGACAGAGTCGACGACTTTTCTGTCCTTCTGTCTGCAGTGCTCTCAGGAAATACTAACTGTGGGGACCCAGGACAGCCCAGGAATGCCAGGCCTGCCACAAAACAGTATTTTAACTCTTCGCACGTGAAACACACACACACACTTGAGATCGCCGGATGGCAGAGGTTGGAGGAAGGAGCGAGAGAAGAAAGGGTGGGGGGAAAAGAGAGAAAGAAAGGAGAGAGAAAGAAAATGCCACCTACGGTGAACATTTTAGGTCACACCCTGATTTTGTCAGGAGTCTCTCACCACTGCTAACAGCTGAGACATTGCAGCTGAAGCTCCGGGCTCTGCAAACATCCTGACTAGTTCCAGTTTGAGGCAAGCCATGTCACTTATTTCCTTTCTTTTTTTTTAAATATTTTACTAGGGCGCGGAGGGGGAGAAACATAGATTGGTTGCCTGTCTCACACCCCCCACTGGGGACCTGGGCTGCTACCCAGGCACGTGCCCTGACTGGGAATCAAACCAGCGACTTTTTCACTCATAGGCCGGCACTCAATCCACTGAGCCACACCAGCCAGGGCTGGCTTATTTTTTCATCATCTGCCCTCAAGCAAAAGTATAAGGTTGGCATCTACAAGGAATCTTTACTTAAGGACATCAACAGTTTTGTCAACATACATTAACTTCCTGGTGGACAAACTAATTCACGTAACCACAGTTATCTTATCTCTCAAGGCCACGCACCTGCTCCCCCACAAACCACCGCAGTCCGCCTTCCCTCCCAGGGAGAAGTCCGCACAGCGCCTGCGCCACCTCCCACCAAGCTCCAGAGCAGGGATCCCAAGGTGCGGAGGACAGACGCCAGGCGCCGAGAGGGTCAGCTTCCACTGGCCCCACTGTCACATCCCTCAAACCCACTCTCTATCCAAAGCCCTTCGGAATGATCTAGAAGTGCAGAGTGTTCCCCTTTGCCATTCTTCTACCCTCCCAAGACCAGAGTCCTTTGCCCAAATAGCAACTGGCGACCACAGCTTTTGCTCCAATTCGTATTTCAAAAAGGGGATGGTTTCATAAAACGAGAAGTTTCAGCAGCCTCTTCCACCCTGAGAGTACAAGAGCTGAGTGAGTCCAACGTCAGCCCATGCACAGGCTTCCCAGGTCCCCCTCTTCAAAGACCTCTCGCCTGCGATGGTGTCCTTTGGTGTCAACGACAGAGGCCGCAGCCACACCTGGATGGGGCTCAAAGGCCTTGCCTGACCTTCTTCCCTAAATCAAACCACAGAGAAACAGGGCTTCTGTTTCTCCCCATTAATAAATATCCTGGAGTAAATATTAGCATAAAATATCCCTTTCTAAAATAAGCCTATAAGGCCCTGGCTGGTGTGGCTCAGTGGATTGAGTGCCGGCCTGTAAACCAAAGGGTCGCCGGTTCGATTTCCAGTCAGGGCACATGCTGGGGTTGCAGGCAAGGTCCTCAGTAGGGGGCATGCATGCAAGAGGCAACCACACATTGATGTTTCTTTCCCTCTCTTTCTCCCTTCCTTCCCCTTTCTAAAAATAAATAAATAAATAATCTTTAAAATAAGCCTATATTTAGGTTCCCCGCTATTAGAGACAGCGAAAACCAGGCAGTAAGAAGAAGGCTACAACAGGGTTCTTTGCAACTTAGTTTCTTTACCTGAGATTACACACGCAAAACTGCACTTTGAGAAATAGTCATAAGTGTCTAACCACTATGCCCTACTCCAGAAACCAATAAAATACTGGATGTCAACTGTAATTGAAAATTTAATAATTTTTTTTCCTTTTTTAACTCAGTTTCCCAGTCTAAGCCCAACGAGAGGTTAGGGGCTACCGTACTGGGAGCCTGCTGCTCTAGAACACTCCCGTTTTCACAGAACGTTTTGGTGGGTGATGTCGGTGTGGACCCTGAGCGGCTCCACTCGGGCCTCGGGGCCAGGACGTGAGCCCATCTCCCGAAGGGACGTCTCTGCTCTCCCCGTTCACAACCCACGGGGGGAGGACGGGTGCCTTCAGGGGCTTCTGCAGTGGGTCACTAGAGGAGTGTCTGTGAACCTGCAGGGCACCCGAGGGCGGGGGGGGGGGTGGTGCTGTTCAACGAGTGCACAGTCACAGTCACCTGACCACCGCTCTCACCTGGGAAAACAAATGCTTAAGTGGTGGGAAGGGGCCCAAAGGCTCACAGGGACTGGGGTTACCTTTCTCTTCTTCCTGTTTATGCAGGCCTTTTGAATTGTATTCAGTAAGCACGATATTCCTTTCTTAATTCACAGAAACTGCCCTTCGGCTTGAGGAAAAAAGGCACAGTCCTGGAAGAACAGTCAGCGGCTTTCCTCTCGCACACCACCCCCACCCCCGAGAGCCCCCCCGCAGGCGCCTACCTGACGTTCTTGCCCTGGGCGCAGAGCATCTTGACCAGGTCGGCGATGGGGTACTGAGCCTTGGCCGCACAGAGACCGTAGCCTGCGAGGGACAGGGCCGACACGTGAGGAGGCGGGTTTTAGTTTGAAATCTGTTTTTTAGTTTGACATGTTCTAATTTCTTTCTTGATCACATCATTTTTATGCCAAAACCAACAGTCCAATAGCAGGACTAGAAACGAAAGCAGAGTTATAATGTGAACTTCTTAAAATACTGGCCTACGTTTCTACTTCAAAATCTAAGGTTCCCTCCACAATTCTGTGCAGGTCTGGGGGTGTGGGGCACCCCCTCCCACACTCTTGTGTTCCCCCTGTCTGTCTGTCTGTCTGTCCATCTCTCTCTCTCTCTCTCTCACAGAAATGTGTTCAGACCCTGGGCATGCATAGCTTTGATCACACTGCAGTCCCTGGTTCCCCTCCTCACTTCCTTCTCTTCCTCCTCTTTCCTTGCCCCAGGCTTCTCCTGCTGCCCCCTCGCACCAAGAAGCTCCCCACGGCCTGGACTCTGCCTCACACTCTCCTTGGAGACCCTCAGCCCACGCCATGGCTTCAGCACCATCTGTCCCAGGCTCAGCCTGCCAGTCAAGCTCCAGGACAGCATGCCCACTGTCCCATCTCCACCTCAAGCTTAATGTCTTCAAAATGGAACTTAAAAATCTCTCCCTCTGCAAGAAAAAAAAAAAACCCTCCAGATTTCTGATGTTGGTACAGGTATGACCAAAAACCTCGGTCCTCTTTCTTCTTTAACCTTCTGTCCCTGGACTGTAAAGTAACCTATCCATCCCAATGTCCTACCCCATTTTCCCAGATCCCAGCCCCTTCTCAAGCTGTCCCCTCTGCCTTCCCCCACTCCCAATGCCACCCACCCTGCAAGGCCAAAAACAAATCCTTAGCTGCCAACAATCTCTCCTGTTCCCTGGAACGGAAAAATGCCCACACAGTCCAGCCAGGCTCTTTCCAGAACCCACCGGCATCCTCAGTCTGACTCTTGACTAGATGCAAAATGCCCACAGGAAAGAGTGTGTCCGTCACAGCTTTCCACCTCCAGCACCGTGTTTCTCAACAGGTAACACCGGTGCCACCCAGGCGGGGACAATTCTTCACGCGGGAATGTCCCGGGCATGACAGCAAAAGAACGTGTCTGCTCCCACACCCAGCAGACCGCAGCTGCCCTGACTCGGAGACCATCGGAACCCAAGCCCATGTGTCCAGCATCTCCAGGAGATGCCCTTGGCCCCAGGTGAGAAGGCTTGCACCTCAGCATTCGATTATGCTGACCTTTATCGATGGCTTAGTACATAACCAACCGAACTACCCACATGTCAAATGGGAAGATTCTCTTTACAGAAAACTCCTATGATATAACTTATATGAGAGAGTGAAAACCTTCATCTGAAACCAAGGTTTTGCCTGTAACACCACAGCATGCCGTCATCACAGTGGGGAAGAACTGAACTCAGCCTCAGAAAAGAAGGAAACTGAGGTCTGAAGGTAGCAGATGACCTGACCAATGTCCTGTCAACTGTTCGAAGCAAAATGAAACCAAAGCGAGATACTGAGACTCCCAGACTCTCCCTACTCGGCCAGGGGACCTCAGCTTGTTGGAAACCACAGGATTCGCAATAATTTGTCAAGTATTTACCTTTAAAAAGAAACAGGTTAACACTTACTAAGCAAGGCTAAAGAGTGAGCTAGAGCTTTTCATATACCATATCTAACCTAATCCTGACAATAGGCCCAAAAATGATCAATGAATAACCAAGACTCAGAAATGATTTCCACATTTGTACAGAATCACTGAAAGACATGGTACACTTCATCAATTTGTAGAATCTCTCTGTGATCCCCAAAATATTAAGCTAAGCTGAGAAATCTCAATATTCTTCATTTTGTAAGGATAAGGTTGCTTCTCAATCCCCATTATGTTTTCAAAAACAAACAAGTCCCAGTTAGATTAGTCCCAGTTAGCCCAGCGAGTCCCAGCTAGATCAACTGCAACAGCTGTTACAGGTTGTTTGTTTGCTTTTGCTTTTTTCCCCTTTACCTGGAGTAATAATAATGCTATTAGCTTCTCGAATCATGTCAACTGCATTGTCAAGGTTGATTTCTGTATGTGTTCCAGTAATTTCCATAGGTTTTCCACCAGCTGTCGACGTGGTGCCGTAGCCGCCGAGAATCACATTGGCCAGGGAGCGGTTCATGGCCTGGAACGCAGAATGATCCGCTGTGAGCGCTTAATCCACGTAACTTTCACAAAATGGTCTTCATTTAAATGATATTCAGAACCATTTAAAGAGGTGTATCTGACCATCTGAAACATTTTGACCACGTAATTTGATCTAGCTTCTGAAAATTGTTTCAAAAAGTTAAGTGAGAAGAAGACATCTGGGAAACCACATACACTTTCCTATAAAACCAACTATACTCAAATATATTTTCAGTAAGAGAGTGAAATGTTTTACGGTGCTCAGTGGAAAGTTACCAGTTACGTTAGGAAATTAATGAAAACCGCGGATCTGGCTACTGTCATCTGCATACTGATGGAGCAGGTTGCTCTTCCATCCTCCCGCAGACTTCACAAGAGGAAAGAGAAAGCACAGGGACGTGAAATTCCGCAAGGCGACCCTAGAGATCTCTCAGGTGAGTTCTGCTACGGGTTGCAGGCTGTCCAGAAGCAACCGGGAGAGAAAAAAGGGCAGGGGTTCATTTCATTTAGAGCTCTGCTGCCCTCTGGCGTCAGGAAAAAAAATGTACAAATTGCTACTGTCTTATTTTCCAAATCAGCTCCATGAAGCTATAATAGAAGTGAATGGATACATTATTAGACTCCTAACATATTTTATCTCCAGAAAGATAGATAAGTTATATGCTGTTTCATTATACTACACACCCACCCATTTAACCTGGAAAAATTATCATGGAAAAAACAATAGGAAGGCACTTCTTGTTCTTGTATAATCACCTAACAATGTCCTTCTCATACAAACAGCACAACTGAAATGTGACGGTAACTGATTGGATTTGGAAAATAATTCATTTGTAAACCCCCTGAGGTGAGGTGGTAAAAGAAAAAGAAAAGACAGCCTTGGCTGGGTCAGTTGGTTAGAGCATCATCCCATATGCCAAGGTTGTGGGTTCAATCCCCAATAAGGGCACATACAAAAAACAAGCAATAAATGCACGAATAAATGAAATAACAAAATGGAACAACAAATCTCTGTCCTTCCCTCTCTCTTTCTCACTCTTCCCCTCTCTCGCTCCCTCCCCTCCTCTCTCTCTAAAAATCAATTTTAAAAAAACGAAAAGACAGGAAGTTAGATGTTTTGAGCAATCAAATGCACTTTAAGAGTTCAAGTCCACGTACAAGATCAACGCAGTCATTCTACATAACCACAACTGAGTTTATCACTTTAAAAAAATTCCAAAAATTATCAAACCCTATATTAAGGGTTGTAATAAATATACCATTGATCCACTGTTTATAGCATTTATAAGCTATGTAAGTATCAATCTATTACTTTTTTTAAAAGACACATTATTATTAAAAAGCAAAAAAGCACCTGGACATTTGCAGTGATAAGTAACAGAGAAAAAAACAGGGCTCCCCACCCAAGGACAGCCCCGCCCACTACCCCTCAGGGGAGACATGTCCCTGCACTGTGGGAGGGACTGAGGACAGAGGGACAGGACACGGAGACAGATGTAGACATACAACCCCTTTATTCTAACTTGACTTAAAAGGAACCATTCCTTACTTCCTATAAAACAAAACGGAGAAGGAGGAAAGAATTCCTAAGGACACTTAATTAATGCATACCCTCTTCTGATGGTATCTTAGGGAGGAAACCAGGGAACCACACGGTAGTTTAACAATCAAAGTCAACTTGTTAAACACATATCCACAATTATATCCCCATTAAGCTAATCCATGTGGTCTCTTAAAAACTAAATTATTTTGCGTCTCTGAATTTACCATTGCAACATCGTATTTTCAACAAATGTTTAGGGTTCAGGGCGTGGTTTCCTTTCTTCTTTCCCTTTTTTTGGCTTGTCTAAGTGCTGGAGTGATTAATGAGACTATCATGTGACCACCGATCCCCAGACTGAAGAGTTCCCAGCTTCCAAGACAAAGCGTTTGCAACACTGTCCAAGACTGTTCCTTTCAAGTTGTTAAGCCCTATAATGAAAATAGTATGCTACATTAAAGAGATCCTTAATTCAAATAATTCTAAGCAAAATGCAAGAAAAAAAATATGAAAACAAAGGAAAGGTCATGAAAGAGACAAGACAAAAGCAATAACAACATATATGCCATTTACTAGCATCTCTCATTTCAATGCTTTGTAGGTGCTAATGAATTGGTCACAAGGCAAAAAAAAAGAAAAAAGAAAAAATTGCTTTGGCACTGATCCACTTCATTCTGTCCTATTGTCATTTGAAAACAAGTGGCAAAATGCAAAAATAAAAAAATGTGGTCTGAAAATGCTGTTCCATTTCCCAAGTAAATGGACTATAAAATCATAAAAAGAATAATATCTAATGACATCTGGATATAAGGCAAATCATTCCTTGGAGCTGGTTCTTTGAACGCTGTTGACACTTTTTGGTTTTTATAATTCTGGGTGTTGTGCAACCGCAAGGCCGGGCTCAGAGGACACCCAGAACAACTCCGTCAGAGCAAAAACTCCGCCTCGGGGACTGCTGCTCAGTCACCTCGGTGCATGCCATCCCCTCTCACACAGCAAAACCACCCTGCCCTGCCTGGGGCTTGCGCATCTCAATGCAAAATAAAATAAGGGAGGTCAAAATATACTAGCAATAACAACAGGTATTGAGATACGGTGGTGCATCTGCTATCGTAACCTAGCTAGAGAGGATTCCAGAATATGAAAGGAGCTACCAAATGAAGTATGCACCTAAGAGTTACTTAATAATTATTATATTCATTTGAATGTGCCAGGTCAGGCTCCATAAACACAAAGCAAATAACAAAAGACATCTTAAAATACCTTCCTTGCAACATGAGGACAGCGTTTCCTACCTCTGACTGGTGTGGGGAGTAAGGGAGCTACTACTGTAAAGCACCCGGCATCGCCGGCCATCTGGTGCTGGGCAGCCACTCCACGCGGCTCGGCACCGGCCTGAAGAAACGATTCTTATCATAAACAAGCACAGGCAGAGAATCAAGGAAGATGAATGTGAAAAGTCAGAAATCAGGAAAATTTAGAAGTGAAGAAAACGTCTGTCTTTGAAACGGAAACATTCAGCAGGCTTGTTTTTGTTGCTGCTGTCCTGGGTTTGTGATGAGGCAGAGGAGCAGAGAGCGTTCCAGAAAACGCCCACTCCACACACGCATCGCCCACCAGGGAGGACTTTCTGCAGGGACTCCCTTGTGGACAGCAATTTATCCACGTCAACAGCCAACACAAAGATCTTACTCCTGCGACAACGTAATTGAAAAAAAAATGGCCTTTGGAAATCATCAAAGATGCACAACGAGAATGTACTACAAGGAAAAATAAAAGGTAAAAACAGCTCATTAAATGTTCTTGGGTAAATAAATCAGAGTGTACCTATATGATATAATACCATCTTAGCAGACACTAAAAACTGTTAGAAAACTGCTGGTCAAAAAATTAAACAACACAGAATGTATTTAAACATGTGTGTGAAAAAAACTACAATCAGATTATTAAATGTTGACAGTTAAGTGGTAATGGAAATAGAGATGATTTTATTTCCTTATTCATCCTTTTCTATTTTCTTCCAAATTTCTCGCATTAGATGTCTTTCATCTTCATCATTGAATAATTTTTAAAAATTAAAGCTTCAACTGTCCTTGAATCCACATTAGTGAAATTGGCTACTACAGAGTATTAATCTAACCCAGGGTGATACTTATAAGAATCTATAAGAATACCTTCTTAGCCTCACACACAGTATAGGAATGAAAAAATATCTGCAGTATGCTGAAAGTAAATGGCATGCCTGAAGCAGAGGAAAGAGAGAGAAACAAAAAAAAAGAATAAGTAGAGAAAGCAGATCAAGAAATAGGAAATAGAAAAAAACTAAGAGAAAAATGATAAAATAATACATAAATATACATAGAAAAGGGTATTTTCAACGTGTGTCTCTTTCTACTTTATCTAGTCACTATTATAGAACAGCTACTGTCAAAGTTACTACAGTTATTATAACCAAAAATAAGAAATTAAATGAAGAAGGGAAAAGAAATGGAGAAGAAATAAAAGAGACACAGACAGAAATTGGGGAAATAGTACTGATAAGAATGTAAAGAAAACCATTTTAGAAAAAAAGAAGAAAAGCAAGAAGGTACCCATGATGCCACTCCAAGATCCAGGTACAAGTCCTCCCCTTCTCTCCCCATACCAGAGTGCCACTAGCTTTGTTAAAACTTAAATCCTCCCATTTAATTTTAAATCAGTATTTTGTGCAACTGTATTAATGAAAATCTGCTGCCCCCTGCTGGTCAAATTCACCGCGTGACGCCAAGTCAAACTAAGGAAGGGTTAAGGGGTCATTTTGAGAGAAAACTATTTCCAATACAACTAAATGAATTTTTTCTTCATCATAAACATTTGTTGGTTTTTTTAAAAAAAAAACAAAAACTAAAGCCTGACACTTTTCAAATAGGCTTTCCAAAATTCCCTGAACAACATGAAGGATTTGATTTTTAAACTTAACTTATTTTGAACTTGGGCTATCAAATCCTTTTTTTATACCACCCAAAAGAACTAATTTCTTAATAGAAAAGGATAAATCCAGCATTCAATTTACAATGAGTTTTCAATTAAAATATAAGAGAAATTCTCATTTGTAAGATACGACTTTTTTTAATAATGTAATAAAAATGGAGGCGGGATAAGCATTCTTTTCTGCGTCATTAATAAGTGTAAAGTTCACGTGCTGATTTCACTCAGCTTCACGCTTGAACTTGCACAGTCGTTCAAAACTAGTATTTACATAATACTATCTATAATTAGAGAAAGGTTTCTAGTCAAACCTTTAATTACTTGCAGGATATCTGCTGGCCATCAGGAAGAGAATTTTTAAAAAGGAAGCTAGAGAGTATTTGTCTTGTTCATTTTTTCTGTTTTTTTTTTAGAAAAATCATGCTGACCACAAAACTGCAGGAGGGCACCCCCACGGATGGCCAGCGGGGGTGTGAACTGCAGCAGGCTGTCCGGAAACCACTCGGAAGCGAGCGGGAAGAGCCCTGAAGTGAGCACGCCCCTTCCCGTCGACAGCTCGATCGCAGGGCAGAAATCTGAACTGCCAAAGATGTACTGACACACAGACAGAAATAACAGCCAAACGACCTAACAGGTGCGGCATTAGGGAAAAACTAAATATATTCTGTATATCCACGTGATGGATTAGGATACAATCCCATAAAATAGTATTTAAAAAAGCATTTTTAATGATAAGAAAATGGCAAGAATATATAGTTTGTAAGATTAAAAAATAAGTGTAAAAGTGCCCCTTATGATCAGACAAGTAAATACACAGATATGTAATACACCAAAAAAAAAAAAAATACAATAGAAGGCAATAAACCAAAACCTTAAGTGTTTGTCTCAAAGAGAGTGAGAAGACTTTTGTTCGTATTTCATTTTCCTGCTGGTCTACACTGGAGCCCTTTAAAAGCAGCCTAGCAAACTTGTTCAAATGCTGCCCTTTGGTACTTCGGCTGAAGAGAGTTAAAGGGAGACAGTCGCCGCCACTGCCCGTGGAAGAACCGACCGGCGCGTCCTTGCCCGCCGAGCACGCCCGTGTCCGCCCGCTGCGTGTCCCTTACCACACACATGATGTAGGACAGGATGGCGCCGGAGGAGCCGATGAGCGCACCCACGATGGTCAGCAGGTTGTTGTTGAGCAGGAAGCCCTCGGCGCACAGGGCCCAGCCGGAGTAGCTGTTCAGCACCGTGATGACCACGGGCATGTCCGCACCCCCGATGGCGGCCGTCAGAGTCACGCCCTGGCGAGACAGGCAGGCGCAGCTCAGAGTTCAGAAAATAAAAAACAAAGCCTCTGACCTGGAGCATCTTATTCTTAACCACTCCAGTTCTCCAGTTACTATATTTACACACAAGTTTCTCGGCTGGTAACGACCGGGCGCCCCCTCTCTGGCCAACTGTCCCACAGATGGAACAAATGTACACCTGGAACCACCTCCCCACAAAAAAAAGTCCCAAAGCCCCCAACAGGCAGTGATGGGAAGCAGGCCGGACCTGGACAGGGGTCTGGAAACAAGCAAGCGCGCCGAGGGAACGGCCCAGCTTCCGCCGCATTCACCCCAGGGCACGTCTTTGTTGGTGCCACGTGCAACGGCAAAAACAAAATATAAGCCCACAGTCCCACTAGACTCGAGATCCAAGGGCAGGGTTCAGGGTGGCCAAGGCAGTGGGAAAGTGAGAACGTAAATTCTGCAAAGGAGGAGGCTGTAAAAAGAAAGCCCGAAATTCTGTGCACAAACTCTGCCCAAATCTCTGGCTGACTCCTGAACTGGGCACATGTGGGCAGACTCCACGCGATCCTGTTACGGATAAAATAACGACAGATTGTTGGGGTGGAAACGACAGCCCAGGGAACACAGTCAATGGTATTGTAACGACTATGTGTGGTGCGGGTGGGGACTGGAAATAGCGTGGCAAACACTTTGTAAAGTGTGAATTCCATTCACACGTAAGCATTATGCAGTACACCTGAAACCAATACGAAATACTACTGAATGTCAACTTTGGTTGAAAACTTTTTTAAAAGATTGCAGCTGCTCCCTATCATAGGGGAGTCAGATTTTGAACTCTGGAACCAGCCTGGTGAGGTGCCTACAAAAACAAATTTAAAACAGCAATATTCAATACTCCTTGGAGGAATACGACAGAATCCGAAATCTCTCTTTCACGAAGTCCATGATGTGACCCAAAATCACTAAACCAGAAAGGAAAAGCGATGGTGGAGAGAAAGATTTCTCATTTGTATTCCACACACTCCTACATAATCTGAGTTTCTTATGATATAGATGCATTTTTGTATTACTTACTGAAGTCAAAGCCAATTATATTAGTCCACGAAATGTTTTATCTTACTCAGACATTCTCATAGACTCATCAAGTATCTTTTAAATATCATATTCGCCTCCTCTCAAAGCTAACAGTCCTTGAAGTTTTACATTTCAATGCTACAGGTTTGATTTTTGAGAAATTTTTTACTTCTTCTGCCCTATTAGACAACAAAACATCAAAACTATTTTTCTTTTGTTTAAAATAAAAGTCAATGCCAGATAAGCTGGAATAAAATTAGATCATCAGTGGTCATTGGAAGATAGAATTTTAAGTTACTTTTCAGTGTTCTAAAGGTTCGGTGTTGAAATCACAGCCCAACTCTTAGGATTACATAGAAATCAGTATCATTTTAACACTAAATCTTGTGTTTCTGAACCACGCAGCCGGTATTTGATAAACAATTGTTACATATCTGTAACACTACATCATTTAAAATACTGGAAACATAAACCCTGCTTACAAAGTACACACTAGACCAGATAAACATGACTCAAGTCATTAATAACACAGAGCAGTACGCTACAGCATCACATGCTAGTAAAATAAAATGATACACTGTAAATATAGACAACTAAAGAACACTGGGTGTTTCCACATCCTAAGTGGGGAAACTAGAGAGGAAGAGGAGGACAGACCTGTCATGAAAGGCTTCCCTGAACTCCCTTACTGGACAGTTAAGTGCCTTTCACCTGGTAGAATTATTTGACTTGGTACCATAGCTGCCAATGAACGTGAGAGCAACCAATGGGCAGGGACTATCCTACACTCACTGCAGAAACTGCTTCGTAGGCCTTGTCACACAGCAGGCACGGAATGAATGGAATGCAAATGCTCGGCTTTTTGGCCTGGCTGGGTAGCTCAGCTGGTTAGAGCACCGTCCAGACCCACCAAGGGAGCAGGTTCAATCCCTGGGCACCGCACACACGAGTGTCAACCGGTGAGTGCATCCGTAAGTGGAACAGCAAAGTGACCTCTCTTTCTCTCTCTCTCTCAAGTCAATAAATATGGATGGATGGATGGATGGATGGATGGATGGATGCTTGGCCTTTTAAAACACATTGATCCAGGGAAATGACCCCAGAGCAATAAAGATGTCACATGGGACAATTAAGGAGCGATTAAGTAGAAAAAGTGATTTTCTTCTTACACCTTCCTCTACTTTCCAGATTCTAAAAACGTAAACACCCAACATCGTTTTAAAACATATTGATTCTGTTGGGGGTCTTGAAGCGAGAGAAATGTGACAAGACTCTAATCTGATAAACTACCACCAGCTCCCGGCTAAGCATGCCTCGGAGGCCTTCCCACTGCTGACTCTTACTCACCATGACCGAGGACAGCGCCGACACCGAGCCCAGGCAGAGGATGCCGGTGGTGAAGCTGGGGTCCAGCATGAACGGGATGATCCCGCCCAGGCTGGTGGCCAGCAGGCCTGCGTTCAGCATGTGCCTCCCGGGGAGCAGCAGGGGCGCGGAGTTCAGGATCCCTAGAGCCGAGCACACGGCAGTCAGAACCCCTCGCGCACGAGTGTAGGCCGCCTGACCCGAAACTACCGAAACGTGATGTTCCAGTTAAAACGTGGCGTTCAAAACACCGCTCTGGACCACGGGGAGCCGCACTGGGAGAACAGAGGAGAGTTCTCACAGGGAGCAGTAACTGCAAGCGGCAGGGACGGAGCGCCCCCACTCGGCCGTTCTCTATGCGACCACACCGCAGTTCTTTACTCCGGTCACGGAGTCGCGAAAGTCCCTTTTCCCCGTAGGACCGACATGGAAGTTAAATGTCTTATTTATTTAAAATGTCACAACAAGGTCCTAGCACAAAAGCATTCCTGACGCTATCAACTGAGCCCAGGCGAGAAGACACTAGCTTCGTAGCTGTTTCTAAAGACAAAGCGTAAGATATGTTATAGCCTCTAAGTCCTTTTTATAATGTTTAACTTTCATGGAACCCCCCCCCACCCCAACACCCCCCCCCCGCTAAATTTAGTGACTTGATAACTGAAAGGCAAGGCGAGATTTTTTAAATCACAAACTGGCTTTTCTAGAGACTCGCTTTTTCTTGGAAACCCTGAAAGCAGCCTGTGTGGGGTTTTTTCTGCTTCTATTTTCAGGCTTGGTTTCAGTAGTCACAGAGGTTGCCAAACCAGAGCCCTACAACTTGTGTTTGTTTTTAAGGTACGTGCTGTGTACAAATCACGTAAACTTATCCAATAAGCTTCCCTCTATTCTGGAAACTGAGGGTTAGGAAGCTGTTGTTTTGTTCATACATATCGATATCCTCAAACATCACTCAGCCCCTCTAGGCAAAAGCCTGTGCCCTCTTTCTGCCCACAGCTGTGCGCAGAACAAGCTCCCAAGCGATATGAGATTTGTAATGATGGTGGGAACCCACCTTCATAGAGAGAAAAAGAAATGTTTATCTACTCTGAGTGCTACACTAAGTCCTCAGCTAATAGGTTCTACTGTTAAGCTATTTTCTGAAATGGAAATGGACCTCTAACCCCCTCACCCTAAACAATAGCTCTTCAGCATCCTATTGGGTGGGCTCACTTACCCTGCAATTTTCCATAGGCAATGAGAGACCCACTGAACGTGACCCCGCCAATGTAGGTCCCGAGGTAGGCCACAATCTTGGTGAGGTTCGCTGCCGCGTCCGTGGCGAAATGTGGGTACTCCACAATGTACTCGGCTATGCAGGTCAGCACGGCCGCCAAGCCCACCAAGCTGTGGAAAGCAGCCACTAACTGAGGTAAGTCGGAAATCTGGATGCGTTTGGCGATCGTCAATCCTGTCGGGAAATGCAGGTCAAAGAGGGGTTAAAACTGGACAGGCCCTTGAGAGGTAACCACAATAAAGACCACGCTTAAGGATTTCCATCCTTGTCACCACTAATTATCTGCTTCCTAGCATGGGCTAAAGACACTCTAGAGGGACTGGACAGGCGCTAAGGACACCGGCCACATACACCCCTTCAAAGAGCAGGTTTTCTTCAACACACCTAAGCAAGGCCCAGCTCCAAAGAGCCCCTTCCCTCCCAGCCTCCGCACGCGCCCTGGCTGAGCGCAACCTCAGGCAATCAAACCCCCTTATGTTCTCCCCACGGCACGAAGGACCCAGGCCCTTCACACAGGAAACAGCCGATGTGAAGAAGGCCTAGGTTTTCAGGTGGGTGGACAGGAGCCAAGTCCAAAGGCAGTGAAATGCACACATCTGGGTAGTAAATGTCCAAATCGGAGACGCTGAAGGAGTTTCACGCCTCTAGCTAGGTTATGTAAAGGGGTTAAGTTCATGCCTGAAGGGTTTCCTGCCCGGACCCACGGCACAGACATCTTCCCGCAAGCGTCCGTCTAGGCACAGCCAGGGTGAAAGGGGCCGAAGATCAGGGTGCTGGTAGGTATTTAACCAGCAGCGCCTCGGGCAAAATCAGCTGTGTGTACAGATACGCACTCGACCTTCTACGGATATAGAGGTATATAGCACACCATTTGCAAGTCATGATGAAATATACAATACTCTTTATTGTACATTGCACATGGCCAACTGATGTTCACGGAATGCTTTAGTTGGTGTTGGCCAAACTCGGGTATCACTGCCAACCTCGTGTCTGCCGATGAAGGAGAGTGGTTCCAGGTGAATTTAGATTAACAAGTTGGTCGGCAGTAAGAAGATGAAAGTGAGACAAGACGCATGCGAGAGCGTCACTCACTTCAGCCACGTGAGTGACGACGTCGCTGAGTCTGGCCCCAGTCTGCAAACCCCTGGAGGACACTGACTCAATCTCTTGTGCTGTTCCCGACGTAATGGCTACAGACACAGCACACTTTCCGGTTTACACTGCATTGCTAACATTTTCTCCATCGCTTTCTAAGCTCTGGACAATCAACGAAACAATAAAGAAGCCCGGATGTGCAGCACTTGTGGATTTCCGTGGTGCAAATACAACCACCACGGCCGAATTCAAGCCACCAACACAGTCACAAAGCCTGGAGCTGGGGAGAGGGGAACCCAGTGTCTCTATCCCCAGATACAATCAACAGGGATAACCTCGAGAGCCGAGATAATAAAGTCTATCGACTAGAAAAGTATTGTTGCGTCATTACCTCTGTTTCTAATACAATTTATTTTACTTTGGTGAAAAGTCATCACAGTTGGCATAATTCTCATTCAAACACAGACACTGTAAAACATTTAATGGAGCAAGTACTTTGATAGAGTTAAAAGTGGCCTAAGAAGTGGGCCCGGGCTCACGCGGAGGCAGAAGCCCACGAGTGCTTACCGATGGTGCCGCCCAAAGCCATCGCTCCGGACATCTGGGCCAGCAATTCGGGGGCTGGGTTCAGGCCTCCCAGCGTGGCTGCCAGGCCTCCGGACACACCGATCATGCCCAAGGCGTTGCCAAGACGAGCAGTGCCCTGGGTGGAAAGGCCGGCCAGGGCACCAACACAGCACAGGCCTGAGCCCAGGTACATAATCTTCCCAAAGGAAAAGGGAGAGGGGGAGGGGGAGGAGGGGAGGGAGGGAGGGAGAGAGGGAGAGAGGGAGAGAGGGGGAGAGAGAGAGAGAGAGAGACGATCAAAACTTTCAGTGTACTAACACAGGGAGGACCCCTCTTCAGCAAACGGGGTTCTCCAAAGACAATTTCAAATCCAGGCAACAGAGAGACCCACACGAGCTCTTCTTTCCCTACTTCAATATACTCACTCTCCTATCCACTCAGGATGCTAAGGACCTTGTACTTGCAATTATACCATCTGTGTCCATTGGTTTCTTCGGGATTTGATCAAACGCACAAGGCACAGAAAAGTACCTAAACTTAAATGATGTCGTTATGGGATCTAACCAAATGCCACAAAGGAAGCAACCGCTGATGCCAAGTGCCAGGGACAAGGCCACACGCATCTCGAAGGCTGCAACTCTGTCCCCTGAGACCCACGGGAGGACAGAACCCTTGGCCTCACTTCACAAGTGAGAAAACCAAAGCTTAAAGAGGTTACATAATTTTTCCAAGGTTGGATGATCAGCAAATAGCGAATCTGGGTCAGACAGGCCTCTCTCTGACTCACAGCTCCACATGCTGTCAGAAGAGATTTCGTTCATTCGACAAACGCCACGTGTTGGAAATGGGAAGAGTCGAGAGAGACTCGACTTTTCTGTCAGGGAGGCTGTGGTCTAGCGCTAGTCATTGCGAAGAAGCGGAAAATGCTCAGTTCAAAGTGGAGTATTATAATTATATTTAGACCTTTCAAAGTTCAGCTTGATTATTTGCTTTTCTATAGAGGATGTGTTTTTAAACTACCTTTTATAACTTAATTGGCATAACATCTCTTAATAAGAGATGATGTACTGAAATTGTAGGCGGGGGAAGAAAAGGACTAATAGTATTCAGGAACAGACACTTTTCAAATTTGTTACTGATTATTTCCTTGTGTCCCTACAATAATCCAGCCAGGTACATAAGGAGGATACTAACAACTTCCTCGTCTCTTCCAAGATGTGGAAAAACACAGGATAAACAGGCACACCACGTTAGCGGGTAAACCTGTCTCCAGAATCCACGGCCCTGACTCTTCGGGGATGGAAATGTTTTATTTGATGAAGATGGTTCTAGAGTTGTTGTTGTATCTGCTTGACAGAGTTTGAACATTGGTATTGACATGGTTACATCACTCTACTTAGGGGAAAAAGCGGCAAAAACGAAACTTTCCGAAGAGCCTCTTACTTGTTCAATGTTGTAACCACTGGAGAGGGCGGCTAAATATCCTCCAACGAAGGTCCCAGCAGGGAGCAGATACAGGTAATTGTATTCTGGGGGATCAGTGGGACGCTTAAACATGTCCAGCATTCTCTGAGTCACCAGGAAGCCCCCTTAGCCAAGTAAATAGAAAACACAAAGGTTACCGTATTGAGCAACATTATTTCTCAAAGTGCTACAATTTTTCAGTTTTAAGCACATCTTTATCATCTATAGATAAACATCCTTTTAGACCATCAACGTTAGAAGATATTTTATTACTGAAGCCAGTTCTGATGAAGGAGGAAAAAAATCCCCTAAATTTGCTATTGGTGCAGAAGCAACTATTTCCGCATGACTACACGTAAACGGCCTTTCACACAGCTTAGGGATGCAAACCATTAAAGACCAGGATTTATGTTCCAACAGGTTATCCTGGTTGATAAACCCTATAATGAAAGATAAAAAGAAGAAGGACCACACCGACCGGCACCAAGTTGCTTGGACCCGTTAAAGAATCTTTAGCTACAAAATAGCATCAAATGAGTTTCATGCACAAATTTATGTGCTGGGCTTTCAGATTTTAGAAACAAACACAAGCCAGGCTAAGGCAAAAGGCTAAAGTTTTATCTAAAATTACACTCATTTCGAGATGTTATGGCGATAGCGCTTCATCAACGTAGCGCCAAACTATGCGTTAATAACTTGCCAGCTAACTTGCAGCAAGACATCATTATATATGTGTTTTTGGGGGCACTGGGGGTTTTATCAAGAGTTCCTAAAAATTACAGACAGGCAAAATAAACTAATTTCCCCTCATAGAGAGCATTTACGGTCTGACTGAAACATCTGTTCAAGGCACAAATTCTTAACATCGGAATGTCTATTTTGTAATGATAATTATGCTTGTTTCTCACGTCTCCACTCACAATAGCACTGCGGCGTCTTGCACCGACATCGTACCTGCGATGTTGACCGAGGATATGAAGGCAGCGAGAGCAGCGAGGCCCTGAGCAGTCGTGGCAGGGTACAGATGCCCTCCCATCAGCGCCAGCCCACCAACGGCAGTCAGCCCTACGGAGAAAGCACCAGTGTGGTCCACAGTTACGGTCACGCCGCCAACCAGACGCACAGGGGTCAGGCCTCGCTGCAGCGACGCACAAAGCAGAAAGTTCTCACACACCATTCCCGCTGAAGGGCTCTCTGGGCAAAGAGTTCACAAAACCCTTTCTCCTTTTGCATACAATCTTGACCTCCCCTTATCTTTTTTATCTCTGCTCCCCTGACAAAGACATAAATCAACAGGGTTATCAGGCCACAGGGCTTATGGTAAGAAGGGCCCCTGGAGGAAAAATTGCATCAGAACTGGAAGGAACTATCCCTGCCCTGGAATCGGGGCTGCGGAAGCCACAGTGCGGGGCTTTCCTGAGGACAGTGCTTCCTGGAATCGGATGTTATCCCTGCAGAGATCCCGAAAGCTATGCCTGCGACAAGGTTATAAGAGGGGCCCCCTTGGGCCAGGGTGCTTCCGAGCAGGGCAGCTCCCACGTCTGTACACACTGAGTCTCATTCCTTAGAGCTGAGCCTTTGCTGGGCCCGAAGGGAACAGCTCCAGGGCAGCGGTGTGGACGGCGCACGGGCCTCTGTGAGGACTCGCACCCAGAGAGGCGCCGGCCGGCTGTGTTTCCTGTCCCACTGGCTTCACGAGCCCGAGGCCAGGGTGGCCCACAGTACACTGGCCACGCGGAAGGCTTAGCTGAATCCAAGGGCCCTGAAAGGATGCGGCAGCCGTGATCCTAGGAGAAACACGGGTTTCCAAATGCTATCAGAGGAATCCTTTCTTTGGAGGAAATCGTTACTGAAAGCAGTAACAGCGGCCTGCACTGCTTGAAACGGAGGCAACCCAGCACACCCGCGGGCCCTGTGGGAGCCCCAGTCACCAAGCACAAGCCCGGATGCCAAGCCGTACAAGGTGCACACACGGACTCCATAACCTCCCGTGACTCAGTCACACAGACTCCATAAACCATGGCGAGCGCTCTATACCCATGAGATGCTGGGACGAGGGAAGGCGAGGGACAAACCTGAGATTGCATTGGTCACAGACATCAGCGGTGAGTGGAGGGCGGGCGTCACTCCCCAGACAGTGTGGTAGCCCACGATGCCGGCTAAGCCAAAGGTGGTCACCATCTGGGAGAAGGCCAAATTGGGAGCCGCGAGGCCCAAGCCCAGGACCCCCGTGAGCCCTGGAAAAGGAGAGGGCGGAGGGTGAGCTGCCAGCCAGGTGTCTGTGGACCATGAGCAGCACACACACCCCCACACAGAAACAAACATGGCACAGCCAGTGCTTGGCGAGTCCACGCACTTGCCGGCAACGAGCAGAGTTTGGAGACATTTCGTGACTGGGAAGGGGGACAGAGACAAGGTGAAAGGTACTGTGAACAAAAACTCAACTTCGTGTCCACCAAGCCCCAAAATAAAATAAATTGTACAGATCTATTCAAATGTATGAGTCGCCTTAATAACAATTTGCACGTTTTCCCTCGTGTGGCTCATTCCCTTCCCTGAAGAAGGTGCCACATGTGTTCGTACCAGGGTCTTTATCCCAAAACGACAGGCCTACAGAAGACCTACCGAAGCTCTCTCTACCTGGGCAAGACACCACCTTCACGTGACAGGACTTCCGTGAGGCCAATTTTATGTCCCTTCAGATCTGGCTGAGCAAGAGGGATTTGAGAAGAGTAGGAAGGATTTCATTTCCTCCAGCACCTCCCCAGAACATATGGCTCCCACCCACCCAGGACAGAGTTTTGCAATTGCTCCCGAATCTGGGCCGGGCTGCTGGCTGGGGCAGTCGGCTCCGGCCTCAGCACCAAGTCAGCAAACGGGAGTGTACAAAGAGAAGGAGGAAAAAATTCAAATTAAATTAAGACTGTGCAGAATACAGTCAGCTCTGAACATGCATCTTTAATTATCACCTCTCCGGCCAGCAAACATGTGGACAGCAGTTCTGGAGGAGAGGAAAGGGCTACCCTGTGGTCAGGAGACACAGGAGGACAATGGTGACCAGGGAGCTGGAATTTACTCTTCCTGACTGAGCTACTTTTCTCCTTTGATATGAACTATTTCTTTATAAGTGGCACAGATAGAACATTAATTTTACCTTAAATCGTTCAATAAAACTGGAGTTTTGATTTCTACTTTCCCACATCCACGAGATTTCTAATGCAGGGCCTGTTACCCATCTGGAGGGAGAGTTAGGTAGAATTGTGTGTCGGGTTCCAGTTAATCACGGGAGAAGCTGTACAGGGCTACGGTTAAGGATGCCTTTTCTTAAGCCAGACTGCCTGCTTCAAATCCTGACTCTACTGCTTGCTAGCTGTGTGATCTCAGGTAAGTTACTGAACCTCCCTGTGCTACAGTATCCTCACCTGTGAAATTATTAGACCTCTTTGTTCTTATCTGGAAAAAGATAGAAATCACATGGCTGAAGGCATTCCTATCACCTACTTAAGAAACTAATATCCTTTCTATAATACATGTAATAATGTCAATTGTGCTATTTCTATAGTCTGTATAAAACAGGAAAAAGAAAAGAAAGGTAGAGAAAAAAGAAGAAAAAAGAAAATCAAATTCCTTGAAGCATACTATTCAAATAGATTCCTCAACACATAGACAATAAAAATACTTGTTTTTATTACAAAGGAGGAAGTTCAAGGTAAAAAAAAAAAAAAACAAACATAAGGCCATCCTCTTATTCACTGGAATATGTTATTGTCACATCTATGAAAATGCAATAACTTTGCCTTAACCAAAGTAAGAAAAACCCAGGAAAACAAATCATCGTGTGTGCCTCTGTGTTTCCTCAAGAAGCTCGAAGACAGATGGCAACTCGCAATGCTTCCGACAACACTCTCCATGGACACTACAAAAATCTGGCTTCTTTTAACCAGTAAGTGCAAGTAGGGACACTGCCCCGTTTATTCACAACGTTCACCAGCAGAGAGTTTTCTGGTCACTTTGCTAAGACTTTCTCTTTATTCCAGGAGAGTTAGTTACGTACTTGGCTTCACAACAGCAGGCCTCACCCGGGAGTGAGGAGAATGCTGAGGCTTCCAGAATTCTCTCCGCTGGTGCTGGTCCTTAATTCTGTATAGCTTGCTTTTGTTTGGTTTTTGTTTTGGCTCTAAGCAGGTCTAAACATTTTTAACTCATTCTATGGGAGAGACACCAATATAATATCAAATATCCCTATGTCAGACTCAATAATTCATTGCCAGAATGAGTATCTGTCCTTACATTACAGTAATTCTTTAGTGTTCTTGCAAAGATGGATTTGAAAGCAAAGAACTGACATTAAATTATAAAGAAAAAGATAAGCATGTAAAAACTGGGTTTTGTTTTGTTTTTTTTTTTTTACCGGGCGAGCAGTTCAGAGTGCTGGGCAGACGTCCGAAGGCCGCACGCCTACGTTGGGGCGGCGCCTGCGTTCCGCAGAAGCAGCAGGGCCCCTAGTCTTTCCCAGCTGTGCAGGTGGTCGCAACCGAGGTCGATAAGCCAGCAAACACACGCGCACACACACACAAGCAACCACATTTCCACACACCCAACAGCAACACAATCTGATGGACGTCGTTACTCACTCTACCTGATGTAGAGAAAAATATTAACAATTACATCTAAGGTGTTTTTATAAAAGGAAAGTATTAGGTTGTACGTTCTTCCACACACACTCATTCCAGTGTTGAGCACAGTGCCCCCTATCTCCCGGGGCAGCGAATCCACACAATCTCCACTTCCAAAGGGGGCGGGGCAAAGAACACGTGCGTGAAAAAGTGCTCCCAACAGGTCCGATTCCCAGTGCAATCCAAAGACGGGCACCAGTATTTCACTTAACAGTTTTGACAAAGAATACATCACTTTCTAATCAAAGAACCACGGCTGAGTCGGGATGAGTGGGGCCCGCACCTGCCGTGTAGGCGGAAGCCGTGGTCATCGTTTTCCTGAAGGGCGTCACAGACGCCGCTTTTTCGGCTTCCAGCTCAGCCACCGTCTTCGGCTTCGCAGGCGCACCTTGAGGAATATTTTGGGGTGTGGGAGCAGGGAAAATCACTTTGCCATCCTAACAGAAATCAGAAAAACAGCATTTCTTAAGTCAATCCAGTATTTCAAAAACATACCATGTGGGGGATGAAATGTTCTTTTAAAAATAATTTTAAATAAATAATTTTTTAAATAAATTCTAATAATACATAGCTTATCATTTATGCAAACAAAATAATTTTTTAATAAATTCTAATAATACATAGCTTATCATTTATGCAAATACATAATGCATGTATACATAAATATACAACATTGTTATTACACACATAGGCATGATGTAATTTGTGTGTGCATAAAACACACATGGAAAAATACAGATCAAACCCTTAAAAGCAGATAGATTTGAGAAACACTTCATTTTTACTTTTTTCAATTCTGATTTTTTGTTTTATTTTTCAAAAGCAATGCATATATTAGGTGAGTCATATGTAAATATGTCTTTGCAATATTTAAATCATCCCACATTTTTAAACAATTTTTATTGGCACAAACCCAACATAACAACACTCTATTAGAACAGATCTCAATTCCAGAACAGGACTCTCCCATGAGCAGAACCCCTAAAACAAAACCACAGTGAAAACTCAGGAAGGACCAGATCTCTTTGCTTACCTTCATCACCACAGTCCCTCTAATGACATGGCCCATTGTACCAAAGTCAAAGTCATCTTTCACTTCAAAATAAAAGTTATCTTTGTCAGGGCTGATGGCCTTCAGGAGCTTGGTGATGTTGTTGGAATACAGCGTGCTGGCCTGCGTGGCCATCCGGCTGGGAAGGTCCGTGTAGCCTATGTGCGTAATGCCCTGGACGAACACAAACAGGGTCAGCAAGCCCCGTGGCCGCGCTCACACTCTTTCCAGAGCAAGGCCCAGTCACGGGCAAGGGCGAGTTGAGAAATTCTGCATCTTTATAAATATATACACAGACAAACAAATACATATTCCTAGGCACGAGCAGTCTCACACGAATCACAGCAGCAGGGGCACCGCACCTTATGAACATACAGCTCCCCCGGCCTCGTGGTTTCGAAGTTCCCGCCGGCCTCGGCGGCTAAGTCCACCACCACGGAGCCTTCCTTCATCGACTCGATCATTTCTCTGCTGAATAAGACAGGAGCTTTTTTACCTAATAAAAGAAAAGAAAAGTACAAACTATGATTTTTTAAACTGTATTCTGAGTGTTACCGTAGACCCTGGGCACTCAGGAAGCTAACGTCTGGAACTGGAACCGTTCCCAGAGATGCTTCAAGTCCACAGGGCGGGGAAGACTGGTCGTTCTCCTAGGGAAGCAATGAGACCGTGGGCTGCAAGCGAAGTGGGTGTGCAGGACAGAGCCCCGTGCGCAGCGTGGAAACCAAAGCACCGCTCTTCCAGAAGGGTTTACATCCAGCAGCACTCCGGAAGAGAGAAACACTTCGCTTGTTCTTTTTTAAAAAGCATGATAATAGCTATTAGGAAACCATATGCACCCAAACTGGACAATTCATGAAAACCACAAATGTTAGGGGAATATTCAATACAAATTTATTAACTACAAAATGGAATATTCCTAATCATCTTAACAAATGTCACCAGTTTTCCTGCTTGTTCTATTCATCCACCTTAATTTAACACAGGGTAACTTCAAAGAGAGTCAAGAAAGTGCCACGACCAATACACACATGAAAAGATGCTCAACATCACTAACCATCAGAGAGATGCAAATTAAAATCATAATGAGATATCACCTCACACCTGTCAGAATGGCCATCATAAATAAATCAACAAACAACAAGTGCTGGAGAGGATGTGGAGAAAAGGGAACTCTAGTGCACTGTTGGTGGGAATGCAGACTGGTGCAGCCACTGTGGAAAACAGTATGGAGTCACCCAAAAAATTAAAATTGGAACTTCCTTATGACCCAGTGATTCTACTTCTATGAATATATGCAAACAAACCCAAAACACTAGAAAGAATATATGCACCCATTATTGCAGCATTATGTACAAGAGCCAAGACATGGAAGCAACCAAGTGCCCATCAATAGACAAGTGGATAAAAAAGCTGTGGTACATAAACACAATGGAATATTACTCAACCATAAAAAAGAATGAAATCTTGTGTCATTTGTGACCACATGAATGAACCAAGAAATTATTATGCTGAGTTAAGTCAGAGAGAGAAAAACAAATACCATGTGATTTCACTTATATATGGAATCTAAAGAACAAAATAAGTGAACAAACATTTTGAAACAGACTCATAGATACAGAAAACAGACTGATGGTTGCCAGAGTTGGTTGGGGTGCGGGGGGATGCTTGGGAGCTGGGTGGAAAAGCTGAAGGGGTTGAGGAGCACAGACTGGTAGTTATGAAACAGTCACAGGGATGTAAAGTACAGCAGGGGAATAGAGTCATAATATTGTGATAACTATGTGTGGTGCCAGGTGGGTGCTGGGAATATCAGGGGGACAACTTTGTAAAGTGTATAATTGTCTAACCACTATGCTGTACACCTGAAACTTATACAAAATAATACTGAATATAAACTGTGATTAAAAAATAAAATTGAGAAAAAATAAAGTGCTGTGAAATGAAAGCAGTAGGGTACCACAACCCCAAAAGGCTTAGGGATCACTCACACACTTTCATTCCCACACAACGACTACTCTGGTGAGTCAAGCCTTACGCCTGGTGATGGGAACACACTGGTAGAAAAACACAGAATCCCTCACGGAACACTCTCCTCAGGAGACACTTCACACTTTAAATTCATTCACTAATTCTTACATAAAACATAAGGCACCAAATGCAAGAATTTTTCAAGCTCATAAACATCCCTATGTTCAAGGGGGGCCCACACTGTCCATACATGTTCAAGATTCACGAAACAAAGTAAATACCTATGCCAAAAAATAAAATAAACTTGTGGCACTGGTATCAGAAAAGCAAAGAGCTAGTAGGCTAATGATCTTTATCTCTTCTTTTGAAAGTTGTCAAATCCATGCTCATAAAATTTTAGTGAAAACACTCATTTTATAAATGAAAAACTACTCAAATTAAAATCTGCATTGTAATCTGTTTTACAGTCTACTTGATTGGAATAAATGTGATTAAAAAAATACTCCTGGTCGGGTAGCTCAGCTGGTTGGACTGTCAGCCTGATTCGCCAGGGCTGCGGGTCTGACCCCGGTCAGGGCACACACAAGACCCAGCCAGTGAACGTGCCAATAAGGGGAACAACAAATCAAGGTGTCTGTCTCTCCCCTCCTCCCTCTCTCTAAAATCAATAAGCAATTTTTAAAAGAAAAATTGCCTTTATTTATAGCACATGTGGAAAAAGAAGTGCTAAAGATACAAGTGGATGTTTATAGAGTACCCCCTTTATTTTTGATGCAAACTTTGTGCTTCCAAGATCAAGTCCAAACCCTAGGCCTCCTTCTATGAAGGACCCCATGCTCAGGTCAAAGGGCTCTTTCGAACGTTCTCTCTCATTACCACCCCACTGGACCTTCCACCCTAGCCCCGCTGACCGGCTGCCACACGGTATACCAGATGACCTCCAGGTCTGTCTCCTGAGTCTCCGTGAAAAAGCAAGAATGAGGAGATGTTTTCCCCCAAGATAACACCCTGAACTCTTAGTAGTTTAAGCACTTCTCAAATTTCTCTGGAAGTATTCCTTTCCTTGAACCCCCGTGGGAGACCAACAAAGGCATCTCCACTATGTAACTAACCTTTTCTCAAGCATGGGAATTCGGTGATGCAACCCACACACATCTGAGGAGTCTTTGCACATTACAGGTCATGCTGTTCAGCTCTGCAGCGATTTGAGGCCACGGGCCATATGGCTGTATCCACAGCAAGTGGCAAAGGTAAAGCACAGACCTGCTCTTTCCAGGTAAATAATATATTCACTGCCATCGCCCTCCCCGCTGATGTGCGGTCCAGAGCCTCTTCTCTAGTAACCAGCCTCTGGTTGGTTCCAGCGCTCACCCCCGCCTCCTGGCACCCGGCAGTCCCAGGCAGACGCGGCTTACACTAGTCTCTTGACTACAGCCCCCTGGGATCTGGGTCCGCCGGCTTGTCTTCTAACCGCACCAACTTTATGGCCACCGACCTCACAAATATGATTTGGCATCTGATTTCTCCTACCCTCGAAATTCTGGATTCTGTCTTCTGTGACATCTACAGCTAAGGATCCTTCCCTGGACTGCAGTGCTACCCATTTTAAGAGACAGTCAGTGGCCAAAACCATTTAGGCTCCCTAGAAAATGTCTGATGTACCACCTACTGTCTTCCTTGACTCATTCAACCTTCGCAAAACAGTTACGCAGTTGCTGACACCCTCCGCGTCCACACACACAAACACACACACACACACGCACCTGCTTACCACTCTGAAATCCAATCCCTTTTGAAAAGATACCAGATTCTTTCACATAGACTAATTTATTTAGTGTCTAGTCAAATAACTCTGGGTAGGTTTAAGAAGTTTACTTAAGTTATAGAGGAATGTTTATGGCATGAAATTGTTATTTTAAAAGCAAGCAACAGCCGTGCCCTGTGTGGCTCAGCTGGTTGGAGCATCATCCTATAAACCAAAAAGTGGTGGGTTTGATTCCCGGTCAGGGCACATGCCTGAGTTGTGGTCCCCAATCAGGGTATGTGTGGGAGGCAACCTATTGATGTTTCCCTCCCTCTCTCTCTCTCCCTCACCTCTCCTCTCTCTAAAATCAATAAGCATGTCCTCCCGTGAGGATTTAAAAAAAAGAAAGAAAGCATGCAACAAAATAGTATGTATAAGATGCTCCCATTCAGTAAAAATAAAACATATATGCTACATATATGAATGTTTCACATATATGTATACTTATATGTATATAAACTATTACTTATACTATATAGCTTCTATTAAATTCTATATAATATAATGTCTAACAATACCAGGATATCTTTGAGTGATGAGACTAATTTATTTCCTTCTTTGTGATTTTTCCTTACCTCCTAAAATTTCTATAAGAGCTTGATTTAATTTATAATTTAAAAAATTAAATAAGGGCAAAAGGGAACACAATGTCGAATGTAACAGAGCAGCCGCCTTCCAGCGCTCACATGTGGATTACTTTTTTGAAAATTCTGCAAAGTGCAGAGATAAAAATTAAAAGCAGAAGGGAAAAAACAGGGCCAAAAAAGAAGCAGGGTAATACATCAAAGCCCGAATGAGCAAGTCCTCAAAAGAATAGGTCAGGAGACAGAAAAAGGCTGAGAAGGCAATTTCAAAATGTATTACTCTCTCACCCTGATGGCTAACGTGACAGAAGTGTCACGTGTGCTAAATGTGGCGTCACACGTGGGAAGGAACGAAGGGAATAAGACAATGAGGTAGGTATTGGGGGGGAATCTACCCAAACAACGTATCACACTTCAAACTAACCTCCACATTCTGTGGATCAACATTAATTCCAATATAAGATAATCAACCCATAAAGAAAAAGAAAACTAAAAACCTTGGTGAATATCTCTCTAGTCTTTGGATTAGAAAGTGCTTCCTACACTTAAAGCAATGGGGAAAACTACAAAGGAAAACATCAATAGATTTAAATATGAACAATCCTCAAAAAAAGCATAAATATGACAAAAATTTAATTAAAACGTCACAGAAGTTTAAATAAAACACTAAGATCCTAGTAGATAAATAAACAATAATGCAACTGGTCATTTTAAAGAGATATGGAAACCAAATGAAAAAAAAAAGGCCACCCTCAGTGAGAATCAAAGAAATGTGAGTAAAAAAGTGAGATACTTTATTTTGTCCCTCTAACTCAAAGAGTCAAAAATTATAAAAATATTGAAGTGAAATAATTAGCTAGATAGTCTATTGGTGAGATCAGGAGTTAAACAATTGTTCAGAAAATTGTAGTTTACTGAGCACATCCCAACTGGCCAAAATGTTGCTACCCATTCATCCAGTAAATCCACTTCTAAGATCTGATTAATCCTGAGAAAATTCATGAAAATCCAAACCCAGGAATAATGCAGAAAAGTGTTAGAGCATTGTTTTTAGTAGACAAAAACCAAAAAGAAAAAGCCCAACTTTGCGAGAACTATTAAATAAAATATAGTACGTTCAAACAAGAAAATTCTATAAAGCCATTAAAATGTGTTTGTTTACAAAGAGTTCTTAATGACTCTGCATATTGTATTAAGGGCACATTTTTATGATATAATTAAATGGAGAAAATAAGGAAGATATTATATTTTGGTCTAACATGATAAAATACATGGAAAAAAGCTGAGAGGAAATGGAAAAATATTAATAGTATTTTTCACTAAGTAGAGGGATCATGGATGACCTATTGCCTACTCGGTGCTTTAGTGGGTTTCCAACAAAAGTCACGTGCTATTTCTATAAAATAAATAATAAAGTATTCCTGCATAATCACAACCAGTTTCTGCTTTAAGTTGAAGACATAGGTTAAGTTGAAGACTAGGTCCTGGCTGGTGTGGCTCAGCAGATTGAGCACCGGCCTGCAAAGCAAGGGGTCGCTGGTTCGATTCCCAGTCAGGGCACATGCCTGGGTTGCAGGCCAGGTCCTCAGTGGGGGGTGCACGAGAGGCAACCACACATTGATGTTTCTCTCCCTCCCACCTTTCCCCTCTAAAATTAAATAAAATCTTTAAAAGAAAGAGTTGTACTAGAAGAATTAAAATAATGTAGAAATGCCATTAGACCAATCAATTTACTGTCCAGTTGGAATGGCGTCACTCAAAGTCACCTGCCCTTCCTGCCACAGCACTTGAAGCAAAGGTTAAGACAACCTTTCAAAGTGTGCATCCCCACACTTACAAAGGGAGACAGACAGAACTGAGGGTGGATAACCAACAGGGGGATGAGTACAGCTTTTTCACAAGGTAGAACACAGAAAAAATACATCCAAGGATTAATGCAAATCCTTTAAACACAAAGGGATGCCCCGTATGCCCCGGAGACAGCCTGGAGCAGATCCTGGATACAAAGGCGAAAGATCAAGTGAGCATATCAGGTGTTTCAAGATATAACTGTAGAAGAAGTTGGAACAGTTAATTTTAAAAGGCAGATAGGGGTATTTTAAAAGATTTTATTTATTTTTAGACAGAGCAGAAGGGAGTGAGAGAGAGGGAGAAAAACATCGATGTGCGGTTGCCTCTCGCATGCCCCCCACTAGGGACTGGGTGCACAACCCAGGCATGTGTCCTGACTGGGAATCAAACCAGCGATGCTTTGATTTACAGGTCAGCACTCGAGCCACTGACCCACACCAGCTAGGGCCAGATAAGGTTATTTTTAAAGACACAGTTGGGATTTCCCCTTTCAATTGTCCATTTCTGTTAATTTTATCATTTTTCTACAAAGGATAAGATATACAAAAAGATCAAAGTTGTTACGTTTCCACAAACCCACTTTCCCATCCCCCCAAAATATCACTGTGATAGAAAAGAATGAGAGAAAAAATTTCAATATATCTCCTGGCACAGTACAAACTGTGGATGGAAAATCTGGCATGATGGTCCACCTCCTGAACCATTTCTTGGTCCTCCTGGTGATCATACTCTCTAGTAAGATTGCCCAGGTCTCTCCTAGCTGGGATTGTCTTTCCATACTCTTGTCAGGGCACCGGTGGGACATCATGTACTCACAGCCATCACTCAAATATCCATTCATTCATTGACTACTAATACTTACTTAGTGCCCACCAAGTACAGGCTAGGTAGGGAAGGAAAATTTTACTTATAGCTCTGAGGTCTAATGTTTTAGGCCTAAAGAGTCTGCATTTGAAGGTTAGTGAACAGTTGTGTTATTAGAATAACTGAAGGATTAAAAGCACTCATCTAAAAATTTTCAGTATAGATTTTCCCAATTGGGTGGCTGTTATTTGGGGTGAGCAGGGGCGCCATAGGTCCGTGTGAGGTATCCCTAAACCTCTCTCCGCATGCACCAAGAACTGACTGTAGACACAAAATGCCTCACTCATGCACTGTTGGCATTACGGTGGCGATTCACACAAATCCATCCTTAAAAGTGATTCAGTTCATAGTATCTTTTCATATTCCTGCATTTGCTCATGAATCGAACACTAAGATGCAGTTATAAAAGTATTAAAATTAGAAACTTCTAAAAAAAGTACTCATTTCTAAAAATTGCTTTAACAGGTTATCGCTGCGTATAGCAAAAGAACACACCATTGGTCTCTCTCTCTCTACAGCACTAAATTCAGAAAGAGTGACTGAGCTTAAACTAAACACCAACGACTAGTGATTTACCAGAAAGTCTGAGATGCACTACACCCCTGTGAGTGAATCAGGCCTAACGTGATCCTCTGAACTCAAAATGTTCTCAGATTCCGTCTTACTAGGACAAGAACCCAGCCCTCGCAGACAACTTCAAGGGCATCACAAAAGAAAGAAATTAAGAGGAAGCCACTAAAAATATTAAGAACAAGAGACCAAGATGAAATGGGTTTACCACAAAATTTATGATGTTTCCTAAGAGCGTTTTGCATTATTTACTGGAATTACTCAATGGCCCGTAATCAGATGGAGAAATTCTTAACTTCCGGACCTGGAAGCCAT
>CM052540.1:186715222-186772135 GCA_028533065.1 Trachops cirrhosus | reverse complement strand
TTTTTTTTTAGTGCTCAGACTTCCAGGTTTCAGTCCCCCAGAAATATAAAAGATCTTTAAAAAGATCATCTTCTCCCTTATAATATTTTAATTCACTTTTTTGGGGGAGGTTTTCAAAAAAATAAAAATAAACAGAAAGGTCCTTTTCAGACCGGCTGTCTGAGTGCGAGCTGTGGACTGAAGAGCTTGTCTCTGTAAGTTTAATGCACTGAGGCAGAGCGCAGCTTCAGAAAAGGCCGAAAACAGGAAAGACTCAGTGGGACGCAGTGATTAAACTTCTCAACAGGGCTTCTTTAAGACCGGTTATACAGGCCCAGTGGGTAGAGCACCGTCCCAATATGCCAGTGGTTGCAGCTTTGACCCCTGGTCAGGGCACATACAAGAACCAACCAATGCGTACATAAATAAGAGTAACAGCAAATCGACGTTTCTCTCTCTCGCTCTCTATAATCAATTAAAAAAAAACTTGTTACACAACTTGACCTTCCACTAAAGTTCACTTACTATAAACTACTTATAAAAAATAACAGCCCTGAGCCCTGGCTGGTCTAGCTCAGTGGATTGAGCACGAGCCTGCAAAATAAAGGATCGAGGTTCGATTCCCAGTCAGGGCACATGCCTGGGTTGCAGGCCAGCTCCCAGCAGGGGATGCATGAGAAGCAACCACACATTGATATTTCTCTCCCTTTCTCCTTCCTTTGGCCTCTAAAGATAAATAAATAAAATTAAAAAAAAATAACAGCGCTGGCTGGGTGGTTCAGTTGGTTGGAGCATTGCCCCATACTCAGAAAAGTGGGGGTTCGATACTCAGTCAGGGCACATACCTAGGTCATGAGTTTGATCCCTGGTCGGGGTACATATGAGAGGCAACCAATCAATGTTTCTCTCTCACATCAATTTCTTTCTCTCTCTCTCCTTTTCTCCTTCCCTTCCTCTCTCTAAAATCAATAAACATATCCTCAGGTGAAAATTTTAAAAAATGATAATAAGATATTATGGAGGGCATGCCCTAAAAGTCAGTATGTGTTTTAGATGAGAAATCATCAGTTCTATCACTTACTTCAAGCTTTATGATCAATGATAATTCTACACGCTGTGCCCAAACTAGCGTCAGTTCTTGAGTAAAGTCTGACCAACTATATGAACAAATGCTTCAGCACCCTCTGCTGGCCACTGGACACATGACACATCTAGTCCACCCAGGACTCCTCTCCCCAACATGCAGCAGCTCCCCTTCCAAGGTCAGATGGCGCACCGAGGCCGCCCATCCCTCCTCCAAAGCCACCTGTGCTACAGCTGAGCCAGGAGTCACAGCAGGACGAATCCTGAAGGGCTCTCCTCTGGCAGATGGCGCAAACGCCACCCTGGGCCCTGGCCGGCCTGACCCGCCCCCACCTGCAGGCCTCACTTCTACACTCACTGCAGCCTCGGTGGGCTGAGCCCTGTGACCCCCCTGCCCAGCTGCCAGCTCGGGCGGGATGGGGGTGTCTGGAGTGACCAGCCCACCTATCAGGCATCACGGGGACACAGAGAGGACAGAAAGACGAGCTTGGGAGGCACATTTTCCCCACAAACTCATAGGTAGGATAAACCTCGCCCCTGGGTCTTTCACAGCCAGATTTGGGGGGAAGAAGGGCAGAAGAGACCTTCTTCTCCCCCCCCGGGACCTCATGAGAAAGGAACCTCTAATTGTCCACAGTTCCCTAGAGAAGGTGAGGCTCCTTTGGTGGATCAAACATGAGAAACCCCATACGCTCTCATTACACAGCCCCCTTTCTTTCAGAAGGGAAGACAACTGGAGTCGGCGTGGTATTCACTGTCCAACAGCACAAGAACAGGCGGAGAGGCAAGGCCACAAAAGGTGGGATATGAAAGGGGCTAGATCAAGCTAGTGTCTATTAATTAATAAGTGCTTATTGGTTTGACATCTATCATTTATTGAGTAAAAACTATTCTTTAGAAGAGGATGTAGTAATGGACTGGAAAGTATTTGCTGACATTGAAAAAGCTCACAATTTGGTTGCAAAGACCAAACATGTGAAAGGAAAAAATTAGACAGTGAGAAAGTGCCATATCCTTAAGTAAAAAATACAGGGTCCGGCAGAAGTAAGGCCTGCCTGAGTGTGGTTGCTAGGGTAATGAGAGGGGTGTAATAATTTATGGTTTCACTCTGAGCATTTCACCTAAACTGTCATAGGCTGTGCTTGAGTGTGCCATTGTTATGTTACAGAATTACATGCCTGTGATTTTGTAATAAAAGGGGGGCATTATTTGTGCCGGACCTGAATATACTGGAATTCCATAAATGAATACACACACGCAAAGCTCCCCTCTCTTTCTCTCACACATACGGAAAAGTGATCATCAAAATATTAATGACAGTCATCTCTGGTGGGACTTTAGATCTGTGCTTTTACTCTGTAGTTTTCGGTACTGTTCGAATTTCCTACAATAAATAGGCAGCATCGTACCAAAGAGAACAGGAATCATTTCAAAAACCAGTTTGTCAAGGATGTAAATAGAGGAAATTATGTACAATTATAATTCTTTTTATGTACAAATGTATCTGTGTTCAAAGAACGCGATCTGTGAGCACAGATAAGAATACACAGGAAAAAAGACTGAAGCAAATATAGCAAAACATCAATGACCATTTTTCTCTAGGGGTTGCCAAGGATTGGTCTTTTCTGCCTCTCATGCGCTTTCTCGCGTTCTAGACGGCAAACCCAGCTGTACTTGGAGAAATTCAAGCGTGAAACAATGACTGACCCTCACTGGAAAACGTCACTAGCCGAAGCCTGCGGCGGGGCTGGGGGCCGGCACGCACCTGGAATGAGGGCGGTACTGATGAGAATGTCCACCTCCTTGCACTGCTGGGCGAACAGCCTCATTTCGGCCTCGATGAACTCTTTGGACATCTCCTTGGCGTATCCTCCTTGTCCCTCGCCAGATTCCTTCACGTCCACCTCTAAGGGCTCAGCGCCCAGAGACTTGAACTGCTCCAAAGCTGCGGCTCTGGTGTCATTGGAGGGAAAGCAGAGGTGATTTTAGGCCCTTAATACAGACTCGAGACCCTCACTGACATACGCATTTTTAAAAAGAAAAGGTTGTACGTGTTCCAAAGCGGAGGCTTTCTTTTGATGTCTCTGATTGGGCTGTTGCGGTGTTTTTCTAAAGGGAGGTGATGCTTTTTATGATGACTTTTTTCTGACACAGAAGAAACTACAGGAACTTCTTAGCCAAAGGACAAAGGGAATTTCACTCCTTTCAGCTCCGGTAACCCACTGTGCTTCGCGAGGGTCCGCGGTCAATGGCGATGAGAAATCTGACCGACATTAAGATTTGACTTCATTCAAATCACTCGAGTGGACGTTTGTGTTTGTAAATGTTCCGATTTAGGGGTACTTTTCTCACATGAATGACTCTTACTTAGACATATTTTACCGAAATGATTTTGGCCCCAAGTTAAACCATGTTTGAAACCATGTTTGAAAAACGCTATTTGTGAATGGTATAAAGAGCCCACACATTCAAATTATGTAAAAATACATTCCGTTTACATGTATTTATACAACACTGTGGCCATACGTTGTGTGCCAGCTGGAAACCCGGAGCCACCAAAGATCTCAGCTCTGCGGTGCTCACCGCGCCCACACCCGTCCTACAGCGAACCCCAGACTCCCCAGCGGCAGCAACCGCTCCAGCTACCTGGTGAAAACTCAAATTGCCAGGCGCCTCCCCAGACCCGTTCAATTTCAACCCCCAGCAGAGGGGCCAGAAGCTCTGTTTTCAGTAACCGTCACAGATACTTCTTGCTATGGGGGGACTTTGGGAAACTGCGGTCTGAGCCCACCAGTCCCTGGCAACCGTCCCGGTCAGGGAGCAGACCCAAAGGGCAGGACACGAAGAGCGTGTCAGGGTGTGGTTGGGCAAGAGGCTCTGTCCCCTTCTGCTGGCACCCCGGGAGTCCGCCGCAGCCCAGAGGACAGCGCAGAGCCAGAAAGACCCTGGTCCGGGCCGGCGCCTGGAGCTGCTGACTGGGGCCTCCCCATGAATTCTCATGGAGGAGAAATGGCACATGTTACGACAGTGGAAGCCAGTTTGAATGGGTGTCTCCTGCTCCTTATAGCCAAAGGGATCCAGCTCTTTAGACAGTTTAATAAGAAATCACTACTATTTTTAATAGGATTCATTCAAAATGATATGCATGTACCTGTGTGTGAGTGTATATAAATATATATCCAATGATCCTGATTTTGTTCAAAAGGTATAAAAAATACCAAAAAATCATTAGCAATATATCTGGTGGATAGAATTATAAAAGTTATTTTTATTTTCTCCCTCATGTTGCCCTGTATTTTTCAATAATGAACATGTATAATCAAGTACTCAATGCCATTTTAGAATCTTTGCCCTCAAAATAATCTCACAGTTTTACAATAGTATATCTCAATATTTAAGACGTGAATAGCTTTTGATGCAAAAATTCCAATTCTACGCATTTACCCTAGGGAAATGATGAGCTATCTCCAAATACATCTGTTCATATATACCTACACACACACATACATATACATGATGGAATCCTATGCAGCCATTAAACATATTTACAGGTAAAGAGCTTCAGAATCTACTGTTAAGTAGAGAGTTAAACAGTACTATTAGTAAAGTTACACTTGAAATTAATGTGCAGGAAGGGGAACAAGTACTAGAGTGTCAATAGTCATCTCTAGGTAGGAGGATTTTAGGGCATTTTATTTTCACTTTTTGTTACTTCATATTTTTGTGGATTAGGGGAATAAGCATGTATAATTCTTTATGATCAGAAAGAAAGTAAACTGGGTAAGTTATGAAATTAACATACATCTCTTTTTAATTATGTAAAATAGGGCTAATCAACCCTACTTTGTAGAATTATTATAAAGAACAGATAAAACAAAGCATATAGCGCAGTGCCTGGAAGCATTTAGGACAGGTATCTGAAAACGACGGCCCTTGACCTGCCAATTACTTTGTAAATAAAACTTTATTCACACACACACACACACACAAAGGTAAGAAAGAAAATGATGCTTTCATATTTCTCAACTTTGTAATATAGGCATTAGGCAAGACACTCACTATTGTTACAAGGGGACTCTCCCAGCTATCTGAAAGAAGTCAAAAATCATACCCTGTTAATATCATTGGCCAATGTGTCGTCCTTATGTTTTGGGATGTTTAACTGAAAACATATACTGTTCAGTTTTCCAAAAAGAATTTACAATCAAGTGTGTTTTCTAATACATTTAGATTACATATTTATAATATGATACTAACCCTCAGTCTCGAAATAGTTATTCATAAGCTATAATTCTTAGGAGAGTATTATATCAGTTAAACCACTTCCTTCTTCACTGGGTACTTGAGGTATCTTAATGGAGGTCAATAAAAATGGAGTTAAGCAACAGCTATATTCTAGCTGTCTTCTCTATACATAATCTAAACCAATGATATCAATTAATAAATTCTTGGTAGTGAACCCAACACCAAGTTTCAAATCATCTCTTAGTCAAGTAAAACACACACACTTCCATTCTAAGAACATTGTCCACTACAATGACGACTTGAACAACCTGGTCTCCCCAGGCTTGGAGGTCTTCCAAAACTTCACATCAGCAAACACCAAAAATGAAAAGATAGGAATGATGGCATGCATAACTCTGGCTCCCGTCCTGGTGACCTTGGAAATGCCCTTTCCTATTTCCGCAGGACCGCTTTTTATTAGCCCATCACTTCAAATCCTCGGCAAGCACTGTAAACCATATTCTACAGAACACATTTTACTCTGAAAAGTCACATTCTTTCCACCCTTGAGTGCTGGTAAATTTTTCTGATCATTCTATATTGCAGATTAGCAAAGGTATTATTCCTCCACTGACCTCAGCTGAAAATAAGTAACTACATGTTTCAAACTGGAGAAAGAACTAGAATACAACTGACAACAATATTCAATAAGCATTTAATGAAACCCAGTATCTGATGTCTTCTGAAAGGAAGATTAATTTTAATGGAAATTCTCTTTAACAAAATTCTAGGAGAATGTTGATATGTCTGCTTTAAAGAAATATACAATGAATACGATCAAGTACTTTCGCCTAAGGGATCTGCTGTTGACCAATCAGCTTTATTGCTTCTATCCAATCAATGCAGAGCACGCCCCCATACACACACCCCAGTCTAATCTCTAAGGCGTCTCCTATACTCCTTCTTCAGGCTCACAAATAGCTTTGTTCACACCCAACCTAATGCCAACCCATGCTGAGCAGAGACAGGGCACAGGAGAGCAACAGGTTAGAAGCCGAGGACAGAGATAACTCTGGTCCCTTTGCTAATACATGTGAAGAAACAAAACTTTCTTCATGTTTTGTTTCAGAGTGTGAGCTTTCAATTCTTTTGTTTTGTGGCGGTTGTTTTTTTAATTATGTCTGCTGTACTGAGTCTGGGTCTTTAAATGTTTTCCACTAAGCAATACGTTTTCACTTGGAGTTAACTTTGAAAAAGTGGACATATGTTAAAAGCTTTCCATGAGCTCCTTACATTGATCAATGCTACAGAGAGCATCCACCCGAAACGTGTTCTTCCCTTGACAACCGTCACAGGCAAAGCACTCACCTCGTGTCGAATCCCCGCACAATCGCCCCCATCGACTTGGCTGCCCCCGCAGAGGCCAGCCCGGCAACGCCCCCACCGATTATCAGAATCTAGGAAGGAAGGCAGAAACGGTATGTTTTCAATCACAGTCATTATCAACTGATGACGAGAACTCATCTGCTAATAACTCTCAGTGCCTGGTACACGGTCAGCTTTCAGTAACAAACCAGGTGGTGCCGGTGGCAATGACCAGCCCTCCCAGAACGTACTGAGTGGAGAGACAACTCTTTAACTGCAGGCCACTGTTTCTTTAAAATTTACCAAAGGAACTCTGCTGGCAAAGGCATCAACCGTCACCAAAAATAGCCCGACAATCACCATCTCAGGGTAAAAGCTACACCCAGCAAGATCAGCATTATTATATGTGTTAAACGTCTACAGGTTCTTTCAGAAAAGCTCCTTCTACTAACACTCCCTGTGTAGCATTCTTGCTCCCCCTTGCCTCTCAAAGGGTGAGGTTTTACTAAGCTCATAAAATATCAAAATAAGTTTCAAAGATGGATACACCTTTGGTGAAACACCTACTCCAACCCCAATTTTCAGCTCAAACGCTTCTGAAAGGAACAGCAGGTAATCACCGCCTAATTTTGACCCATTCTGAATGAATTATACCTGAAATACAAAGCAATGTCATTAATCTCCCTAACCACAGGAGGCTCAGAGCCAAGGAAACCAAAGAATTCCTCAGAAACAAGAGTCTCCCCTGCCTTCTAAGAAACAAAATGAGAACAACGTTGTCTCCAGTGTGGAATAAGCCATCAGAGAAAAACCCTATTGTGCTTCCCAGTCAATTGAAGGCAACTCCTTGCTGAGGGAGGGAGAAAGGCAGGAAGAATAAAAAGAGCACAGAGAAAGAACGCCACCCACAGAACCAGTGAAGTTTGTGGACTCCTACCCACCCATCATGCCCACACCTCCTTCCCCTCTTCCAGAACAGTGGACTAGTCTAATGGTGCTCCAGTGACCCCGGGCAGCGTCTCAAAAATCCTCTGAATTGTTCTTAATGGTGATGGTTTGTCTGGGGTTTTTCTAGGAGGGGTGGGAAGAGGGGCACGTGTCTACAGGGAAGAGGACAAAGAGGGACCAGAGGGAACAAACGGGCTCTGGCAAAAGACCCCACAATTTAAAAGAGGGAATGGCACTAGAATAAAGCAATGCAAGCTTACAAGAGGAATATACTCTTTCTCTCTTGAAACACTTAACGCTTTCTCCACCTGACCTGTTTTTAAAGCAGTTAACTAGATTTCTCAAAGTGGCTATTGTGCTTATTTCATTTTCCTAGGTGATTTACTTTGTGTGAGAACGCTGGATGAATAATGACAGAGCACTTAAAAGCAGGGTGCTCATGTGCACCTGCACCCCACAGACAGGTACACTCTGCAGGGGGATGACCACAGTTAAGTCCTGTTCCCTGTACCTTCCGACGTGCTCCTTCGTCACTGTGTGTAGGAAGGAAGGGTTGGGGGGTCACAACGTAGTCTACTCTTTCACCTAGCCATCCCTGCCTCTCAACTCTCCACTCTGCTCTCAATTTAGATTAAAGAAACTGCACTCTCTCCCCCTGCCAGATATCCTGATTTTACCACCTCTGTCTCCTGTCCTCATGACCCAAAATCAGACAAAAAGTGAGGAAACCAAAACAAGCTTTTCAATGAACCAAAATGTCAAAATAATCGGGAAATCAAGAATTTGCTGAACGGTATCTTGAAGTTTTTTTTTTTTATAGTAACAAATGGGAAACACAGAACAAGTTATTCAAAATCCCTTTAAGAATTCAAGTAAATCAAAAACAGGAAAAAGACTAGAATGTTTCTGAATGTCAATGATCTTCTTTTTCAAGCAATCTTAAGCAGCTCTGAGGCCCCACCGTACATCTGCACAAGCCACAAAGGTCGTCAGTGTGAAGGTTACATAACAAACTGGGAAAATGGCTATCTTTTACAACCCTACACACCCTTGCCACCAAGGAGCTCCTACTATGAGAAATGTGCCAAGGTCCACCTACCTTCGCCGGGGGGACTTTCCCAGCAGCTGTGATCTGACCGGTGAAAAAGCGTCCGAAATGATTTGCTGCTAGTACAACAGCCTTATAACTTTAAAAGAACAAAAAAGAAAAGAAACAAATGCATGAATAATTCCATAAAGTGAAAGATGTCAGGCTCCTATATCCTCCTTAGTCATCCATTGTAACTGAATCATCAAAGAAGAATAGCTAACGCTTTATAGAGTACCTACTATGTGTCAAAAATGGTTCTAAGTGCTATAGATACACTTACGCCTTTAACCTTCACAACAATCGGGTGCATAGGTACAATTATTGCCTTCCTTTTGCAGGTAAGGAAACCAACACACAGAGAGATGAAGAGACCTGTCCAAAGTCCCTGAGTCAGTGAATGGCAGAGCCAGAAGGCTAACCCAGCATCCAGCCTACAGAGACACATTTTTATCCTTGACACTCCCCACCTTCTTCATAACAAATACTGCGGAAGGTTGGTTGTGATTGAAAAAAAAAAATGAAGGGAAGACAAAAAAATGCTCACAATGCTTTTCTTTGGATACTGGGACCATAGGTATTTCAAACCTTCTGTTTTACTTTATTATACTGTCTGAACTTCCTTTGGTGGTGATACAGTATTTCTATAACAGGAGGAAAACTTTAAAATTAAAAAATTAGGTTTGCTATATGCTTGTATATAATAAAATTCCAACTGCAACCTCAGGACAAAAACAGGAAACACCTCCCTTGATCTCTACTGGTTGAAAGCATGGGATTCTGAGACAGAGGGGCCTCGGGTCACACCGAGCCCTCCTGCTGACTAGCTGGGCGACCGTGGGCACATCTCCTTAGTGCTCTAGCCCTTGCTCTCCTCGTGTGTGAAGTGGGGACAAAAAGAGCACCTCTCAGTATTGCCATGAGGCCCGACCGAGATAATGCAGGGAAAGCACTTATCCAAAGCTTGTCACAATAAGTGCTTGGTAAATATTAGTGTTTTTAGCTAAAACACATGCCCCATGCAAAAAAAAACTAGTAAAATATACCATCTTTTCCCTAAAAGGATATTTTTAACACATTACAGGAATTTCGCTGTCATACCATGTTATACCTAAAAGCCACTTTTACACATTCTCATGAACACACACACTCTAGCTTCATATTATAATGCAACAATTTAATGGTAAGCTCCACCTGCTAGCCTACAATAAAACCTTTCCTCAATCATATTTTTACAAAATAAATATTGTTTGACATAATAATTGATGCAAAAGCATGTACTGTTTTAAGTTAAATTATATTAAAGCCAGAAAATAATATTTTAGAGATTACATGATTTGTCTATTTCTGAATCCAAGTGATAGAAATTTGCAAACAGGATAAAGCAAACATGATAAAGATTCAAAGGCCACTGTAAGAAATTAAATTTGGAATTAATGTTTTAAAAGATGCAGTTGCTACACTGAAAAAAAAAACAAAGCTGATTACACAGGAAATGCACAAGAAAACACTGATGGGGGGAAAGGTGAAAGTGGGTTTGTTTTTGGTGAGAGCAACAAAGCTCAGAATCAACATCAATGAACTGGAAGGAACGTGTCTTCAACGTGGTGTGGCCGTGTGTGTGTGTGTGTGTGTGTGTGTGTGATTTAGACAGAAAATTATGATCACATGTTGTGTGACAAGAATCCCAGATAATACATCTCAAACTATACCCTTTGCACATGTCAGCTCCGGACATAGGTAGTGATTCTTTAAGTGTGTTCCATGGGTCCCCACAAGTTCAAATTCCATCCAGCCCTGGGGCCCTAGCGGGTGGGACAGAGAAGAGACATGTTTCTGCACACCCCTCAACCCAGCCAAGGCCACTGTGTCCTGAGTGGGGTTGTTTCCATTGCCTCATCACGTTTCATTTGCTCAAAAGATTCTGCGGCTAAAAACCACTAGTCTAGAGCTACTGGTTCTGATAACCTTTCCCAATGTACATTGCACATGACAAAATCAACAGCCCCCTTAAAAGTTTACATTGTACATTTTCTATATAAAAGTTGAAGTCCCTCCTTGCAAAACTTTTCTACAAACTCAATAAATATAGCAAACATTTATTTTGTTCCTTTATATATAATTTATATCACAAAAAATATCTTTGAACCAACCATTTGCCATATTACATTAAGGACAACAAAATGTGTTTTCACTTTGTCATTTTTCTTTATCGATCTCATTTACATCCCAAGTGAACAGCCAAAACCCAGAGTCTGTGGCATATGATATGCTATACCTAAGATAAAAACCTAAGAAAACTTTCAGCTCGCGCACCAGGGTTTATTCGAGTTATTCTTATCATGCAAATGTTTTTTCAAACATTTTCATTTGTTGGTGCCTCATTCATATGAGCAAACTGTCACTACTAATAGTTGTCATGTTTAAAATCTCATCCAGCCACTTGCTCAGATGAGCTGATTCCATAAGCATCCTCCGATTTCCAGGTCCTCCCCACTCTCCAAGCCCAGGGAGCACCACGCCACGCTCACAGGGCCATGCCCACCCCTCCCCAGCGGCAGGCGGGGCTACGCAGGGCCTGACTCCGAGCAGACGGCCCCTGGCTCCAGGCAGCAGGCTCAGTGCATCCGCGCTGGACGGCAAATGAAGCTTATCGCCCTCTTGGCCGTACAGGTTAGAGGCAACGGTTCGCCCTCAGTTACCAGCACAGGCTTGGCACCAGATGAAACTTCTTCAAGTGCAGACATTTTCCCTATTAAGTAGTTTATGAATCTACTGGAGCAAAACCTAACTAAAATGCTGAAATCTGCTAATATGTATATATTAGATTGAAACATAGGAAACTGCCAATATCCAACCATTTTTTTACCTACAAAAACAGCAAGTTACGTTCACTAAGCTTATTGTGGTAATCATTTCACAACAGACAACATGAATCTACATGTTATCCTTGAACTTCCACGGTGCTATCTGTCAATTGGACCTCAATGACACTGGGGAAAAAAACGGCAATTTCAACCTAATATATACATATATGCACACATAGATGAAACACAGTAAACTCCTCTTACAAATAATTTGTCAGTTATTTCCTTTCCTGGGAAGAAATACTCCTCACCTTCTACCCATGAAGATTAAAAAGGTGCATACGATATGGAGAACCATTTCCTATCTGATGACTGGGAAACAATAAAATGAGTCTTAAAAACAATTCAAGTGCACTCTCCCAAGGCCACCGTCTCCAGCCACGACTGTGAAGTCGCCGGAAGAGGGAAGAGCTCCGGGAGAGGGAGCGTGTGCCCGGACCGCGCTTCTCTCGCTGCGGAGACGGAGGAGACCTACCCGGCGATGTTGGCCATGGAGCTCAGCGCGTCGTACCCCTGAGCGATCGTGACTCTCGGAACCTGGTCCATCGCCAGAACTGTAGTTTTTCTTTTGGAAAGTTTATCTAGCAAGTCTGGATTTTGGGCCGGATAAATAAAACTAATCAGTGTTCCCGAGTTCTTTAAAAGGTCCGCTTCGTGAGCATTTAATTCTGGATTGAGCATGGGGGCTCGCACCTGAGGGAAAAGTCAAGTCACCGATTAGAAATGCAAATACCTTTATGACATTTTTAAGTACAGAAGACAATTTCAATAATATGCCAGGATGGAAATAGCACTCCAGAAGTGATCTTCCAGCAATAAATTTCTGACTAAATTCCTACACAAGGGCAAGGCCACAAAAATCTGTGACATCTTTTCTCTGACGAGGTGCACACTGGGTACAGTAAGAGCACATACCACTCAGAACAGCACCGGGACTGGTTTGACAATGAACTACAGGGCAGGGGAACCACACGCGGGTTCTACAACGAACCTCTCCTCCCAAAACCTGCGACTCTGGTATGATTAAGAGACGTTATCACAAGCAGGAGGTTTTGGCTGTGCATTCAAAGATTCAATTCTTCTCGCTCTAAGAAGCATAAACATTTGGGGTATTGAGAAGTTAAGGATATGATAAGCTAAAATCTCCCGGCCATATGTATAGATTTATATCACTAACATTCCAGATGAATTCAAGGTCCGGCAGAAGTAAGGCCTGCCTGGGTGTGGTGAGTAGGATAATAATAGGGGTGCAATAATTTATAGTTTTATTTTGAACATTTCACTTAAAATGTCATACGGTGTGCTTGAGTGTGATGTTGTTATGTTATAGAATTATATGCTTATGATTTTGTAATAAAAGCTTTTGCAATATAAAAGAGGCATTATTTGTGCCAGACCCTGTATTTATAGACAGATGAAATCGAAGTATCACCGAATTGGGTGTAAGCAAAAAGCTTCAATAAACTCTGTTATGTTCAGAAGTATCAAGTCAATCAACAAATACACACTCCACATGCTTGAAAGTTCCAAATCGCCACGTTTTAAAGGCACATTTTTCAAATTCCATTTTAAAAGGGTTTTAAAATGTGTTTTATATCCAAGATTAAAATCAACCTTCAGTGAAAGTTTAGCTCCCAGTTCACAGTAGTGCTTTTAGGCAAGTAAGCATGGGGGGAAAAAAAAGACATCTCTGGGACTTAGGTTTTAAGAGGAAATAACAAATACAAGCCCTGGGCCAATACTTTCCTCTCCATCTACCACCGAGACGCCTTTGTCTGCTACTCCCATTTCGGATGTTGATCTGGTCCTACATGTGAGGTCAGGTTCTGGACTTTAATTAAGAGTCTCTGGCAAGGTCTACCTTTCCTCAGTGAGAATCTATAATGTAGATTTAATAAAAATTAGAGAACAACTTTGAACTGATTCTACTGGCCGCTGGGGATGGATGCCCAGCAGAGACTGTTGACACCTGAGCGAGTTGAGCCAATAGAATGCTCCCTTAAACGCACTTTGTAGGTCACTCGTTCCTCGGGATGCTAACAACCTTGACTCAGAAGAGAGGCCCAGGGTCAAGCAGTTCATCAAGGTGAGGACAAAGTCCCTGTATTACAGGGTTTCCCAGTGCCCTGAACACACTCGCTCATTGGAAAACTCTAAAAGGAACACAGAGCATTTCCAGACTTAGGTGAGCCCTCCTAAGCCTTGTTTATAAGATATCTCAAAAAGTTTTGATCCCTAAAACATACATCAGAATGGGTTACACTGATTTTCCTATTTTTCCTAAGCTCTTTTACTCTACACCAAGTTACCTCACCAAGTATCTGTCTGTACACCTAAACACTTTAAAAGCTTTAGCTAAATTACAATTTGTCACCATGCCATACATTTTACTATTTATATTCTATAGGAAAAAAACACATGGTTTTATGTCTTCTGCAAGAACCACAATTTAACCCTATCAAGATACTCAGTGGACTTTATGTTAAAAAAAAAAAACCTATCTGATTGATTCCTGAGAAATACAGAAAAAAGCTGATCTTTCCTGAAAAAGTGAGGAGTTATTTTAACCTGATGATCATGCTCATATAATCTATACTTCCCTGTCTGCCTTGGTTGCAGAAGGCTTAGGATTCAGGTTGATGTTCAACTCTAAGTATCTGTGCTAGATTAGAGATACAGCCTTTCTTCATTTCCCTGGATGATTTTTTTTTACTTCGGAGTTATTGCTCACCTTCCTTGGCATGTAGATTTCTACTGCATCCTAAGACCTTTTATTAAAGTAAATAATAAAGTGAGGCTACTCGCCACTCAGACCAGTGCTGCTTTCTCCAGAACAGCCCTGCCCTTTCTAAAAATAGCACTGACGTCAGTTAAATCACTGTTCCTTCAGAAGATCACCGTACATTCAGTCCCAAGAGCAGCCCCACGATTTCTATTTTAGCAGCAGTTAAATACCTGCGGGGAAACGTACGAACCATGGAGTGCAAAGAACCCGAGCCAATTAAAAGAGAAGCTCCACACAGCACATGTGAAGCGGAAGATCGTTTTTCCTCTTCCCATGATTAAATAGATCGCATGGCCTGACCGTGAAGAACAGTCCTAACAGGCAACCATTTCTTACAGAAAAAGGCATCATTTGAAACTATGAAATGCTACAACAATAGACAACATCAGTTAATTTTTCTATGGAAAGATTTTGAAAAGTCAGCATGCCGTAAAAAGAGGGGGAAAGAAATAATTACTTTGACCACCAAATCAGAGGCCAGCACTTCCTTTGTCCCTTGGATTTGGGCACCTGCTGCTCTGTAGTGGTCATCCGAGAACTTGGAAGCTTCGCCAGCACCCGACTCCACGACGACATTGAAGCCCTGCTTGACCAAGGCCTGAACGCCAGCAGGAGACAAGGCCACTCGCTTCTCATTTTGGAAAATCTCCTTGGGCACTCCAACGGTCAGTTGCTTATATGGAATTCCTACAAAGCCAAAAAAAAGGAAGAAAGAAAAGAAGAGAAAAGAAAAGAAAGAAATTTTAGTAAAAAAAAAAAGTTTCAATAACAGTTCAGAAAATGGATATGGGCAATCTCTTCAAAACAGACTGTCCAGCCCTGGCTGGTGTAGCTCAGTGGATTGAGCGCAGGCCTGTGAACCAAAGCATCGCTGGTTCAATTCCCAGTCAGGGCACATGCCTGAGTTGCAGGCTGTATCTCCAGTATGGGGTGTGCTAGAGGCAACCACACATTGATATTTTACTCGCTCTCTTTCTCCCTCCCTTCCCCATCTCTCTAAAATAAATAAATAAAATCTTTTAAAAAAATAGACTGTACATACAAATTACTGCTCAGAATGATGTTCCTGATTCAGAACCATAGTTCTTTGACCTTCTTTCGATCAACAAGAAGTTTTTATGCCCACCCTCCTGAAAATTCTAAATATTTTATTTAACCAAATGCCTCTCTTCAAGGTACGTGATAGCTTAGTTTATTCTTACAGAAAAAAAAACTGGGTTGAGAGACCACCCAACACGCTAACTCCCCTCTTCAAAGTAACGCTCTTGGGTTTACGTTCTCCTTGTTCTTAGTATGAAGGAGGAAGACAGAGGAGTAATCAGCTGTTTTGAGGACCAACCCTATACTAGACACCCAAAGTTACCTTCCTGACATTTTGGCCACAGGTCACGCCTTATAGATTCCCAAGTGTTGTGACCTGAGACCTTGCATTCTCAGCCATGACTCGTTAGACCCAGGGATCAGCAGCTGGGTCAAAGGCAATAGTCTCAGGCCACACATGAAAAAAACTGGCAGCCGACCAGATGACAGATACAGGAGCTTTGCCAGGGGACACCCTATGCTGGCCCGTGACCACCCACCCAGTCAGGTTCTCTGTCAGGACATTTGAGGGGAGAGCCGCAGAAAAGGCAGAGGGAGTTGGATAGGGTGGTGGCGACCAAGGAGCACAGCCACAGGGTCAGCAAAGGGAGGTCGGCTCGTGGTGGATCGGCATGGAGAGGCAGGGAGGGAAGGTAAGCCACAGCTAGGAAACCCAGAAGCACATCCCACTTCTCCAAGAAGCAGCTGAAGGGCTCCCTGGGCCCCCGCACTTCCCAGGAGTCCTTGCACTGAGCCCTCTTCACTAAATATGAGCAGGTGGGGTTCTGTGTGATGCAGAGTCAAAGCGCTCACGTGAGGCTCAGACCAGCTTCAGCTCGAGTACATCGTCTCTTCTGTTGTTGTACTCCACAGGTGGCATAAACAGATTCTTTTTAATAAACAGGATTTGCTTCCACATAAATTTTACTAAAGTTTAGGAAATCTAGCAAATCAAATTAGCTCTACAGGGTAACTTATCGAGACCTTAGAGAGCTTATGTCAACCTAAAAATACCTGCATTTGAACAGTCTCAGACTCCACAGTACTTGAGCAGTAATAATTGAGAGTAAACTCAAGGCAAATACATACCGAATCTTATGCTCTCCTTGAAGGAGAGGGAAATAACGAAAAGCTGGCAAATATTCTGGACCAATGTACAAAATCAAATCACAGATACTTACCTAGAGTTCACTGATGTAACAATCTCAATTATGTAAGCCCTGCATACCATACGTCAAAGAAGGTATAATCAAAGACAATCAAAGAAAGACAATCAAGATCACATCAAAAGGATTTAGGAAACAACCTGAAATGGCCAAATACGACAAAATTTGAGCATCGAAAAGAAGAATTAATTGCAACGTAGTAAAATACATCCAAGACCCTGGCTGGTGTGACTCAGTGGATTGAGCGCTGGTCTGCCGGTTGGATTCCCAGTCAGGGCACACGCCTGGGTTGTGGGCCAGGTCCCCAGCTGGGGGCATGTGAGAGGCAACTGATCCATGTTTCTCTCACACAGTGATGAGTCTCTCCCTCCCTTCCTTTCTCTCTAAAAATAAATAAATAAAATCTCTAAAAAAGAGAGAAAACAATGATTTAAAAATAAAACACATCCAAGGATGTTAAAATACATGAGTTCATGATGATACTCAAAAAAATAAATAACTACTTTGCAAGAGCTTCCTTGGTCAACGTCAGAGAAAGGAACGTGTGGTAGGCAGGATAACGGGCTCCCAAAGATACCCACGTCCTGATCCTCAGAACCTGGGACTATGTCACAATACACAGCAAAGGAGAAGGGACTTGAGGTGCAGCTGGAATTAAGTTTGCTAATCAGATGACCTTGAAATAGGGAGATTATCCTGGATTACCTGGGTGTGTCCAATGTAATCACAAGGGTCCTTAAATGTAAAAAAGGGGGGCAGAAGAGTGAGTCAAAGAGTAATTTGAAGATGCTGTGCTGCTGGCTTTGAAGATGGAGGAAGGGGCCATGAACCAAGAAATGCAGGTGGTCTCCAAACCCCAGCAGGGGCACGAAGCCAGGTTCTCCCCTACAGGCTCCGGAAGGAGCACAGCCTGGCCCACACCTTGCTTTAAGCCCAGTGAGAGCCATTTCAGACTCAGCCTCCAGAAGTGTAAGACAATGAATTGGGGCTGAAGGAAGCCAGTCAGGCTGTGATCATTTGCTACAGCTAGAATACTCACACAAGGGAACCAACAGATTGCCACCAAAACCAGCAGTAACGGGAAAGAACCAACACCTACCTGCCTTCCCACTGCAATCTCAGGGTGACTAAACAGTAGAGGGAAAGTTGTTCTCTATAGAAAAAGTCTGCCTAGTAAGCAAAGATGGAATGGGGAAGCATCACCAATTTAAAACCCCGATGAAACCAAGGATTTAGTGAATAATCATCAATCAACGGCAGCAGTAGCCTTTCAGTGAAAAACCGGTGGAGCTTCATAATGGACGGACCGCACTAATGACCTCTAAACTCGCAGACTGACCTTCTTGACCCAACACAGCAGCCAGTACACAGCGTCACCTAGGAAGCATTCTTGCCAGAAAAAACAACCCTGACTCTGATCCGGCCTTCAGATCTGGCTGAATGTTGCAGAAAACACGAGGCACAGGGAAACTGGTTCAACAATACCGAGGGAACACAGCCAGGCAAACCTGGAACGTGAGAAATTCTGTAGGGCGGCAACTACATTCTTCAAGGAATAAAATAAAAGGAAAAAAGAGGAGGGGAATGTATAAATCAAACGGGACCTAACGACATAGCAAGCCAATACAACATGTGGACCCTGTTTGGCTTATTACTTGAACAGAACAGCTGTGGAAGGAAGGAAGGAGGGAAGGGTGGAAGGAAGGAAGGAAGGAAAGAGGGAAGGAAGGAAGGAAAAAGGGAAGGAAGGAAAGAGGGAAGGAAGGAAGGGAGGGAGGAAAAAGAAGAGATAAGAAAAGAATTGAGAAAATATAAACACTGGAATTACTTTTCATGCTTTTCTATGTGATAATGAAATTGTGGTTTTATTAAGGAAAAAATAGAATGCTCATCTTTTAAAGATTAAGAAGTAATTATCTAGGAAATAGTCCAGAATTGGAGACTGAACAAAAATAAAGTCTCACACATAATCAATACGGAGGTCTTGATGTCTGTGCATTATTCACAGGGACAACTGTCCTGTCCTCAGGGCAGTTAGTTACTTTTATTTTATACACAATTTTATCACACTGCTTTATCACAGGGCTTTCTAGAAAACTTGTCTGAATATCTGCAGATAACACTGAGGACTCCCAGGCGCGGGTCTCCTGCCAAGGGTGACTCAGCACTCGAAAACAAGAGGCTGTGGCACCTATTAAAGGCAGATGTGAGAATTCCCAGGCCCAGGAGCTTAGGGCCCTTGATGCGCAACAAGCAGCCCTGTGAACCTAAATTTCAAAGGGTCCCCAGATATCCATCCCGTCCCCGCACCTTAGAAACCGAATGTCGGTTTTAGTTGAGAATGTTGCCATCTGGAAAAAAGATGAAATGTCCGAGTGTCCCTGACCGCTACACCTGGCCCCGCCTGAGGTCTGGGCAGCGAGGTGCAGACAAGAGGGCTGGCGTGGTCTCTGGGTAACATGCCCACAGGGGTCTGTCTGACCGAGCTGAGAAGGGCCCCCTTTAGCCTTTCCTCCCGCTGGCCTGCACCCCAGAAGGCAGGGGGAGGGGCGGGCAGTTCTGGCCGGGAAGGCCTTGTAGACCACCGGAAGGCTCCAGATGTTACCCTGCCTGAGCTAGGAAGCTAGTGACAATTTCTGAGTAGAAGACGGACGTCACTGTCACACAGAGAACAGACTGTATGGGGACACAGGTAGAGAGCGCAGAGATCATTCAGAAAAGGAGTGCAGGAGTCCAGGTGACAGGTGACGGGGGCTGGGACCAGAATGGTAACAGTGCTGATGGTGAGAAGGGGACAGGTTCTCGAGACCAAGTAGTGCTGACCTGCACCTACGGGGAGCACCTGGGGCATCTAAGGCAGAAGTCCAAGGGTTGTGGCCCGAGCACCTGAGACGAAGCTGCCATCTGCTGAACGGAGAGACACTGCTACAGATGAATTCGCGCACGCAGTCCCTCCGTCCTGGGTGCAGGTGAGCCATTCATGGCACACCTGGCCAGCACCGACTAGGACGGGGAAGGAGCCGCCAGGAGAAGGGGTTACCATGAACACTGACTCCCAGGGTGCGACTCCACGGGCTGGCCCTTTTTCTTATTCTCTCGTCTTTCCTTCTCCATCAGTACTGACCATCTGGAACTTCTAAACGTGGAAATGTAAGAAGCACTCAGAATGATCACTCGCCAGCACCAGGCTGTGACACGTGGCTTTTCCTTTTCTCAGCCATCAGGAGATGATTAGCCCCCACGACTCAAAGGCTTGTGCCACGTACGCCGAAGTGAGACTTTACCTTGATTTACAGGGGATTTACACCACAGCGCCTGATGAGTATGAAATGTCCGTAAAAACTCCTTCTTCCCAGGAAGCACCTTACAGGACCCCAAACCGCTAAGCAAAGGGCACGAGCAGCCAGTCACCACTGTTTTCAGCAGGTTCGCCATGTTCATCCGAGCTCTCGACCTTCTGAATCCCCGATCTTCTTGAAGATAAGTCACTAAGAGGACAGAGAATAAAAAATTTATGTGCTGAGAAAAACATATTTGAACATCAAAAATATAAAACATGCTTATCCAAAGAGCTGGGAATAAAACGGTCCTATGTGGGCATCTACAATGAATTCCTTTGCCAAGTCTTTTACTTACAGAAGTTTGTTTCAGGTATTTAAAATGTGCAATCCACTTTCCCACTTAAATTGTAATTATAACTCACTATTCAGTTCAGAGCCTAGTCACAAAACTCAAGTTGATCCTTAATGTAGCTGGAAAGTTTTAAAAAATGCTATAGAAGCCAGTCTCATCTTACTTGAAAGTTATTTCTAAGTCTGCATGTCCAGCAAAAGTTGCATATAATGAAAGTTACACTTGAATGTCCCTTAAATTGTCTGAAGGACTGCATACAGCAGGAACTTGTTTAGATGCCACGCTGTACAGAAGACATGGCTTCCCATTCCGTGTAGCAGGCTGGTTGCCCATCCCGTGAAAACCCTCAAACGGAGACTGAATGAAGACTCAGGTTCGCCAAGTACACCTCGCAAGAAAATTAAACGTGTGTGGGATAGGACTCCAACAAAAAAAAAAAAAGAGGGAAAAATTCCTGTTTGCGCCTGCAGATTCAGGGGTAACTAGGGGCTCTTCTGCCCGCGGTGCTCACCAGTGGCCACTTTTTGCCAGCTCGAATCAGGCCGGGTGCAGTGTCATTGACCTTTGCTGTTACTGACCTAGGCTTCAGTGGCCACCTGCCCTGCTCTCCATAGCAGATTCCCAGGGGTTCATGGAAGGCCTCCCACCACCTGCAGGATTCCCAATGTCCCCCCATCCTTCTTTCTTTTTCTCCAGAGTTGGGACGAAGCAGAGGACCCGGGACTCTGTCAGTCAGGCTCAGCTGACTCCGCCAACCGTGCTTCCCACTCTGCCCCACCGTGCAGGCCCCCGCAGCACCAGCACCCAACCGCAGCACACTCCGTAAACATTCCTCCAGCCTCCCGAGGAAGAAGGGTCTAGCGCCTTTTAAATTTCGGAACTGCTGCCATAACTCCCTGAAGCAAACTTCTTGCAAATACCAGAAAGAAACATCAAGAGTGGCAACCCTCACTCCAAACCTGACCCTTGAGAAATCTGTAAGTCAATAGCCCTGTACTGAGTGCTGGGTTTCAGGGCCACAGCTACGGGGGACATCTGAAGAATCAAAGTGGGCAGGTCACGTGCTTGGAGATAAGAAGAGTCAACAAGCAACAACGCCACAAAGCAGAGTGGGGCAAGTCCAAAGTTCCCGGAGAGACCAGAGGAGATCACGTCCTCCTACAGAGCTCAGAAAGGAAGGAAAAGGCGTTTGAGATGGAGAAGGCCATAGGAACAGAAGCTGTGGCATAGGGAGCATGCAAGATGTGCTCAGGCATGCAAATAGAAATATATACGAATAATCCTTTGTATTTGAATAGAAGGTTTTATATTTTCAAAGTGTTTCCACATACATCATTTCCTTTCTGTCCTAAAGCATTCCTGAGTCCCATAAATACCGTCCTCATTCATTCATAGGTCCCTTCTAGGGTTATTCGTGGCCGAGGATGGAGAGCAAATAAGTTCAATAGTCAGCCACTCATTCAAAACAGTCCCTGAATCTATGCCAAGAACCAAGGGAAATACAGAGGGAGACCGTGTTCTACCGTTATCAATGACCTAGTCCTCCCCTAACCCTCCCACTCACCGTAGCTTCTCTCCTCGGACCACCCCAGCTCCCCAGCGACTGCCGGTCTCTTGGCCCTGGCAAGGCTTGCCCAGACCTCATCAGCGAAGAAACAAAGCTAGCCCCACTAGAGCCCAGGCGCTGTCTGTCTGCCACTCACACAGTCTGACCCGAGCACGTGCCTCAGTCTGCTCCTCCATGAAAGGAGCCTAGCAAGGCCGGTGCATTAGGATCCAGCAACCTTACGATCACCGTATTTTGCCGTGTATAAGGCACTCCTACCTATAATGCACACCCACATTTTTGGCCCAAACTTTCAGGAAAAAAAAAATCTTTCATTTTAATTTTTTAATTAAATTATTTATTTATATTTAGATACTTGTCCTTTGTATTATAAAGGAATTTTAGCATTTTTTAACATATTATGGTGCAAACAGTTTTAGGTAACAAATAATTACAAAACACAAGAACAGATACAAGGTATTTCAGGCACTACCCATGTATAATACGCACCCTTATTTTTCTCTCAAAAATGTGGACAAAAAAACTGCACGTTATACACAGCAAAATACGGTAGATGAGAGTTCCCACTGCTTTAAAGCTGAAGCCCTACTGCACGGCCTGGAGTCTGGACAGGCTCTCGGGCCTACTTGGAAAATGGTAGTTTGATGCTGAGCAGGTCCCTGGCACCAGATGTCAACAGGGCCAGAGCCTTCAGAGGTCAATTTCTCCCAAAACTTCCACTTGCTTCAAGTTATGAACATACAGCACAGTCAGTGATCAAGAGACGTTCATTGTCGAGAGCAGCCCCAAGCCCAAATCAAATACAAACGACCCTGAAAGATATTCAGAGAATAAATATTTGAAGCACATTACCACAGGCTGGGACTTGTTACCCAAGATAGTATTCCATCGTAATTGTCACATTTTCGCCTCTCTTCATGTTAAAGCTCTCTGCTGTTTTATTATCCGTGTATTTCTACGGCTTTCCAGCAACAGGGGAAACTTTACAACTCAAAATTGAAATAAAAGGTGGGGGTTATATGGTATCCATATGGCCCCCTTTAATGGGAGCTGTTTCGGTAACTATCTCCCCTCATTGATACTAAATGGCTTGAGGACACGCACCTGAGACAGGTGAGCCGAGAGGCTAAGAGGGTGAACTGCGGATTGGAAGCCCCCACCCCACAGTACACTGGCTGTGTGGCCTTGTCAAGTCAGGCACTTGACTTCTCTATACCCAACTTCCTCATCTTTAAAATGGAAATAATAATAGCACCTACCTTATAGGGTGGTTGTGAGCCAGTGCTACTCACTTTGGTACTACCTCTGGCCCAGTGCTTTGCACAACATAGGGGAAATCAACAAGTACTTTCTGACCCAATGAGTGAATAACCAGGGCTAGGCCCCCTGGAGCCTGGGGTCTGTGGAACACAGTCTCCAAGGAGTTTCGGGGAATTTCGTTTGAAAATAAAATGCTGTGTAGCCTTGTGGAAAACTATTTCCATCAGCAAAGGTAAGCCGCCTGGGCATGCTTGATTATAAGAAAGTAATTCTAAACCGTCTGTCCATTCAGTTAAAAAAAAAAAAAAACAGCCGAGATTTGCACGTTACAGGGGCACGATGGAGAAGAGGGGTGCATTTCAAATAAAAGTAACCACGCAAACCCCACCTGTCGGAATGGAGCCTGTCCTTACAAGACTCCTCAAAACAGATCGCTTAGGGACTGCCCAGCATCATGGGGCGAATAAAGGACGCCTGCACCCGTAAACAAGTCGTGCCTTTGCAGCGGACAAACCAACCAAGGACGAAATACCCTACAGAAGTTTGGACGAGCAGGCGGCGTGACCTTGCCCAAACCCACCGGTACCGCCCCTTGCTAGGCAACTAAACTGCCATCAGCTGGCATCTGCCTGGGACCGTTATTTATAGCCTGCCTCGGAAGCCCATTGGCGGAGGTTGCATAATGTCATTCCGCCCCCAAAGTTCGAATCCCCTGCCTGCCCCCCGCTGCCTCTCTCTCCCTGCAGCCCGGCCCCGCTCTTGGCCGCCTAGAGGTTTGCCGAAACCACCATTAGCCCTCCCCGACATACACTCACTATTTCCCCTCGCTACCTATGTCTCCAGCCAGTCACGCACTCGGAATCCCATTAAGGTGCAAGAACAATTTCGGGGCGTCCAGCTGCCACCTCTCTTGGTGCGCTCCCACCAAGAGTCCTCTATGACCTCCCACCCTCCTCCCATCTGCCTGGCCGAAATGATCCCGTACAACTCCGGCCTCCCCACAGTGTCCCAAGACCTGTACCTGCACAGCTGCCGCCTTGTCCCCTGCTCTCTGCAGAGACCCAGTTCCCGAATCCACCTCCCAACCCCAGCAAGAGACCAGAAAGGGCGCTCAGCAGGCACCGTTCTACTCCCCACCGGAGAGTCCCGCGGGCTGGCGCCCGGGTCCCTGCGACCCCGCCCCCTTCTCCTTGACAGGTCTCCTTCCCGAGGGGCCCGGACAGTCGCCTGGAGCCCTGCGCGCCTTCTCCAACCGCGCTCCCCGAGCTGCGCCCTAGGCGCGCACCCGCGCCGCCCCGCTCACCTCCGCTGGGAGGCCTGGCTGTCGCGGGCGGTGCTCCGGAGACCGCGAGGGGACGCCGCGCTGGCCGACCCGGGCTCGGGCCCCGCGCCGCTGAGCCTCCAACCCGGAAGAACAGCCCCAACCGGGCAGCGGCGGCCACGTGACGGCGACGCGGCACCCACCCAGCCGGCTCCCCTGCCCGGGGGGACCCTGCTGCCCTCCCGGCCCGCTCCACGGATCCTCTGGCCCGCAAAGCGACCTCACCAAATACCCCCTCTGAGCGCCAAGGCCAGGTACCCCAAAGGGCCCTGCACTGTCCTCGGTGGAAGCCGAAACCTCTTTGTCTCTGCTTGCCCTCGGCCCCCCGCCCCGCCTCCGCGTTTTCCCTCTGCCAGTCCTTGTCAATCAAACCGGGAGCCAAACTCGGCGCTGGGGTTTTCAGGGCTACATTTGACCTCTCCCTGGAGAGCCAGTTACAAAGTGTGATTTCCTCTCCGGTGTCCCACCAGAACAAATAAGAGGATAATAGAACTCCATTCTTGGTACCCGACTTTCCTCTACCTCTCCAGGAAAAATCAGAATTTCTGTAACGGGATAGGACCAAAAAGAAAGAGGAAGGAAGCCAGGGGCTGGTGAAGGGCTGGAAGGGTTGCGTTGTTTTTCTATGCTGGCCAGAGAGGTAGAGGTAAGTTCCTCGGAAAAGATATCGGGCCGAAACCAGGACAGTCTGCGAACTCGGTGTCCAAAGGGCGGCCAGAGAACGCTGTGTGCTTTGTATTAATATCCGTCAGGTGGAGAGGACCCTCGGTGGGACGTTCAGCGTCCTGACCAGGCCTAGGCTGATTTCAGCAAAACTCTTAGAGGAGTCCGGAACTCAATGACTTCATTGTTCTTTGCACAGAGTTCTTTTACGTAATCTGCAGGCCTCTTCTGGTTGAAAGTAGGAGGAATGAAATACAGAGTATGAAATGGCACATCTCCCCCAAAGCTGAATCACCAAGTGTCTGGAAGGTAGGGCACTGCTTTTTTACTTTAATGGAAATATCTAAGGTGACTAAAAGAATGGTGAATCTAAAACAGATATTCCATATTGTAAAAAAGAACTATATTACAGAGAAACACGTTGGGGACATCTCTTGTGTTTAACCTTCACAAAGATCATTCACCTAATGGACCCTCACCGCCCTCCAGACCGGGCAAAAGATTGTCCCTGTCCTGGGGAAGTTCACAGAGGGGAAGAGACGCAGGTGTTTTAAAATAGTAGTGAACCACGGTAAGTGTAACCATAGGGACGGGTTCAAGATGCTGCAGGAGCAATGAGTCAGGACTAACTGATAAGGATTGAAACTAAGCTCGTTTCACAACATCTGTAAGTCAAAGCATTATGCTGTGTACACCTTAAACATAGACAGTACAGCATGTCAATTATTTCTCAATAAAACTAGAGGGAAAAAACTAAGTTCTTGTTTTAAAATGTGTGTGTCATGGGGTGTGCTTCTTTTCAAAGCTTAAAAATCAGTGGCTCCTACTGTGCACAGTTTTGTCCCCTGGTATCTGGAGACATTTTGCTGATCAACTGTAAAAGGGAGGAATCTCGTGGGTAGAAGCCAGGGATGCTGCCAAGGGCACTGCCTGGCCCAGGACAGCCCTTTGCAACAAAGAGTCATCCACCCAAAAAGTCAATAGTTCTAAGACTGAGAAATGCTGGCTTAAATAAATGTTCGATGGTTTATCTAATTGACTGACTTAACGATCATACCACATGGAACAACTCCAAAGATGACAGACGACTTCTCACTTATTCTGTTACTGTATGCCTACGGTAATTTTTAAAATTTACTCCATTCATTTGTCCAACAGCATTTGGGTTCCATTGCTCCAAGTGAAAACATTTGTCATTTGGAAGGTTTTGTTTTATGCCTTAAGCTCCTACGTAGTAATTGCAACGTACACATGAGTCCCCAAAGAAAATCAGATTAAGTTCCAAAATTTGTTAGTTGCTTCTGAATCTTAGCCACTGTCTTGTATAAGATTTTTGCAGAGATTGTATATCCCCACCGAGGTGGGGGGGCTGTGTCCAGTTTGATATCTGCTCCTTCCCCATCGGCTTTCCCGGCCACCAGACAGTGACGCTCACATTTGTGCAAGTGTTCGTGACACATTGTTCTGTGACTGGATACTTAAATTTTAAATATACTTCAAAATTAGAATACACGTTAAAATTTAAGCCCTCTTACATTTAGGAGACCGTGCACCCACAAATACTTAAAGTATAATCAAAAGCAAAAAAGGTAAAATCTTTAAAGAATATAACACACCATTAGGCTCTGTTTTGAAGCCTCAAACCAGGGAGGTGTCCAAAACCCTAAAATCAAAACGTACACTGAGCCTGAGAAGATACATGATGAAAACCGAACTCAAAAGGCATGTTGCCAACTCCCTGCCTCTAGTTAAAACCAGGCCGGAGCACAAGGCAATGTCATGTATTTTCGTTGTGATGATTATGGTACACAGTTTATCAGCAGCTTATTGTTTCAAGCTTCCTTTTTACTAGTAATCGTTAACAAAGTGAACAATGTCAATGAGATAGATGCCAGGGACTTTTAATAATGCAGGCACTTGACAGGTTTCAAGGCAACCGTCCAACCCCAACCTCACTGCTCCTCTTTCTCCCAGGAAGACCAGTCGAGAGTGTGTTTGCTCTGAGGAAGCACATGTTAACCAGCTAAATGCACGTTCACAGATCAACATTAATTAGTTCATGAATTAGTTAGAGGCTTCAGGAGAACTGACAATCAGCCAGCACAAAGTTAAATAATTGGCAATTTAAGTTATTTAAGAAATATCAGTTCATATTTAGAATTGTTATGAGATCTACAAACTGGCTCTTAGCATAGCTACGTGGACATTTTTCTCTCCACATAGAAAAGTGCCAATGGTAAAAATCTATGTGTTTTGCCCTGCCTGGTGTGGCTCAGTGGACTGAGTGCCGGCCTGCGAACCAAGGGTCACCAGTCTGATTCCCAGTCGGGGCACATGCCTGGGTTGTGGGTCAGGTTCCCAGTAGGGGGCGCTAGAGAGGCAACTACTCATTCGTGTTTCCCTTTCTCCCACCCCCTTTCTCTAGAAGTAAATAAATAAAATCTTTTTTAAAACTCTATGTTTTTATGAATATAAAAAATTATTTAATAAATCCTTTGAGGGGCTGGGAAGATGGTGAAGGGTAGAGGCTGTATTCATTTCCTAGGGCTGCTCTAATAAATGAGCAGAAACTTAAGGGCCTAAAACAACAGAATGTATTCTCTCTCGATTCTGGAGGCCAGAAGTCCGAAATCAAGGTGTCAAACAGGTGGACTCCCCTGGCCTCTCTGAGGGAGAAACTGCCCCCACGCCTCTCTTCCAGCTTCTGGAGAAAGCTGGTTGTCAGAATTCCTGGTGCTCCTTGCCTTGCAGGCACTTCACTCGAGCGTCTGCCTCCTCGTCACGTGGCCACCTCCCCTGTGTGTGTTTCTGTACCCAAATCTCCCTCTTCTTTCTCTTACAAAGACACCAGTCAGTGGATGTAAGTTTCACCCTAAATCCAGGACTATTTCATCTTGAGATCCTTAGCTCATTATATCTGCAAAGACTGTGTTTCCAAATAAAGGTGATCATGGATTTGGGGGAGGAACGCTGTTCATCCCAGTACAGGGGCCTTCTCCCTGTGTCAGGGTGCCACAAGGTAGAGTGGCTTTGCAGGGGCTTTTCTGAAACATGGGTGGATTTACCAGTTCTTGAGTTTAAAGTAAAAATGCAAAGTATTTTTGGGAAATTCAGGTGCAAGTCATTTTGTATTGATCATTAGAAGAATGTTCTTCCATACTTTTGCTTTCTTAATAAAGGCTCAGCCTAGTTGAGTCTTTCCTTTTTAACGTATAACTGTCGGCAGTGAGAAGGGCACCAGATGTTAGCCTGGCGGGGTCAGACCAGACCTCGCTTCAGCTAAGAAAGAATTCAGAGCCAAGGCTCAAACTGTAAAAGAAAGTTGACTCAGAAAGTTGCAGAGGTAGAAGACATGAGATGTAGAAGGGCCGAGGAAACAAGTTGCAGAGGCCAAACAAGGGCCGGTGGAGCTCGGCAGAAAGAGGGAGGCGAGGGAAGCGTGCCTGGGGGAAGGGGGTCAGGAAAGGGGGTGCTCAGTCCTCAGGGTGGTTGTCTGGAGGTCCCAGGGGAAGATCCAATAGCTTTTTCATCGGCTTCACAGGTGTGTTCTTTCAGGGCCACGGTCTGCACTGATTGGTGGGCCCCGGGGCAGGGGCCATTAGTCCATGCAGCTGGGCCTGAGGTCAGCCCGTGGCATCGCTCGTCTGGTTTTGCTGCTTTTCTGGGCCTGGCGCTGAGACACAACGGAGGCCTGGATGTCTCTGATGCCGGTCAGAACCTCATTGTCTTCGGGGCTTCGTGCTTAAGGGCTATTCTCCGGCCCCTTGTTTGTTCCCCCTCTAGATGGGGGTCTAACCCACGTGACTAGCAACGTGCCAGGGGAGGACGGGTCAGGGGAGGGTCCAAACCTCATACCCAGCGCTAGGAAAGGTCAGGGGGTCTAAACTGCATGACCAGAGACATGCCAGGGGAAGAAAGGTCACCCTGGGGGTGAGGGTCCAGCCCAGTTTTGCCCCATGCTAGCTACCCCGGGCTTTCTGCCCTCCTGGCCTTCTGTACCTAGCCCCTCATCCTTGCTTTGCTCTTGTCTAATGCCTACCACCTAAAAAAAATACACACACATATGTATACGCACACACATATATTACCCTGTCAAACTACTTGATTATAAAACCCCTTAATTACAATTACCATGTTTATATTTAACTTCTTAAATATTGCATTTGATGAAAACTCTAGTTCAAATATGTTTTAAAGAGTTTTGTGGAACATGTCTTCATAGATTTTTTTATTTTATTTATTGATTTAAGAGGGAGAGAGAGAGAGAGAGATGTGTTCTTCACTTCTTGATGCACTGATTGGTTGCTTCTTGTATGTGCCCTGACCGGAGATCAAACCCACAACCTTGGTGTATTGGGAAGGTGCTCTAACCAACTGAACCACCCAGCCAGGGCATAAATCTTTTTAAAAGATATTGCTCATTTAAAAAAAAGCAAAAACCACAATTTTTCACCTCCATCGGTCTTTGTCATTCCAGTCTCCAGTCTCCTCTGACTTCTGTAACCATTTATTCTCAGTTCTTGCACCACTTAAATTGCAAATATGTCAAATGTTCCCTTGGCCCTCCTTCCTTTTAACTCTAATACTCTCTTCCTGGCAGTCCAATGTCAATTGGGCTGTGACAACCCCCCAAGCTTAACGTCCAGCCCTGATCTTTCTCCTGAGCTCCAGACTCTCGCAGCCAACTGCCTGCTGGTCATTTTAATTGAAATATCATCCACAGACCTTAAATCTGTCAGGCCAGGGAAACTCCTCTTACCCCTTTCGGTCTTCTGGCTGATCAAACAAATCAAATAACATACAGATTTATGGAGGAAATCAGATTTCAACACATGTGCACGGGGATTTTGCATATGTATGAAAATTCCGAAGACAGGCAAAATGGGGTGTGTCATTTTTGGACTAAGGAGGGGGAGGCATAGCAATTCACACAGACAAAGCAAACGTGTGGTGACCATATCCTTGCCAGGCCACCCAGAAACGATGGGACACAGGAACCTAGGGAATACTTTTATTTATATCCTCCCAGTCTGGCACACTTAACTCATATGTGCTAAGCTGAGTATACTAAGGTCCTTTTCCTGAAGCAGTTTCTATCTGAATTTCTTCAGGCAGGAAAGGGGGAGGTTCAAAACACACCTCTTCTTGACTTTGTTGAGCTTTGTTTTCAACTCAAAATAATCTGCCTGCCAAGGCAGCACATTCTGGGGAGTCTTGAGACCCACCCCCCAACAAACTCAACCTGAGAAAATTCTCTGCTGCTCTCCTTCTTTTTGGACCTCACGAAATACTGCTTCCTGCCTGTCAGCCGCTTCATGCCCCCCAACCCCGACATGGGTCTGGAGCACTGTCCCACCTTCCCTATGCTTTTCATCTGTGCTCATCCTCAGGGTCTAGCTTTTGTCTTCCTCTGTCAAGCCTCCCAGAAAGCCTTACTCCTCTCATTTCCCTGAGCTTCGCCCAGTGCTTGGCGCAGAACAGATGCACATAACTATTTCGCAGGTTGTTTTGAAGAGGAGAAAAACTTGTGTAAAGAGGCTAGCCCAGGGTCTGGCACATAACAGACTTTCGAAAGTGTGCACCGGGAGGAAAGAGCCTCTGAGTGCTGAAGTGTCTGAATAACCATGGGGGAAAGACGAATCTCAACCTCAGTCTCACCGTTTACACAATAACTAAATCAGAATCAAATGTAGACTTTGCTATAAAACTATAGAACTTTCAGGAAAAAAATAGAAAATCTTCAGGACCTAGTGTTGCCATCAGAATTTAGCTAATTATTTAGAAAAGGAAAGGACACGAGGTGACTGGACATTGAGCTCGATGAACTGGAGAGCACAAGCCTGTTGCTTTACTGGACAGCTTTGCACCCTCCAGGGAACCTCAGCACTGTGTCCGCCAAGGGCATTAACACTCCTCCCTTCCCCGCTCCAGGTACTGGGTTGTTGGGGGGCTCAGGGGGAGATGCTGGGCCACAGAGGCCTGTCTGTCTCACTAAAGGGTGTAAACCCATCCAAAGCCCATGAAAGTTTGGGGAGTTCCAAGGAGTTCGTTCTCTCTCTCTCTCTATCCATCTCTCCCGCCCCTGCCCCCATGACCCGCACTCACACAGTGCCCATGGCTGTTCCCTCCTTGACCATGTGGCCCTAGCAGCCACATGCCCCATGGTGGTGAGTACTCCTCTCGCAGACTCCAGGAGGCGGCACAGCAGTGGACTGCAGCTGAGAACACACGCCCAGCTACCAGATGCTGGCCTGGGCTAGGCTTTAATATGGAGCACACACTCCGGACACCGGTGTTTGCTTTGGCCCTGCTGAGGGCAAGGCTGGACTTGCTCCATGGTGGGATGGACAGAGCTGGGGCACTGGAAACCCAGGGGCAGCTTCTATTTCTGCCCGATTAAACCAGGGCACACCACAGGCTCCCGTGCACGGCTCCTTGGCGTGCTTTTCTCAGAATCCCGTGGGAGAGCCTGATTCCCACCGACAACACTAGGGCTAGGCATGACACCAAAGGCCTGGTGTATAAAAAGAAACTATTGATTAATTGAACCTCATAAAACACATACGCACACAACTTGGGTTCTGCGAAAGACCTGATTAAGAGGATAAAAAGAAAAGCTACAGATGGGGAGACAATATTTACAAAAGAGGTAACTATAAGACTTGTGTTTGGAATATATAAAGAACTCTCCAAAACTAAAGATTTGTTTATAAAATCCAGAAAAAGGGAAGCAAAAGGTGTATTTCACCGAAGAGTGATATAAGCACATGGAAAAAAAGTTCAATATCATTAGCCATTAAGGAAATGAAAATTAAAACCACCACGAGACATTACTACGCATCTCTAAGAATATCTAAAATAACTAGTGACCACACCAAACGCTGGCAGTGATGAGAAGCTGGACCACTCAAGCATGGCTCATGGGGACATAACATGGTACCACTCACTCTGGAAAACAGTGTGGTGATTTCTTTGAAAACCAAACATGCATCTACCATACAGAGACAGCACAGGGACCTGGGCGGGGGGAATGGAGAACACTGGGTGGTCAGGAAGCCAAGACCATGTGGTCAGAAGGAGTGCAGCATAAACAGACAGGAAAAATGTCACCACCGCTCTACTCCCTACTCAAAAATGCAGAGGCAGCTGATTTTATCTTCTTTCCAACTGCTGCTTAAACCACCAACCCCACGCACAGCTGATCAGGGTCTGGCCTCCATACAACCTTCCCAGGACGGGGTGCAGAGTAGCACCATCATCCTGCCCCCACAGAGTGGGAACCGTTGCTGTCAAGCAACCCAACAGAGGGAGACCCCGACCCCAGCCTGACACGGGAAATTCTACTCCCCTGTCCTTCACAAGCCGGCGTTCCCACAAGCCTGCTTCTTCCAGCAAGCCCGCTTTGCCCTCAGTTTCTAAAAGCAGCCAGCAGAGCCAGCCCCCAGGTCAGAGGACCTTCCTTTCCTCTCTGCTGCCTCCCCTGTGCTCAGGTATGAGCTGCATAAAATCTGTCTGGAAATTTCTCTGGGGTTTCCTCTAGATTTCTCTCCGGGGGAACCTCCGAACACCAACGCCAGTAACCATATGACCCAGCGACTATACTCCTGGGCATTTACCCCAGAGAAATGAACACTTATGCTCATCGGAAACCTCTACACCTGGACCTGAATGTTCACAGCAGCTATAATTTTTTGAAATTATTTTTTATTAAACTTATTGGTGTGACATTAGTTAATAGCGGTAGCTTTATGCACAGTAGCTCCGCACTGGAAACAAACCAGGTGCCCTTCAACCACTGAGTGGTTGAAGCAGCATGGCCCCTGCTTCAACGAGGAATGAATCACTGATGTGCACAACAGTTTGAATGAATGTCCAGAGAATGGTGCTGACATTTTTTTAAAAAGGCCAATCGCAAAAGATTACATACCGTACAACTCCATGTATATAACACTGCCGACGTAACAAAATTATGGAAATAAGGGAAGACTAGTGGTTTCTGGAGCTCAAGGAGCTGTGGGTAGGTCACTACGACAGGGCAGCCCAGGGGTCCTTGCGACCACGGGCAGGTTCCATGTCCTGACTGTGTCGATGTCAGCGTCCTGGCTGCGATAGCTGCTCGGGATTGCGAGATGCCACCACGGGAGCAAAGGATGTAAGGAGTACAGATGTTCTCTCTCTATTATTTCTTATAAACTGCGTGGAAGTCAACGCTTACCTCACAATAAAAATATTTCATTTAAAAAGTAAGCCTGGCAGGTGTCATATGATACTAATGGTAGAATCCGGGGGGTTGGTGTGCAAGTGAGTATATAAAACACTTTCAAACTAGCTGCAGTTTTCTTTTTATTTCTTCGTATAATTAGGAAAAAAATTAATGTTAACTATTGTAATTGTACTGAGACAAAGTCTGCCCACAGCTATAATCCAAAGGATAAGAGGAACACAGACTCAAGTCATTGCAAGTCTTTCTGTGCGCCGCTTTCCCCACGGCGTACGTTTGTCCAATGGAGCTCGCCCACTGAACTAGCAACCAATTCCAGGAGATGTGTTTTCAGTAGTGGGGCTTTTCTAAAGTGGAGGAAGCAGAAGTTAATGGTTCAAGAAGCCATCGTAAATTTGAGGGTAAAAATGTTTTTCATCCTCCCCTCCCCCCCCCCCTTTATTCAGCATTTCAATTAGGCCTGCTAATTGTCCAATTCCCTCTGTGCTAATCTTTTTCTCCAAGAACCGCTAAGGTACTCTAAGGATTGCGATGCTCACTCTGCCGCTAGGTGGCGCTTTAGCTGCCGGATCGCCTTTGTGGCAGCTTTTGAGTGGAGGACCCATAACAATAATTTATGGCATTAACTCAAACATTTTAAGTAGCTTCAGGGAATAATTCACTTCTGATCTTAAACTTGGCAGACCTGAAAACTGCTTATAAATCCACAGTGATGGTAAATACTCTTTGTTTCTTAATCTCCTTAATGGGCTCAAGAGTACAAAAGAATACAGCCTGCATGCCATTTTAGAGCACTAACATAGTTAAAAATCTATGTAATAGTTGACAGTTTACACAGCGTTTTCACAGGTATTACCTCATCTGATCATTTCAGGAACCCAAGTAGGTATTGTTACTCCCATTTTAAGATGAAGAGACTTAAATGGAGGTCTTCTGACTCAGTGATGCGTGGTGGGGAAGAGTGTCCCCCAGGTGGGGCACAGCTGGTCTGTGGAGAGGAAGGTACCAAGAGAAGCCAGGAAAACAGAGGAGAAAGACGCCTCTGGGACCCTCGAGGCCCCCTCACGTCCCCTCCCCATGCACTTGCCTGGATGATCCGCACTGCTCCTTTATTTCACGTCAGAGGACACCTTCTCCCCAAAGCCTTTCCCGACTTCAAAAACCCAAGGCAGAGTGAGGTGCTCTCCCACTGTGTCCCCGGTTTTAACATAAGTATAGCACTTACCACTCTGCACTATTATTGCCTGCACTGAAGCTTCCTGAGGGCGGATGTTTCATCCTATTGACTGAGAGTCATCAACGCCTAAGAGACTGGCTTTATTACATACGCAGCCAATGAATATGGCTAAAGGAAGAAAAACTTGGTGGGTGTCCTGCAGGAGGTGAAACAGAAAGAAGGTGCTGGCTTTTGACGTCACGCCAACTGCTTGAAGGGACTGTGCTGGAGGGACAGGGAAACCAGATAGGCCAGGAACAAAAAGACCACTCCTTGGCATTTATACATTAAACATGGTTGTTCCTAATTGTCTTTCCAATGCCAAATTTGCACTGAAAGTAGCGTTTCCAGCTATTACACTACCTTGCTGCTGGCCAGCGAGGACTTCAGTTCAGTTAGTTGGATTGTGCAATGACTAGAATATTGCATGTTGCAATGATTTACCCAGCACTTCCTCGGTTCAATTCTTATATCTCAAGCTCTGACCACCACTGGCTTTCTTATCCAGCTCCCTTATTTCTGTCTCTTGATCCTTCTTCTCTTCCAAATGATTACTTGCCTTTCATCTTTAACTCTTTCTCACTCTGGTTCAAACCATGAACAACAGCCTCTCAGCCCCTTCCTTCTGTCTTTATCCTTCTGTCTTAACCGCACCATGAAATCTCGCTCCCACCCACAGGCTTCTCAGTTCCTGCATCGGGTTGCCAAGAGTTGGTAGAGCGAGATCACAACATTGTTCCATGTTGCCTCAACAAATCCTGCTCTCCAACCTCAGCTGGACCTTCTGCACCACCCAGGGGGCCCTATGAGCCCCCCTGCTTCTCCCAGAGCAGCTTCGGCACCCCTAGACACTTTCCTCCAGATCCCTCTCTTCGTGCCTCCCACCCTGCCAGCAAAGCCCCGGCCTCCTTTTCGACTGAGGGCGAGACCATCTCAAGTTTCCAGCACCTCTCTTCTCCTGCAATCTATCTGCCTCTGCTTCCATTTTTCAGTGGAATAGCTTTCGTTCCACCCAAAGTTCCTCCTGCTGCCCGTACCCTGAATTTGTGACCTGCCACCTCCTCTGGTCCTTAATTCTGTTTTCCCCCTTTTCGCTTTGCCTCATCTTTAGCTAACAAACACATCTCTCTCCCATCTTTAAAAAAAAAACTACAAGAGCAAAACGTCTTTAATACATTTGCCTAGCAAATATCCCCTCTCCCACTTATTTCAGACCCAAGCTTAGAGCTGTCTGTGCTTCCTCATACTGACAAGTGCTTGCACCCAAATCACCTCCAAATCTGTCATTCCCACAATATTATTGGAATGCCTATTTACTAACTTAAGTAAGAAATGTGACTCAAACGGAGTAGAGCGTATGCATCAGCGGAAACCACTTACTCTGCAGACAAAGGGTAGCGTACTCTTTCAACCTGTGGGCTCTGGATTTAACAGAACTGAGTTGCTCACCATTTATGTGAATTTAAGCAAACTAATTAGCCTTTCTGAATCTCAGTGTTTTTATTTATAAAATGGGGTAATAGTAGCTACCTTGTAGAGTTGTTTTGAAGATTACATGAGAGAGTTAGATGAAATAATCCATGTAAAGCCTTTATTTGAAACATAGTAAGTGCTAAATATTAGCCAGCACTTTTGTCATTGTTCCTTCCAAAATGCAGTTTTAACAGACAGTCAAGTTATGATCAGAAGATCGTGTGGTGCTGAAGGGGACGTGGTTCCCGGGGTCGTGCACTCAGGCAGGACAGGATGTGCCTGGAGGGCGGAAGCTCAGGAAATGGCACACTGTTACGGATCCTTCAGAATCCTGCTCGTATGTGACATCGAGGCCTCACGTGACCCTCCGGGGATGCCCCTCCTTAACCTTCCATTCCCCACGGGCTTCTCTCAGTTTCAGTCCTATGTGAGTAAGCGGGAACAGGTTCCTCTTCTTCAGCCCGGCCATGACATTGGGTGCTCCTCTTGGCGCTTCTGCCTTCATACACTTCTCGTAAGTCATCTCCTTCCTCCCATGGCTTCCGCCATCAAATCTCTAACCATAGGCACCGTTCCTCTGAACGCCAGCTCCATAGCTTAACCGTCCACTGAGCAATTCCATGTGCCTGCTCCAGGTGCCTAATGAAATGCCTCGAATGTAATTAGAGAGTGTCCCCTCTGTAGTGACAGCCTGGTCCCTTTGGTATTCCTACTCTTAGGGACTGAGGCACCAAAGCCAGCATCCTGGGAGTCGTCTTTATCTCTGGCGTCTCTTTAAGCCTCACACACATCTGTCAGCCTGCTCCTAACCATCTCTAATTGGGTCTTTCTCTCCAACCTCACCACCGCTACCTTAGTGGCTATCATCACTTCTCCCAGAATTCTGCTCCAGCCACCAAACAGAACTTTCTGCTTCCGGCCTTGCATACCTCACACCTGCTAGTCTCACACCCCTGCATGTCCTCAGCACTTAGACAGTGCCTGGCTCCGAGTAGGCATGCGGTAAACACTGAACAAAAGAGAGTGAATGGGTAAGTTCCTATCCTCATGGAGTCTACAGCCCAGCTGAAAGATGAGCACAGAACAAGGAAGTGCACTACGTGAGAGCCCAAGGAGCGCTCCTGGCTCTCTGGGACTCAAAGATGTATTGGAACCCTAATCCAGATGGCAGCTGCGTGTTGCCTGGCTGGGACTGCCTTTCACAGCGTACCCAGGAGACTAGGAGAGGAAAGTAATTTACACAAATGAGACCCAAGAGAACAAACACATCCGCTTATTCTCCCCTCTCTTTGGATGACACCACTGCTAACCTGTGTGGACATGTAAGTTGCTATGATGATTTGGGCAGAGAGGAGTGAACTGAATGATCTAGGAAAGAGCTGGGAGTGATGGAATAGGTTTATATATGTGTTTGGTTTTTAAAACTTTTTATTTAGAGATCATGGTAGGTACATCTGCAGTTGTAAGAAATACAGAGATCTCATTTACCCTTCATCTACTTTTCCCCAGGGGTAACATCTCACATAACTATGAGGGGGGCCCCCAAAACACTGGAATTATTTTCTATAGGGTGGGCCCCTTGTAGTCCAGGCTTCCCCCACTGAGTAAGTGTTCTAGAGACCCATCTGTATCAATGCACCAGCTGGTGTTGTTGTGAGAGGCTGTGTCCAGCTTCAGTGAATTTTTTAAAGATTCAACATGATTTCATGATGGGTGATTTTTGAGCGCACCTGCCCACCACTATGAGTTAAGTTTTTGACCAAAAAATGGAATGACCCCCATGCCCCACTCTCCCTGTTCACCCGACCTCACTCCCCCCATCCCAGGGAATTTTTGTTTTGTTTTGTTTTCCTGGATGACAAAAGTCCTCAAAGGGAAATGTTTTGCTCACACAAAAGAGGTGAAACAAAAAACGGCAGAAACACTAAAAGGCATCAAAATTGAAGAGTTCAAAACCTGTTCTGAACTGTGGAAAAAACATCTCAGTAGGTGTATTGCATCAAACAGGGAGTACTTTGAAGATAACTGAAGTTTAAACATGTAAGAATAAATACACAATGTTTAATAAATAAATTCTGTGTTTTGGGGTGCCCCCCTTGTATAATACACATCCAGAAATTTGACAATATACAATCCACCTCCCTTCGTTCCCCATGTACTCACATGTGTGTGGCCTCTTGGCATTTTGCAACACCTACCACCAGGCAGTTAGCCAGAAAACTGGACCCAGATGAAGTCAAGCCCTCAGGGTATCTCGGCACGTTTTTTGTAAAATGAGGATGGTTGGAATGTCTACTGCTTCATAGGATGTGAGGGTTAAACAAAGTGATCAAAGTAAAGCTCTCGCGCAGTGGCTGGCACATCGTAAACTCTCACAAAGGTTAGGTATTGTTATTATCGAAAAGCTAATTCCATTCACGCTATCTTCAAATCCACCTTTCCCATCATAAGAGTAGGACTACAGTTACGTCACCGTAAGTAGGGCAAGGCAAGGTAACGTCTGAGTTATTTAACTTGCCTAACACAAGGAGGCTGTAAAGATGCAGATAAGAGAGTCTGCACAAGTACAAAAGGTGCTATCATACAAGTTCTAAGGGGAGGGAAGGGTGACGAGTGCAAACAAAAGCCGGGACAGGTTGGGACTTGTACTTCCCCGGGGCACACAGGACAACATTCTCGCTGTCTTCAAGTGAAGGAGACCAGAATATGTCACTTTGACATTATTTTAAGTTCAAGTCACTGAAGAAACAGCCAGTGCAAGGACATGCTGACCCTCCTTTGTCCCCTGAAATCAAAAGATAAATCTCCCCCGGGAAGGTACCCTCCCTGGACCAAAAGGGTAGAAAGCATCCTTATCACCAGAGAAAGGGAATTCGAGGCTGAGAAGGCTGTGTGGGCAAGCTTTATTACTTCATCACCAACTTGCTACATCAAGCCCAAACCTCATCGTTTTGCCAATTCTTCACAGGTTCATTGTCTCTTTGTCTAACAGGTGTAAAAGCTGCCCACTTTGGTCGCTCCCAGCGAGCTTCCTATTTTTATGGGCTCGTGCACATACAAAATTAAATTTGTTTTTCTCTCGCTGACCTGTCTTGGTCAATTTAGTTACTAGAACAACCCAACAACATAAAAAGGGATGGGAAAGCTTTTCTGTCCCTGTACGAGCAGGCTGTTTGTGAGTCTTTCCTATGTAATAGAAAATCCCAGGCAAGAAGTGGCTGATGGCGACATAAAAGAACGGATTTTAATATTATGAGCATGAACTCATCTAATTTTCATATTGTAATCTTGTCTTGCCTTTAACAGGTAGCTTATAGCTACAGCATCCTTATTTTGTAGATAAGGAAACTGAGGCTCTGAGAAGTTAAATCCCTCACTTACTCAAGATCACACAGGCATTCACGGTCAAGGCCAGGACCCAAACCGAGCTCTGGCTCCTTTGAATCCTACATTCTTTCTCAACGCCACGGAACCACCCGTTTTGCCAGCTTTCTCCTGACTTCATTATTTTTGCCAACCACCAGCAGCATGAATCATGCATGCCTTCATTAAAGCCATGTTTTCTCACTCCTTTAGGGAGAGATGTCGATGTTTTCTGTATTAGCGAGGAGAAGGTCAAGATGAGTTTTTGTTCGCAATTGAAATGATCCTCAAGATGACGAGGTTGAAAAACATTAAGCCCTGCTTAAATTACAGGGTTACAATGAGGTTGTGGAGATGTTCCGCATCCTTCGTTTGGCTTCGACAGCAGTCAGGCCTGACAAAAAATTATCTGCACATAAAGTCTGTAGAAACTTGTTGTGCCACGCGGTAGCCACTAGCCACCTGTTGGCTACTGATTATTTAAAATGTGCCTAATCACAACTGAGATGCAGAACGCGTAAAAATACACACTGGATTTTGATTAACGTGAAAATCACATTAATATTTTGTACTATTGTATGTTGAAATGATGCCATTTTGAATATAGTCGGTTAAGCAAAAATACATTATTAAAATTCATTTCACCTGTTTCTTTTTACTCATTTAATGTGGCTTCTAGAAAACATATAATTACGTAAGTGGTTTGCATTTGTGGCGTGTACTATGTATTTATTGTACGACCCTGGTAGAAGATTAGACAGAGAGGACTTGCATCCCAAGGTAGTGTATTTCCCTAAAATTTCCAGAAGGGAAGGTAAAAAGGAAGAGACTGAAGCGTGGTCCCGAAAGCTGTGATCTCGAGTTAAATGGCTGCAGTGGATTGAAAAGGCGGCGGGCGCTACCTCAGCTCTCGCAGCTCCCGCCCCCTCCACGAAAGAAGCGGGTGGCGGAGCTTCCTCCACGGGCGGTTCCCCCGGGCGGGGCTGCGGGCGGCCGGCCGCCGAGCAGCCCACCGGTGAGCCACACACCTGCGCGCCCACCGAGGTGCGCGTCCGCGAGCCCGGGCGCCGGCCCCACGCCCCTCCCCCCGCGTTTTTATTCTCCCGGCCTCAACCGTCGGCCTCGCGCTTCTCTTCGGAGAACCACGGCGTAGGTAGGGCCCGCCCGGGGTAAGCGCCCCCGTCCCCGCGCCCGGCCCCCGCGGCGGGCAGGACGGTCGGGTCCCAGACGCCTCCGCCGCGGGTCCTGCTGGGCCGCGGCCGCTATTCCGTCGCGAGCGGGGCGGCCGCGGCGGACGCGCCGGGGGCCTCCGGGCCGCGGGGGGCCGCTGTGACCCGCCGGGGCCCCGCAGCGCCGGAGGCGGGGTAGCGGGCTTCAGGGGCTAGTCGGCGAGCGGCGGGGAGCGGCGAAGGCGGGCGCTCGGGCGGCGGGGGTTGCAGCTGCCGTCCGCTTCTCCCGCGGCGCGGAGGACCGAGCAGGGCCGGCCGCCTCCCGTTCCATGAGGCCCGAGTGAGCGCGCGGCCCGTGGCGCCTCCCCGCGTCCTCCCCCCCCAGCGCAGAGCAGCGCGGCGCCGCGGCTCCGGAGAAGCAGGCGGAGCATGTCGGACGGTTTCGATCGGGCCCCAGGTGCTGGTCGGGGCCGCGGCCGGGGCCTGGGCCGCGGAGGGGGCGGGCCTGAGGGCGGCGGTTTCCCGAACGGAGCGGGGCCTGCGGAGCGGCCGGGGCACCCGCCGCCGCAGCCCAAAGCCCCGGGCTTCCAGCAGCCGCCGCCGCTGCGCCAGCCCAGGACGGCCCCGCCGCCAGGGGCCCAGTGCGAGCTCCCCGCCGGCCCCCCGCGGCCCGCGCCGCTCCCAGGTACGGAGCCGCGCCTCCCCGGGCCCCGGTCCTCCGGGGCCCCCGCGCGCGCTGTGTCCCCCTTGCCCCGCCCCCGAAAGCGGCCCCGAGGGCCCGGGGTTTCTGGTGGGGACGGCCCGCGCGGGTCCGGAAGGTGGCTGCGGGACTCCTTTGTGCGCCCCGCGGGGGAGGGGCCGCGCGCGGGCTCCGAGTGCGGCGGGCCGGGGAGGAAGTAGCAAATCGCCGCCCCTTCCCCAGCCTTCCGAGGGGACATCTTGGGTGAGCCACCACCTTTTCCTCACCGACTCTTCTAGAAAGAGAGCATCCCTCCAGCCTCCGCGGAGGAAGCAAGTATGTCCCTAAATGAGCCGGGGCAAGTCTATTGTTCGTTTTTGCAGGCTCTCTGCACCTATCCTAGCTCTTGTATAATTCCTAAAAACCAGTCCTTCTCAAATGGCTTTTCGCTGCACAGTAACTTATCGAACAAAGGTACGAATGCATCTAACGCCCCCCTTTTTTTTTCCTTCCTCAGAACAAGAGAGACCCCAGGACAGTATTTCCCAGCAGAACTCGGAGTCAGCGATGGCTAAACCCCAGGTGGTTGTGGCTCCTGTATTAATGTCCAAGCTGTCGGCGAACGCCCCTGAATTTTACCCTTCAGGTTATTCTAATTACACAGTGAGTACACCCTTTCTTACAACTCTAGGCTAATGTGACTGGATAATATGGTTATTACTTCATCAGGCAGAGCATGCTGCTGTTTTCTGTACCGCACATAAAAACCTGAATTCACTGAACTCAGGAGGAAACAAAACTGAGTCAGGAATGTATTTTGTAGTTACCGTCGGGGCATCGGTGGGAGGTGGAGAGCAGACTCTCTTATCTGTTCTGTTCGCTGCTGTGTCCTCAGCATCCGCAGAGTCTCTCTAGGTAAAACTGGATGCAGGCAAGGACCGCCCACCGTCCATTTATAAAACAGTGATTTTTGTCCAGACTTTAAGGACAACCTGAAAAATGGGGACCTGACAAGGCTGATTTTTCATTTGAGTTTAGCAAGATAGCAGAACATTCACTGGTAGAATTAGGGTAAATCAAAGTGGTTTTGAGGCTAACTAATTTGTGTAGGTTTTTGAATGTTGAGAAGTACACATTTGGGCTCTTAAGTTAAAATAGAAGTGTTTCTGGTTCTGATTAACTCCTGTTGCACAGAAATGTGTAGGGGGTTTTTGATAAAGGGTTTAGGTAGGTATAAACAACTCTTACAAGCTTTCAGGTTGATCTTTGTCAAGACTTTTTTAAATTGGTCACATTTTTCTTCAGTACTAAGACAAAACAGCACAATTGGGGTGGAAAGAAAGGAATTTCTTCTCCTAAGTAAATGCATAGCAATTAATTACAGATAAATGTGGCAGGAACCATTCCGGATTAAAATAATTGATTAGTAGTTTTGTATTATAGCCCTGGCTGGTCAGGCTCAGTGGATTGAGCACGGGCCTGCGAACCAAAGGATCAAGGTTCGATTCCCAGTCAGGGCACATGCCTGGGTTGCAGGCCAGTTCCCAGGAGGGGACGCATGAGAAGCAACCACACATTGATATTTCTCTCCCTCTCTCCTTCCTTTCGCCTCTAAAGATAAATAAAATTTAAAAGAAAAGCAATAAACATTTAAAAAATAGTTTTGTATTAGTCCTGCCTTTCCTGTCCCCTTAGCTTTGTTGGCACATAATGCATAGGATAGTGCACATAAAGGCTGGCTCGCAGCTTCAGCACCCGGGCACCCCATATCCAATCAAGAAAAGGAGTATTCTCGGCATCCCCAAAGCCCCCTCTGTCTCCTAATACTCGTTTCTCACTTCCATTCAACATCAGAACCCGTCCCTGTTGGGGCAGGTGATTGGAGATGACTTACTCTCATAGGTGGCTCACTCCACTGTGTGACTTACTGCACACAGTGCTGCTTGTCTTGAACGTTGGGGTAGCTTCCGCTTTGGGGCTGTTATGAATAGGGCTGCTCTTCCTGGCCGTGTCTTGGTGCATATTCACCCTTGCTTGCTTGTGGTATATACCAGGCAGTGGAATGGCTGGGACCTAGGGTAGCCAGCTTTGGCAGAGACCGCCTGCTAGTTAGTTTTCCTGAGACGGCTCCTGTGGGCGCTTGGGGGGTGGGATTTCCAGGTGCTCTGCTTACTTGGCCGCACTTAGTATTTTCTGTTTTTTAAGTTGAGCCATTTTAGTGTGTGTGTGTGGTATCTAGTTGTGATTTTAACTTGTATTTACCCAATAACTAATGGTAGCACATCTTTTTTGTTGCTTTTTTTTTGCTTCCATATTTGAGAGAAAGTATGGAGAAGCTGTATTCCAGGCTTTAGAAACTCCACACGTTAGGAAAAAGCTTTGCGGCTGGAAGAGGGGAAACGTAGGCATAGCAGACAGAGCCATTTATTTGGGTTGAAAGGAGCTATCAGTCCTGTAAAGTGGAAGTTGAGAGCAGCCTGGGTTCTTGCCAGAAGATTGTATTTGGCCCGGAGACGAAAGGAACCGATGGAGAGCCGTGAGTGGTTGGATAGACCCTTACGGGTGCTTACCTTCTGACAGCACGGAGATCCCCATCTGTTTGTGACTCCCTGTGGACTGAGCTACTTCATGATAGGAGGGATGCCGTTTGTCCCCAGTTTTACGCGGCTCAGGTGACTCCTGGGCTGGCCGAGGAGCAGCGGGCTGAGCTGCGTCAGTCCGCTCACCGGGAGCCACGTTGTCCTCAGGCATTCCTCGGCGACCTGCAGCGCGGCTGCCCTGCTCGGTTCTCCAGAGCGGATGGCGAGCTGGTGGCCTGTGGCTCACGGGTGGCCTGTAGGCATGCCGCCTTTCGTCCTGTTTTTTTATTTTTTGAAAGGATTTTTAGCCCTGGCTGGTGTGGCTCTGGAACAAGCACCAGCCTGCAAACCAGAAGGTCACCGGTTCGATTCCCAGTCGTGGCTCAGGCCTGGGTTGCCGGGTCCCTGGTTGGGGGTGTGTAAGAGGCAGCCAATAGATGTTTCTCTCCCTCCCTTTCTCCTTCCCTTTCCCTCTCTCTGAAAATAAATAAATAAAATCTTTATTTAAGAAAAGATCTTTAATAAGCTACCAACACTTAAATTAGATAGTACCCTTCTGAATTTTCTGGTGTCTCCTGAAATAGTAAGGTCGGTTGTACTGGACTATTATTTTGGTAAAACTTGGCTGAATAGAGGCAGCCCCTTTAGATGGAGTGTGTGAGCACTGATTTGCTCACTGGCTTACTTCATTTATTTGTAATGCACCTGGATTTTATCAGCACTCGAGTTTGCTGCCCTGCTCTGGTATATTCTCTGGCCTTTACCCTTTAACCATCTGTTGTGGCTAAGCATTTTTTACAATCCCCTAGTCCCCTAACTCTTAGGATGAGGTCTTGCTGTGAGGGAAACTTCTCCTTACAGTAACCATAATCCAAAGTTAGCTGCATTCACTCACTCATTCAACAGTAGTTGAATACTTATCCTGAGCCAGGCACTAGGGGTACAGCAGTGAACAAAAGGGAGAAAAATTCCTGCATTTGTGGAGCCTGTGTGCTGGTGGTCTCCAGGCTTGGTCTCCAGAAACCTCTTGAGTCTGCTTTCATTAGACACGCACATCCGTTGCTTGGTGTCCCGAGCCGAATCTGCTTTCGAGAAGGTGTGCTTTTTCGAAAAGCCAATATCGTAGGGTTTTGCTGTGCTTTCTTAACCTTTCTGAAACCCTAGGCCCTTTCATTGTCGGTCCTTTGCATCACTGCTAGAATTTCCTGCTCTCTCTGCCTTCTTACCAGTGAGTTTCTGATCCCTCTCCCTGTACAGATGCTGTCCCCGGCACAGTCAAAAACCCATGTATAACTTTGGTTGCCCCAAAATTCAGTGGTCCCTCAGTATCTGCAGGGGATTGGTTCTAGGACCCATGCGGATACCAAAATCCATGGATGCTCACGTCCCCTGTATAAAATGGCATAGAACTGTGCGTACAGTCGACCCTCTACATCCCATCCAGCTGCAGCTCGAAAACAGAACAGGGATTTGTCCGAAAAAAAGCAGCTGCATGGAGCTGGACCCGTGCGGGTCACACCTGCTGTGGGGGTCCGCTGTCGTCGTGACGACTCCAGCCTCTGTGGGTCTGCTCAGCCGCGCTTTACTCCCAGCGCTCTGGACTCGGTTCTCATTCCAGCAGTGCATTCAACGTGCCTGCTTCGAGGTGATGAGTTTTCTGACTGGTAGCCCTCCTAATCTCTTGTCACAGAGTTCTTTCTAAGAAAAACAAACAAACTCAAATCCTCCTGGGTTCAGAAGCCAAGCCGTTTAGGTCCGCATTGAAGGCTGGAGAAACCTGGCACCGAGGAGCTCTGATTCACACGCATCCGAGTCTCGTTTGTTCAGAATACCTGCCTCCGTTAGCTCAAAACAGTAGGCCCTGCCTGACCTCCATTCTGCTCTATTCAGAGAAGCACTGCTTTCATCTTCAGAATTAATTTTTCTGTTTTTAATCCTGAAAAAATGAGGACATTTTTTCATTGCTTTTAGAGAGAGAGGAAGAGAGAAAGAAACAGAAACATGGGTTGGCTGCCTCCTTATATGCGCCCTGGCTGGGAATCGAACCTACAACCTTTCAGTCTGTGGGGAGCAATGCTCCAATCAACTGAGCCACACCAGCCAGGGCTCAGATCTTCTCAAAAAAGAGTTTTGCCTATTAAAAAAAAAGATTAAAATTAATGATCTAAACTCATATAGTTTGCCACAATGAAATGACATTTGATAGAATGACATTTGATAGAAGCCATTAGGAAATTCATACCTTCAACTAGGACCACTTTTCATTATCAGTAATAATAGGATACTACAGGTAGGTAAAACTCTTAACTATATATCAAAAGCTTAACTTGGTTTTTAATTGTAAAATTCCCACATGTATGTGGTTAGCATTAAATGTATTATGTAATATATGTATTTAGAATGTGTGACTACTTTCACAATTTCATAATAAAGGATTATATTTAAAACACAAACACTTCTTTACAGGTCACTACTATTATCCCTTGTTTATCTTTCCAGAAGTTCATTACCTGTAAGGCTCTTTAAGAAAAAAATTAATCATACTAAAATACGGTTCTCTGTTCTCTTGTCATTTCACGCCATGTTGGTGGTGTGTCTGTATTGATATTTGTAAATCTTGTTCCCTTCAGTGGCTATGTGATACTCCATATACAGAGATATGAGGTAACGTGTTTGACTCCTTCCTTGCTGATGGGTTGTTGGATGAATTTTGGCGCTGAGTGTCTTCGTACTTACGTTGAAGTTGGCTTTCGAGCTTCTCTGCTGGTTATTGTGCAGCACGGAGGGTAAAAGACAGGCGTTCTGCGCTCAGTGCTAGCTCCGTGACTGCGCACGGGTGGCGTGGTCCCTCCCAGCTGAGCCTGCCCCGACAGCCGCACTCGGGTTTCCCCCCCGCCTTCCGAGGCGGGCTCCTGAGTGTGTTTCCCGTCACCCTCCACGGTCTCCCTGCCTGTCCGATTGGTCATTGGCTCCCACCCATCCTCGGTTTCTGTGTGCTGGCCTTTGTCTCTCAAAGGTGTCAGGCAAGCACCTATCTCCGTGGGGCCTCTTTCTGTTTCAGTTTATATGGTACCTCTTCAGGACCCTTCCCTGACCATTTTTTTTTCATAGTCTATCTTGCTATCTGAATAACGCCCCCCATCACGGAATATCAGGTCCACGGAGCGGGACTTGGTCTCCTTTGTCCGTGGCCTGACAGTACTCCCTGCACCGAGAGCGGCCCACGCCCGAGTGGTTCTGAGTGAGTGACACGCACGCACTGTCGATGGCAGCTGGCGCCATCGATGGACCGTGTCAGTTAGTGTCATCCCAGGTCCCTAGCAGTAGTTTCTTCTTCTGCTGCGTTTTACGCTGTAGCCCTTTTAGGTATGACCGAGAGGCGGTTCCCGTCTGTAACTGGAAGTTAAAAAATGTATTTGTTGAGCACTTAGTGCCTTACTCTGTGCTAGTCACTGGTCCAGGAGAATTTACTCATTAACTCTCTTAACTGATTAACTCGTTTACTGGTAATCCTCAGTCACACATCTGTTTCTGATTCATGAGTTTGAATTGTGTCAACATTAGTTAAATTAATGTCACTTAACTTGGATTCAGTTGCGTGTGTGTGCGTGATCAGACAGACACATGATGTGTGAGTTTGCCTGCTCTTCTCAGTGAACCCTGAGCGTGGCTTAGGCACATGCGTCTGCTAGGATTTCCCGGTGCCTCGTGGCCTCGGCGTGGTGGTCAGCAACACTGGAGAAACAGTTTTCTGGGTGGGTCTTTCCTCCAAGATTGGCCATCTCCAGAAAGGAGCTTTCTTTTTCTAAGGGGAATTTTGACAAAAAGGTGTCTTTTTTTTTTTTTTCCTTTGTGCACTCTCTGACTTAGAATTCAACCCTCTCTGTAGTCGTAATTCTAATTCTTTCCTATTGGTTTCTCACTTGACTCCTTTTGGAGAGGGGTAAATTTCATCAAGCAACGTGGCTGCTGTTAGAGCATGACTGTCAAGGATGCCTTGGGTGGGGTCCAGGCGGCGAGACTGCAAGCCGGCGCTCTCGTCTGCTGCCTTTTGCCGTGCTCACCTGCTCAGCCTCTTGCTGTTGATTAAAAGGTTGGGAACTTCCAAAGGTGATAGTGGCGGGCGTATTGGTTGGAAACCACTGCTCTCAAGCCTGGCTTGAACCCGGGTGTGGCACTGTGCACTGCGATGGAATTTTACAGTCACTTAACTGTATGTGTCTCCCTGTCCTTGGGGATACAGATAGATGACAGACTTATTTTTTCCAGTTGGAAGTTGTCAAATACCTACCTGAGAGTGGAGAGGGGTACAGTGAATCCTCCTGGCCTGGTCAGTTCGCTGCCTGTGGCCATGCTCAGTTCTGTGACGGTGGCCCCACCTCCCCTCCCCCTGCAAATCCTGGGTCTTACTGTATCCATAAAGAGATCAAACTCTTAATTTTGATATTGGTATTATAGCAAAACACTGGTTTAAACTTGATTTCTCAGCCATCTTCTAAATCCGCCAGGGACGAGAAGACAGTTCCCTACCCAACGAGGTGGAACCCTCCTCCGTTACAAGATTCTGGCCATTGGACAAGGAAGAAGGATAGTTCCCTGGACTTAATTTTATTGAAAAAATAACACATTTTATCATATGAAGGATTCTTTAAAAAATCATTTGCTGGCCCTGACCTGGTAGCTCGGTTGACGAGAGCAGCATCGCAGTACACCAGGTTGTAGGTTTGGTCCCTTGTCAGGGCTCATATAGGAGTCCCCAACGGCTGCATCAGTAAGTGGGAAACCCGTTCATACCAGTTAAAAAAGTCATTTGTGCTAGCGACATCTCAACTTAAAGCTGCCTCATGTTTGTTTCAGCCAGTTGCATGGATTAAAATTTTTTTTTTTTAACTTTGTAGGACTCCTATGAGGATGGGTGTGAGGATTATCCCACTCTATCAGAATACGTCCAGGATTTTTTGAATCATCTTACAGAGCAGCCTGGCAGTTTTGAAACCGACATTGAACAGTTTGCAGAGACCCTGAACAGCTGGGTTACAACTGACGATGCTTTGCAAGAACTTGTGGAACTGATCTATCAACAGGTAGGTCGGCCGACGGCACGCAGCATGTGCTGGTCATCAGGTGGCTTCCTTGAAGCCCAAGGATGGCAGCTGCTCCTTGAGGGGGGACAGGTGCATGTTCACCTGCCTGCACGCTCATTAACTCTCGATGGTTCACGGGAGCTTTTAAGTTCGTGTTGCAGAAAACTCCTGTCGGTAGGGACCCAGGGCTGGGGCCAGACTGCAGGTTCGCCTGGGCGGCCGGGGCTCCGAACAGGCCGTTGGCAGAGCTTCGAGCATCCATGCGGGAGGCTCCCTAAGCGGCATGCCTTTCCCGTCCCTTTCTGTTCTGCGGGACCTGAGATTAGCAGTCCACTAAAAAGACCACACTCTTTTCTCCTGGATGTTGAATAATACAGCATTATTGCAGTAGGGCAGAAAAAAGATGGGAGAACTTTCTTGCCTTATAAGTGAGTCCTTTAAAAAAAAATCCAAATCACAAAGCACCCTGTGTTGTTTTAACACTTCTGCTCGTATATAAAATTTTCAACAATTTACACCTTAATTCCTTGAAAATCTAATGCCTAGATTAGTTTTCCATGCAGTTTCGTTTTGATCCTAGCATACTATCACTGATACATTACTGCTGTTTTAAGAGGGGAACATCGACAACCCTGGATTTTTTTAGACATTTAAGGTCATGTGAGACCAAAAACGAGGAGGAAATGAACATTGATAGAGCCTTTCGTGTTCTTCAAGTCACAGCTACGTGAGCAGCGCAAACCTGGAATGTGTGGGCGGCTGTGAGAGCCGGCAGGTTGACGTGCTTGCCGCCTGTGGTCTCATTGACTGCACTTCCAGTTTGTTCTGGGTTGTTCCTGGGCCCCAGTATGTTGCAGCCCGGCATCTTCCAACTTTTTTTTTTGTCTCCTGGCACACGTGAACTAATCACTAAAATTCTGCGGCACACCTAAAAATACGTTTTGTCGATGGGACAAAAAAATCGGTGTAACTTTGGTTCATTCACACCAGATAGATGGCTGTTGCTGCGTTGGCTGTTGTCATTTTTCCGACAGTCTGAGGGAAAAGAGGGCACGGCCCCTGACTCAGTAGTGGGGTGCTGCATGTTTTAAAATGTCTTGCGCCACGCTGGCTGGAAGTCGTCCTGGCCGACTCTTCAGGCTTCCGGAAATGCCTGGGATTTCAGGAACACAGGGCCGCTCTCTCTGTCCTGTGCCCACTTTCCGCCCCTAAACGGATTGGAAAGAATGTGAGGTAAGAACATGGAAGACTTGCGCGTACTTCTGCAACTCTTCCTGGTTTCTCGTCTGCCGGGTTCAGCCGATCGGTGGGCCGCCCGGCCGTGGCCCCTCGGGGCTGGGTGGGGGCCTGTACGCTGGCACAGTGGTGGCTGTGCTCGTCTCAAAGCCGATTCTTCAGACATGCACTCAGTGCTAAGTTTCAACGTTCTGTGGTCAGTGATGCACAGGTTTACCAACAGTTCTTAAATTTCTTTTTCTTCTTTTTAAAAAGATCTTATTTATTTTTAGCGAGAGTAGAAGGGAGAAAGAAGGAAAGGTAGAGAAACATCAGTGTGTGAGAAAAACATCAGTGTTGCTTCCCACCCCAACACTGTGCAACCCAAGCGTGTGCCCTAACTGGGAATTGAACTGGCACCTTTCTGGTTCACAGGCCAGTGTTCAATCCACTGAGCCACCCCAGCCAGGGCCGGGCAGTTCTTAAATTTCATTGAGGAAATTAACTCATAGCAACTAACAAAGGAAGACCTATTGTGGGGAGAAAAAGAAAATGTTCAACTTCGATTCCTCCCCAGATACCACCACAGTGGCAATATGGGGTTTCTGAAGGCCAAAGGCCCGTAAGAACTGGGGTGGGGAAAGGAGATGGAAATCCCAGTTTGAAGACCGGAAAGCAGGAGGGGTGAGTGGTAATGGGCTTGGCAGATCTAAGTAAGTTTAATTCCAAACCACTGAGGATAGCTGAAAATCTCCCTGGTTTGTGATGCAGAATTTCAGAAAGACTCTAGGATCTAAAGGAATGAGGCAAAAAGATTGCAAGAAAATCTAAAAAAAATTAGACCTTCTAGATATGTTTGTACCGAGTAGCCAGTTTGAAGTTTTCCTGTAACTGTTCTTGAGAAGTTATAAAGAAGGCGCTCCAGCAAAACATAGGAATTAAGCCAAGGACGACGACAGGGGGACTGAGAAACAGGGAGTTTTATGGAACCATGTGTCATCCAGGCGATGGTGACAGGTGGTCCCAAGATAGTGGCCGTGAGCACAGCCTTCTGGGGGCCGGCCTCACTGGGATGGGGCATATGGTCCGGGAAGATTCCTTGGTAAGGTGAGCACAAGGGCTAAGAAATTTACAAACTAGTGAATTTAAGAATAAATCATTGAGAAGTGTATAAAAAACAAAGTACTAGAAAAAAAACTGGGTGTCTAGGGAAAACAGTTGTACACAAAAGCTGTAAATGGAAACACAAAACTAATAAGTGAAATCGTGATATTACCATATTGGTAGATGCACGGATGGGAGAACAGTGGAATGGCGTGAGGTTGAGCGGGGCGAAAACTAAATGCTCGTCTTGCATGGTGGGAAACTAGTAGGAAGTGGCGTCTCAACAGGAAGATGACAGCTCATGCAGGGCTAGAAACCTTTGACCTGCGGGAATTGACCGTGGTTGCCCGTGGGAGTCAGAGCGAGGTGCAGGCAGGGAGCAGGAGCCTGCAGGCACAGGCCTTGTAGGACTTCTTGACTTTACGTTGTGCGCCACAGTCTTGAAAGTGAACCAGAAACAGGCAGTGCCAGTGAAGAGAAGACTGTAATTTTTAACTTCAAGTCTTCTGTGGTATCAGGTACACATTCAGGATGTCAGGAGCAGCCAGTCTTTCTTGAGAAATATTTAGGGTCCTGGATGAGCAAGGCGATAATTAGCAATGAAGTAATCTAATAATTATAAAGTGCTTTACACCAGTGATGCTGAACACTCGACACGTAGTTGACGCGTCTACTCCTTCCTCAGTGGTTGCACGACGTTACTCTTCTGCCCATTTTATATGTATCTTAACAGTGACGTTAGGTGACGTTTCTGAGGTCACCACAGCTAGTGAACAGACCAGCATAGGGTCAGAACGGCATCAGGCCATTCGTGAATCTAGACTCTGGTTAACTACCTTTGTGGCCTTGGCCAGGTCCCTTAACTTCTTAATGTGTATTGTCTTTGCCTAACATTTAGTAGTGAACTCTGTTCTCTGCTGTTTGAAAACTACAATGAAAGTTACACTTCTTGAGTACTACTTTGGCAATATCATACAGTCTTTGAGATATAGTGTTTTCTCACTGCCTTATTTTTTTCAAATGCCTTGTTTTAATTTTCTCTTTACCCCAAGTGTCTTTGGAGTGTTCTTTAAATACTACTCTCTTGCATCAGGTACCATTAATCACCTCTCTAGGAATGAAGAAACCGAAGCTCAGGGAGGGTTAGTGAAGTCCAGTCACCAGGCACAGGCCTGGGAATCTCTTTGTGGCTGCCCAGATGCCAGAGTCGGTGCCTGCTGTTACTGAGGAACATCACAGATCGGTAGTTTGGCGGGTACTCTGATTCATAATTGGCACTATGGAGCTGGGTACACGTACACATTTTGTGCAAAAAGGGGTTAGCGTAAAGAGATAAGTGTCTACTTGTTTTCTGGCAATTTCAGGTAAAGAATGGGGAGAACTTACCTTAAACCTTTTTCTTTGTACTGGTTCTGGTTCTTGGTATAAGGTTGGGAGAGTCGAAATGGTTTTTTCCTCTCTGAAATGTTGCTGTGTGCATTTATGACAATGCGTCTGTATCACACAAAACTTTTTCTTTTTGAAAGGCTACGTCTATTCCAAATTTCTCCTACATGGGAGCTCGCCTGTGCAATTACCTGTCGCATCATCTGACAATTAGCTCGCAGAGTGGCAACTTCCGCCAATTGCTGCTTCGAAGGTCAGTGTGAATGTGTGAAATTAAAGGAAAGCTACTTTTAAAGGAGGTAGAATTTGACTATTCCTTTTTTCCAAAGACTGTACGACATAGAAAGTTGCGGGGAAGAAGACCCTGCTTACTTGTGTAGTGTTAAAAGTTCGTAGTTGTATGTCTGTATCAGTGTTCTTCTACAGTGGTCTCTGCCTTTGGTTTTGTGCTTAAAAAAACCTTTCCTTTCCCAAGTTCTTAAAAAGGATCACATTTGTATTCTTTGTACTTTTATACTTTGGGTTTGAGCAAGGATCTGATTTATTTATTGCCATGTGTGGCCAGTTTTTCCCACACCACTTTTTTGAATGACCCATTTCCCCACTGATTTGAACTGCTTGCTGCCTTTATCACACTGTATCCTTCCATTTGGGTTTTGATGCTGGACTTCCATTATTTTCCACTCATCACTTGTTTTATTTACCATACTGTTTAAAAGTACATTAGTTGTTTTCTTTTTTGTTTGTTTTGTTTTTTTTTAAGATTTTATTTATTTATTTTTAGAGAGAGGGAAAAGGAGAGAAAGAAACATCAGTGTGTGGTTATTTCTCATACACCCCCTACCAGGGACCTAGCCCACAACCCAGGCATGTGCCCTGACTGGGAATTGAACCAGCGACCCTTTGGTTCGCAGGCCCTCACTCAATCCACTGAGTCACACCAGCCAGGGGTAGAAAGTACATTAGTTTTTTAAAGATATCTTTAATGGTTGCAAAATATTCCGCTGTGTGGTTAAGCTGCACTGGAATAGGATAAAGATTCCAGAAGTCACTTGAGAGACACTTGAAATCAGGCTTTGGATGAAGGTGGTACTTCGGACGCACAGGTGCGAGACAAACTGTGCTGCCCACACGGCTGGCTGGCTGGTCGTCGGGGAGAAAGCAAAGCAGAGATGGGTTCCTGCCCCTTCACACCAAAATATACTTCAGATGTAGGAAAGATTTGAGTAAAAGGGAAACAGTAAATAGAAGGAGGAAAATTGGCAAACAAAAATCTTAGATTGATAAAGCCCTTTTAAGTAAGATATGATACCCATCTTCGCCTTAAACCAAAGGTGAAACTTTTACACATAGGGTATAATATCTTGGGGGGGTCATAAATTTATGTGAACTAAAGTAAAAATAGGAAAATATATAACACATGGTAATCAGCTCATTTATTTAATATGAAAAGAGAGGCCTCTTAGGGATGAGTAAGAAAAAGACCAGTATTTTAATAGAAATATTTGGAATGGCTCTGACTAGGGCAGGTACAGTGTGAGAAAATATAAATGACAAGGTTTATTAAGATAACTAACCTTCCCTATAATTAAAGAACCACACATTAAAGCTTCTGGAAAGATGTGAGTGGGGGCAGATGGCAGAAAGGCTGGCGTGCCCTCCCAGGGCTGCTCACCCCGCCCCTGCCCCCGCCCCGCACTCAGGGAAACTCTCATGTAATGGGCTGAACTGGAGCCCCGGCTCAGTTTTCAGAGCCTCCCGAGTGAGCCTCCGGTGCGCCCCTGGCTGAGAACGCCTCCTCCGAGTCTGCCTCTCTGCCCACGTGTGCTTCCGTGGTGCCGGTACTGTGGAAGATGTTCACGTGGAGAAATGCAACTCATACAACTAGAGAGAGGCAGGACATAATCTGTTGCCTAACTTAGAAATATACACACACTTGAAACAGACAGAAGTTACCTTCACAGCAGTTATCTCTGGGTTGCAGTGACTTTGTTCTTTATTTTTCTGTGTTTTAACCTTTCTGAAATAAGTGTGCTTTTATAATTGAAACTCCGTAGCTTGAAAAGGTTTAGGTTCTTTCTTTTCACCTAGATAATCAGTAATGTACATGAGTAGGAATTTGCTTTTGCACATACATTCACCTGTCTTAATGTAAAATAGTCATAGCATTTATAAAACAAAGGGTCATTTCATCAAAGATTTTACCTGCAAAGTCATAAAAGAAAGGACAAAGGAGAGCAGCCACAGGGTGCTTGGATAACTAAACTGGCGTTATTTAACTGACCCTTTCCATTGTTAAACGTAGTGTTCTATATAGAGATATGCCACCTTTTTTCCTGATGAGGAATTACTACTACATAGGAGTAGGTAATGAACACCTCTGTGTCTGACTCATACAGAAGGTGTACTCGTTCAATAGAACTTGTAAGCATTGGACTCAGTCACCGAGGCGCACAGTGAGATGTGTTAGGGTTTATTTGTGGTTGATTCATAGACTGGCCCAAGGAAAATCCTTGGTCAGGGAGTAACTTTTTCTTTCTTTTGACAAAAAATGGCAACCTAAACTGGTCCTTCATGAATGAAAGCCAGTCTCCGTAAGCTCCTCCTTTGGTCTTTAAAAGAACTGTCAAGATCTATTTTATAAAACACACAACTTTCCTACTTATCACCACCTTAATGATGAAGATAAGAAAAAAACATTTAACACTAAAATGGTAAGCAGTTTAAAAGTCCATTTTAAAAATTGGCATTAGCAGTAGCTGACAGCATTCTTCACTGACACAGGCAGTGACAGGCCTGTAGTGATGAATTTTATTTATTTTATCCCTGCCCAGCGACACGCTTATGATTTTAGAGAGCGGGGAAAGCTGCCCTGACTGGGGACCGAACCCGTGACCTCTTCAGTCTGTGGGTGGACACTCCAGCCAGCTGAACCACACTGGTCAGAGGTTGTTGTGATGACTTAGAAATCTTGTAGGAACTGTGTCCATACAGCTCTAAGAAGACAGTTTTTGTTATTATGTAAGGCAGATGGACCAAGTCGGGGGAAAATAAGTTATTTGACTCTTTCAGTCTCTATTAGAAATAGAGACCAAATTAATTGCTTTCTGTATGTCTGTTCAGTTGGGGATTTTTCACATTATTTCTCCTTCTCTGATTTATATAATGGAATTACAAGGATAATGGACTTAATAAGATCTGTTTCAAAGTTAATATATTCAGAAAGAGCAGACCACTTTACAGAGACAGCTTGGTTTTATAAAATCAGTGCCAGTATATATGAACCTCATAAAACGTATGTTGTCTAAACTTACTACAGCTTGGTCTGCTAGGTTTATTTTCTACTGTTCTTAACAAGTTCCTTAAAACTGGGCATCTTAGCATGAGAAGATGATGCACAGCCTGGCAATACACAGGCACACGCCCTGTCATGGAAAGGCCGGGCGTTGGCGCCTCGACTCGTCTCTGTGCTGCTTGTGCACAGCCAGAGGGGGCAGATGGTCGTCTTGTGTGACTGTTTACAAAACAAAGCAGTGTGAGATTGTAAAAGATTTATCTTTATTAGATGTCGGACTGAATATGAACTTAAAGATCAAGCTGCAAAGGGGGATGAAGCAACTCGAAAACGATTCCATGCATTTGTGCTCTTTCTGGGAGAACTTTATCTTAACCTGGAGGTGAGGAGACCTTTTCTTTTGATAAGTACTTTTGAGAACAGGGGGGTCTCGGGGAGGAATTTGTGTTCACACTGTACTTTTACAGCATTAAGAGTGAAATGGGAGAGGGAGAATGGGAGAGAAAGAAAATAATGCTTCAGTGCCCACTTGTGGTGGCATCTGGACTCCGAGGGAACGCTTGTTCTCCTCTTCGTGGGCGAGGTGCTGGGAAGTGGTTTTAAAGTCTTCACGCACTTGTGCAAAGCCATGGTGTCCGGTGCATGTGTAAGCTTTTGAAATGTAAACATTCGTGCCTTTTTGAATTCTTGCATCAGGAACATGAGCACACAGTATGTTGACATTCAGATGGTGGCGGAAAAGCAGCTTGCCCTACAGAACACAAGGCCTTGAGTGAGGAGGTGGGGGGAGACTAGAGTTTCTGGTTTTTCCCACCTAATTCACCCAGATTGGTTCTTGGTCCTGTTGCATATTAATCTTCCACATAAAATGCATTTGTACAAAGTACACAGCTAAACTTAAATTGGTGGTTCGCTTGAACACACACTTGTTAATAGGAAACTGAAGTGCTGGATATTACTTTGTAATGGATTTGTGTGATTTGCGTTTTGACTAGTCTCAGACGCAGGTTTGTCTTTTTAAACCGTGAATCGAGGACTTAGTACCATAAACACCACTGAAAAGACACACGAATCCACTACCGAATAAACGTGTCAGTGCAT
>CM052540.1:186690363-186714722 GCA_028533065.1 Trachops cirrhosus | reverse complement strand
TTTACTGAAACTGTGTCTTTTCAGTTGACAGGGTCAGTTTTGGAAGATGCCTGGAAGGACAAAGGAAAGATTGACATGGTAGAAATTATTCAGAGGATTGAGAATGTTGTGCTGGATGCACACTGCAGCAGGTAGGAGGGACAAGGGAGGCAGGTGGTACAATTCCAGTCCTTGCTTCGTCCTGGGGGTCGTTTTTTTAATCAGCTGCACTTATCAGAACAATTGACATCTTACAGATTGACCTACAGAAGCATTTTCTTCAAAGGCATAATATTTTACCTGTGGCTTCTGCTCACCTAACCATTTTTCTTCAATAATTCAGTAAATATTTGGGTGACGTACTATTATCAAGAAGCATAGAAATGTCTGCAGGATGGCCACTGCCTTTAAGAACCTATAGTTAGTTTCATGGAACAAATTTCAAGTCTGTTTTTTAAAAAAGTAATGTGTGTCATTATAGGAAATGTCTAGAAAATGAAAGCATTGAATGTCCGTGTTCAGTTGAAGGAGTTCAGGAGCCCGCGATGTTTTAGATCCCGAGCACACCTACGGTGCACACACTCTAACTGCCTTCAACCTTTCATCTGCAGAGACGTAAAACAGATGCTCCTGAAGCTTGTAGAACTCCGGTCAAGTAACTGGGGTAGAGTCCATGTAACCTCGACATACAGAGAAGCAACCCCTGAAAATGATCCTAACTATTTTATGGTATGCCAGTGTTTACTTGTTGAGTTTTGCTTATTGCTTGAATTCAGTTTCGGAAATTTCCAGATCCATTACATAAGAGTTGCTCCCCAAGTGCAATGCCTGATACCTGTTCATGGGCGTAGGGTCACGTGCAGCCAGCAGAGCAGGTAGATGGGAGAAACGTGGAGTCCTCCCGGGACAGGGTGGGCGAGGAAGAGCCATCCAGTGGCAGGGGAAATTGGCAAGGCTTGGGCTTGGGTGAGTATGGGATTCCAGGAAATGTGTTTTCCAGAGAATTCATAACAAAGCCCTGCATCTCAAACTTTAGTTTGCGTGTTTTCATAAAGTCAATTAAGAGAATAAAAACGGTTGCCAGGCCAGTGGTGCCCTGAAGCTCGCAGTGTGACTGTGAAGTAGCTATAGAGGAATCGCTCCCACAGCCCCAGCCTTGGCAATTCTTACAGAAAAAAAGTGGCGGGGAGCCGGATGTGAGACCACACGGCACGGCACGGCAGTTCACCATGAGTGTGATGTGTCCAGCGCTGTGTCGGAACAAGAACTTGAGGGAATAGAATAAAGTCGGACAGCCATAGGCTTTCCCACTGACATGGTACGGCCGCTGGGAAGTCAGTGTTCACTCCTGAGTGCGTTGCGTTATCAGATGCACGTAGTGCCACCGGCCAGGCTCCCCGGTGCGGTGCTTTCAAATCACCGACTGGGAAATGATTACACACTTTCATCGCTCTGCTTTATCCTAGAATGAACCAACGTTTTATACACCTGATGGTGTTCCTTTCACTGCCGCTGATCCAGGTATGCTGTCTCAGTCATTTTCCCGTTTTTTTGGTAAGATGGTAAATTGCAGAAAACCGTACCTTCACCAGTACAAACCGAGCTTTTTGAAGAGTTCACTTCATTCTAAAACACCGGGTAAAGGCTTGTCTGGTGCAGAAAGTTCTTCGCAGTGACCACTTGGAACCATTTCGAGCGGAACATCTGGCTCAGTATGTAGTGTCTTGTCACTCTAACAGCGAAGAATTAGAGGAATCCCCCTAATTAGAAGAATTAAATGCGACCGTTTCTATTTTGTATGTCCTCTAATACTTTGTTTTTATGCTGTGAACTTTGGGGTGATTAGAATGAAAGGGAAAGACGGCTCTAATTCACCACATAGTCAGCAGCTTTCATTAGTATAGGTTAATAGCTGCAGATACTAAGAATTGTGGATGCCATTAATACTTGGTGGATCAAAGTTAACAACACCTAAATCCCTGCGTGCTTCCCCTTCCGGAAGAGGGTATTTGTAGAGGCACTGCTTTCGTGATGATAAATGGGACTGCAGTGTGAGCCGTGGAGAAGTTTTTCCACTTGGTACAAACTACAGCCAGCTGATGGTCAGCATTTCCCCGTGTCTTCTGTCTGGACGGCAGGCCCTGACTGTCTCTGCCTGTAGCACAAGGGGACAGAGAGGACTGGCTACTTAGCTTTAAATTAAGAAACATTCAAAAAATGCAAAACCACAAAAAACTGACCTGTTGACGCGTAATCAAGATTAAACCAAGCTCATTTTGCCAGATTACTGTGTGCTTGGGTCTTTTTAAAGAAATGAAACCCTATAGACAGTACTAAACCCTCTCCCCTCTCAGTGACCCTTCACCCCAAGTTCAAGCCTCCATCACTTCGCTCCCGAAGGTGACGACCGTCCTTACTTTGTGTCACTGCAATGTCTCTTCACTTCGTATGTGTCTGTAAACCGCTGGATTGACACACACAGCAGTTTGAACCCCAGTAGTATCTTACTGTACACTGCCTTTTGCAACTTATTTTTGTTCAGTTTATTTTTGTTATTTGTCTGCGTTGATGGATATAGCTTCGTTTCCTTTATTTTAAATGCCAAATAATACTCAGACTACACCACAGTTTATAGGTCCCCTGTGTGGGGGGTCGGGTGGCTCACACTCGTTCCTCCAGACTGTGCTGCACAAACATCTTTCAGTCCTCGAGCACGTGCAGGAGTTTCTTTAGGGTGCGGAGGTAGACTTGTCACGTTCTAGGCTGTCTGTGTCTTCAACTTCACTAAACGAAGTTAGGCTGCTTCTCGGGCAGTTGCACCACTTAGTTTTTACAGCAGCTGATGAGGGTCCCTGTCCCGTCTCGGCAGCACTTACTGCCAGACCTAACTTTCATCAGTCTGATGGTGTGAAACTGTGAAATTTTACTTTCTAACTAATGACACCGAGTTCCTTTCATGTTTCTGTTGAACTTTTGGTTTCTTCCTTTGAGAACTGCCTATTCGTGTTCTTTGCCCGTATTCATTGGCTCATTTGTTTTCCTTGTCGATTTGTAATACCTCGCATCGCCTGAAGGTAACCCGCAGCCGTTTTCCCAGTATGTGCCGTCTTCCCTTTTGTCTTAGCGTGAAGGAGCTCTGAGTTTGATCTGAATCACGTCTTCTTTGTGCTGTGTGACGTCGTCTCCTTACAGCTATCAAACTCCATTTCCTTCTGTAAATCTTTTATTGTTTCATATTTAGGTCTTCAATCTGGCTGATTTTCATGTGTGGGATACAGGAGGAATTAAATATTTCTTTCACAGTCTTCATGTCAACAGCTGTTGAATCATCCTTTCTGTTTTAGACAAAATGTTCGTGTCGTGCACCATGCAACTCCTCTGTAAACTGTCTTATTCCTCTGTCTACATGTGTATCTTTCTTCTCTTTGTCTGAACACCAATACCACATTCTTAATTATTCTGATCTTGCTTGTAAAGGGCTGGTAAGACAAATTTTCCTTCTTCCCTTGTGCTTCAAAATTACTTCATTCCCTCGTGGTTCTTTGTCATGTTTGTCTGATCCGTTTTCCTGCCGTTTGTTCCGTCCACACCTTATGACTGCTTGTGCTCTGTGTGCCTTTCTTCTTCACAGGAGCTTGTGGGTCCAGAGTGGGTTTTATATTCACTCCTGCTGGGAGCCACAGGTATAAGAGTGGCTTGAAATAAGTTTTTATTTTCTTGTCATGGGTTTTTTTTTTTAACATAGGTAGTAAAAATTTGAGTTGTAGGCTTATTGTTACAAATTGTCCAGGGAAGCAGAGTTCTTCCACCCCCACTCCAAACCCAGACAGACATAACCAGACTCCTTTGCCACTGAGGTCTTTTACTTTTTTTTTTAACCTGGTTCATCTTTTGCTGGAGATAATCAGCCCTTGGAATGTCCTGGCTTTGTGCAGAGTGAGATGAGCGTGGGCGTGGATTCCATGTTCCTGTTTCCGTGGGCCCAGGACCTTCCTTTGGGTTTAAAATCCAAGCTCATTTCTTTCCACGTGGTCAGCCAGCCTCCCAGCTGCAGTAATCGTGTGTGGCTCTCAGTTCCCTCCTCATTTCTGTTGTCAGGAGACTTGATGATGTTTTTTGTGACGTCATCTGCACATTTAAAAAGAATGTTTGTCTCACCTGCTACCTCAGCTGTTTGTTGCAGGAAGGTTTCATAGTTTGAATGGTCTCCAAATTGCCAAAATTGATTGTCAAAATGTTGCTAATCCTTTAAACTGGAGTTAAAGTTTTTACAGTGACTGACAATCTTGGGAAAACATGGCCTTTACCCAGTCCAATATAATTATATTATGCTGTTGAAACTTGAAGTAGCCGTTATTCACAAGAAACTAATTTTGAGGTAACAGTTTGAATGTACACTGATCCGTTTTATTATTCCGTGGCAGGGACTCCATACACACATGCTAATCATATGAGAGACTCAGTAACCGTGCCCAAGGCAGTTGGCAGACGGGGAGCTATACTATCCCTTGCATTGCCAAGGAAGAGCCCTGTGTACAGCTGAAACATTTATTAGGTAGCTACCTTCCAGCTGTCCCTAAGGTCAAGGAAGGGAAGAATAAATGCCCTCCCTGCGGAACCTTCGTTAGGCGGCCTCCTCTGATTGAGGACCCTGGGTCAGGAGCTGTTACCTGCCAGCCAGATGATGGCTCACTTTACCTCCTTGGGGAGGAGTAACAAGCTGGAGGTCAGGTTATGTGAATGAAATCTCTCCCTGTGGAAGGAAAACCGGAGAATGGGGGGAATGTGTTCTTCCCCAGCAAACTGTGTGGCCAGTGTTTTGTCTGATGGAAAGGATCGGGAGAGAATACGCGTGTACATAGGCCCGGAAATGTACTCTGGTGTGTTCACGGTGGCTCTGATGGCCAGCTCAGGTTTAGAGGAAAATATATATACTTAAGATTCGTGAGCATGCAGGGGGGCCAAAGCAAGCCAGTTAGAATATCAGATTTATAAAAGCTGTTCTTAAGTATGTAATTAGGCTTACTTGATAGATAAACATAGCTTACTGGTATTTAAAATTTGGGTCTACTTTAATGTCATAACACTAAAAATGAAGAACAACTGGACATTTCATATGAATTTTTCAACATTTAAGTTTTTCCTTTTATTTATTTATTTTCTGTAGACTACCAAGAGAAATATCAAGAGTTACTTGAAAGAGAAGACTTTTTTCCAGATTATGAAGAAAATGGAACAGACTTATCAGGGGCTAGTGATCCGTAAGTTCTCTTTAGCTACTAACTCTATTTGTGAAATTTCTGTGGCCACAGCTTATATAGAGTTTAGACTAGAAAGAAGTAGATAAAAGAATGTGCATTTTGATTTGATGGTATTATAATGGTATATATGTAGTACTTATTTACCGAAAATTTTCTGACAATCATGTTGAAAACCACACAAACTATGATTTTAAAGTTTATGTATAGTTGAGGGGAAACACTATTAAAATGAAGCATACTCAAGCATAATTAGTGCTTACAAAATTCTGTTATCAGACCTAAGATGCTAAAGTAAGTAGCTCTGATACTGTGAATCTTGGGCAAGTCGCTCCATCTGTAAAACTGGAAGAATAGCACCCTCCGAGAGTTCTTCTGAGAACTGGACGGGAAGACAGGGCTCTGGCCCAGAGCAGCAGACTCGAGTCGGAGCTGTTACAGGATGGATTAAGACTGAAGGCAGCAGATGACCACACAGAAATGTTTGGGCTGCCCCAGCTGGTGTGGCTCAGTGGACTGAGTGCCAGCCTGCAAACCAAAAGGTTGCTGGCTTGGTTCCCAGTCAGGGCGCAAGCCTGGGTTGCGGGCCAGGTCCCCAGTTGGAGGTGTGCGAGAGGCACCCACGCATTGATGCTTCTGTCCCTCTTTCTCCCTCCCTAACCCTCTAAAAATAAATAAGTGAAATCTTTTTTTTAAAAAAAGCTTCAAAAATAAATAAATAAAAATCTTAAGATGTTTGGACTGATGGGAAGATGTAAGTTATGGTCCTGTTTTCATATTTCAGTTTCTTACCTGCCATTCTTGGTAACAAAGAAATTTTTGTTATTCTTATCATTATATTTAACTACATTTTTTTATGGAGGGATGAAAAGCTTGTGAGGATTAGTCCCAGCTCTGTTAACAGCTTACATGAATTTGGACAAGCTGCTTGGGCTCCCTTCTTCCTGAGTAGTGGGAGGAGTAAATTAAATCAGTGACTTCAGTTTTTCTTACATACCTTCTCTCATTGTGTGGGTTTTAAAAAATAGTTGAACCACTTTTATTCTCTCTCCTATCTAGTGACATTTTAAATTACAAGTCAGTTTGCGGTCTTCTAATATATAGTGCCATACTTATAAACTAGTTTACTAGTAAAAAGTACAGGTCTTTAAGGACCTAAGGACAAGCACAGTTAGGGAAGGTCAGACCCTGCTGGGTGTATCAGTAGAAGTTCAAGTTGTTCTTGGCATTAAGATGATAGTAGTACCTGCCTTTTTAACATTGCTATGGGAATTCAGTAAGGATGTGTATATATTAAGGCCTTTGTGGGCACTAAACTATGGAAAGCCTAGTTTTCCATCATTTTAAACTACTGAATAGTGGGGGGAAATCTGAAATACAATAGATGACCTCAGAAGTAGCTTCTTGCTATGAAAGTCTGATTCCCAATGGATTATGACTTCTGTTGTCATGGCAGAAATACCATTTTTGATGTTAAGTAGACATAAAATATTAATGCATCATTAGCGGGGGATGATACATCTGAAATTATGTTCTAATTTTAGTGCAAGTGTTAACAAGCTAAATAAATTAATATCAGTCTTGACATCCCAAGTTTTTTATACATACGATCTTTGATTTAACTTTTAGATTAGGTTAAAGAATTTAACATATGTCTAAAAGTATAGCAGAATTCCTCAAACAGAAGGAACCCAGTCCAGTGTAAAATTCAGCACACCGTATTAAGCATTTGTTGTCTAAGGACTGACATTTAATGTAATTCTAAAGACTGCCTGCATTGTTAAACTCAGTCTAGGAAAGTTATGTCAGGTACTTTTTGTCATGGCTTAGTATCTTAAGAAATTTTCTGCATTGAAAAAACATTAAACTTATGACTCATCTTTGCTTTTTTCATAGATACTTGGATGATATTGATGATGAGATGGACCCAGAGATAGAAGAAGCTTATGAAAAGTTTTGTTTGGAATCAGAGTGTAAGCGAAAACAGTAAAGTTAAATCTCAACGTATCAGTTTTATAAACCAGTTTAGGTTAAGGTGATTTAGCAGAACACAGGACAGAAGGAAAATTGTGTCACTTATACCAAATTAAGGATTTTGAGTTACGTTACTAATGTATGCAACTTTAATTTTGTTTAACACTATCTGCCAAAATAAACTTTATTCCCTATAACTTAAAATGTGTATATATATAAAATAGTTTATTATGTACAGTTAATTCCACTGTTTTGGCTGCAATAAAATCGATTTTGAAATAAAATGTTGAAAGTAAATTTTGCTAGCTGGTTAGAAGCTTATCCTTTAAATTCAGCTTTTCTTGGAAAATGTCTTAGTCTGGAAATACATATTACTGCAAAAATGTAACATCCTTCTTTTTGGTTAAGTATGTAGCTTTCATTAGCTTTACATTTAGTGTCTCAGTGAACTGGGTTTCAAATGTGAATCGATCATAAAAATCTCTGGCACTAAAGTCTTAGAATATATCATTAAGTGATTTATATACCCAGATGTTATTTGATACCAAGGGCTTTTAAAATGTCATTAAAAAAGAGAACTCCCAACTAAACAACCAGGATTCTTCACTGAGGATTTATTGCAATTCTTAATTGTTCCATTTTTTTCACCTAACTTCATTACTCAGAAGCCTAGGACATTATTCTGCTTTATTTATAAGGCTTTCTTGTTTTTATTTGGTAGCATGAGTTGCATCGACTTTTTTACTAGAGAATTTTGCTAGATCTTCGTCACTCAGTTTTCATCTCCTTTATAATTGATACACCTTGAGGATCACTTTTCTAATACTTTTGCTATAATGTGGTATCACCTTAGTCCTATTTTTACCTAATGTCAGAAATCTTTTTCCAACTAACTACAAGTAAAACTTATGTACAAAAGGATTGCTTGTAAATATGCATGTAAATAGTTCTGTTAATAACCCCACTGTTTTACATTTGGTACACCTGTGTCTGCTACTCCAGTTGGCTTTCTCACTTTTCTGCTTGTTTGTTCAGTCTGGATTAAAATTAGACTTTGAAAATAAAGTTGAAATGGTTTTGTTTTCTCTAACTTTTTGGAATGGTATCCTGGTTTTTTAAAGAATTTGTGTTGAACTTTTTTATATGACATTATAAAATTATGTTTTGAAATCAGAGATTATACTGGTATAGAAGACAGTCTATCCATTGTCTCTTGAATAAAAATTCAGTTCAGTAACTAGTGGGAAAAACTGGCAAATGTAAAACATTAAAACTTTTAGATTCTTCATTGTAAAAGAAGTATACAGGGTGGGGCAAAAGTGGGTTTACAGTTCATATGGAAAAGACTATAATAATTAGTAAATAATAATACAAGAATAAACTGTTTAATGTACTCACCACTGTAAACTCACTTTGCCCCAACTTGTATATGCAGTTAGGGTTTTTGGAACTCGTAATAGTCAAAACTCTTTCTTTCCTAAATGGCTCCTGTAACGCGGTGGCTGTTACCTTAATCTGCAGTTCTCTGAAGAGGGTGCTCACTGCCTATCTGGGGGCAGGGGAAGGGGGGCAAGTATATGCTAACTGAACACTTCAAACTTGTAGTGTTTGCTCTGTGAATAACATCAGTTGTCCTTTTGTCCACTAGCTCGTTGTCATCTACCCTGGCTCCTATCACCCTCCCTCATGGTCAGTGTATGTTCTAGTTACTGGTGCTGCTTAAAGAACCACCCGAACTTAGTCTTCGTACCTAAGCATTTTATTATGCTCATGGATCCTGTGCCTCCTACTCTACAGTGTTTGAGGCCTCGGCTGGGAAAACTGAGAACTGGGGTGTCGGGGTGGCTCGAACGGTTGCAGTGAGGAAAAGACATCACTGGACAGGAGGGGTGCACACCCCAGAGGACGCGGGAAGAGCCCGCATTCAGAGGCCGTGGGCAGCATTACCTCCACTGCGGTCTTGTTCCAGCTGCTAAGGCCATATCCAGCGGGGCCATCGGGGAATGGGTGGCCATGGTTTAAAACTGCAGCAGTACATAACTAAGGGAAAATTTGGCCCTGTGCTACAATCGCTGGCCCTTAGGATTGCCGTATCTTACAGAAACACGAGTCAGTAAGTCTTAGGTCAGGATTATTCGTTAGTACGAGTGTGCAGAGAGGACGCAGAGGAGCCGGTGCGTGCCGTTCTCTGCAGAGAGGACGCAGAGGAGCCGGTGCGTGCCGTTCTCGTGGCAGCGAAGGTCACGTCACCACCTCAGACCCTCCGTGTGCCCTCAGTGCCCTTCAGCCAGACTACCAGGAACACACCTGCCCCTGAACACGCTGGGTTTGGTGCTTGTAATGAGGCAGAACACACACTATGGGGAACTGTGGCTTGTGTCAGAAACAAATGACAGGGTTTGGGCTTCGATGGGGTGACTCGGGAGAGAGTCTGAGCGAGGGCGTCCAACCTTGTGTTGGAGTCTCTGGGCCACACATGAAATGCACAGACACCAGCAAAAACCGATGACAAAAGAAAGGTTTTCAGTGAACTCATGGCTTTGTGTTGGGCCACATTCATAGCCCTCCTGGGCTGCGCGTGGCCTACGGGCCACGGGCTGGACGCCCCTGCTACATGTTACCAGAAAGCGGGGGCAATTCTGTAACTGGGTGTTTTACTAAATCTCAGTAGGGGACACACAGGTATAGATTGAGTTGTCGTTTATTTCAAAAGGCACATTTAGCAAGAGAGGAGGAAACTTGGCTTGTTACGAAAGTAGAAAGTCATCCAGGACTGAAGGACTGAAAATTGACTCAAACTGAAAAAAAAAAAGGCCCTGCTGTTCACAGGCCGGGAGGACAGACGCAGAAAGCCCGCCGCAGACTTTACAGGAATCACCGTGCCCCCTTCTTTCTTTGTGTGACCGCTGCTTTGTTATCAAGGGCACCTCCAGACTTCTTTGCTGTCCCCACCCACCTATTCCCGGGGACACCCAGTGGCTAGACCGCCCTCGCTCCCCACAGCACCCACCCTGGTCAGTCCCCGCCTCTCCTAATCCTGCTGCAGAGACGGCACCCAGCCCAGAACCGGCCTCCCTTCCCCAGAGCCTCCGCAGCACCTTCCGCAGGGGCCCGGACCTCCCTCCCCCGGCCCCCAACTCCAGCCCCTCTGCAGTGGCCCCTGGCTTGCAAGTCAGCCGGTGTGACTTGGTCCAACCGCAGGCTTGAGCCTGTAGGGGTCTTTGGCTGATGACTTGGGCAGACGTAAACAATTTAAGGTCATGTGTGCTACTGCCATAGTGTGTCAGCCTATCCAGACGCCAAACCCGGATGAACCCCATGCTGGGGCTGCAGCCAGACAGCTGAAGTTCGTATTTCTGGCCGGTTTGTGCCCCTGCAAATTCAGCGTCACCACCTCCATTCAGGCTGTCAGCACTGCCAGCGATTTACTGTCCCTTCATTCCTTTAGACCCTCTCTCTGCTCCATCCCCTAAACGATGACTCGCTTCACAGAAAGAAAAACAAGGCCACAAATGTTTACAAATGCATCTGCATTCATTTTGTCCCTCCTCTTCCTGTGCATCACAGGTGGCAAACACGAGGCCCGCGGGCCGAATCCGGCCCCCACCTTGTTTTGTCCGGCCCGGCATCTTGTTTCTACCTGGCGGCAGCGCCGAGCTCCTGGCCCCTAGCTCAGGAGCAGTTACATTTACACAGCCCTAAAACTGCAATCGGCCCTTCGAAGGCAACCCCGAGGCTGATGCGGCCCCGGTGGAGATGAGTTTGACACCCTGCTGCACGGGAAGTACTGCTCCTACGCAAGGCCAGTTTCCAGCGTGCTGCAACCCTACCCTCTCACTCCCGAGCTCCATTAATGACTTGGTCTCCCCACTGGCTCTTTTGCATGAGCTGCTGAACATACCTCCCCCCTTCAGCTACTATCTCTGCTTCCTAGTCAGACTTCTTAAGTGTCATCCCAGTTGTTCAATTTCCTCCCCTTCTGTTTGCTCTTCAGACCCACTACAGCATCTGCCCCCCGCCCCGCCATATACAACAGCCCGCACTAGAGACCAATGACCTTCACGTCACTGAATCTAGTAGAAGTGTCGTTCTTTAGCTCGTTCGGCAGGTGGTATCTGACACTGCCGAGCGACACCAAATCGAACACCTCCAGACGTCTAGAGCACAGCAGCTTGCCTTTCTGGTCCTGTGCTGTCCCTCAGGGTTTTTGTGGGGTTCTCTTCCCTCACGTCATCTGTACATACTGGTGTCCCTGAAAGCGGGGTCGCCGGCATTCTTTTCTCGTGTCGCATTATTCTTGGACTGCAATCAGCAGCTAGCAGGTCAAGGGGACCTCCAGGTTTGTGTGCATTCTGAGTCTGCACCTTTGCTAACCTGTCATTTCCACCAGGAGGACTTACAAACTTGAAGTCACGCTAGCCTCAAAATCTGCTCAGTCACTCACACCCCCCCCCACTGATGGTGCTGCCACCGAGCCATTTGCACCGACCGGAGAACCTGGAACTTTTAAACCCCGACCCTCCCCCTCAAAACCCCACACTCAAGCACTACCAAGATTATACAATTGATCTAAATGTTCCCTGGAGCTGTGCTCTCCACCCTTCCTGCCCAGTCTGAACTGCCATCTCTCTCTTCTTTTCTCAAGGGCTCCAAGGGCCCTCTGCTGGGCTCCCACATCCGCTCTTGCATCCTGCAATCCACTCTCCACTCAGCTGTCCCAGGCATGTTTCTAAAGTACAACGAGCATCACATAAACCCTGAGTTGTAAAGAGAATTTACATCTAGGAAGTCCTCAGACATGGGCGAGAGAAAAGGTGGGCGAGGGACAGGACCTGAGTCAGCACACGGTACAACACGAAACTTGACTTAAGGTTGAGGTCAATGTGCGTATCAGACGGGTAAAAACGGAGATGGCCTTAAGCAGTTACATTTCTCCCCACCCCGTGGTGCTGCCACCTTTGCTCAAAGCCCTTGTAATAGTTCACCATTGCTTTTAAGATGAAGTCTGCAGTCCCTAAATTCATAACGAGCTTGCCCTGCCTACCTCGTAGCCCCCTTTCAGGTTTCTCTGCCCTGAAGGCCTGCTCTTTAATCCTTCCTGAACCAAACGGGATTCCTGGCTTCAGGGCCTTAACCCAGGCCGTCACCTCTGCTTAAAACACTTCTCTTTACCTGGCTTTTTACCCTTTGGATTTCCGTGGAGGTATTTCCTCAGCCCAGGTTAGGGCTACCACTCTATGCTGGCAAAGACAGGGACCATTTTATTTTAGGACCACTTACCACAGCTCTGATCAAATTCCTGTCTGGTCGTTTCTTTCCAGTTCATCTCTACCTCCCAGGCTGGACCCTGGGCCCCCCTTTGTTTTCTCCCCAGCGTGCCTGGCACAGAGCAGGCGCTCCGTGAACACTTGTTTGATGACAAGAAACAGCAGTCAAGCCTACTTGCCATGTTAGATACAGGTGCAGACACGAAAAGGTGCAGATACATTTTCTGACACCAAATTAGAAGAAAAGGTCAAGCTCTTCGTTTACATCCTTCTTGAGGTGCAACCGTCGGTCGGTTACTTAAAGCGGCGTCGCCGCACGACGGCCCGCCCGCGCGATGAGCGTGGCCGGACCGTTAGAAGCTCGTCGCCACCGGGTTTCCGACGGCGGGGTCGGACTGCTTCTGTGCTGAAGTACCGGAAGTAGTCGCGGAAGAGGAGTCGGCCGGATTCCGGATTGGGACCCCCGCGGACGTTTTCCCCACTTCCGGCCCCTCCCTCCGCTGGGAGCGCGAGGGGGCGCGGTCGAGGAACGGGGAGATGGCCGGGGCGGGACTTCCGGCCTTCCGGTTTCCAGAATGGGAAGCGGTTGCCCCAGGGGGCGGGAAAGTTTGAATCGCGGTTCTTTTCGCGTGTTTTCGCTCCGGCGGCGTCGCCGGCGCTGCCGTTGCTCCAGCTACTCTGGCCGGACGGAAGCGTCAGACAAAACACTCTCCCAGTGGCCTTAGACCCCCGCGGTTGTGATTGTTTCATCGAGAAACTTGACTCGTGGGTAATTTGTTAAATTCGAGAAAAATTCCTCGAGAAGCAGTCATGGACTGGCGCAGACGCTGCGGTCGGAGCCTTTCGGCAAGTTAAAGAGCAAGGGCCATTGATTGGCCTCGTTTCCACGGCTTTTCAGCTCGGAACTGCTGTGTGAGTTCAAAACGTTGTTCGCTTTGGTGAGCTTTTTCTGTAACTAGGTATTGCATTTTGAAGAATGAGGTTGCCCTGGCCGGTTAGAACGCCCTCTGATGCCGAGGTTGCGGTTCCCCAGGTCCGAGCGCACGCAGGCGTCAACCGATGGATGTGTCATTAAGTGGAACAACAAATCGATGGCTCTCTCTCTCTTTCTTTCCCCCTTCCTCCTGTGCTCTCTCTAAAAGAAAAAGAAAAATGAGATTCTTACCGACATCAAGAAGAGTTGTAGCTTAAAAAAATAATAACAGACTTGTGGCCTTTTGATCGTTAAACATACTCAGACGCAAGGTATGCTGCGTGTTGAAAACACACAGAAAGGAGTAAGACAGTTGTGGCTAGAAATGTGGACTGGGGCAGATTTATGATATGCCTGGAACTTTAGACTTGTGTTCTTGTGTAAGCTTCTTATTAAAAAAAGTTATACCTCAATAAGCTGTTTATAAAGAAATAAAAACCTTGGCCAAAGGTACTTTCCCAAGTGTTATCACAAAATACGTTTTTCTTTGTTTTTTTTTTTTAAACATTAGTGTTTTTCGGCCTTTTAAAAAGGGATTTGTTTACTTTCAGACAGGGGAAAGGAGGGAAAGAGGGAGAGATACGGGAAGGTTGCCCCTGGTTGGCCCGTCTAATGGGGGGTACCTGGCCTGCAACCCAGGCACGTGCCCTAAACTGGGATTTGAACCGGCGACCCTTTGGTTTGCAGACCAGCACCCAATCCACTGAGCCACACCAGCAACAGATTTCCTCCTCCCTGTGTGCACCTATTTGGGGGTGTTTTTCCCCCTGAAATAGCAAGTAGACATCATATATGTGGCTATTAATATTTATTGCATGCAACAGGCGTGTGAACGAGTGATGTGAAGTGGTTGGTATGGGCTGGGCTGTGTGCAGCTACCTATGACAGCTACTGGCAATGGGTGGGAAGGGAGCAGCTAGAGAAGGGTCCCACGGAGCAGGAACTGGGAAGAGCTGATGGCCTGAAATGGAGCAGGAGGAGCCAGGCTCCTGAGAGACACCAAATGAACAGGACCCATTTCGAGAGAGTGGAGGGAGGCAGGGTCAGAAGTCAGGTACTGCTAACACTGAGCTGCATTGACTCGGATTGCAACGTCCAGAAAAGCAAGAATTTTAGATCAGCTCGGGCGCTGAAGGGGGTTATGGCCGTAGTCAAAAAGCAAGAATTTTAAAACGTACTTATTCTTTCATCAGTAAGTAAATATTTATTTCACCCTTATTATTTTCCAAGTATTGTTTTAGATGCCGGAGGTACAATTCTGACTAAGACAAAAGAAGTCTCTGCTTTGATTGCATTTATGTCCTAGAGGCAAACGACAAAAACTGAGCAAAAAAGTAGAATCAGTTCTGAGAGTGATAGATGCCCTGAAGGAAGAGGGTGACGTAGATAAAACATGATTGGGAGCAACTGTAATTGAGATGGTGTGATGTTTGCACTGAGATCTTAATGGTGACAAAGAGCCGGCATGTGACAGCCAGGAAAAGGACCCGCTAGGCAGAAAGAGAAGTGCAGAGTCTGGGATGGGAGACGGCTTGTTTTAAAAAACAGGAGAAAGGCCAGTGGAGCTAGTGCCCTGAACAGGGAGACGGCCAGGAGGTGACATTTCGAGAGGCAGAGTGGCCAGAGCGTCTGGCTTAGGTTAGGCCATGGTTGGGACTTTGGGTTTTATTGTAAGTGCAAGTGGCAGGTTGTGAGCCAGGGAGTGACGTGTCATTTTTATTTTAAAAGATCCCTCCGGCTCCCGTGGGTGAACTGAACGAGGGGGGTGAGTGTTGGCAGGGAAATTAGGGGCTGTTGCAGATGTCTGTGCTTGTTGGGAGTGTCTGAGTTCTGTTAGTCACGTTGAGTGTGATTTCTCAGTGGACAGGGTGAGGGACGGAGCCGGCGGCTGGAAGCCCTGGAGAAGGGTCGCGTAGATTTGGAAGGTCTTTAGAGAAAGAAAATAATTACAGTTGTGTGAATCTCCCCAGGAGAGACCCTACGGTTTACGTTAACTTCTCATAGTCCGTAAACAATTGTTAGCTGATCACGTGTAGCGGTTACATACATCGAAAGGGGGTAAGATTTTTTTTAAAAAGCAAGGGTGGGCATAAAACTGACACGAGTGTATGTAGTTAAGGAATGAAATGGGCACTCAGGCCAGGTCTTGAATCCTGGGTTTAAGAGAACGGTGAAGAAGAATCATTACACCAAAAACAGGTAGACTTGGGGGGCAGTGGGGAAACTGTGGCAGCCCCTCCCCCCTTTTTTTAAATAAAAGGCAGAGGAAGAAAGAGTTTGCTAAGGGCAAGGTGGACAGTTTGCTAAGACGAAGACTGAAGTCACTGGTGCGGGGCGACGTTGGGGACCGTTGTGAAACGATTTCAGTGGCGAGGTGGAGGGGAAAGCGGGATTGCAGTGTGGACTGACGGACAGTGAGCGGATACTGCACTTGAGAGGTGTATCGGTAGGGAATAGGGCTAAACTGGGGAAAGTGGTATCCAGGGAAATTTATTTTCTTCTGTCAGATGAACCTGAGTAGCAGAAGGAAATAATGTCCTAGAAGGAGATGCAGTGAGTGTGAGAAAGGAATCTTATTTACTGGGCTCCTACGAGGTGACATTCGCAGTACTAGGTACTGTCGTAGGTGTTACCTCGTTTGAATCCTCACAACAGTCCTGTTACTGCCCCCCCTCTGCACTAGGAAACACACAGCCCGAAGCGCATCGCTAGTGCGTGGTAGACACGCATGGAGCCCAGCCCTCTAATCGCGTGTCCGTCCTACCTGTGTGGAAAGCATAGGTGCAGGTAGCGAGTCGTGTTCCAGGTGGAGAAGAGGAAATTGGACCCAGTGAGACGAGGATGAATCTGAGACCTAAGAGATGAGTTAGCTTGCTCTGTGGCGACATGCAGATACTTCCTGAATGCCAGCCTCGGGACAAGAATCCAGGTGTCCTTCAGGCCTAATAGTTACTTATGGCTGCCTTTTGCATTGTATTACAGATGATCTGGATTCTTATTGCAAAGGTAGAATTTACTTGCTATTGGAATTGAGATGCTGAACATATGATATTCTGAAATTGAACTTCAGGAGAAGTAAAGCTCCTAAATTGATAAAGGCAGCTATAACTTGGTGGGCTGTCTTTGCCCTCTAGGTTCTGTGCCCACCCTGGAGTAAAAGCCTTGGGGGTTAATGAGGGCATTCTGTTAGGGATGTTAATTTCAGACCATTTAAGTGTGTATATTCCTTCAACAAAAGTAAATGCGATGGCAGTATGTTTTACTTCTGCTCCTAGAAAATGCATCAGCTTATTTCGATAGAACTTGTGTACATGAAGAGAACTACCCGTGCTCCTGTTTTCTAGTTCCTTAGTCTTCGCCTTGGAAGGACGTTTTATCCATAGCAGTAGTGATGGCGGCTGAAGTGCGAATGGTACTTTATGAAGACGATTCAGTGCAAGTGCAGTATGTCGACGGTTCCAGACTGCAGCTTTCTCCCTGTGGCTCTGAATTTTTATTCGAGAAGGCACCTGCTGCTTCAGCACATCCTTTAGAACAACCAGAAAGAATTCGTCAAAGGACACACTTTGTCATTAGCGCTCACCGAGTAAGTAAAGATGACACAGACACCACTCTTTTTTAGTACTAAAATGTTGTTGAGGTGGCCGGAATATGGAAAGCAATCAGTATGCTGGATTGCTGCCATACTAAGTTTATTTCCAATAATTCTTTTTAAGTTTGCATTTGTATCTTTTTGTAGGAGAAACTACAGCGAGCCCTAGATTTTCGGAACTCTTTCGCCACTTGCCCTTTTTTATCTGAAAACATTATACCTTCTGAAAGAAAAAAGGTAATTTTTTAAAACTCAATTTTGTAAGATTTGAGGACATGTGATTAGAATAGGTTTTTTAATATTTAGTCTTTTTCTTTATGACACTTGGAATAGACAAGTTGCTATAGGGTGCATAGGCCTTTATATTTCACCAGACTAGGGAGTCTTCATATTTTATATATTGATTGAGACACAGAAGTTGCATAATTCATTGCCCTCTTTTTTCTTTGTAGCCCAGGATTATACTTAGAACTTTTCATATTGGTGACTGTCTGATTGTTGGAGGTGTGAAATTTCAGAAATTACGTGGACATGTTTAGTAGCTTATGTATAGTTGTTTGTTCATGTGTGATAGAGATATGTAGTTACTTACGGGCGTACAGACTTTATTCTTTTGCTTGCATTCTATTTTGAACTTGGAATAATAGTAGAAACTATCCGTTATTGAAGGTTTACTGTGGGCCAACAGCTGAGAGCGACATTAAAAATATTTGATAGCACCCATGTGCCTTGGGTGTCCAGCCAGTCGGAAAGCGTGTATTGGCTGGAAATCAGCTCCTTTTCACAGGCAAAAGAACTAAATCTCAGAGTTTGCCTAACTTTTCCATGGAAATTTTCTTACCGGCCCAAGTGAGTGGAACCCACGTGAGTCAAACAGTCTGTCTGACTCTGCAGCTGCCTGTCGTCTACTCCTGCTGCCTGTTTCTGCTGCTGTCATGACTTCCTGTTACATTGGCTCGTGACAAAGAAGCCATGAACAACTGCGAGCTGCAACTTAGTCTGCAAGGCTGTTTTCCCCTGTATCTGTGGAGTAATTTTACCGTTGAAATTGTGTATCTCGCTGCTGATGCTGCAGGAGGATCACCAGGTGGTCTAATTCCGGAAGAGAGAACTTTCTGGACCGATCGTCCTTACAAACCAGCTTTGCCGTCAGTGAACACTGCCCTTAATTTTAGTGTACTAGCATAGCAGTGAAAATGTAAGATGCTTTCTGGACAATGGTTTTGGTAAATTTAAAGTTTTATGGAAATGGAAATTGAAATGTTTAGCTGTTGGCAAGATGAACTGATTAAAAGACTGTTCTGTGATGCCTGCTGTTTCTGTCTGACCTGAAACTTCACAGCCGGCGCTGTGACCTGTTACGAGTCTGTTTGCTTTTGGTCAGCATCCACTGACCTTTGAGTAATTCAGTTGTTAAAAATGTAACTCCTTGAGTCACCTGGAATTTATTTTAGTGTACGGTGTGCCAGGTCCAGGGCAGATACTTTAGTCCAGGTCATAATCCTTCGAGATAACATTTCCTAAGTGCTATTCAGTAATTCAGTGCCATTTCTTAAATAATTCTCCCTTTTCCCCTTTGTTTTGAAAAACTTGTTATCACATGTAACATTTTTAAGATATATTGAGTCTGTTTCCATATTCTCTGAGTTCTATCAATGTTTTAGTGCTAATTTCATACCATTTAAGTTATGATTGCTGTTAATATAGTACATTATAGTGCTAGTCTTCCTTCATTTACAGTCTTTTTTATTTTAATTTTTATTCTCTTTTTTTAAAGATTTTATTTACTTATTTTTTGACAGAGGGGGAAAAGGGAGAAAGAGAGGGAGAGAAACATTGATGTGCCAGAGACACATCGATCTGTTGCCTCTCACACACCCCCAACTGGGGACCTGGCCCACAGCCCAGGCATGTGCCCTGACTGGGAACTGAACCGGCGACCTTTCAGTTCACAGGCTGGCACTCAATCCACTGAGCCACACCAGCCAGGGCTATATAGTCTTTTTTAGAGCAGACTTTTGGGCAGGGCTCAAAATCTTTTTATCTCTGATTCACTGTACATTTTAAACAAAAAATATGTCTAACAATAGATATAATTAGGATGATTTTTTCTTCTTTTCTCTCATTTTTTTGTCTGTGTGTCTGTTTCACTGCTCTAAAGAGATATCAAATATTCTGTGGAAAATCATATGTAGGCTGACACCTGAATCTCCTTTTTCGTTCTCTCTAGGGAGTAAAGCAAACTTTAAGTGCTCTCTTACACATACGTAAGTGTCAAATGTATGGACAATTTGGCCCGTTAACAGAAAACATTGACCATCTCCTTTTCTCCCCTCGACTCAGCGTGTCTTCCTCGACATCTCAGAAGTGAGGTGGCCCAGTCCTGATACCGATGACGGCGTGGTATGGCTGCAGGGTGGCACTGTGAAAGTAGCCTCTTTAGATGGGCACGCCTGCCTCTGCCTGCCCGCATCTCAGCGTGAATTTACAGTGCGTTTTTTGTGTAAAGTAAGCCAGAAGCCAGACTTGTCTATAGTATTGTCAGAAAAAAATAATCAAGCCAAGAAAGATAAACTGGTTGAAAAAGCAGACAAAATCCTCACGCGTGGAAGCTTACCAGGACAGAGACTGAAGAATAAAGAAAATGAAGTTCACTGTCAGGTCGTGAAATCCAAAGGACCTTCGGAGAAGGAGCATTGTGTGAATGGAACCGAGGGGAAGGAGGCGCCGCCTCTGCCCAGCCCGAAGCACACGTGTGTGCACGCGTGGGTAGAGCAGCGCTGGTCCGTGGCCTCCTGCCCGGAGGAGTGGAAATACCCTCTGTCTTTAGCACTTCGTTTTCATAATAAAGTCCGCAGTTTGTCCAGAACTGATGCGACTGTCACCCAGAATGCGACTTTAACTTCTGATGTTTCGGAGGAAAGAGGAAAAGAGGTTTCTGTTCTTCCCAGGGCCCTGTTACTCAGCTGTCCTGTGCCACACCTGCACAGGTAATGGCATAACTGCTTACTTGGCATAAAGCTTTTGTCAGAACCAGTCCTCCTAAGGGTAATTTTGCTTTCTAAATTATCTGATACCATTTATAAGGAGAGTTCATTCAGTTCCTCCAAAATCTTGTTTAAAACTGCTAGTCAGTAATTTCCCTAGCATATGTGTTGATCTCGTTTCTTAACTCTGTGTCCCTGGAATGAATGTTTACGGAAGGTCACCTGTGCGCTGGACGCTTCATTAAGCACAGAGGCAGAGATGACTAAGACACAGTCCCTATTTTCTAGGAGCTTATGGTCTAGTGAGGGTCACTGTCACTGAAAAGATTTTTTATTTTTTAATTTTTAAATATTGATTTTAGAGGAGGAGAGAAACATCAATTTCATGCATTCACTGGTTAATTCTTGCACATCTCTGAGGATCGAACCCACAACCTTGGCACATTGGGACTACGCTCTAACCAACTGAGCTGCCCAGGCCAGGCTGAAAAGATTATTAAAGTGAGGCAAGGGATGGCCCAGGGACTTGCACAGCGTTCCGTGGGCACGTCCACTGCCACTCAGTGGAGCCTGTTCCCTCGATTGCTGCAGACAGAGCTGAGAAGTTTATGGTCGTTGGTTCTTTCTGTCACACTTGGTCTCAGGCCATCCCTGTCTTTGGTTGACTGCAAATGTGTCCTTTTTATAAAGCAGTGACATGGAGAGGCTTCAGGATGGCTAGGTGTAAACCTTTACCTCCACTAAGGTGAATAACCTAATGGTGCTAGATGTGTAATATGAGCTTTGTGTAAGCAGTGCAGTGATAATGATAATAGCTAACACCAAGCTCTCACTGTGTGCTGGGTATGGTTGTACTTTCCCTGTGTCCTCCCCGTAGTGACCCTGTGAGATAATAAGTACTATCTATCATCACCCCGTTTTGTGGAGGAAGTTGAGAAGCAGACGTTAAGCAACCTGAGCAAAGTCGCATAGCTGGTACTTACAGAATTGGGATTTGATCCCGGGTAGTCTTTTGAATACAAATTTGTTATTTAAACACAGTGTGCATCAAAAGAGATTATAATGCTTCTAAATCAATGATTTTTCAATAACTTGCCACTGGCTGTAGACTGAAATTCATTATCCTTAAACATGGCTTAATAGGCCTTCCATGACCTGGTTCCTTCCTGTATCTGTCGACCCTCTCGCTGAACTGGACTTCTTGCAGGCCCTGGAGAGCTTGCTCAGGCTTCTGTTGCCACTGCACCTGCTCGTTCTTCTGCCAGGAATACGCTGCTAACATGTTCACGTCCAGTCTCTAAGGAAGTAAGCCTTACTTCCTGAGAGTGGTTGTCTCCAAGTCCGCAGGCTGGCTGAGGCTCTTACACAGTGCTGTAGCATTCAGAGATTCCCCTTTCTTCGCGCTCAGTATTTACCCTCTAACGTCACAGCGACCGTGTTTGCTTTTCTGGGCGTCGTATCCCCAGTGTGCGTGCAGTGCCTGGCCCACCGTAGATACTTCAGTGAGTATTTGTTGTTTGGACCCTAAATTTTAAAGATTAGTAAAACTGTTAATTTATGAAATCGTGCAGAGATTCAATAAAGAGATCATTGAAAATGCATGAAAAACTGACTCACTTTAAAATTTACTTAATATACTTTCATATTTGTACTTTTCTTGACCTAAGGAAGTAAGCAAGAAATAACTCTGTTACAGTGGCACTATTTTGTTGACTTCTCAAGATAATTATGCTGAGTAACCGAAGCAATGACCTGTATTCGATCCTGCACAGGTGGAGCTTTTGTGACTCCCTCTCACTGGGACAGTCTGACGAAGAACATTCCTATCCTGAACTAGTGAAAGTGGTGTGGTACAAGGGTGTCACGTACAGGTGAGGCGCCCGTGCTGGAGTTGGAGCCATTCCGTGACGTCACGGAGGAGACAGGACTAGCCTTGCGGATAAACTCCAAGAGGATACAGTTTTGTGGGGGCCACCATGCTCCTGTGTTTGGTCCTGAGATTTAAGGTCACAAAACTTAATTATATTAGGGCAACCAGGGGTCTTGTTACTAATTCACATTAACCATATTTGCAAGATTTTTGTGACAGCTCCAAAGGCAGGGATTAGTTTTGCTAGTGAATGAAATACACATGTCATCTATTTAGGACACCCTTCCGAGCATAGGGGATCTAGCTGTCTGAATTAGTCCCAGCAGGAGGTTGCCTGGTGAGTGTGGAATGAGGGAGGTTAGATAGCTTAGGGGAGGTTTCAGCCTGCATTCACTCAGCAAATACTCACCCAGTGACTGCTTTGTGCCTACACTATTCCACTGAGTTATCCCTCCCTCTCTCATGACTGGGACACTAGTGCTGGCCAGATCTGGAGGTTCACGTCTGTAAATAATGCTGAAGAGTGCTGCAAATTGTTTATTCTTGGGCTCTCTTTTTCCTGCCTGAGGAGCCACTTGCTTCTGACAACACATTCTTCAAATATGATTCAGTAAAATTGACTTAAGTTTTTATACCTCACATGACTAATCTCACCTATCAGGTATTGATTTTACTAGTTCATTATTAAAGAAGAATCTTATTTTCAGGTTCTAGAGTCGTTATATTTAGCTCCTAGGCAATGAGCATTGCTTTGGTCACTGTTACGTACCAGCCACTCTGATGTGGGGATACCAGGATGAGGAGACAAGATGCTTCACTTCCAAAAGCTGAGCTTAGTTAACTGAAGTAGATACATCGACCAATTCTCTGTGTTCTGTTTATTCTTTTGCAAAAAATTCATTTAGGTGGCTGGTGGTACAGAATATGAAATTATCCATTTGCTAGATAGGTAAAAATTCGTCTTTGTTTTTGTTTGATAATTGACATGATGCATGTTTTCATCTCAATGAGAAAAACATTTTTTAAATGATTATTTCTTTTCCTTAGACTTACCCATAAAAATGTGAACTCAATAGAGATTTATCCTGGAGATGGATCTGTTTTCAAATCAGAAGGAGCTTATTTTGGGAACTTCTTTACATATTATTCCACCCAGGAAGGATCGGAAGAGGTGAGCTGACAGCGAGGTCTCAACTCAAGATTTTTGGTATATAGCTGTTTCCAAATAATTGTGGATTTATATGGGATATTTGATTTTTATATAACATAGCTTGCTACTACTTAGTCTAAACAATTAATATAACCTACCGCCAGCATTGGCACAATAATTATTAATCACTTTATTTTTACTGTGTTCTCATACTGTATTTGTCTTCCTTTTGCCTAAGCAATTTGTGTTTAAATCACAAGTTAAATTTCTGTCAGTTCATCAGTAGGAAGCACTATAGCCAGCAGCATTACTTTGAATTGACATACTTCTCTGAATTAATACTTGCACATTAAAAAGCATGTCCTTTCCCCCAGCATGTACTGTTTGCATATTTTAAATATCTCTTAACTCCTAAATCTTTATGTATAACTAGAAAGCTGAACAAGATTGTTTTCTGTCATTGAAAACAGTGAAACATAGCATGATATATTTAACAAATCAGATGGGAATGTAATAATGTGGATATTTTGTGAATAATTCTTGTCCCCAGTCCATTACTTGACCGCTCCCTTTTATAGGGGTCACTGTAGTATCACATGGCTAGGCTTTGCAGGATGGAACACAATAAATGCGTTTTCTTTCCCTGTGACAGAAGAGAGTAATAAGTGATGAGATTATCAGAAGTGCTAGGGAGAAGAGCTAAAAATAGAGCAGGTTTTTTTCTTTTTAACTATGGAAACTTGCAAACAAATACAAAAGTAGAAAGACAAGTGTAACAGACCTTCATGTACCCATCACCCAAATTCGTCTACACTTCCACTGCCCCCTTGACTCCCTGTTTAACTTTACATAAATCCCAAGTATTTCGTTCACAAATATTTTAGTGTATACTGGAACAGATTCCCTTCTGGGGTCTATTGATTGGAGAGTATTCATTTATTCAATAAATATTAATTTTTTTAATATATTTTATTGATTATGCTATTACAGTTGTCCCATTTCCCCCTTCACTCCCCTCCACCCTGCACACCCTCTCCTACCCACATTCCCCCCTTTTAGTTCATGTCCATGTGTCATAAGTTCTTTAGCTTCTATATTTCCCCTACTATTCTTGCCCTCCCCGTCTATTTTCTACCTACCATCTATGCTACTTATTCTCTGTACCTTTTCCCCCTCTCTCCTCCTCCCACTCCCCTGTTGTTAACCCTTCATGTGATCTCCATTTCTGTGGTTCTGTTCCTGTTCTATTTGTTTGCTTAGTTTGCTTTTGTTTTAGGTGTGGTTGTTAATAACTGTGAGTTTGCTATCT
>CM052540.1:186663902-186684303 GCA_028533065.1 Trachops cirrhosus | reverse complement strand
AAAAAAAAAAGAAGAGAAAGAATTCAACTAGGTGCTGTATGGCATTGAGAATGTTTTGCTACAATTTCAAAATGCTATTATTTGCAAGTGTTGAAATCGTGTTTTTCCAATTCACAGGATTCTTCAGCATTGTGCCAAGATGAGGCTTTCTCTAAGCCATAACTATTGTATATGCTGCTGGAAAATGGTATCCAAAAATTATTTCAAAAGCAAGATATTTTAAATTGTCTTTATTGTTTATATATATATATACTAAGTTCTATTTTCATCTGAGTTGTGCAAGAAATTCTTTGTAACAGTATTGATTTATTCAGAAAAATATCCACTTAATAGATAAACACTGCAAAATGATGCTTTTATGTTATATTTTTATTGTATATAGTTTGGTTTTTTTTTTTCTTCTTTTAAACGGAGCAGGAAGGCCATGGGAATTGATGGGATCTGTATGTTTTTATGGCCTTTAAGTTAAAATAACTGCTTGCTTTGTTCCTATGTAACAGTTATTATAAACTTTAGTACTACAATCTTCTACTCTTTTCACATTGTGAAGGTATATTCTTTAATGCTTACTTAGAGGAAGTGATTACAGACTTTGATTTCTATATTTTACTAATTTGATTATGTTGCTGTAATTTCTGTCTGTGTCCTATGTAAAGCTCAGAGCAGAATAGTGACTTTCCCAAGATACTGGAGCTTGATTTGCTTGTGATACACTGTTTTGGGCATTCACTTCTGGAAAAGTTAAAACATATAAGGATTCTACAATATTGAACTTCTGCATAAGGATCTGAAAGTTGCCTCAGAGTTTATTAATCGTTTAAATCTTATCAGTGGATAACTCTACTTCCTGCTGTTTTTACTTACTTGGTTTAGGTCCCTGGGATAAATGATAACAATATACTGCCTTTGCTTTTGAGAGAATCATTCATACCCAGCGTGGGAAGATTTCTTGCATATTCTGATGACAAAGTACATGTTATCTTTTTAGATGGCGTTACTCTAACCCTAAATTGGAATTTTGGCTCTTTTACTGAAAAGAGTCAGGTGAGTATACTTCAGACTGAAATCTATTTTGTGCTTTTTTTAATCTGTGGAAATACTTTGGTACTTTAATTTTTGGTTTTTGTTATATCACAGTTTATTTTTTGAAGTATAAAATCTGTCAAAAGACTTTACTGGTCTCATTGGAATGCCCAGCAAAAATCAGATAGGTGTGGCAAATAGTCATTTTTATAAAGGTAACTCTTAGAGGGAATGGCTAGTATTTTTGTTCTTTTGGTAATTATTTACATAACAGTGGTAGTTTAATAATCATATCTCATATAAAATATAACTTTTAAATTAGTCACAATAAATTTTTAATGATTTATATACTTTTTTAAATTGTTAAGTTAGAAGAGGGTTTTCTTTGGATTTCTCTTTTTTCCCCCCAGTTTTCAAATTATAAAACTTACCTTTCCTCCTTGCTTCTTAAGGTAAATCAAGGGCTCAGCTTAGGCTGGTGTAAGTTAACTTTTCCTGATGGACACGAGCAGTTAATTCAGATTGAACACTCCAGACCATATGAAAGGTACTGAAAGGCAATTTTAAAAATTACTTTTATGTTAGTAAAAGACCTTTACTTTTAATCGACAGAGAGGAAAGATATAAACCATATTCGCATGTTATATTTTTTTTAGTTTTTACGTGTGGATGTGAATGACGTCATTTCACAGCTTTCGGAGCTTAGTTATATTGGCATCTAGCATAACAACTGCAAAGATCAGGTCGGCTTTGGTCACTTCCGTTTGTATTCAAGTGGCTTTTCCAAGTGAGTGTGTTTGATATGACAGGCCTGCTGTGGGGGTTGTGGTCAGATGTGTTGACCAGTTAACCCCCTAACCAGTTTGAAATAAGGTTTGCAGCCACAAATAACTACCCTTCTGTAAATTTCCATAAAACGGAAGAAAATAAATTAACTAATTATTCTTAAAATGAAGAAGATTCTCGAAATTGGCTTTTTATGAATGTACTTTTTTCTTTTGGTTTATATAATTTGTCATCATCATTGTACCTGTGATGTTTTTGACATTTTAGTGATTTTAGTTTGAGAATGTTCACAAAAGAATTGCTTTTTTGTCTCTTGAATTTATTTTTCTGTTGGGATTTACTGCATTTTGGTCTAACTGCTCTGGTGCTCATTGCTAGCTTGAATAATTTGCCTCAAAAAGATAGTATCTTTAGCAAACATTGCTATTTGTTTTTAGCCAGTTACTTCAGAACAATCATTTTATTAAACTTAATATTTGTCTTGCACATTCAGTGAATTATATATATGTACACATATGCATTAATGGGTGTCTTCTAGTTTAAATTTTAAAAAGCAAATGCTCACCTAGTCTTATGATAAACACACTTACATGATAAAGTTTAATGAAATTCATTTTTCTTTGAAAAACTAAAAGGAGAATTTATACATTTGAATTTGAACTTTGAATGCAATCCAAATATCCCCTTTGTTCTGACTCTTAAATCTCATCTTCATTAATCATGAATGTGAATAAATAATTTTCTCCATGATGAATATTTCCAAAGAAGTAAATGCCTTACTTTAGAATGTTCTCTTTACCCTTCTCCCCAAATTGTCTTAATTTTTCAATCATTTTTGAGTATTTTTATAAATATTATACAAGTATTTCTTTTAATGTATTCAATCTAGGTATGTGTCAGCGGTAATATCATGGTGCAGAAAACTGACCCGGACTAGTCAGAGAGAGACGCTCACAGATCCTTCATCTTCTGTTCCTGAAGAAAATTGGTATTTTTATTTCATTTAAATGTTTTTTAATTGTTGTTCAAACACAGTTGTCTCCCTTTTCCCCCCATCATTCTCCCTCGCCCCACCCACCTCCACCTCCCACCCTCAGTCCTACCTCCCTTTGGCTTTGTCCATGAGCCCTTTACATGTTCCTTGACGACCCTTCGCCTTCTTTGAAAAGGGAAAAAGAGGGTTCCCTTTTCTCCACACCCTCTCCAGCATTTGTTTTTTTATCGATTTGTTTATGATGGCCATTCTGACCGGTATGAAGTGGTATCTCGTGGTTTTAATTTGCATCTCTCTGATGGCTAGCGATACTGGGCATCCTTTCATATGTCTCTGGGTCCTCTGTATGTCCTCCTTGGGGAAGTGTCTGTTCAGGTCCTTTGCCCATTTCTTAATTGGATTGTTTGTCTTCCTGTAGTGGAGTCATGTGCATTCTTTATACATTTTGGAATCAAACCCTTATCCGAGGTGAAATTGGCAAATATATTTTCCCATACAGTTGGTTGGGTCCCTTTTCATTTTGCTGATGTTTTATTTAGCCATGCAGCAGCTTTTTATTTTGGTGAAGTCCCATTTGTTTATTCTTTCCTTTATGTTGCTTGCTTATTTACTTTAATCTGTGTAGAGGAGCCAACTACTACTCAAAAATTAAAATGTCAAATGGTAAACTCGAAGACTTTTTTCCTAAGAATACCTTTTCTTAAATATATTTAACTATGGTTTTGATAGCTTAAGATAAAAAATAATTTATCTTAAATCAGATATATAATTTATTATAGTTCATCATCTTATATTTCATCTGGAGGTCAGAAAACTACACTAAAAACATCATGTGAAAATGTGACTCTTTCAATGTGAGAAATTCATCCTCAAAACTTTATCGGAAAATTTAAATGATATTTTTTTTAAAAAACTTCAGTAATATTAAGGGAAATAAATGTTGACTACATAATAAGCTTTCAGAGAAAGTAGAGTTTTAGGACCTTCCCCAAGTTAACTGGCAAATCAACAAATAAAACAAGCGTTTCAGTGCCTCTTGTGTGCCTTTTGGTGTGCAGGACACTGGCACCGGGCCCAAAGAAATATTTAGGGAAACTAAGACACTTTAGGGAGGAAGTAAGGGCCGAGGAAAAGTGGATTTTTGGAACGTGGAGATAGTGAGAAGATAGTCTTTATGGAGCAGGCACTGTCATTTAGGTATAGTGGGGGTTTTGAATGATCTTGTATTCACTAAAGGAATTCATACTGGAGGGAGTTAGAAGTTCCTAAATGGAAAAAATGACAGGGAGAAAGGTCATTAGGAAGGTTAGTGTCCCTGAGTGCATAATCTGAGTATACTGGAAAAGAAGGGTACCACGAACAATTCAGGAAGCTTTAAAGTAGGTTGTAAGGTGTCTTGGCATAGAGTGGTGAAAAAGTATAAACATTAGCCTGATTCTTACACCTTTTCTGAAGTTACTCAGACAAAGAGGCACAAACCAGCAGATATTATTTGATTGCCCCCGCTATTTTAAGGATTCAACTTTCCCTATCCCTCATTCTTCCACGACAGCCTGTTTGGAGCAGAAAAGTTGTCCAAGTGACTAGCAAAACACACAGTTGGGAAGGGAGGGAAATAGTATGTAGCTATAAAATTGTCACTTCATCATCGCTCAGCTGGCACTTTGTAAGATGCTCGCCGTTTTATGTGAAGGCTTAGAAGAGGACAACTGTCCAGACACACAAAAAAGCGAGGGGACAGAGGTGAAGATTGGTGATGGCAGCGGTGGGTAGAAACAGTGAGAGCCACAGAGAGACAAAGGAATTGAAGAAGAGTAGGGAGGGGACCGCTTGCAGTAGCCCCATTTCTTTTGCAAAAAGCCCTAAGACATCTCCCACCGTAAATTGTTTTCTTGTCAAAGGTAGGCCGAGGAAAGAGAAGAGACTACATAGTAATAGCTACCTAAATGGTACTTCAGTATTTTTTTCCCAACTCACCTTCTGTTATTAGCCTACTCAATCAACTTTTTAATAGGGATGCTAGTCTAAAGATAATACGGAAGATGTTTGATAAGAAGTTTATTCATTATATGAGCAACAGAACTAAAGGTAGTTTGTTTCATTGTTTATGGCCAGAAAAAAAATGTGCCTGTTTAAAAAAAAAAAGTATTTTGAAGTGATGAAAAATCAGCAGGTTTTGAAGTGAGTTATATCCAAATCTTTATCATAAATGCTTAAAATGATGAAAGATCTCTCGTTCTCCATCCATAGGCTGGAGTACAGGGAGAGTGTAAGCTGACAAGGAGGTACATGTGGTCCATTGTAGGAAAGCCAGTGGAGAAGTCTCATATCCTCTTACGAACTCTCAAGAAGACCTTTCTACTGACTTGAATAAAGAGGTGTTTTAAACATTAATGCCCTCCTTAATTTTGCAGAGAGCTAGTTGAGTCACATTATTTTCTAGTTGTATGCCACTGCTCATATTTTATTGTAGCTTGATGAGGAAAAAGAGAAAGAACACACAAGCAAGAGGGTCTGCTGGAGTTGCCTTCTACTCCATACCAGTTGCCCCAGAATCTGTTTCTGTAGAAAATGGTAAGAACTAATGTTCATAATGTTAATCCTTCAAGTCAAGGAGAAGAGAATGTTTAGTATACTGTGGTTAAGAAAACAGTGAAATGACAAGGCAGTCTATTGCAGAAGAAATTTAATAGCAACTGTTATGACCTAGCTCAACTGCATAAAAACCCTGCAAAACCTCCATACTCTGAGTTCCATATAAATGAAGTCTCGCTGTATGTGCACAAGACAGAAGAATAGGAAAAGGTCCGTACTACTGAAAGACACAGTCTGGGTATTAAGAAAATAAAATAGTCCAAGAGAAGACATTACAAATAGGTATATGATTAATTAAAATAATATATAGGAATTCAAGGAAGGAGACATCACTTATTTTACAAAAGTGATAGGATTTTAGTAGGTTTTTAAAATTTGAGTATACTTTAAGGAAATAGAGGGTATGCTATGTTAATTCTAAGAAGTAGCCGGAAGGCCATTACCTTCAAATATCAATACTTGATTAAAAATTCCTGGAGGTGAGTACTTTTATTCACTTGGCTCGCTCATTAAAAGCACTCGATAAACTGAGGTAGTCAATCTGATTTTTTGATAAATAAAGCCAATATAAAAAAAACTCTTAACTTTTAGGTTTTTATGTCTAAAACTCTGACCTTTATGAAAAAACTCAAGTATGCTTATTTGAAATATTGTGGATAAAATAAGAATGAGACAACTAGCATGAACTTACTTTTTTCCCCCCACAGGTGTGTGGCTTCTGAACTTGAAAAGATACAGAAGTTTAACTGTATCCTTTAAACATAATGTATTGTCCTGAATAATTACCTCCTTTCCCTTCTAGGCTTAATTCATGACTGTAGTTTATGTTAATCCACACGTATATTGCGGAGCTTCGTTGAATATTTAAGACACTGGACATGTATCTTGTCTGTAGAAGGTACATCTTACAGATTTTTGCATGTGTATCAGGGATATTGACCTGTCATTTTCTTTTCTTGTAGTGCCTTTGTCTGGTTGTGGTTGTCAGAGTGATGCTGGCCTTATACAATGAGTTTGAAAGTGTTCCCTCCTTTACTGGCACTTATTCTTAAATGTTTGGTAGAATTCACTAGTGAAACTGTCTGGTCCTGGGCTCCAGTTTGCTGGGAGGTTTTGATTACTGTTTCAGTCTCCTTACTAGCATTCGGTCTGTTCAAATTTCTATCCATGATTCAGTCTTCGTAGGTTGCCAGTTTTTAGGAATTTACCCATTTCTTCTAGGCTGTCCAATTTGTTGGTGTGTAATTGTTCATAGTAGTTCCTTATGCTCCTTTATATTATGTGCTATCAGTTGTAACTTCCCCATTTATTTCTACTGTAATTTTGAGTCCTCTCACTTTTTTCCTCAGTAAATGTAGCTAAAGGTTTACTGAGATTTTAATTCTTTTATTTCTTTCCTATCATCAAACCTCCATCCAAACACACACATACATACGCTTTCCTTTACCCCTCCCTTGTAATCTATTTTCATCTATGAGGGATAGACTCGGTAAGTTTTGAAGTGCAAAGAGATCTTCCTCCCAATGGAAAAATATTTTCATATGAAGGTCAGGCTTCCTGAAATTAAAAATACTTGTATAATGAAAAATGTGGGTAAAATCTCCTTAACGAAGCAATTCAGCATTGTTGGAGAATAGTGATGTGCTAAGCCAGATTTCTAGCAAGAAGAATGAACAGTCAGAATATATAGCAGAACATTCAGAAGCCTTGCTAGAAGAAGTTAATGAAAAGACGGTATCGGGAGCATTGAAAAAGATCTCTGAAGTTATTCAGGATATTGACTGTCTCCTGTCAGACTCTAAAAAGTGAAAAGGGGGAGTATTATATTACTAAGTATTAAGGATGTTGTTTCAAGTGACTGGTATAAAATTACTAGAGAACCAAGGAATTGTATATATGACTTCAGTACAATAATTACATGAGAAGTGACATTAAACTGTGTAACCTGTAAATTTAAAATATACATTTATAAAATACTTTACTAATAAAGAACTATTTTGAAATTTTGAACTATTTTTTATTTCAGATTTATGAGAAAAAATTGTAAAATTACGGTTTTATCTTGCTTTTATCCCTATCAATCAAGGCTGTCAATTACGCAGGCGGCCCCAAGGGGGCGGTGACGCGCTGCGGCGGCACCGGCGGGGTCCGCCCAGGGCCCCTCGGAGCGAGTCGGGACTACCTGTACCCGTCCGGGGCGCGTGGCCGGGGCCCACACCCCGTTTGGTGAGGTTCACTCTGCGCCCCGGCTTCCCGGCCGCCAGTTGGGTCTGCGGCAAGGCGCTGGCTAAGTCAAGAACGAATCCAGGTTTGACAGAAGGGGCCAACATGGCACTTTTCACTCTCACCCCGTTGTCCCAAAGATCTCCTTTTGAGGGGACATGATGGGGAAGAACTCAGGGTATCCAGTCCCCCCACCAAAGAACATGCCAATGTCGGTTCCCATAGGCTCAGAGCGGCGCCGTACCCCGTCGTCCTCTCCGGTGGTCGGGACTGGAGCCACTCTGGCCGGCGCCGGCATCTCTATGGTACGGGGCGGAATGGAGGGGCGGCCCCAACAGCCAGAGCGGAGGGTGGGTGCAACAGAGCTGCGGGGGAGGGCCAGGTGGAGGGGGAGGGCCGGGTGGAGGGGGAGTGTGATGGGTGCTGTGAAACTGCGTCCTCAGTGTGGGGCCAGAGGCAGGGACCAGCTGAGCCTGAAGTCTGGAAGGTCCAGGTTCCAGATGGGGAGGGCCTGCAGGCGCGGCAGGCGCGCGGGACCCAAGAGCAAGCAGGGTGTGCTTGGCCTAGGGGTCAGCACCGTCCGGGCCCGGGACTTCCGCAATGACCTCCGCTTCCTCTAGTCTTCGCCTAGGCTCCACGCCGCTGGCGTTTCCTGGGCCCAGACTGGGGAGCCGGGGGTTGAGGCAGGGGGGGTCACCGGGAATCTGGTAGAGCTACCCACTGCCGTCGTGACCTGGCTGCAGAGCCCTTGGGCGCCCCCCATCCTGGGAGGCATGGATGCGACGAATGTGACTGAGTCTTTTCCCTGCATACTCCACGGTTTCCTGCCCTGTTTTCTTAATCATTTTAAAAGTTATGGCATCACAACAACCTGACAAAAGGATGACTTTGAGAATTTGCTGAGGCTTGAAACATGAAGTTGAAATGCAGCATCGTATGTTTTATTCGTAATGGTCGTAGGAACTAAACATTTTATATATAGGCTATAAAAAGTTTCCGTGAAAGTGAGCAGGATTTGTGTTTCTTTGCAAATGAGCTGCATTAGATTTGGCATCTGCTTTGGGTATTGTAGTGTTGTTAAAGAAATACGAGCTTCACAGCAACTACAGTTCAGTGAAAAGGACTTATTTGTAAGGCATAATAAAGGCAGTTTTCCGATTTTATATTGTGCTTTTAACCTCGAGTTTTTGTAAATGTTTGTGATTGGGGGAGGGGAGAGGAAGGGGGTGAAGTAGGAGATGACATTTACATTGGGAATTTGTTAGCTCTGATTTGTTTTGGCAGAAATGTGTCTAAGAGGTTATTGGCAGACAATACATAGTAGTGTATAATTTAAGTTACTGGTTAATTATGTGTTTGTGGAGTTAAGGAAGAGGAAAATCAGTGCTGTGAATACTTCGAAGGTCCCATAGTTGATGGCATTTTACTGTAATGAGGACAAGGTGTGGCAGACTTTGGCAATGGCAGAAACTGGTTCCTGCAAGTCAGAGAAATGTATGACGTGGGAGACTGGCTCTCCGAGCAGAGAAGTCACAGCTTTCCTTCCGAGGCTGAGGATTGCTTACCTGCTCATCCCTTTGATTAGTGTAAGGAAATATTTATTAAACACCTGAGCACATTAGATTTTATGCATGGCAGGTTTAAAAGAAAATGATAATTACTATTCTTAAGGAACCTGATTCCAAAAAGTGAGTATGTAAAATAAGCAGAAGGCTCCTTTACTATGTGGGAGGTGCCTGAGTCTATTCTGTTTGTAGGGGGAGAAGCAGGAGGTAGAAAAGGGATGAACAAAGTAAGAATAAAAATGGGACTTAGATGTCCTGGTCAGAGACCGTAAATAAGACAAAGTACACTTACTAAATTTCTCTGTCTCGACTGAGAATCTACATATCTGCACCAACAGTCGGAGAGGAATCAATGGCATAATTGTATGTTTCTGGGAACATAATTATACCTTTCTAAAAACAAAGTTTTTATAACTTTATAGTTGTCATAATTATTGCTGCATAATGAATTACCCCAAAACTTAGAGGCTTAAAATAGATCTTTTCTTTTCTCTCAATCTGTCTCTTAATAGAGAAATTTCATACACTTACATTTACTGCGGTATTTGTGTTTGCTGTGTTTGGTCCCAGTTGCTTTTGCGGGGGCAGGGGGTAAGGTTTTCTTTGCTTTTTTCCCTTTTCTGTTCTGCTGTACTCATCAAGCTTTCCTTATTCCTCTCCCCTCTCTCTAGAGATTGAGAGATTTAGAAGTCCTGCTCCTCAGTCGTTTTTCACCAGGAATCGTACATAGGTGTTGTAATTTCTGAGGCAGAACTCTCAAAATTCATGACGTCACACTGGTCCACAATTTGCCGGAGTGTAGGATCCTACAGCGACCCTTTTCTCAGAGCTCTGCACCCCACAACACTTTGGAATTAGGGTTGCTGTCAGTCCCACTCTTTTGCAGATAACCTTTTGTTTTTTCCTGACTTGAATGCTGATAAAGAATTTTCTCGTTATTTTTCAATTTTATTTTGTCTTTTAATGCTAGTTCTTTGTTCTTTTTTCCCCTCAGGCTTTGGGGGGAAAAATAAAAATTGGAACTGTTTGTATTCACTCGTGGTTTTTGAAGCACTCGTCTCCCTCTGCGATGCTTCTGCGGACCCTTTAGCCGGGCGGTCAGGCTTTTCACCTCCACAGCCTCTGTCTTGTCTTCAGATGGCTCCTTTACATGAAAGTCGGCTGTTGTAATTGACAATGAAGTATATCTTCTTTGGAGTGTAGTTGACACAATTATACTCCAGATTGTACTCCATAGTAAACTAAGAAGGGGAGAGAAACATCCGTGTGGGAGAGCAACATCAATGTGAGAGAGAAACATGGATTGGTTGCTTCTCGAACACGCCCTGACCAGGGCACAAAATCCCAACCCGGGCACGTGCCGTGACCGGGAATCTATCACTTTGCAGGATGACACCCAACCAACTGGACCACCCGGCCAGGGCCTAATACCCCAGACCTGATCACCGTAGCTTTATAATAAGGCTTGAAATCAAATGGTGTAGTGCTTCAATTTAATTCGTCCTTTTCAAAGTGTTCCTATTCTAGGTCTTGCATTTCCCTATGAAGTTTAAAATATATAATGATCTGTATGTAGTTTTTATTACAGAATGGAAGTTCAATCATCCTCAATGAATCATTTAGTTATTCTTTAGTCTCAGAATTAAAACAGTACAAAACAAAAATTCAGGTGTCGCACAATGTGGATAACTTTAACTGGACAGATGATTTTAGTGTTCTCCGCCAGGTGAGCACTCGCACAGACGTTTCATGCTAGTTAGGGGTCTTCTGTTAGAGGCCACAGGGAGGAGGAAGGGATTGATTGGGAAAATGCTGGGTAGCTCGTAGCCATGAAGGGTGAGCTACGGGAGTGGAGGGCAGCTCTGGGAACTTGGCGCTGGACCTGAGGGCTTGATGTCCGAACGATTCTTTTTTCCTGGGCTCCCCCGTGTCGCTGAGCCCAGGGTCTGCAAGAAGGAAATGAACTTTCCTCATCAGCTCCACTCAGGAAAATTCTGGAAAGGAGTCTGATCCAGCCTGGGCCACCTCCATCACTAATTTAATCACTACTGGGAAATGATTACTAATTAGACATTATTAATTAATCACGACTACTAACAAGGGAGACGGAGAATCCTAATTGGTCGGTGCTGGAGTTTGGATGTTGTGATGAGCTGTTTTCCCAAAGGAAGGGGATGCTATCACCACAAGAAGCCTGGGAAGTACTATAGTCACTGGGTGGAGAGACAGGTGCCCACTGCTGTGTAGTGAGCATTACTGAGGGAGAGAGGACCTCAGAGAAATAGGTGACAGTCAGCGGGCTCTCTCACGTCCCCGACATGCATTCCCATCTAACCTGTCTCTCCTGCAAAGCTGTCCTCTTCAGGTCACTTAGCATACAGTATATAACATGTAAGAAATGCCTTTTTTTATACTCGGAAGTTATTGAGAGTAGATCTTTAATGCTCTCAACACACAAGAAAAGGTGACAGTGTGATGTATGTGTTAACCAACCTTACTGTGGTAATCACCTCAAAGTATGTGTGTATATCAAATCGTAAAGTTGTCCACCTTAAGCTTACACAGTGTACCAAATTGATTATAGCTCAAAAAAGCTAGGAAAAATAAAATTACTGATGACAGTTTAAAAAAAGAAATACCAGTTTTACAACTTGGTTTTATATTTGTGAAATTATTGCTGATGATGTTTTGATAGTGTTGTATGGCAGCCCATAATCTTCGTTCTAATATTTTTCTCCGCTTCGCGTGTCAGGGTGACGGGGAATGGCAACGAGAACCGGCCGCCCGTGTCCTGATGGCGTTGCGTGTGCACTGACACTCTGCCTGTGATGGCATCCGAAGCTGAGAAGACCCGGGCTCTACTGCAGTCTTGCAGCTCCGAGTCTCTCCTTTCCAGCCTCGGGCTGGGGGTGTTCTGCCTCGTCGCCGACAGGCTGCTGCAGTTCTCCGTAATTCAGCAGAACCCCTGGCTGCGCGCCCTCTCCGACAATGCCGTGCACGGTGTGATCGGCATGTGGTCCTGGGCAATAGTCATCGGCGCCAAGAAGAAGACTGACTTGAGAGAAATCATTTTAGCTGGATTTTTAGCCTCTGTTATTGATGTAGACCACTTTTTCCTAGCGAGATCCCTATCTTTAAAGGTAAGAAGCATGTCTGCTTAATTTTTCGGTTCTTTCCTTTAATGTCGTTAGCGCCGTTATATTGAACTTTGCAGCATCATTTTAGTTAGAGCTGTAGAAGACGAGCCATGTTTTAAAATAAGAAAGCCCATCCATCCGCCTCTTTCGAGCACTTTGTATCAATACTCCCCCGATGGTGCGCACAGGCAGGGGGGTCATTCTCAGGGCTGTCCTGTCCTTCCTGTGTCCATGTTCTTCTTCAGGACCACACTGACGTTTGCCTGCATATTCTTCATGATTTATGCTGCGTGCTCCCTAACAGCTGAATGGCTTTAAGATGATCCCAGGCCTGGGGCGTGACTTCGGTGGATTCGTTCCCGAGTCCCTCTGGGAGCCACAGGTGTGCATTTCAGTGGACTGGTTAGGACAGCGCCCCTGGCGGAGAAGTTGCAGAATTTCATTGCGTTGTCCGGGCTTTAGCCGGACAGTGACTGCTAGCCTTGCAAATGAACCAAGCTCAGCGTGGCGGGTCAGATAGTACTTTCTAGTGTCAGCAGATTTGCCTACCTTGTACGTGTGTATGATCTGTAAACATTTCATGGAAAGACATATAAACTCAGAGCAAGGACGTCTATCCCCGCTGACCTGGAACAGTGCCTGGCCCACCTCGCACTGTTCACTGTTCCGTAGATACTTGTCCAATGAATGGGAAATGGCGGCCTCTTCTTCCCATCACGTGTCAGCATTGTACTGGGTGCTTCTCAGAGGCTGCCTTCCTTGTTTAGAGGCTTGACCAGTGCGGAATCAGTAACTCCTGACTGAAGACAAATTTAACCTTTTTTTTGCTCTATGTAGAGGCAGTACGAGATTGGAGTCAGAGATCTGAGTTTGGGTCGTGGCGTTGTGTGCAGTGTTAGCACACCTTTTCTTCCCTAAGCCTCAGCTTCCTCGTGGGTACAATGCGGATTATAACATGAACGACTCAGGGCTGTTGTGAGGTCTGAATGAGCAGCCACACGACACTCCTTAGCACAGAGTGAACGACAAATGTTAGAGGTCGGGATAGGCTCCAGAATTTATCTCCCTTATTGCAGTCTTTAAAGATGTTTGGGCTGCTTGCCCTGCTGACTCTTTGATTCATTTAGAAGCCGTGGTGTTCATAAGACTGTAGGCCACGGGGTCAGGCAGGGACCCAGCATCAGGTCCAGCTCTACCACCGAGAGCCCCCCAGCCCAGGGCAGTTGCTTAGCCTTTCCAAGGCCCAGCTTCCTCTTTGTAAAATAATCCCCGGCTCATGGGACTGGTACAAGAATTCAGTGAGATAGTGCAGGTAAAGTATAACATTGTGCTGATATTGATCCTTTTTTTAAAATTAAGTAATTTCTTAAATTGAGTTTAGTGGCATTGGTTAAAACCAAACAGGTTCCAAATGCACAGCTGCACAAAACATCCTCTGCATGCTGCCGCGTGCGCCCATCCCCCACAGTAAGGTCTCTTTTCGTCCCCAGTTATCCCCCTTCCTCTCCTCTCTCTCCCCATCCCCCTTTTCTTCCTGCTGTCACCATACTGTTGCCTATGTATTAGGCATGTACAGTATAGCCTGTGTATTACTTTTAGATATGTATTGGGTTGGCCAAAAGTTCATTTGGTTTTTTCTGTAAGATGGTGCTAGTAGCACTTAGTTGTCTTTAACTTCATTCAAACAATTTTGTTAGATTGTATTGTGACAGCCGTCATATCAGTGTGCTTTTTTAAAAAAGAAAATCAAAATTGTGGCTTTTTGCATAGCCATTTTAATATTGCAGGTGGAGGAAATACACAACACTTTCGGCATATTATGCTTTATAATTTCAAGAAAGGTAAAAATGCAACTGAAATACAAAAAAAAGATTTGTGCAGTGTATGGAGAAGGTGCTGTGACTGATCGAGCGTGTCAAAAGTGGTCTGCGAAGTTTCGTGCTGGAGATTTCTCGCTAGACAGTGCTCCACGGTCAGGTAGACCAGTTGAAGTCGATAGCGATCAAACCAAGACATTAACTGAGAACAATCAACATTATACCTCGCAGAAAATAGCCGACATGCTCAAAATATCCAAATAAGTAAAGTTATTGGTGAATCTGAAAAATGTGCCTTTATTTTACAAAAGAAGCTTAGTTGACTTTTTGGCCAACCCAATATCTTGTTAATCACTTCACTTTTTTCCCGCCCAGCCCCTTTATTGCTCCTTGGTTTCGAGTGAAGTGTGAAATTTTCCCCCCCTGCAGGCTGCGCTGACTCTCCCGCGAAGGCCTTTCCTGCACTGTTCCACGGTGATCCCTGCCGTGGCTCTGACCCTCAAGTTCGCAATGTACCTCTTCAAGCTCAAAGACTCGTGGTGCTTCCTGCCCTGGATGGTGTTCATGTCCTGGACCTCACACCATGTCCGCGACGGCATTCGCCACGGCTTGTGGATATGCCCGTTTGGGAAAACGTCTCCCTTGCCCTTCTGGCTGTACGTGGTGGTCACATCATCTTTACCGCACGTCTGTTCCCTGGCTATGTATTTCACTGGGACCAGACAAGTGATGTCTTCAAAGCACGGCATTCACATCGATGTCTGAGCCGACCACGTGGCAGCCTGGGAGGCGCCCGGCTCGGATGGGACGGGGAAGGGCAGCCCACATTAAAGGGAGTTTTAGAACACATATTAGGCACTGATGTTAATATTATAATTCCTGAATTCTCTGGCTCGGCGGGCATGCACACGTTTTTAAAGTGATACACTTGTAATTCTGCTTCTCTGTCTATATGTAGTGCAGTCCTAGAGGTCCGTTTATTCCGTTGTCTCTTCTGTTCATCTGGCTTTGCTAACAGCTCTGTTAGACCAACATCCAGTTACGTTTTCTGGATGTGAAGTTTTAAGGGTGTCTATTTCCTGATGAAAAACAGTTCAGATTTTAGGGGGACCAATTTGTGGAAAGTTAGCATTATATTTGGATCCTCGTTTTCCTGAGATGTTGAAACAGTGACACGGCCAAAGTAAGTGAGATCATGAGTGAGATGACTAGGGAACGCTCACATTTCTCTCTGTCATTGTGTGTCTGGACTGGAGTTTAATTTGCCAGGTGCTGTAGTGCATTGTGATGACCGGCAGAATTGGCTTCAGTGGTCTTGTGAGAAATTGTCACGGTGTTCACACGTGACAGTGACTAACGTTAGATCTGGGTTATTGTTCCGCAGTCCCTTTGGGAAATTGCTGCGATATGTTGGCTAGGGCAGCATCTTCCTGAAGTGCCCCCAAATCTCAGGTGCTCCAGTTTTAACTGTTTTGGAAAGCATTACTAAATTTAACAAAATGTTGGTTAAAAATTAACATGAACAGAATATCAATATGTGGCTCATAACCGTAGAATTTGAATTCACACCTGGAAAAGGGCTTTCCAGGGATGTCATTTTGAATGTGAGCTCCTGATATGCCGGTCAAATGGTTTTAGTCGCTGTCCGTGTGTTTACACACTCTTCTGAAATATTGTACCCGTTATATCATTTTTTAAATAATCTGCCTGATACTGAGAGACGATGCGTTTTTGTTCAAAGTAGTCTTAGAAAAGTTGATTTTTCCTTTTTTTCTGTCAGGTTGATCTTCTGTCAAAGATGATTAGCCTCTATTAGCCAAGGGAATCCAACGCTATAAATTTTACATGCGCCCAGTTTATGTTGCTGAGACATGCAAGTCCGCGCCCCAGAGGCGCTGGCTTCCGTGGCACACGCACCACCTTCGGGTTTTCTCACTCATTCGTGAGACTTCCGTGCTAGTGACTATGTGCCTTCCTCTCTGAGAAATGGTGCAGCGATGCCTTACTGACCCGAAGCAGACTCTCCTTACTAAGTTGAATAGTTCTGTAAATTGTAACCAAGGCTCCAGCCCTTCAGTTTAGTTTTTGTTGTTGTAGTTAATCAGTTGGTTGTAAGCTATTATTATATTTTACAACCTACTGGGTCTTACAGTCTGATACTATCTTTTGAGAGCAATTACTGTATCTATTTGGTTGATTCAATAGTAAGTATTGTGGGGGGTAAATTATGATAGAGGTTTTTAAAAAGCATATGACTTCAGAAGTCCATGGAAATAAAGTCTCTATCTTGTGTAACTTTTCCTGACTAAATCATAACACTCTACTTTTCTGTTTCTCCATATTAAACAAAGGACTGTCTTTAAAACATAGAGCCTTCCTTAAGAATGTCACAATGAAAGTTTGGGGGTTGTTCTTACTTTCTTTATTAGAATGGGGGTTCACTCTGCCCGTGACACTGTGCCTAAACAGTTAAGTGTGGGCTTGTCTTTGCTCTCACCGCCACCATCAGAAATGTTTCCCGTCCCTGCAGTGGTCTCTGAAAGCTGTGGTTGTCACCTCTAGCAACACGACCACCAACCTCCCATGCCCCGGTTCCATGCCTTTCCTTAGGGAAGGAGTTCATGTCACGACCTTAGCCTGACGGCTGGGCTGTGTCTCGTCTGCGTGTGTGTGACATCTGTCCCGTGGATGTCCTCCGTCCTCTTACCTGTCCTGCCCGCCCACACTGCCACCTTCCTGAGCCATACTGGTTATGCTGACTGCCCAGAGGGCCTGCGCCCTGAACTCAGCATCCCCGAGCCTCGTTTTCCTTAGTTGCGGGCCAAAAACACCGTGATGCCTATGGGTTAAAATTCCCATTTATCAGCCCCCCACCTGCACCCCATCAGGCAGACCCACCCTGGGCTCTTTTGGCTGGTGGAACACTTACTTAGTTTTGTCCTTTTTCCCATCTGAAGGAGACAGGAATAGGGGCTATTCTGGTCCTCGCTTACCCCATCACAGTTAAACCTTTTGTCCATCAGAGTTCTCAATTTTCTTCATTTGATATCTCTTTGTGTTTTGCCCTCAAATCCTCCTCACGCTCACACACTACCCTCTAGGACCACTCTCACCTTGGACGATGTGAGTACTTAGGTCCCTTTCGTCTTTTGATTTCAGCCCTTGATGTCACCCTCAGGCATCGGGGCCGCCTGAACTCCGGGCTTCAGTATTCCCCTCTTCATCCGTGCCCTGGCCCTTGTCATTGTCATGTCCTACCGGCCCTGCACTGTGTGGCAGGCCTCCACACCTCCTTTCCAGGTGCCACTGCTCAGTTCTGAGACCTCAGACTGGTTCCTTTTTCTCTACCAGTGCTTCTCAAACCAGCTGACGTCAGAGTCGCCTGTAAGTCAGGTTGAAACAGGGCTTGCTCGAGACCCATCCCCAGAGTTTTGACATAGGCACCAAGAATTCGAGTTTCCTACAAGTTCCCGATTGATAAGTACCTGTGCTGCGGCCCAGGGACCACACCTAGGAATCCCCGCTCTACGCCCACCCTGCTTCCTTCACTTCATTCTCCTCCCCTCCCCTCTCATCAGTGAGCCAACTCTCTGCCTTTCTTGGCTTAAAACCAATAAGCCTTTAATGGCTTAACCTGGGACAAAAAAAGCATCACCAAACTGGCTGCAAAAGACACAGCCTTCCCAAGATCCAGAGCCGCTCCCCAAAAGCCCAAGTGAGTAAGCAAAGACCTTCATTATCACAGGAGGCCGTGAAATGGATGTCCCGTGGAAATGAGGTGACAGACCCACTAATCTGCTTCTGGAAAGGCAGTGCTGGGGTGGAGATCTTCCCAGCACAGACAGGGCCGTGCAGGAGAAGACAGACCTCTTACAGACTGGGACCGCTGGCGGACCCACACTCCCCTGACAGCTGGTGTGTCCAGGCACAGAGAATGCTGCTTGTCACCTCGTGTCCCCGGCTCCTAGCCAGCCAGTTAGCCACCTGACTCAGGCCCAACAACCTGTGTCCCCAGCTGGAGGGAACCCGAGAATATCCTCAGTGGTGACAACCCCAAGCTCTCCGGACAAAAAACAGGGAGACTCTCACGTTGTGATTCTCCTCTGGCAGCAGCGTGCGTGGCTTTGTGTGCTCTGTGCTCTCTGCAGAGGCCAGTGCACACTTGTGCCGGGCAGACAGAAGAAATCATGGGAACTTGCTTGTGTGCCCGGGCTCCCAGCAAAGTGATGTCTATCGGGCTACATAATCCCGGATGTCCTGACTGTGAAATATAATGTATATGCTGCCCACAAATAGTAACCCAGCAATCAAACGTGCAGGTAGGTTTCCGCTTGTTTTCCTGCCATGTCTCCTCTAGACTCAAATCGTGAAGCTATAGCCCGAAAGGAATTTCTTTGCCTAATTACGAATCCCCTCATCTCATTATGTGACTCGCCCGGCACCAAACTGCACTATCACAGGACCTCAGGGAAATCTGATGACCTTTTTGCCTTGGTGCAGGGGAGCTTATAATTCACTCCACGTGGATGCAGACCCTTAGTCTCAGGATCTCCTGAGAAAAGCCGCTCGCCACTTCTCTGCGCCAAGGGTTACTGTGTTAGTAACATCTGTTCCACAGGATGAAAGACGTGCTGAACTTAATTCTAACGACATCTGTAGCTATGGTAAGAGGTGGATGTTGATTTAGTTCTGTTATGAATTTATAGATACGATTTTGTTTATTAGGGTACTTTTTACCTCTGTTTTATCAAGAAATGTTTGTTTCTAATTGTTGCAAATTATTGTAAGTATTGTAATTGCTGTTACAGAAATAAATCTTTATTTAAATGTAGACCCCAAACCATCGAATCTAATTAACATGTAAGATAAAACAGCAGTGAGTTGTTTTGATTTTCAGTTTGGCAAATTTGAGAAAGATCGATGAGACTCGGTGTCGGCAGGAAGTGTAAATCGAGTGGGCATTGTTGGCATGGAACAGACCTTTCTCGCCAGAGGGAATTTAGTAATATGTTGTCAAAGGCTGAGCCATTTTGCCCACGAATTCCAAATTCCAGTTCTAGGAATTTATTCTGAAGAACTCAACAGGTACATGTACAAAGGAAAAAAGAGTTTTGTTGGTTGCTGAAAATGGAAAAAAAAAGTACCTAGAAACCACTTAAAAGCCTTTAACTAGAGAATTACACCCTCAGTTATTGAACAGTGGAATGCTAATAGATGAAGCAGACCCATGTAATGATATGCAGAGCCATCTGTAGGAAATACGTAAACAGTAAAAACCAGTGATGGAGCAGTGTGGTTTCATTTCTGTGGAATCGGTATCTCCGCTTTTCTGCGGTAAGCGCGGTTCTCAGGCTGCACAGCAGGTCTGGTCTAACGTGAGGCCCGTGCCGTGGGTGCTGGGGCAGCGGGGAAGCGAGCCGTGGACGTGCTTCTCCGTGCCCACGTGGATGCACCGCCTGGGATAGACCCACGTGGCTCTGACTGTCACTTAACTGTGTGTCACCTGACCCAGGGATACTCCAAGACCCGTGTTAGAGCCAGCCCCAAGCTGGGAAGCTCAGAGGCTTCCATTTTGATCTGAGAAACTCCTATGAATGGATCATTCTCCACAGTTACTTTGCACTTTGCATCAATCCACAGCATTGCCACACATGTCCCCTGAGCATTTGCTTACTTCCCAGGAATAATGATAATAATGAATGAGTTTCCGAAGCATTTTACGCTTTTGCTTGCCCTTGCCAGGAGTTGTTGGGTTTACATACCCAGCAGCACTAAGGAATGTCGCTTCGAGGTCTGGGCAGCCGTCCAATCCCATCAGCCCCGTAATTACCTGGACACACGCTTTGATCTTCCTCAGAGATCTATGTGTTATTAAAGCATCCATCTGAATCCACACACCTTTACACATTCAATACGGATTTGACTTAATCGCTTAATTAAGAGCACTGACCAGGTGCCCAGGTTCCCAGGTCAGCAATACCATCCAATCACACAAAGGGGAAGGCAGGGAGAAAATTTCCCCTAACTATTCGGGTGGTGCTAAAATGTGGATTAGAGGAGGAACACACCAAGGCACATCATCATTACATTAGCCAAGGTAAAAATGAAGGAGAGAATCCTAGAAGCAGCAAGAGATAAGGAGACAGTAACCTACAAAGGAGTTCCCATCAGACTGTCAGCTGATTTCTCAAAAGAGACCTTACAGACAAGAAGGGGCTGGAAAAAAGTATTCCAAGTCATGAAAGACAAGGACCTACATCC
>CM052540.1:186595595-186657966 GCA_028533065.1 Trachops cirrhosus | reverse complement strand
CACTGCTGTGTCTCGGGAACCCAGAGGAGGGCTTGTTACACAGGCGATGCGCAGCAAATGATCTCATTTAACCCCCACAGGGGCCCAGGGACACTGAGCGAGCACCACCGTGCACACTCAGTTTTATGTCTCGCTTTTCCATTTTCTGTTGTGCCCTGCACCTCTTCCACGTGGCCACACACTCTGCATTGTGACTTTCAATGGCTGTGCAACCTTGCATGTGGGGTGCATGCTTTCATTTACTTGACTATTTCTATGTTGTTGGATCATACTGCACTCCAAGTAACGCTGCAATGAACATTTTTTCGGTAATTGTATTTCTAATATTGGATTTATTTTTAGGATGGAGTCACAAAAGTTGCTTACTATTTTTAAAATTAAAAAACATGATTTTTAATTGCTGTTTTTTAATTGTTTTTATTTTTATTTTTTGAGATTTTATTTATCCACCTTTAGAGAGAAGGGAAGGAAAGGACAGAGGGAGAGAAACATCAGTGTGTGGTTGCTTCTCACATGCCCGCTATTGGGGACCTGGCCCGCAACCCAGGCATGTGCCCTGACTGGGAATCCAACGGGTGACCCTTCGGTTCACAGTCCAGTGCTCAATCAACTGAGCCACACCAGCCAGGGCAATCCCTGTTTTTAAAAAGGTTTCCAAGAGAGATCATTGTTTAGAATCAGTGGGTCTTCCCTATTAAGATTTTGTAGAGACTGTCAGTTGCTACCCGCCTCCCCCCGCCACAGTCCAGTCATCCTAGGAGGTTAAGATGGAGAACCTCCCACAGAGAACTTCCCACCAGTGCTGAGTGTTCGTGAGCAGCTCGCACGCTAACCCAATTCACAAAAAATTTGTTCGCTGTTTCTTATTGTGGGCAAACTCCAGGGATCAACACGACAAAAGTTTGGGTGCCTGGGACGTTGTGACCAGGACACCCAAGACTCTCCCTGGATTTGTTAAGCTCCGAATATTTATTTCCTATGTAAGCATCGTTCTCTTGGGCCCCGGGTGGCCGTCGGACTCGCTGGCTCGTGACCTCCGTGTCCTTCCAAGCCGGTGCCACCACGTCTCCCCCTCAAACCCATCTGTCCGCCTGTGTCCTCAGTGGACTGCTCATCGTTAAAGCTGGAACCTGGGAGTCACCCCCAATTCCTCCTCTCCCAGTTCCCTTCTCTCCTCCCCCATCCAACGGACCACAAGGGTTTCCCATACTCTAACAGGTTTCTCCCAAATGCATCCCCTTCCCTCCATGCTCACGACCACCTCCAGAGTTGAGATGGACTCGGGGTCACGTTCATCTGAGCCATTAGACTAATATTTTATTCTGACGCCCCTGACTCTTGTCACACCCCAACTTCAGGTTCACCTTCCTCACTGAGATCAAATTCTATTAGTCGCTTGTGTTAATTGCTTGCTTTAAGCTTTTCAATGACTCCCAGGGAACCAAATGACAAAATCCAAATACGCAAGGAGATTCTCCACGGTCAGCCCCTGCCTACCTCACCCACCGTATCTCCTGCCACTCTGCGGGGGCATCGGGCTCCGGCCTCGCCGAAGTACTTTCAGACCTCCAAACACTCCCCAGACTGGCTCACCCCTCCATGCACTTCATCCTCCCTCTGCCTGCAATTCCCTTTGCCCTGTGTCTTGTATGATTTCTCCTCAAACCTCAAGACCCAACACAAGGCTTTCCTGGTCAACTGGCCCTTTCCTGACACCCTCGGGCACGGGGGAGCCCACCCTTTGTACCTTACTGGGTGACAACGCTCATCAATTGTTTCCTGTCCGTCTCCATTGCGTAGCATGAGTCCCTATCAGGCTAGAACTGTATTACATTCATCTCTGCAAAGGCGCAGAGCGAAGTGTGGGCACGGGAGAGTCTATTACACTTCTCTAAAGAGAGGAATAAAAGAACTGATGAATAAATAAGTTGGGAGGTGAAAAGAAATTGCTGTGGAAACATGAGACCAGAGCAACAGAGAGGAAGGCCAGAGAAGAAGAGGTCAGGAAGGGCAGTGATGGAGAAAGGGACAGACACTGCCGCCTCTTTTACTTTTGTTTGTGACAGCAGATGGGACATAAAATATTCAGAAGCTGAGTGCATCATCTCTTTTGAGAAATTTCTAATCAGCCTAATTTCTAATCATGTTGGCTTCAGCCTGCCCTATCAGCTTGCAAGGCCCGAGGGAATCTGAGCTGTTAGTTATAAAAATAAACCCCAGCCAGCGGGGCCTGTACTGGAGTCTTTTTTTTTAGAGATCAGGGCAGCTGGCACCTTTGTCAAAACTACTGTCCTGGGAACTGTTCCAGCACCGAAACCCTCGCTTTCCGGGGATGCTGTTCCCTTCTCTTATGCAGGCGGCCCATGTTCCCTAGAAAACTTCATGACAATCCTGGGCAGGTTGGCTTTGTATGGGGACCGTGCTGATACAAATCACTTTCCATGCCACGTAATCTGACATGGCCTGGCTACGGGTCAGGGCGTTTGAGATGTCTAGCAGGGCTTCCTAAACCACTCGTGAATAAATCTCCTTCCTTTTTTAGAGGTACAGATTTTAAAGGGATGTCCCCCTTTCCTTCTATTCCTGTCTGCTCACAGCAGCCAAATGTCCCCTCTCTATTCACAAGCCACAGTTTTCTTGTCCTGACTCTGTCATCCTGCCCCGAGACTCGGTCCCCCAACACCTGCATGCTCTTGCTGTCTGCATCGCCTCACATGGACTTGCACCTGGGTTTCCACCCACCCCGTCCCCCTTTTTGGTGCCCGTCATTCTCATTTTCCTACTCTTCCCTCTGCTCCGGGGCTCACTGGAGGGTAGAGCCCCAGAAGAGAGATGAGGCTCGAGCCAGCCCTAGGTCTTCATGAGGGAGCCTAAGAGATACGAGGTGAAGTCAGGGATTTCTTTATTCTGTTGCATTCATGTGCTCAGTTACCTACCGGTACACCTCTGACTTGTTTTGACCTTCCTTCCCTTTGGCACACATATCCCGTAACCAGGGGGGACTTGAACCTTTGACAACAGGGCAGGTCAGCACTGAGGATCGCATGGCAATGAAGCCACCAAAGTGTCCAAGTGCACAGCAGGGGAATGCCACCTTCTCTGAACCTCAAGGGACTGGAACTGGCTCAATTTCATGACACAACAGAACCTGCGGAATTCTGAAGGGAGTCATCATATACATCCAGTTGTCATTGCTTCCCTTCCTCCGTGCGCCCCACGTCACAGCCTGCCTACGGAATCCGGTGCTGTCGGGTGTTTCTCGCACGCCTGGCGCCCGTCTCTGTGGTGGATATGGCCGTCACTTTGCTGCGCTCTCTGCTCGCCTTCTCAAAGACATGTGCTTGGACCTTGGGCTCTGCTGAGAGAGCCGTGGGGCCGATGACCCTAAGGGCTGCCGCTGGCTTGACACAGGCGTGCCCTGGGCTCTAGGGCGGCCCATCGCCGGCTGACCAGTGAGCAGTCATACAGGGGTGGGCAAAAGTAGGTTAACAATAATAATAATAATAAGAAATACTACAATAATAAATAAATAAACAATAATACAAAAATAAACTCTGTTTCACATGCATCTGTAGACCTGCTTTTGCCCGCCCCTGTATTCTCCCTCTCTCTAAATTCTGGGCTGACATAGAACGAAACCAGTGGGCTGGAGACGAACAAGGAAGGTGAGAGATTGTGTGGCTGTGAGACGAGCCTGCAGGGACCTTCGACCATGCGCCTCTGCCGCTCCAGCAGAGAAAGCCACTCTGCAGGAAAAGGGGTGAGGACGGCACACCTCACCCGTTCCCTTGGGGACGCCAAGGGAAGTGGCCCCGAGAAAGAGAAGGGCTGAAGGCGGTCACCTGCTGAAACCTGGCCCCCATCCCTGCTGCGGGTCTGCCGGACAAAGGCGCCCCTGCTCTGTGAGCTGTTTGAGCAGGCCCCCATCCGGCCATGGGAGGACGTGTGACGTCAGCAGACTGGTGGTAGCATCCTGGACGTCATCCCCTCCCCACGTCCTCCCCTGGTTTGCCTTCATCCCACGTCTCTGCACTTCCTGTCCCTGTCTTCCGTCTCTGTCTCTGGCCCCTCCTCTCCCCTCCCCACGTGTTCGCTCTTTTTACTCTCATTCTTGCTCTAGACTATTGAGGAGCAACACCCGTCCTGATTAGATTTGAGCTACACAGCAAGATCCCCTTTCATGAGTGGAGGGAGCGCTGTCAATGGCCGCATTTTATACGTGAGGAGCCTGCGGCTCACGGGAGGTCTGTGGTGCGCCCAGCCAAGGAAGGCGAGCGGCTGGCACTTGGGCTCAGGGCAGCCGGGAAGGGCACTCACACCTCCAGTGACGTGGGAGTGTGTGTGTAAACACACGTGTGTGCGTGCATATGGGGGGTTTGGGTGTTTTCTCTATAGGGTCCAAATGCAGGGATGGGAGGAATGTGAGACTGGGGGAGGAGAAGAAAGGAGAACAAAAGACATACAAGAAAAGAGCAGCCTTGGAGGCACCTGGCAGGCTGGTCCTAGCAGAGAACACGTCAGGACAGGGCTCCCAGGGAGGGAGAGGGCAGGGCCCACAGGCTTAGAAAGCCGGTAAAATTATACTGAGTTGCAAGCGTTCCTTCTCTGTTTATTTTTTTAACTCCCTTTGATAATGTCCAGGCTTCAGCTAAGTGAGAGGTAACCCGGGGAGGTGCCCACGCTGCTGGGTTCCTCCCCGAGGCCAGCGTGCTGGACGCCGCTGCTCTAGAATCCAGAGTGACCCGCGCCAAGTGGGTGTGGGCTCTGACAGCAAGGAACCCAGCAACAGTGAGGACACTGCAGGGTAGACTGAGGCACAGAAGGTCCTGAGCTCAAACCCTTTTCCCCCAAATATAACAGAAGGAGCAGCCTTGGGCAAGGAGGGGAAACTAGGCCCTGCTGTCCACAGACCAGCGCGATCCGGGAGGTGTCCTGGGCCATTCTGTGCCCTTGGTATGGACACACAAACCCAAATAGGCAGTGTAAACAAGGACTCGGACTACGGGCTGCCTCGGAGCCAAGCCACACTCCACTTCCCCGGGACAGAGGCCCCTCAGTGTCTGAGTGAGTTCACACACATGGTGTAGTGGGAGAGTCTTGGGAGTCAGACCATCTAGGGCTGAACTGCTGAAGCCACGCTTAACCTCTTTGGATCCTAGTTTCCCTATCTATAAAGTGGAAATAAGAATGGTGCCCTCACCCCATTACTGTCAAAATCAGCTGAAATACCAAAGGACAGGGCCTCATGTGACAACGCTCGGCTGGCTTCCTTGCCCCGGACCCTTAGCCCACGCCGCACTGCACCCCGGCCCCATGAGGGCGGCGGCCATCCCTGGGCGGTCAGACCCTACCTTTGGTTAGGGAGTGAATCCCGAGCTTCACCTGGGAAAAGTTGCCACTTCCAATCTCCCCCCGGATTCGGTAGAAGCCGATCCGCTTCCCCAGGGTGATCTCTCTCACCACCTTCTCGTCTTGGGACATGTCCTGGGTCAGCTTCTCGAAGGGCGTCAGCTGGCGAGCCTGCCCCTCCTCTTCTGCCTCTGCCTCCTGGTCGCACTCTGTCTGACAGCCGCTTTCCACGCTGTCCCGTCGGTCCCACCTGGCATAGTGGGGGTTCACCAGGCCACCTCCATTCACAAACACTGCTGTCATCGTCACCGTCACCACTGACTCACGTCTCCATTTCAGCACAGAGGCGCCGATCAAGGGCAGGTTGGGGAGCAGCAGAGGAGGCGGGGCGGGTGGGAGATGGGACTTGGGGACTGCCAGAGCCCCGAGTCCCCTGAGAGCCAGGGCCAGAGCCAGAGCCGGTGGAAGTCAGCCGAGCCTGCAGGGCTCACCCGGCCCCGCCCAAAGCTGCCGGCCTTGCTGGAGACATTTCACACCTTCAAGTTGGACTCTCCGTGTCTCTCTGTGCACGCGGCCCACAGCCAGCCACCGTAGACACCTCCCTGGCAGGCCGCGGGACCCTCCTGGCCAGCAGCGCGCTCCGATGCTCTGTGGTAGGTGGCCGTGTCCCGGGACAAAGGCTCCAGTCTGCTATTTCCTTGGGTGGCCAGTGGCTCTTTCACTCTGGAGGCCCCGGGTCCCTGCTGCTGGTCCTCGGCTCTGACCGGCCTTGTTTGGCACTAGTGGGAGGGCCCCGGAGACCCACTCCTCCGGACCTGGGCGGGAAGGCAGAAACCTGCAAATCAGCCTGCTGGTCACACGCAGCCGGAGGAGGATTAAATCCCTCGACGTCACTTTAGCTGGCCTTTATTTACGTGAGCCTTCCTCTAAGCCGTGAGCTGCTTCCAAAATTTGGCAGGTGCTGGTCCGTCCTAAGAACAGAGAGGAAGAAAATGCATCAGCAAGGCCGATGAACTGCACAGATGTGGAACGGACGTGGGATCTGAAAGCACCTCCCGACTTTCGGCTGTGACTCATGCCAGTAGTAAATGCTCGATGACGTGTGACCTAGTAAGAAGAAAACGTACAACACACACTCCTCAATCCACGCTTCAGAAAAGCCCTCACAGCCTGTAAACGCTCCCAGCAAAACAGCTTCCCTGCTCCTTGAGGTCAGGAAAATATGCATGATGCCTTGGGTTGCTTTAAAGCCAGACTTTTAACATGCAATATTGACAGTAATGATGATTAAGATTTTCTATTAATATCAGTTTTCAAAAGGTCTTACATTGATCCAAATAATAATGTGCTATTTCCAGTGTATTTCCAGCTGTCTGTTCTCCTACAGTTGTTTCTATACTTTGTCTCCTACCCTTTCTTTCTGTGGTCGTTCTACGACAAAGGCCAGTTCTCCTCCCAGCCTTGTTTCCTGGGTGTCTCTGATCAGGTGTCAGTCTCCAGGTCCCAGAGCTCACTCGGAAGGTGCAGAAACAGAGGGTAATGTTACCAAGGTCAGAGCGATAAGAAATACCGCCCAGCTAGAACGTCTTCATGGCCTTCTGTCCTATGCCCTAGAGAAACAATCACTTCCTCTCTCAGTGCCCACGGCACTCGGTGCACTTTCCAGACGGTCTCGTCTCGTGAAGAGGGGCGCTGGGTTGACTTCGTCTGTATGTCCCGCTCCCCTCCCATCTCCCTCAGCTTGGAGCACAGTGTCCTGCATAAAGAAGGTCTTCGCTACGTGTGTGCTGAACTTGATTTTGGGATTTGAGCGCGCTGAACTGAAAACCTGAGACAAAGCATGAGAGATTGCCTTGGAAATGTGAATTTCCGGTTTTGTTTGATGAGATCACATTGTTACAGTGATGGTGATGTGTGGTTAAGTACCGGGTTGCCCAAGAAGGGTAAGTAAGGACAGGGAGGAGGAGACCTGAGGGGCTGGGGGTGGGGGCGCCTGGAAGGATCAAGGAAGAAGGTTTAAAGGAGCCACCTGTTAGTAACCACACACACCTCTAGGTTAGAGTCTGATTAGGATATTTTAAAAGATGGTCTTAAGATAAAAGATCCTTAAGTAGGTTGATGGAAATCTGAATCTGGTTCTTAAGCTTTCCGGGTCCCAGGCTCCTTTGAGATTCTAACGAAATCTGTGACCCCAAGAAAAAGGCATGCACACATCATTTGTGAACAATTTAAGGGGCTCACGGGCCCTGGGAAAGCCCCCCCATCCCTCAGATTAAGAATCCCCTGGCACTAGACCACAGATCCCCAGCAGAAGGAGACCACACAGACGAGCGGAAGGGAGGCGTTACTGGTAATTCTGAGCTTGAGCTTAACCTGCGCGGAGAGAGGGAGGACTCCAGACACACCGCCCGACTATGTCTCACGCCCTGGCTGGCTCCGTGAGGAGCTGCGTGGCTCTGAGTCCCTGCTGGCCTTTCACAGGACGCCGGCCCGCCTGTCTCAGGGCCTCTCAGTCCCCTGCGGCCCGTGCCGCTGACCCACCAGATAAGCATCTGGCAGGCAGGAACTCGCCCCTTCCTCCTCTCTCCCCCAGGACTCAGCACTGTGCGGGACCCTTATTCAATAAAAGTTTGACAAAGAAGGAATGAATTAACTTACCAATTGATTGATCAGCACATTTAGTTATAATCCAGTAGATGTAAATATCTTTATTTATAGACTAACGACACTATCCCAGCATTTATATGAATTCTTTCGGGAAGCCTATTTCAGTTCACATTTCCCCAAGGCCTGAGCTGCCTTCTATCGACCATCAGGGTTCCTGGCCCCACCTCCTGTGCAGGTGACAGCTGAGTCCACATCGCACCATCAGACTGAGGACTCTACAGGGCTGCTCGCAAAGGCTGTCCTTTGCAAAGTCTCCCCCGACCTTGACCTTGCCACTTCCACAAGGCCTCATGCCTCCTGGAACTCGGTCTCTGACTCCACGCAGCGGTGGGCCGGGACTTTTTCTCTGCTTTCCCGGCTCCCCCACTCTCCTGATCTGCACCCTGCAGCTTCAATTCCACTCAGGCCTGCGGTTTGCAATCCGATTTTGGACTTGCTACCCTAATTAACTCCAGGCGCCCCCAGGAACCCGCCTCTCCCCCTCCCAGTTCCCCGCGGAGGGGCCCGACACAGCTGCCAAGTGTGCTTGGATTACACACGCGACACCCACAGATTAAATTTCCTGCACAGAGGCTTCGAAACCGATTGTCTGGCCTTCGTGACCAGGGAGGCAGTTCATCTGGCTAGAGCAGACACGGGAGTGTTACAGTGCCGAAAATGCTGCTGTGAGTTTGGATTGAGGAAACTTGGGGAAGCCAGCCAGCCCATTGGAAAAAACGGAACCTCTCTCTCCTGCCTACTCCAAAATAAAGGCCAACTAGATCACCCAAGTAAATGCAAAATAAATGAAACCATAAAAATACTAGGAAAAAAACAGATTTTAAAAATGACCTCAGAGAAGGCCATAAAAGAAAACATTAAATCTGACTACATGAAATAATAACTTTCTGTTAGCCGAAAATATCATAAACAAGTGAAAGGATTCAATGGTAAACTGGTAGGGAAAGCTTCCCAATGTATGCGACAGACAAAGGACTAATCTCCTAGGTAAAGAATTGTCACAAATCAATAAGAAAAATACCTGTATCTTAAAACAAAAATTAAAGAACATGAGCAGACCTTTTACAGAAAGCGCAAATGGCTCTGTATGATATAAAAAGGTGTTCAACCTCCCTTACAACCAAAAAAACGCACATAAAAACTACGCTGAAATTAGAGTCTTTACAAACAGATTTGGAAACTACAAAAAAACGTGATCATGCCCTGGTGGTAATGCAGAGGGTCTGGGGAATCAGAAAGGCTCCTTCGTGGTTACTGAGAGGAAAAATTGGTACAGCTGCCTGACAGGCAACTGGCTGTGGCAGCCTGTGGAATGCAAGTACACAGAGCCTTTGCCTCAGCAATTTCACTTCTAGACTTTATTTTATGCACGCACACACAAAGATACACCTATTTCTAATATCAAAATGGGTAGGTAGATATTCACTGCTGCATTGTTTTGTAGCAAAAAACTAGAAATTGTTTAATTACCCATTAGTAGGCAGACGATGAAATGAATTACTATACACAGATGAAATATGGTCTGTCCAGAAACTATCCAGCCATTTACTATGAAAAATAGAGATATTTCTTGAAGAAGATACAAGAAACATTGTGCACAGGACAATGACGCCTCAGTCCCCTTCAGAGTAGGCACCTTGGGACCTCACACAGTTCTCCCAGTCGCCATCAGCTGCCCTGTTGTATTTACCTGAATCTCATCGATGGTCTGAAATCTCTTCCCTTTTGAAGGTGATTTTAGTTTTGGGAAAAGCCATAAGTCTCAGGGTGCCAAATCTAGGCTATTGGGGGGCTGAGTCACCTGGTTGATCTGATATTTCCCCCCAAAATTCTGCATAAAACGTGATGCATGAGTGGGTGAGTTGTCATGATGAAGTTGCCAATCGCCAGTTGCCCATAGCTGTGGCCTTCTGAATCATCCAAACAGCTTCTGTGGAGGAATGTTCAAGTTTAATGCAAAATCTGACGCAGATTCGTTGCTCTATTCGCTCAGTCATTTTGAATGTGACCGCCACACAGTACGCATGCTCCCTCAATGACATCTACCGCCACCAATGACTAGTACAGTGAAGCTGTCATCATTCATGTATGCGCATTCCAGTCCACTGTCCTTGGCCGTCAGGTTACACTGATGTCACACAAACCATTCTTATTATATTAACAATGGCTTGACTTTTTCTGGACGGACATTGTATATCATGGATTACTATGCACTTCTGAAAAAGCATGAGTTACAACATGTAAGATACACTGTTAGGAGGACAGAAGAATATACATAATGTGATCTCAAAAGTGTGAGAAAAAGGACAGTATACTTAAGAAACTGGCAACAGTGATTGTATCGGGGGTCGGGGGGAGAATTGTTGGACTGGGAATTGGAGTGAAAAGTGTACTTTTCACTATTGACTTTTAAATGATTTTCATTCCCCCCACACACACTTGTATTTACCTTAAAGAAAGAAAACAAACACGTCGTGTGTTGCCTTTTACAGAGTTGGCGCACAATAAGCTTGCTTTACTTCGGGCGATACAGGGAAGTTAGCCCACCTGATTCTCTGATATCTAATGCGTTGTTTTTCAAATGAAAAGATAATTAGCAACTCTAGTCAGAGAATTTTTAACTTTCATTTATCTCTACTTCCTTCCAAAACCCGCCATAGGAATAGGAGGAAAGAAGGTGTAAACCCACAGGACGAAGAGAGGAAGAGAGGACATGGCGGCAGGTGCCAGACGTGCGCACACTGGGGGGAGGATGGAAGGCAGACTGAGGACGGGGAATGAGCCAGTGAGGAGACCTACAACCGGATTCCCACGGACGGGCCTGCCAGTGAGGTGCACTTTTCTGCACGCTCAAGACTTCACACCACAGGAGACCCAGGACCTCAAAGTTTGGAGGAACGAAGCAGACCAAAACCATGGGGGCTGTTTGGCCGCAGGCAGTCCCTCCTCAAAGCCAGGTGGTCCCTCTCTCTGCCTCCGCCAGCCCAGCTCGGAGCGTGTCAGGATGGCCCATCCGGTCAGACTCAGGCTGTGCGATCCTCTTGCCTGCTTTTGCCAGCAGTCCTGCACTCCCCGTTTCCAGAATGGAGCAAACCAGCATCTAATCTTCCAGCAGGGGCTCCTCTTTCAGATAAACTCAATAGCTAATGAGAAAAGACCTCCTGCAACACAAAAACTGCCTGCCCACCTGCCGTCCAATCCTCCAGGTGCCAGGTTCACAGACACGCGGGGAGCTTCCGGTCAGAGTTCAGAGCCTTCACTCAGAATGAATGGCCAGTTGAGACGCTCCAGATCCCTGAGCCAAGGCTCCCAAACGAGAGAAAGAAACCACACCCGACCAAAATAACAACAACAATGCAGGAAGCAGAGACAATGAGGAGATAGTGTATCCAGAAAACCAGAACAAAAAGAGCTGTCTTGGAAATTGAAGTTAAAGAATTTATTGAAGAGGTGTAAAAAAATTCTAGAAGAGATAAACAATAGAGAAAAAGAAAAGAAAACCAGGTAATCAATTCAGAAAGCCCAACACTGAATTATCAGGATTTCTAGTGCGACACCACCATCCTCCCAATAAAGTGAGACACATGCTTTCTACTGTACTTGAACTGCCAAAAAATCTCAGAAATTTAAAAAATAGTAATAAGTGGAGAAAAATTCTGTGTTCTCACCTATTCCAACAGAATAAGAGAGTAGATGAAAAAATTCTTAACGGGAAAGAGAAGTCCTGTTTGGGTGCATAAATACTCATTTTTATTTTGCAAGACGTTTTTTTTCCTAAAGATTTTTCTTGGATGTCTAGAAATAGAAACCCTCATTATGGGTTGTGGGGTTACTATAAAAAGTTTGTTTGGATTATGTCCTAGCTACATCATGCTGAAAAATAAGCAAGTAATGGAAATCACAACATATCTAATTGCGGATGAAACCCCTCTTTCTTACATGCGAGTGGGGTTTCTTGTCACTGCCTTTTGCCCCTTTGATTCAATGTTTACAGACATTAATGAGAGCTTAGGAACCAACCAGTCAAAACCAAGGAGTCCCGTCATCGTAGATCAAAACCTCCAGTGGAGGCAAACTGGTCCTTAATTATTAACTTGCTGTTGCCGCATAGCAATGCATTAAATAAGATTAAAGAACACAGAGCTTGCTTGGTAATTTATTTTCTTGACTTGCAACCCACTGTGAAAATAATATGAAAGAAAACCACCTCGGCTTTGTTCTCTTTGTCTAAGTTTAAATTACAAAACTTCTGGGCCAGGCTCTCGGGCAACCTGGCAGAAGAATGTAATGGCAGCCAAGTTCTCCGCAACGGCGCGTCCTCAGGGGGAATTATTAGCAAACACGCTTCATTTGAAAATCGATTTTTACCATTTAAAAATCATCCAGGGGTGTCCAACCCGTGGCCGGCATGCACTCCAGGATGGCTATACACGTGGCCCAACACAAATCGTAAATTTACTTAAAACCTTTTTTTTGCTCATCAGTTTTCACTAGTGTTTGTGTCTTTAATGTGTGTCCCAAGACAACTCTTCTTTTTCCAGTGTGGCCCAGAGACGCCACAAGGTTGGACACCCCTCATACCACCTCAATTTTTGCCCTTGGCTCCTTCATTGTTGCCCCACATGTCCAGGTCCCACAGGTGGAGGACCCACCTGGGAACTTTGAAGCAAATGGAAAACCAGTGTGAACTGGATGTGGCCTCCAGGTGGACAGCAGCGCTGTCCCTTGGTGCTGCCTCTTGTCCCTCCTGGCCTCACAGGCTACTTCCTTGGCCACCCAGCCCGGGTCTCCCTCATTCCATTGACCACCCACAGTCGGTCCGCCCCATCGGATGGGCTGACACGGCTCTTTCCCCACGGAGTTCCACCACACTTGAGGAACCGACGAGGTCACAGACTGTCTGCCGAGATGGGCTGGCTGGTGCTCTGTGGGGTTCGTTGGGGTGCCAGGGCGCCCGTGCTGAGGCAGCCCACGCCCCACTCCAGCCAGGTGGCTGTGTTCGAGTGCAGGCTTACTTCTTCCAGGCCTTTTGATTCCTCAAAAGCAACTGGAAATCAGGTAACGGTTGGTGAGCCCTTCTAATTTTTCAATAATGGATGACATATTTTTAAACATTATGTGGCCCAGTGAACTGAACCGTCAGACCAGATTTGGCCTTCGGATTGCCGATGTGCAGATCCCGCTCCTGGCTTCATAGGCACGTCATCTGAAAAATGGGGGAGGGTAGGCCGCAGGCCCGCAGTCAAACACACCTGGGAAGGTGCCTGTCGCGCCTCTCTTAGGTGTGCCCTGCGTCCCTCGCAGCCTGTGGTGTCCGAAACACACACAAGCACACAGACGGAATGCCTTGTTTGTCCCAGCGGGCTCTGAGTTTATCTAACCACCCAATGAATGCTCACAGAACACCTTTGTGTCATTGGCGTTTTTCTCACAGCTCTGACCTCAGAGGTAGACAAAAGCTATCAAACACTCAGGCTGTCAGTTAAGTATCTGTAAGAATTTGGGTCCCAAGAGGAAGATTAGAAAAACGACAGGACAGCAGATTGGATGAGTTTAGTTCCCAGACGTAGCCAACTGGGTGGAAGCTGCCCACCTCTGTGAGGTCTAGTACGACATAGTAGTTTCTTGGCGATTAAGAGTCTTTTAACCTTGGGAAGACTTAGCATTAAAAACACAAGTGTTAAAGAGACTTAAGTTCCATGGTATTAATATTTCGTTTTGATGAGCCTGTAAAAATGGGTATTTTATATACTTGTAATGTGAAGAAAGTTAGGTATAATAGAGAGACAAAATAGTTTTGTGATTCTAATTTAAAATGTAGAATTGAACCATTGATTTAGACTTATGATTTTAAGTTGAAATTGTATTGTATATAAATAGCATTGGAATGCATTTAAGGGAACCTAAGGTTTACCCTGTTTATATGTTTAAATCATTATATTTATAAAAGTTGTTAATATTTTGGAAGTGTTTTTGTTAACCAAAGTACTTTAAAAAGAAATGAAATAAATTATAAATGCAGTTTAAAATGCTAAAAAAAGGTTTGTTTCAAATGAAATCAAGCATTAATCTTTGAAAATGATAAGTCTAGACTGTGCTTCAAAATAACCAGGAGTACAGGGAATGCTGGGAATTTCCATGAAACAAGGTTGGCCTTTTCCATTGAGTCAATAATTTTTGATGCTGGGTGACGAGTACATGGAGGTTTATACGGTAACATTCTTGGCACCATTTTTGTATCTGTTTAAAATTTTCTATAATGTAATTTTTTTTTAAATTGTGAAAATTTACTAGATCAAGCCCTGGCTGGTGTAGCTTAGTGGATTAAGCACGGGCCTGTGAACCAAGAGATCATGGTTCGATTCCCAGTCAGGGCACATTCCTGGGTTGCAGGCCAGTTCCCAGCAGGGAATGCACAGGAAGCAACCATACATTGATATTTCTCTCCCTCTCTCCTTCCCTTCCCCTCTGAAGATAAATAAATAAAATCTTAAAAAAAATTTACTAGATCAAAAAATATAGTATTTGTGTCCTGGCTGGCGTGGCTCAGTGGATTGAGCATGGGCTGCAAACCAAGGGGTTGCCGGTTCAATTCCCAGTCAGGACACGTGCCTGGGTTGTAGGCCAGGTCCCAGTGGGGACCACATGAGAGGTAACCACACATTGCTGTTTCTCTCCTTTAAAAAAAAGATAGTATTTGTAATTTTAAAATGCTAGGTATTTTAAAACAGGCAATAGTGCCTGATGAATCGATGGATGGATGAATAAATGAGTGAATGAAGAACAGGTTGGCCTGAGAGGTGAGGTTAAAACACAGAACAAAAACTAAGACCCACGCAAGTTAAGAAATTGCCCTTGTTTTGTTATGTTTGTTCGTTTGTTTTGTTTTTTAGATTCCTCATACAAGAGAAATCAGAACAGAAACATGGATCAGAGAGCAGAGAGCAGACTGACAGCTGCCGGAAGGGCGGGGTGGGGATGGTGAAACAGGCAAAGGGGCGTAAGAGGTGTGAGTGCTGATTGCAGAGCGGCGGGGGATGCAGCGGAGCGCGGGGAAGAGAGTCCATCACCGGCACTACAACCGGGACGGATGGTGGCTGCGCGTACCGCGGTCACTCCGCAAGGTATGTAATGTCTATAACTGCATTGTACCCTCCAGGAACTAACACAATATTGTATGTCAACTATAATTTAAAAATAAAAAATTTTGAAAAGTCGCCCTTTTTAAAAGATGTCTTGACCATGAGCTCCCTGAGGGTGGAGATGGGGAATTTAAGTAAACTTGACAAAACGCGAAACACCAGGCATTTCAAACGTGGGGGGAGGAGAATGGAGTCACGTTCCACTCATAGAAACACGGCAGAAACTCAGGCGAAACTCAGGCGCTTCCCCCACAAAGATTTTAATCTCAATTATAATTCACTTCCAAACACCAGTCTCCTCGTCTTCTCTGCGGGGCTGCGCCTGCCTCCAAACCAACAGGGACTGACACTGAGATGCAGAGTGGAGTCACTAGTGAATTGCGTGTGAATCGCGTGCGGGTGGCCCTGGGCAGGAAAGCAGAAGGCGTTCTTACTCAGACGTAACTGACTGAGAAAGCTCCCTGCGGGAACCGTCTTGCCTATTTGCAGCTCATGGTTTATTTTTAGATTAAAACTATCTGCAAGTCAAAGCAGAAACTGCTCCTTTGCTGCCTGGTAACTTTCTGCAACTCCACGCAGTACAATATCTGAGCGACGGCCAGAGAGGACCACAGAAAAGACATTCTTTTCACCTGAGCAGAACCCAAGACAGTCTTAGGGCGGCAGGCCGGAGGCCACGGTCATGGCTGTGGGGCAGGAAAACCGTGCTGCAGAGCAAACGCTCCTCGTTTGACACCATGAGAAGCGCAATTGGAACTTGGAACCTGTATCCAGAGCCTCTCATGCCTCCTAAGTGACCCCTTCACGCAGGAGAAGCGACACCCCTGAGAGCTCTTAAATGTCGGCCCAGCCGTGGAGGGGAGTGACGGGGGGACAGGGGACAGGAGAGAAGTTGTTCCACGTGAAAAAGGGGGCAGGTGTCAGCGTGCAACAGCAGCCTGGACTAACAGAATGGAGATGATTAAAAAAAGATTTTCGTAGATATGGACGTTTACTATGCAACAGAGTTGGCATTTCCAACCACTGGCAAGAGACAAATGATTCTTTAGACACTTGCCAGGACTGAACCAAGAGGCAGCTTAGGTAGGCCTTAGCTCTCCCGCCACCTCGAATTCTCCATCAGAGCCCCCTCCTTAGATACAGATAATTCACATGACCCTAAATCAATGTTAGGTGTGGCGTGTGAACAAACAGAGGCTCATGCTTTTCCAGCAGCATTACTGTCCCAAGACCCACCCGTATAGAAATTCTGGAGTCACCATTGGGTGTGGGCACACGTACATATGTATGCCTGTGTTTATTTGTATATTCATACAGAAAGGTCTGGAAGAACAGATCCTGGACGACACTCAGCGGGGGTGCAGAGTGGGGTTCAGTTGGGAGTCACCTACCTTCCTGTCCTTTCTTCTATAGCAGAGTTTCTCAGACCTGACCGTCATCAACAGCACCAGAGAGCTTTAAAAAAAAAATGCCCTGCCTCCAAAGATTACGACTGAGTTGGTTTGGGGGCAGGGGTGTTTTTGGTCTTTTTTTAAGTTTCCCAGGTGACTGTGTTGTGTGGCCAGGTTGGAAAACCACTATTCTAGAGCATAAAAGTTTTAGCTGGGCACAAGGCTATCCAACTGCTGTGTTCCCCGGGCGCTTTTTCTAGTTAGGTTTGGCTGTGGGTGTGAGCTCCCGGTCACGGGCTGTGAGCCAAAGTGATAAATGCAACTTCCAGGTCGTGCCCTTGAAGGAAAGAAGCGTGCCCTCCTCTTCTTTCTTCCTGTTCTTGCTGTCTTGAGCCGAGATACCACCCACCTGGGAATGGAAGCAGCCGTCTGAGACAGAGATGGAAGCACGAATGCCAAGGAGCAGAGCCAGGAGAGTGGAAGAGACGACACCCCATTAGGTCACAGCCACCAACCAGGTCAGCCCTGGATTGCTGACTTGTGTTATGATGAGACAGAAGGAGATTCTACCGTTTGTAGGCTTCTGTTGTTCTGGCGTTTTTACAGCAACCTAACATTTTGCAGCACAGCGTCATGCGATGCTTATACTGTTTACGCCATGAACTTTTACCTTATATGTTTATGTCTTATAACATGTGTAATAACTTTAAAAATTAGAAATGTGTGGATAGATAGATAGATGGAAGAAAGTGCACAGGTCAAGGATAGAATAACAATTGATTAGCAATTGAAGAGCCTTCAGATTTTGGTTTTCTGATCTCAAAATATTTCAAGTTATTTACACCTTCATGCAAAGCAAATTCACAAATACTTACTGAGGACTGGTCATATGAAAGAAACTAAGGTGATACAAATGAATATGCCACTGTTTTACAAAGTACCATATTTACTTAATTTACTTATGAGTAGAGAGTTATTTTCAACAAAGTATGCCATCTCTCCTTTTCGAGTAATATTGTTAATCTAAATTTCATTGGTTTGAAGTTTTGTTTGTATTTAACTTGGTAAAATTTGTTTTGCTTTATAGATATATACAAGCAACAAGGAAAAACAATTTAAATGAAGTTTTATATTTGTACATTTTTAGTATCTGTAATGAAGAATTTTTATTTATATTTGCCTATCATAAAATAATTTCAGTCCTATCCATTCAGAAAATTGTGACAATTCTATGCCTTTAAAAGTTATTGGCATACAACACAACTTTGAGAAACTCTGCTTTTCAGGGAGATTCTCCCTAATTAAACCACTGAATAGGGGTGTGGGATAAGGACGGTTTACAACGAGGCTGGAGTTCGGCCTCCTAAACGCCTGTGTGACCTGAAGCAAGTTCCTTCCCCTCTCTGAGCTTCAGCGTCTTTACCGGCAAGTGAGAGTGTTGGACAGCACGATGTCTAAAGATCTTGCCAGCCCTGACCTCTGAGATTCTCTATTCAACAATGCAGGGTGGATTCCAAAACATTTGGGGGTGGGGGGCGGGCACCTCCACCTGAAGTTCAAGTGTCACATTGCCCCCTTCTGGAGCTTTGCAGTGTTTACTTGTATGAGGTTGTTAAAAACCCATGGCCTCCAAGGACAAGCTGAAATATTACAGCCCAGTGTTTTCCCCCTCACCAACAATTTAGAAAGCCAGATCTGAGGTTTTCTGATAGAAGTATTAGAAGACGATCTATGCCTCACGATCTGACTCTGTATTTTTTTCTGATTTGTGTGCATCGAGCCCCCTCACGATAAAAAAAAATCTAGAGGACGCTCCTATTCATGATCAATTGATTCTCACTCCCCATCACCACCATCACTCATTCATTTGACCAACATTCATTAAACGCCTATCATGTGCCATCAACTCCCTCTTCACTGGATGAGTTTGTTGAGGGCCCACTCAACGTCCCGGACACTCACTGTGCATGCCTGACTTGAAGGAGGCGACTGGCTCCTGAGATGAGAACAGCAGGTACCCTGGCGGCTGGGTGGCAGGGGGAAGGGACTGAGAAACACAGATTGGCAGTTACAGAATAGTCACGGGCATGTAGAGCACAGCAGCGGGAAGAGAGTCGGTAATATTGCAACAGCTATGTGTGGTGCCAGGTGGGTGCTGGGAATATCGGGGGGACAATTTTGTAAAGTGTGTGATTGTCTGACCTCTATGCTGTACATCTGAAACTGAAACAAGATAATGTTGAATGTTAAAAAAAAGAATAGTGGGTATCCATCCATGTTCGATGTCTGAAGGATGTTCTAGGTTTTGACTGAGAAAATCGACTAGAAAGGACGTGGGTTCTGCAGTAACACACGTCTTGACTGCACAAGTGAATTGTGTGCGAGGCGTCCGCACCACACACGCGGGTCACTGAGCGCTCTGACTCCGGGGAGGAGTGTGGGGAGCTTCCCGCACTCAGCGATGGAAACCAACATTCAGCCTTTCTACTCTAGCTTTCTAAAGGTTTGTTTCTTCAGCCTCAAGGAGATCTTTCGTGATGCTCCTCGGAACAGTCTTCGATCCGTGTTTCAAACGGCTCCTCCGTTTCCATTGGTCCCATCTCCTCTGGTGCTTCTGATCTCTGAGCCCACCGATCTGCCACAGTGCTGATATCTCAGGCACGAGCTCACTCCTATCAACCTAATTCGAAAGAAAAGAAACGGTTTTCCTTTCCTCAGTTATCCACCCAGGGGCTTCCTCAGCCCCAGTAACCGCTGGGGTGGAGCTGGTTTTTCAAAGGTAGAGCACAGCTCTTCATTGCGGTAATCATTTAACAAAATGAAACGGATGTAAAAAAAAAAGAGAGTTGTTGCTTCTTAATGGCTCCAGCTCTAAACTCAATAAATGCACACATACACTGAGAAGATGCTTAGGTAGCCAGGAAAAATGGGAAACCTAAAATTTTATTGAAATTTACTGGGTAATCTCAATGAACAAGTCTGGTCTTTCAAAATAATTATTATTATGTTAATAATAATAATAGTGCATAGTATGTGGTAGGCACTATTCTTGGTGCTTTATGTGTGTTAGCCATTTAATCCTTCCAAGAATTCCTGGAGGTAGGTGCTAATAACTTAAATTTACAGAAAAGGCAGCTTTACTGAGCAGCAGGAGGTCAGGCGACTCGCCAGCTGGGAGTCAAGTCCAGGCAGGGAGGCTCCAGTCTTGAGCCCCTTAACAAACACAGTGGGCTGTGCAATTATTTCCAGAATATTTGTTCAACAGTGAAGTGATTTTTTTACGTCTAGGATAGGATATTTGGCGTAAGGAAGGTTGAACACTTGATTCTGTGCATCTCTAGCCTAGTACAAAGCAGGCTTTCCGCAAACGTTGTGGCTGAGTGAGTGAAAGCAGACTATCCCAGTTCTCTCTCAGCTGCCTCCGCTGATCACCAATAGTTCTCACTGCCTACCCCCCACCCCACTAACTTGGTTAGTGCTAAATCTCCCCTGTCTTCTCTCTGCTCAGACCTAACCAACTTGTGCTTCTCACGCCTCGTGGACTGGACATCCTGCCTGGATCCCACAGGGAGAGCTGACAGTCCAGTGGGGATGGGGGCACGAGGCAAGAACCCCAGAGGAAGCACCAGCGTGGAGCCACAGACCCGAAAAAGAGGCAGAGGGTGCGTCTATTTGGGGGGCACAGAGGCTTCTAAGACAGACACTCTCCTGCGTCGTCCTCCAAGATCTGCACCAGCCACAGATGCTTCGGTCATTCATTCAACACTTGCTGAGCGTCCACTATCTGCCATCATGTACCGCCCCCTCAACATCACCACAACTCACACAACCCTATTTTCTTAGTCTCTTCATTTACTCACTGCCACATCTCATTGGGACTCCCCATCTGGGAGTTCACGTATTCCCTGTGTGGTGCTCTTTATTCATTTATTTACATACTAAGTAGGTGCCTCGGGTGTGACAGACACTGTCCTGGGTGCCGGGGACATGATGCCCAGCAGTACAGAGAACATTCTACACGCACGGGGCTTATAATAGCCTAGATCTATCTATACTTGCTGTCCTTTCCTCTCTCATCTTTTTCAAAAGACATATAAGTCAGAGTTATAAACAATATGTTCTATTTTTAACATATAGAGATGTTATGAGAATAATAGCACAAGTAAGGGGGAAGACAATGGAGCTGTAAAAGAATAAACTTTCTAGATCTCATTGGAATTCAGTTATTATACATCTAAGCTAGGCTCTGATCAGTTAAAATATATACTTTAAACCTTAGAGCAACTGCTCAGAAAATAAGTAGAAATATCTAGTTAAAAAATAATGGGAGGGTTATTCACATGCAGAAGAATGCAGTCAGACCCCTACCCCACACCACAGACAAAGGTTAACTCAACATGCATCAAAGACCCAGATGTAAGAGCTAAAACTATAAGCTCTTAGAAGAATCACAGGCATAAATCTGGACATTGGGTTAGGCAATAATTTCTTAGCTGTGACAGAAAAGCACAAGCAACCAAAAACATTAATAGACTGGACGTCACCAATTTAAAAATGTTTATGCTCCAGAGGACACTGTCCTGAAGTGAAAATACAATCCACAGTACGGGAAAACATTTTTGCAAATCGTGTCTGATGAGGGACTTGTGTCTAGAATCTGTAAATAAAGCAACTCATAAGAAAAAGATAACCCAACTTAAAATGGGTGAAGAATCTGAGTAGACATTTCTCCAAAGAAAAGATACAAATGACCGATAAGCATGTGAAAAGATGCTCAACACCATCAGCCATCAGGGAACGCAAAACCACATGATACAGCACTTTACGCCCATTGGGAGGGTCAGCACAGAAAAGACAGACAACAGCAAGTGTTAGCTGGGTGCAGAGAAACGGGATCCTCCTCCATGGGGGGTGGGAATGTCAAATGGTGCGGCACCTTGAGAAACTATCTGTCAAACTTTTAAATAGCTGAATACAGTTATCAGATAACCCAGCAATTTTACTCCCAGGTGTACACCTAAGGGCAATGAAACACATGTCGACTCAAAAACTCAAATACAAATGTTCATAGCAGCATAATTCATAATAGCCAAAGAGTAGAAACAACCCAAATATCCACCAGCGGATGCATGGATCAATGAAATGTGGTAATTCATACGATTCATTAATGAAAAGAAATGAAGTACTGATAGACACCACAACACGGACACACTTTGAAAATATTATGCTAAGTCCAAGAAACTAGTCACACAAGGCTGTATATTGTATGATTCCATTTGCGTGAAATGTTCAAAACAGGCAAATCTATACAAACAGAAAGTGGATGAGTGGTTGAGTGGGGTTAGGAGCGGTGCATTTGGGAATGCTAGCGGGCAGAATAGCATTTCTTTTCAGTGACGTGAATATATTCTAAAATCGACTATGGGGAAGTGTGTACAACTCTGTGAGTACGCAAAAAGCCATTGGATTGTATGCTTTAAATGAGTGAATTGGATGGTATTTTAATCATGTCTCAATAAAGCTATTAAATGCATTTAAAATAATTAAAGGAATTAAAATGTTACACTAGAAAATAGTCACTAAATGCAAAGTACACAGCTAACTGCCTCCAAATCTTTTTCCTACCTGCATCACGATTTTGAATTAAATGTAACCTAATGCTCCATCACTCCTGTTCCTTGGCTTCTAGTCACATCTCCAGAGGCTCGCCTCCCTCATCCAAGCTCACGCGCTTGACAGCGATCTCCCGCTTCAGACTTCTATTTGGATCTTGCCTACTGGTCTGTGACCAGGCTGTCTGAAACGACGGGAACAGAGACTTACCCAACCGCAGAGTGCTAGAAATAGAAGACTCTTCAGCTCCCCTCGCACCTCTGCACCTCGTGCATTGGGAGACAGGGGCCCGGAGAGGCTGCGGGGCTTGTCCTTGGTCCCCACAGTACTTCGCCCTTGCCCACCTCCTCCGGAAAGCCTTCGTTCATTAAGGGGCAACCTTTCTGCCCAATGTCTGATACCGTTATTGCATCAATTAAAGGTACCAAATGCATTGGTCTGAAGACAGCATTCACCTCTAAACTCAAATCTTGCATCCCAGAGGGGAGAAAAGCAGCCCTTTCACCTCCACCGCCGCCTCAGGTGTCTCAGCTGCTCCAGCTTTTCTTCTGTTGTTGCAAACAATTCAAAAGTCACAGGAGGCAGGCTTAGTACCAGCCAGGAGCAAACGGGACAAACTCCCTGGTTGCCGCAAAGGACATTCCCTCCACTCACCTCCCAGGAAACCATTCCTCAGGTCTTCAGAAAAAAGAGCAATTTAGTTCATATAAAATAAAGCACCTCCACACTTTTCAATGCTCTCAGGAAAGAAAATGGTAACAAAGGGCATTTACTTTTCTTTGTGGGTTTATACCTATAGGTGTACCAGGATCAAAGAGTTGTTTTCTTTTTTAATCAATTAATATTGGCAGAAAATTAACTCCTTCTAGACTGTACATGAAGAGAAAATACATCCAAACCCAACTGGTCTTCCACCCAAAGGGAGCCTGGTAAATAATGACATAAATCCCTCAAAGAACAGGGGTCGTGGAGTCACGGTCCCACCGCCTTGGGAAAACCAAAGACACGGCTCTTCTGAAGAAGAGACTGGGCCTTCCTGAGTCTGGCTGTGCCTTTACTGCTCCGAGAACTGCTGGGTGTCTGCACAGGTGACATTTGTGACCGAAGAGAAAGGCAAATGTCATTAGAGCCGCCTTCTTCCCCAGCGCAGAGCCCATCTGGGGCTGATGGCAGATGTGATTACAGGATGTTGGAGAGGCAGCTAAGTGCTGTCCTCGGGGAGCCGGGCTTCGGGGGCTGGTTCGGAGAGCTACACACTGTTCTGTGCGGCTTGCTAATTGACCTGGTACTTCTGGCTGAAAAAAACTCCCCCAGGGAGGCAAGTGAAAGTAGGTGATGAGCTGTCTTACCTTACAGGGCCATTCCCCAGCACAGCTTGAGCTCTAGAGACTGGAGATTTTTTAAGTGCATAAAACTGCAGAAAGATCACCGACTGAACATGCAAAGATTCAGGAGTACGCATCCAGAAGCTTCTGCTGTGACTCTCAGCCCACGCACCTCCTCCCACCCTGCCCGTACTCCTTCAGTTTGAATTGATGAGTTATTTATCATCGTAAAGATAAAGGGGGTCTGGGGAACCGACCAGGAGCTCTCCGAAGTGGGCACACTTTTGAGAACTTTATAATAGTCATCCTTCATTACGTGGAGATCTATGCCTATAGAAGGAAAGGTACCTGCCAAGCGCAGGGAAGTTCTGGATGCCTGCCTGCCAACTGCTGCCAGGGAGGAGGGAGTGGAACTGGTGTGGAGGCGACGAGTTCAAGGAGCTCTCTCACGTGTGACCCATGCGCTTCTGTGTGTGCTTTGGTTGTTGCTATTTTGACTATTTGTAATTGCAGCAGAGATTTTGCGGGGGGCTCAAGGGCTAAAAATATACATTTTTCTCCACCAGTCTCTAGGGAACATGGCCTGTCCCTGATGACCATGTGTGTAAGTGCGACTCAGCCCCCATACAATAAACTGGCCCACCCTCCCGAGAGGGTCTAGTCCAGCCCTTTCAAGCTGAGGGGACTGAGAGCTTTTCCAAAGCTTTGGATCCAGAGAGAGAGGATGGCGTAGAGAAAAATGAAACCGGGCACCATATGCATCAAGGGGTTGAAAGGTGGCACAGCCACCCTCGGACCAGAGAATGTGCCCCCTAGCGGAGGTGGGGGCTCAAATCGGAGAGGAGAATTAAGGGCCTGGGTGCCTGTGCCGCCCCCGCCCTCCTCGGGGCCTGGGAGAGCTTGCAGAGGGAGCTAGAGCTGCATTTGAGACTGTCTGCTACGCCCGAAGTCATCTGTATGTATATCTTGACGTCAGGGCTTTGGGACTCCTGAAGAGAGCAGTGTGAACGCAAGGCCCGGGACCATGGGGAAAATTCTCTTCCCAGCTGTGTCCTTGATGCCCTAGAATATTCAGGAAAAATCTCAAGCCCAGAAACACATTTGGCTGCTGACTGGAATCTGTCGCCAGGCAGATTTGGGGACCGGCGGTGGGTTAATTACTTGTGACTTGGGATAAAGCCGTGTCTCTATCAGGGGGCAGCCAGAGCCACAGGTCCCAGAGTGAGTAGGGGACTGGGAGGCTTTGCAAGGAGGAGCCACTCTTTAGGGGAAGACAAGGGATGTAAGAAGAGAACGGGGCCTAGGCCAAGCCCACCCTCCGGAGCCAGGGTGTGTCCGAGCCTCGGGACCACACCATGCTGAGGGCGGCCAAAGTCAGAGGCTACATCTGGGAGGGATTTCTTTGGGGCCTCAGGTGAGGGTGTTTTAAAGCACCTGTTCAAGCCCAGACTAAGCACAGAGGAGGCTGGGGGCCCGGCAGGAACGGGGAGCAGTCGAGACCCAAAGGCAGTGCACCACCACGACCGAGTGAGGCATCCAGGCACCATCCCAGGCTTCTCGGTCCCCTCACCTCTCCCTGTTGCCCGCCCCCCCCCACCAGCCCTTCAACACCACCCATCCTTTACCCATAATCCCTAGGTCTGCCAGGCAGGGCAGGCTCCCACAACAGGCAAAAGGCACGCGTTCCAGGGCATCAGCACCAAGGGCACCAAGGAGGAGGCAAGAGAAGTCTCAAATATTTTGATATTTGATTTTTTTTCAGTGCATTTAAACAGCCATTAAAAGGAAAACCAGAACTCAGGTTTTACTAGACTTGTTTTCCGGTGAGCTTTGCTTAAATGCTGAACTGCGCTGGGGGCCGATGAGGGGTGCCGGTCTGAGGCCCCGCCCCCCTACCTAGTTGGCTGAAATAGCCTCCTCACGGAGTCCTACTTCCTGCCCTGCCCTGCCCGGCTCAACTACATTCTCCAGAATACCGCCTGCAGGGTCTTTCTTAAAAAAATCCTCATTAGGCCCTGGCTGGCGTAGCTCAGTGGATTGAGCGCGGGCTGTGAACCAAAGCATCGCAGGTTCGATTCCCAGTCAGGGCACATGCCTGGGTTGCGGGCCAGGTCCACAGTGGGGACCACATGAGAGGCAACCACACATTGATGTTTCTCTCTCTCTCCTTCTCCCTCCCTTCCCCTCTCTAAAAATAAATAAATAAAATCTTAAAAAAAAATCCTCATTAAAGTGATTATAGGATAAAATTCAATCTCCAGGGCATAGTCTAGAAAGTTCTTTAATACCTGGTACTTGATTTTATTTTTAGTACCATCTCCACTTCCCCTATTTGTCCCCCTCCAGATGGGGTTCAGGACATGCTCCCCCAAACTATGGCACTGTGGTGTGTTATTTGAAGCAGGAGGGTAACTCGAACTTTCTTCTCCCTTCGTGCGTCTTCACTGAATCGTGTTATAAAACTGTCAGGTAAGAGGTGCCCTCCCTATACCTGGAGGAAAGGAGGGAGCGCCCTCATGTCCAAAGGCCGAGGGACACGGGGAAGATCCTCACACCCAGGCCCTGTCGAGGTCTCCCGGCCTGTTACCCTGATCTCCCCTCTGGCCTAACGCGCTCCTCCATGACACCCACACTCCACCCAACCAGACACGCGGGTCTGCTTCTTCGGGGCGTCATTCCCCGCTGAAGGCTCCTGGGTTACACAAAACCTACATCAAATAAATGTGTGTGCTTTTCTCCTGTTACTCTGTCTTTGTCAGTGTGACTTGCAGACCTAGCCTGGGGACTCTAACAGGGTGAAGGAAAATTTCCGCTCCCCTAAAACCCTGCATTTGAGGCTTATCGAAATACTTGAGATCCCACAAACATCTCACGCTGCTCCGTGCTTCTGTGCCTTTGCACGTGACATTCCCTCTCCGTGGGCCGTTTTCCTCGACCCACTCCCCCATGACCCCTCAGAGCTCTACCCCTCTGCAAGGTCTTCCTTGACTTCCTTAAGGCCACGGCGCTCTCAGAGTACGTGGTGCGCCCCTCAGTTAGATCTGTCTCTCTGAGGAATTGTTTGCGTGAGTGTCTGTCTATCCTTCTGGCCAATGAGGGCTCTCGGGCAGGGAGGGTGCTGTATCCATCTCTGTCTCAACAGTGTCTGGCATCAGCTTCGTGGGCACTCCATGCTGCTTATGGAATGAACGAATGATTAGATGAATTTAAACAGGAGTGTTGGTAAGCACAAGCATTATTTCAAAATTTTTGTTGTATAAGAGATTCACTCCGTTCTTTTTCTTATTTCAATCAGGTAATGGTTGAAATTCTACTCATTCTTCAAATTTAGCTGAAATTCCCTTTCCTTCCTGTCCCTTCCCTTCTCTTCTCTTCCTGATACTCCATCTGAAATTCAGCTCTTCCTCTGGTAGTTCCCCCATGGACACTGTTGTCCTTCACTGTCTTCAAGTCCTACCTGGTGTCTGGGTTACTTGTGTATGCATTTGCCCTCTCTAGTGGAATATGGGTTTCTGTGAGACAGGTCCTTGGTCTTATTACTGTCAGGATTCCGGGCAGCCAGGAGCCAAGAGGAGTCCATAAATGCTGGCTGAACTGATTTCAATCGCACAGGTGTTTTAAAAGGTACTGTGGCGTCTAGAAGGTACAGAAATAGATATTTCTGTTGTAAACATCCTTCCTTGGCTGAAAAAGAACCCAACCCACTAAAAATGACTGTTCTATAATAAAGGAGAAAAGGCAAAATTTAACAAAAGGAGAATAACAAACAGTCTTTCCAGTGTTCTGTCTGAAACAAGGGCAGGTTTATTGCGGGTGCCCCCAACCAGAGCACCTCTGGCTAGAAAACTTCTGCACCATCGTGGCTTTGATGAAGCGGCCCATTGCTTTTGTACAGCATTCCAAGGTGCCCAGTGAAGCACACCTCAATGTGGGAAGACATTCCTAAGAAGGTTATTTGAATCCTAAGCACTGGAATGTTTACAGACCAGCATTCGCTCCAGCCCACAGACAGTAAAAACAACCCAATTCCCCTTGGAAGGCTACCAAGGTTAAAATGAGCACAGTAAGAGTCAGGAAGATTCCATTTTGCTCTTACTTTATTTTTAAGGTATGATATGGTAGTAGCTTCCAGCAGAATTTGCTTCATTTTAAAGCATGAGAAATAATTCCTGCTCTATTTTCAACACTGTCTTTGCGCTTCTCAACCCCTCCCAAAGGGCCGTACAAATGCATACACCCACGCACTTGCCTCCCCCTTTCTCCCAGCTCCTTGCCTTCCTTGTGTTTACTCTTCCCCCAAGGGAGCCAAAATCAACACTAATTAGCAGTGAATTAAATCCCACCTCTAGGACACTAGGGAGTCCGTGTTTACCCAGCGTTCCAAGGCACCCCTCAGTCCCTTCCCTCTCAAAGGCTCACAGTTAAATATCCAGCCCTGAAGGAAACTCCTGAGATCTGAATCAATTATGCAATTTATTCCTGAAGCTTACCTTCCCTATCATAAAATACGCTTTCATGCCCCGGTAGCTTTAGCGCCCAGTCTGGCCTAACTGGAGCACACTTGTTCCTTGTCTTAGCCTTCAAGACCCCACTGTAATGTCCCCTTGACATTTTCTTCTCTCTGGTCCCCCAGGAAAGGCTGAGACTCAGGAGGGTAGCAAAGAATTAGGAAAGGTCACCAGGAGCAAAGATGTGTCATTAGAGACCAAGGCTAAGATCCTCCTATACCCTTATCTTCCCAACTGCTTTGTACGGGTGTGAAGGGTGGACGGTGAGGAAGGCTGATAGGATAACATTGATTCGTTTGAAATGCGATGTTGGAGGAGCTCTCTGGATACCCTGGACCACCAGAAAGACCAACAAGCTGCACATTCAGGTGCTTCAGGGCCTCATCCCAGTTTTCCTCTGCAATCTTACTTCTTAACACATCCCCAAGCCAAGCCAACCGCAGGCTGCCAGCGAGCGGCTGTCTCATGGTTTCTGTCAATGACCATGACCGGGGCACATTCGTGGACTTGCAGGAGCGCAAAGGGGCAAGGCTGCAGGGTTACTGAATCTCTCGTGGTGTATTGGAGAAGCAGATTCGGGGAGGTAGAGACACTTGCTGGTCCGTGGCAAAAACAAGTCCAGAACCAAGCATCTTCACTCAATCTCCTTCCACTGAGCCGGCCCCGCCCGCAGCCCAACAGAATGAATGAATCCCTAAACCGAACGGTTGGGATTTAAAAACCAAGCTAAGAAAAAACAAATAACACCTAAGGAAATATTTTTATTTGATATTGCCTCAAAAGAAAATTTAGAAAATGTAAATATTTTCTCTTGGTCAAAGAGGAAATTATTACTAAAATAGCTCAAAGTCACACTCCATGCATGCATATTCCATAAGAGAAGAATTTAGAAAATCATGGTTCTCCTCACATGCAAAATTTCAGTGGTAAGTTGTTTATGATGGCAAAAAAAGTATATATTTGGCTTAATAAATATCAATGGCTTTTTATTTTGTGCCATGAGCGTTCAGAATGCGCTTAGGCCAAATCATGTCTTAGCACCGTACCCTGTGTTCAAAAGCGCTCATCACTCAGCAAAGGCAGCATTAACAGCTGTTTGTTGTTAGTCTTTCCAAGAAAACTCCCTGGCACACAAACCGTGTACCTTTTCAACTATCACCCTGTGCCCAATCCACGTATCTTTCACATCTGGGGTTGCATCCCCGCCCCACGCTCCATCTCCACCGAGACCAGCTCCCCAACCCGCTGGTCAGGGCACGCACATTTCTGCCTGCTGTAAGCCCGGCACCTCTGCCGTCTGTGCCACACAAGCTCTCACCACACGGAATCTTGGCTGGTTACTTATCTTACGGTTGCACTCCATTTTCCGTATGAATAATACTCACCGAGAGCCTACAATAAATAGCAACTCAACACAGAGGGTGAACACAGAGAATCTGTTGCTCAAACCAGGACAATTTTGAAAGAAGGGGTTACTATTAATGGCAACCCTGGGACAACAGGTGGACCCCAGAGCTGTCCCTGACAAAGGGACATATGGCCACCCCATCAATTAGTGATGGTGTGGCAGTCATGGTAGGCGGGCTCACGCCACATGTTTACTACCGCTCTCCCTCCTTCCTCATTGAACGTGAGTCAAAACGAAGGCGGGGCAGTCCGTAGCTCGCTGCCTTCTATGGGAGCTCGAGCTGTGGATTATGTCCCGGGAGCATTGGTCTAAATTTGAAGTCCAGAAACGTTTAAGAGGCTTTAAAAAATCTTCATGGTTAAATATGATCAGAGTGTATTTTATTAGCCAAGTATGGGATTAATATTTTGTACTTGAATCTTTGTCTCTGACGTGATGGGCAACTTTCACCAAATAATCTGGCATTGAACAAAAAGGTTTAATTTGCTGATGTGCAACTCTCGATGAATATTCTAGCAACGAGACGAGCAGTTTTAAGCCAAGAGTTTACTCACTTAGCACTGCTGTATTCTTTAAACGTGTTGCATCCTCTTTTCTATAAATATTAACAAACTCAATCATTTTAGAGCTTGGGTAAATCTGTTTTACCCAAGCAGATTTACAGATTTACACCACACAGAATGGTGGTCATGTGTTTTTGATGCACAATCCGAAGAGAGGGACCCTCAAGGAAGTCTGAATGTTGGCAAGACGGAAATACTCTCCTTCACTTAAATCATCTCCTAAATCTCTCCTTCCAAAGCAGGCCCCCCAGCCCACGCTCCTCCCAACAGCGTCTCTGCTTCCCCGGGAGACCTGGATTCTCTGGCACAGGCAATCTGACAGAGCACGAACCCGTCACACAGATTTGTCTCGGTGTTCACACGTGGTGCTCGGAAGAGGCATGGTCTTGCCTGGGGCTGCTCACGGCTTCATTCCAAAACCCTGAAAACGTTGCTAAGGGGCTGTTTCTGGCCACATATGTCCTGTGTGAGTGGAGCAGGCTGGTGACTGTCATGCACTGTAGAATAGCCAAATAGGGCCACATCTCCCGGGAGGAGACCAGGGAAATCCAGGAAGGCCAAAAAAGAGCAGCAACCAAGGTATTCAGAGCTCAAAGTCCTGAGCTGATGAAATCAACAATAATCAGTACGTGACAAGGAAGAGTAACCAATAAAAGGAATAATTTTCCAAGTGTGTCGACATCATTCATGTACCAGAAGGGCAGAACACAACTTTCTCCCCACTATGTAGATGAGCACAACCCACAGAAAGTTAATTCATACTTCATACTCAGTGAAATTCATAAAACAACGAAAGAATTAAGGTTCCAGAGAGAAAAACTATGTATTTCATGCCAAGAATCAAGAATCAGAATGGCACTAAACTTTCAGCAATGCTGGAAGCTATAAACAATGAACCCATGACATCAGAAATTTGCAGCAATGAATTTCCAGGTTAGAATCCTCTACCCAGCCAAACCATCAATGAAGTGTGAGAGTAAAATAAAGACATTTTCAGATGTGCAAGGTCTCAAAACTTTACTTCCCATAACCCTTTCTTAAGGAGCTACTAAAGCAGACGCTCCATAAAATGAGGGCATAAACCAAGCAAGAGGAAAACCAGAGAAGAGGGAGGAGGGAGGACAGGGAACCAGCCCGGAGGGGAAGTGGAGGGAAATCTCAGAAAACGGCGCGTGTCAGAGCCAGAACCGAACTGAGCCAGCCAGCGGGACTGAAGCCCCGCCTCCTCGGAGGGCTGGAGTAGGGGAGGGGAGGAGCTAACAATTGCCTGAAAGCACCAAGGAGAGATAGATGTGTTACAGAGCCATTCACGTATTCGGAAAGGAGTAGCAATAGGTTCCTAAAAACTGAGCAAATGAAGATAATAATTACTTTCTCCAAACAAGTGGTACAGTAAAACAAACACATCTACAGTTCACAGCCTGTGTCTGCAGTGAACAATTGCAGTCAAAATGTAAACTCAGTGTTATTGTTAAAATTGTGGTATCACATGTGACAGCCAACGCAGGACCGAACTTTCTGGTGAGGCGCGTGCAAGCCCTTGGCCTCCTCATAGCCATTCTAGCCCAAACTCCAGCCCCTGACTCTGCTTCCCTATTCCCCTGTATGAAATCCAAACTGCCCACACAGTCGCTGCTAATCTGCCAGAACAATTCCTCCCTCTTCCAAGAGCCACACTTGACCAACTATTTCTGAAACTAGCTGAATTTTTGGCTGCTCTGGCTAAGGCCTAAGAAACATTTAGCCCAAAGCTAGATATTCCTAGGAGCTTTGTCATCTTGACATCTTCAAATAAAGGGTTATGTTATAATGCTCTGGTGGATTTCCTCCCACGGACCAAACTGCAAAAATAAAGGGAGGGGCCCTGGCTGGTATGGCTCAGTGGATTGAGTGCCAGCCTGTGCATCAGAGAGTCCCCAGTTCGGTTCCCAGTTAGGGCACATGCCTAGGTCGTGGGCCAGGTCCCCAGTTGGGGGCATGCAAGAGGCTATCACACATTGATGTTTCTCCCCCTCCTTTTCTTCCTCCCTTCCCCTCTCTAAAAATAAAAAAATATTTTTAAAAAAATAAATAAAGGGAAGGAAGTTGGAGGGGGTAGTAAGATAGCTAGGTCCTCCTCTGTGTAAGGGAAAGTGCACAGGTTCTGCCTACACCTGAATCAAGGACAGGCCATCTGAGCAAATTGTTTGGAAATAGGGAGGTAAGTCATTCAACCGCTAAGAACAGGGGGGTGACTGTGTCCAAGGAGGGAACTGTTGTTTTTGTTAGAATCTTTTAATATGCTCTAATCCACAAAATGAGATGAATGCATTATTTTGATAACTATTTCGGCAACTTTTTAAAAGTAAAAACTTTTTTTAAAAAGTAAAAACTTTCTATCTAAAGCAAAAAAATGCAATTACATAATCAAGTATGTCTATAAAACATCCCAAATAATTGTCCCCACAAATAGAGATATAGAAAGCGCTCTTGGTGGCTTAAAGATCGGAAGGAGGAAGGTCTGGTGAGCAGCTGGTTTGGCAAAGTTGAGGAACACGCCCCAGCCCCCACCGCTGCCCTGGCAGGCAGTGAGCCAGAGTGCGCACAGGTCTGCTGCTCGGGCCTCCCAGTCCGCTCTGGCCCGGAGGGTCTTGCTGAATGGGGTATCGGGGCTTTGTGGAAAAGTATCAGGTTCTCTGTTGTTCATGGAAGATGAAGAGTAGAGTTCTTTTTAACTTCCTGTCCTCCAACTCGCTTCCTTCCTTCCTTCCTCTCTCTTTCTTTTCCTTCTTCATTTTCTTTTTCTTTCTTTCTTCTGTGCAACTCTCTTTACACTGGACTTTTTCTCTTTTATTCCCTCTCCCTTAATCTGTAAGTTTTCTTTCTCCTCACTTCAGATTCTTTTTCTCTTTGGTTTTATTGTTCTCTTTGGTCATAAATTCTTCCCGCCATTCCCAACCTGTCTCTCTTCTCATCTCTACGTTCTCAAAGTCTTGGCTGATATGCATTATTTTGCCTCTTAATTTTCCAAGTGGTTAGCCGAAATGACTTGAGTCTTTTGAATGAAACTCACCCATCTGTAAAATTGGTTAATATTCTTTGGGATCCTTAAAATAATGGCTGAGCTATCTTTGAAGTTTCTGAGAGAAAATAATTTAAGAGCTGTGATCTCCTTAATTCAAATAGGAGACTATTGTCTTCATAAGTAATTTGAATATTTTCTTCTTCTCTTGAAATTTATGACTTCAATTCTAGAGAACTTTTCTATAATGACAATAAGAAATGACAACAACTGAATGTTGTCAGAGAGTAGTTTGATGAAGTTCGTCCTTCCAACAACTGAAAGAAAGTCAAGCAGTGAATTAAGGCTCCTTTCTCCCTAGAGAAATAGTATAATGAGATTCAAAGAATAAAGTTGGATTTCACAATATTTTAATTTTTAAGTGTCTCAGAATGGAACTACATATTTGACCAAAAATATTAACCAACTAAGACAAAAATATTTGCTTCTTTTAAACTGTAAGTCCAGGGGTATTCAAGTTGTCCAATCCTATGTTATCAATGCATAGAACTGATTCCCAGGATTCACTGCTCATGACTTCCGGATGTGTAAAGAAGTACGGCTCTTTAAAGGCACCGAAATTTACTACATTTGGATGTACTGATGCTCTCCCCACACTCACCCATTTTAACGGAAGATCCAAGGTTGAGCCAAGAGTACCGAGGGCTCTATGGCCTGCCTGGGAACTGTAGATTTCACGCAAAGCTTTACTTTCACTGTAGGTTGGTTATTAGGGAGAAAGCACAGACCTCCAGCTAAATATCCAATCGGCATTTCTTCCTAACACAGAAGGAGGCCTCTCTGAAGGTATTTCCAGGCTGACCACTGAACAGTGGTCAAGCCAAAAATAAATCCATGAGTGCTTTACTGGGCAAATTCAACAGCACACAAAACACTAGCCCATGGAGAGCTGGACTTTGCTTTCCCCCCATTAGCCTCTTTCTGGGGCACCCCCACCCACATCCCCCCACACCTTAATTAGAAGGCTAATTAGGATTCCGAGTTTAAAGGCTACATGGGGAGGGAGTGGCGGCGGGCCGGGATTCCTTTAACATCAAGCACTGTCCTTCTCCCTCCCGGGTTCGTGTGGTGAGGTCAGCGCAGGGAGTGGGGAAGGCAGCCCCGTGCGCAGGGCGCGCTGCCTACAAGGCGGTGTTTACTTCCAGTTGTCTGAGCGGGGAGATGCGTGTCACAAATGGCAAACTCTGAAAAAATAAAATTAAATAAGACAGCAACAGCCACAGTAACAACAGGCTTTGGGCTTTTAGAACTTTAAGGAAAGAAGCAAGTATCTTCGAAGCTCAATCACTGTTTCCATGGTAACTGAAGGGGACCCGAGAAGAGCTCCTCAAGAGCAGCTCCTGGTTCCAGCCAGGCAGCGTCTCAACAGTGCAGGGCGACTTCTCAGTTACCACGGCAACCAAAAATTAGAAGTGCCTTTGCAACACTAACAGAAACAGTCTTTTGAAGCGCTTCTGTGAATCCTATTGAATACTAATGGTGCCGGCTTGAGTGATACATTAAAAAACAACAACCAAATACCCCACCGCATTGCCCTGAACAGATGCTCGTTCCGGATTCCCCTTTGGAATCTTGGTTGGACTTGGAAGAGATTTTTCGGTCTCGCTCAGTTTGTTTTCCTTTTGGATTCCCGCGGCCACGAGTGCAAACGCGATTTGTTTAACTTCCAAACTTGTCTGAACTGCGCGAGTAAGAGCTGAGAATGTGGTTCATTCGCTCTGGTTTTGAAGCGAGATGAGGAATAGGGTTGGGGCAGCGTGGCTCCAACAGAGTCCTCTTGTCTGCTGAACTCAGGAGGACGAAGTGGGGGTGAGGAGCTGGAGGCTGAGCGGGTGGGGGGACGAGGAGGGAGGGAGAGGGACAGGGAATCTTCGCTGTCCCGCGGGGGCTCAGAGCACCGTCCTCTGTGGTCTCGGCCCCTGCATCCGCCCCGATGTTGTGCGAGGCACACAGAGCTGGTCCGAAATGGCACGTTAAAGACCCCGTTGCGATCCTTTGCCCTTTCCGGGTCGTTACCTCTGAGTCTTGGAACCCCTACTATTCTGGAGGGGTATCCGGGAAGCGAAGACGAGGCTCTTCCTGACTAGTACGGTCTTTCCAAAGGCGGGTCGTGGTGTGGGGAGTGGTGGCAGGGTCACCCCCTGAGCCTCAGCCCCTCGCTGCCGGTCCCGTCCACTGCCCGCCAGGCTCACGCTGGTCCCCAGCCCTGGCGACAAACTGCAGACCTGGGCCGGAGCACCGGGCGCGCTGGTTTCAGGCACCAGGCGGCCCACCTCGGCTCACGTGCGGCGCGCACATAGACACGGGCGTCGCACAGCCGGGGACGGGGGACACACGCGCCCATACCCGTGGGCGCCACAGAGGCGCGGGCCACACGCGCGAGCCCTGGGTCGCCTCCCGCCCTGACGCCCTCTCCTCTGATGGGCCTGGGAGGGGGCGCCCCCAGGAGCGCCTCACCTTCTCCTGACCCCAACTCGACCCTCCGGCCTCCCGGAGTGTGTCTCCCTTGCCCTGGAGCGGCGGGGGGGACAGGCGAGCCTCCCCCGCCCCCAGGTCTGCAGCGCGGCGGAGGGAGGCGCGGGCGGGATGGGGTGCTGGCGGCGAGCCCCGCGGCCCTCCCTTACCTTCCCGGCGGGCCCGGCTCCGGCTCGGCTGCGTGGCTGGCGCTGGAGCGGCCGCGGCCGCGGGCGGCGCGGGGGAGTCGCGGCGCCAGGAGCACCCGGGGCTCCCCGAGCTGTCAAGGGCGGCCGACCTGAGCGACAGTGGCAAACCCCGCCCGCCGGCCCCTGCCAGGGCTCAGCCGCGGGGACCCAGGCGCCCCGCAGCGTTTCCCGAAGGACCAATCGGGAGCGGGGGGCTGGCCCGGGGGAGGGGGCTCGGGGCCGGTCGGCCCGAGACGCTGGCCGGGCGCTGGGAGGCCGGTTTCTATGGCAGCCAGGAGGGAGGGGCGGTAGGGAGCGGGGCGCCTGGCTCCGGGGCACTAGTCGCAGACACCCGAGCGGGGCGGGGGTTGGCCCTGCCGCAGAGAGGACCCTCCCAGAGCATAAACGGGAAGCGGCGACACAGCCGAAAGGGGGTGGACACAACTCCCATGAACTCGCGCCTCGTGCGGAGCTGCTCCAGCCTCTGGATCAAAGGTTTCCGCGTCCTGGAGAGACCGCCACCCAGTAACTCCCCAACAGCACAGGGGATGCCAGCGAACACTGTGACCGCTCCTTCGGGTGAGTCTGGCTGGGCCCTGGCTCTGCAGAAGGAAGCGCTCTTGCCGCCTTCTGCGCGGATTCCTCGCAGACACTAGGCCGTTCCTTTGGTGTCCCTTAGGCAGTGGCCCCCCGACCTCCTGTTTGCTCCCCAGCTACGACCCTTGGCTAATGAATGGTGAGTGTCCAATATTTTCTAGGTTACAAACAAGGAAGCGGAGGCATCGACTTGAGTGTAGAGTCCGGAATGCAATTCATAAAATACTAAAAGCAGAGAGGTTATTTATTGAAGTTCAAGTCCTTCGTTTTACAGAGGAGGAAGCTGAGGTCAGAGAAGTCAGTGAACCTAGCAAGGGTCACGCAGCTGGTTAATGGCAGAGCCAAGACCAGCCACCCGAGGTCTCAGCTCCGCGAGCTCTCTCTCCTCCCCATGCTCTCGGATCCTGTATTCATGGTCACCGGGCAGTATGTGCAAAAGCAAGAATGTTGAGGAGAAAAATAGCAGAGCTTTAAAATCCTTTTATGGTAGAAACCAGGGGACTGAAAGATTCCTGTTTTGTTTTGGTTTTTTGTTTGTCTGTTTGTTTTTTTCCTGTTTGCCAGGCACTGTTGTATTTTCACAAAGATGATTAAATCCTCAAAATAAGCTAACAAGTTGGTTACTCTTTTTTCCATCCCCTTGTTGACAGATGGGGAAACTGAGGCCCAGAAGGTGGTTTGACTTGCTCAAAGTTGCACCGAAGTCTCGTGCTGGGGCTGGGATTCAAACCCAGGCAGGCCGGCTCCAGAGTCGGTTTTCTTCCTCGCTACCCTCTGCTGCCTCTTTGTGTGATGTTGAAAGGGGCCTGGGACAGGAAGGGCAGGAAACAAAACCTTGGACAGCTCCAGGACCGGCCCTTGACCGTGGCGGGAAACCAAGAGAAACCACAATGAGAGTTTCCTGGTTCACGAGAGTGGAGAGGTCGTCCGCCTGTGTGGGACAGGGGCTCTGTGAGAGAGGGTTGTGTTTGAAGGGCTGCCCTCTTCTCAAGGGTCAGGGGGATTTTTAACACAAGGGTCATCTTTAAAGTAATACATGCCATCAGTCTCTGTTGTCTTTTTTAAAGCACTAATACACAGAATGAGAGTTTGCATTTTAAACAACATAATATAAACGTCATTGAATTCTATAACACGACAATACACGGGATAGGATGTCATAAGGAAATGGCCTAGAGCCTGAGAGCCTCAAACACCAAACACGGCACAGGCCCTTCCGTCATGCTAGATTCTGGGGGCCCCAAAGGTTCTGGAGACTACCACTGAAAAGGAAAGTTAGAACTCAGCATCAGAAACAGCTTCTAAAGCCCACTGGCCAGATTCCACTCCAGCACATGCCCCCTCCCGGACCCCCCATTTCTCTCGGAGCCACGCTGCTAGTGCTGTTGGGACCGGCTACTTCTCACATCAGAGCCCCTCCCTCTGTCTCCCCTTCCCTCGGGGGTCCTGGGACCCACAGTCATGGGGCACCGACTTCCCCTTCAACTCCCTACACTTGAAAAGGCGTTGCTTTTCTCCTAAAAGGGCCATTCAACCCCACGTTGATTACAGTGTAACGGAAGTTAATTTTTTTTTGTTTTGAATGGTATGGGGAAATATTTTCAACATATTAAGTAAAAACAAAAGTTACCAAACAGGATGTTTTTGTTAGCTGGTGGAATCACAGGCGATTTAAGTGATCTTAATCCTTCCCAGTGTTTTGTTTTTAGAAAAATACTTATCTCAGAAAAAGATTATTTTCCAAAAGAATTGATGGAACTGTCAGATCTATCAGGATGGAGTAGGTTGTTTCATGGTTATCGGGGAGCTCATTACAATTCAGTGAGCCAGGCCCTGGCTGGCTAGCTCAGTTGGTTAGAGCATCAGCTGGATACACCGAGGTTGTGGGTTCGACTCCTGGTCAGGGCACATGGAAGAATCAACCAGTGTATGTGTATGTGGAACAACAAGTCCATCTCCCCTCCTCTCTCTCCCTTCTCCTCTCTCTCAAAGCAATTAGAAAATTTGGTTACCTAAACCCTGCTCCCCTGTGCTGGCAGGAAAGAAGTCAGATACATTCTTAGAAACAACTGTGGGTGATTCTTACCCCGAAGGTACTTGTTCTGCGCTTCGAGAAACATGGATACTGGCTTAGAGTTTAGACGTGTGAGTCATGACCCTGCACCTCGACCTCATTTTCCATCCTCATCTGTAATCTGGCTGGTGGTGTGAGAATTAATGAGATAAAAATTCTGACAAGTAAAAAACTAGGTTTTCTTAACCTGTTGTCCACGGGCGGTGGTTGGCAGGAGGACCCGCTGCTGAAAATGAGCAAAAGTCCTTTCATCGTGATCTCTAAGTGGCGAGGCTCGAAGAAGGCCAGAACCTCCTCTAATAAGGGCTCAATCAGTGGTAGCTATTATTACGATGACTGCACGTTCTGAGGGATCTCTGCCTGTGTGGTGCTGTTCTAGGGCATGTAGACACATTCCGCTCCCACTTCTCGGTCGTTCGGTCGCCCGCCACACCACGTCCCTGCTGAAGGTGAACCTGGGCTATTGGTGGGGATGCCTACCGCTGGTAGGGATGCCTGACAAACTCGGGAGAGTTGTCGAGTTCGATCTGCAACTTAGAAAGGCATATCCCGTTCTAGGAAAATCTGTCTAATTTATCCTGTTCAGGGTCTGTGTCCACCTCGTGTCTTTTCTCATGTTTTCCCGACTTTCACCTTTCTGTTTACCTTCTTTTACACGCTGAGTAATTTCTTCAGACCTGCCTTCTGTTTCATTGACTCTGTCTTGTGCTGCATGGACTCAGTCAGCTGTTCAGCCTGCGTACTGGCTTTACAAACCTTGACCAAGAGGCGGGAGCTGGAGAATGCCATTGCATACTGTTTCACAGCAGGGGGTCAACTGGCGGTTTAAAATTGAATCCCGACAATTAGTATTTATTAAAATCTTTTTTAAATTTTATGGGAAACTTTAAACATTCACTTTACATCATCCTGCCTCATCATTTAGTCATGAATGTTCAAGGTTGAACGTTCTTCCTAAAGGTAAAATACAACAGAGAAAAAACCAAATTGTGACCTTGAGAAGCTTTTATTATAAAAATGATTTTCACTTTGAGTTCCTGAGAGTCCCCCTATAGCAGCCACTATACTACAAACTTTTCTTGAATGTGCGGCCATGGTTGGCAACTACTGTCATCTTTTCTCGTCATTAGCACTGGCCCGTTTATAACCCGACAAAGAAGGGTAGCTGAAGGCTCTGGGCCCACCGATATTTTCGAAGCAAAATGACCTCTATGGAAAGTTATAAAGATCCAATCTGAATCATTACCTTTGCTTTATTCTCTCTCTAGTCTTCAATAAGCACCATTCCCATCGGGCGAGGTTTCTGAACCCACATTATCCCCCCGCAGTTCTCAGCTCTATCTAACAGGTAACTGATTTCATAGGGCATAGCCACTGCTCTGATCTCGGAGTCAGTCTCCCAGGACCCCCAAAGCAGTTCAGGATCAGCTCTTCTCTTAAGTGAATTCATGCATTGACACTTCTTAGCACACGTTAGCTCAATGTTGTCTTTAAAGTATATCTGAGTTGCCCGGACAAAGCGAAAGTACCCCATTAGGGTAGCATCTGACCACACTATGAACCCGAAGAGACTACAGAAAGGTTCCTGCCACTGGCGAGTCCTCTGCGCCCCCTTGAGGTGCCCTGCGTCCGTTTGCTCCAAGTGTGGGTTCAGGGCTAACAGCATCACCTGGAACTTGTTAGCGATGCCCTTTCTCTGGCCCTAACTGAGACCGACTGAGTCAGCAACTGTGGAGTGGGGGCAGGCGATGGGCAAGCAAACGATCCCCATGCACACTCAGGCTGGAGAACCACTGCCTACATGTCGTCGTCTTGGGGCGAGGAGAGCTCCAAACGCAAGTTGCTGCCTGTCTCTGGCCAGCACGTCGCCCCCATTTCCTGCACCCCTGGACCCCATCATCAAGGGCTGGTGTGCATTCCAGAAAGCAAGCAGGTGTTTTCGCCTACACTCTGTTCTGACCGGTGTTGTCAACTGCAGAGAGCTCACATGGCAGGAGGAAGAGTGTGCTCTGCATTCAGCTCCCAGTTTCAAATACTGGCTCCACCCTTCATTAGCCATTCCTCTTCTCCTCCTCCTCGTAGATTCCTCCCTTTGTATCGACCTGACCAGGTCACTGAGATGATTCACTGCGGAGTGCTTGACACACAGTAAGTGATTCATAAACGATGCTACTATGTTACACTGGCATTTTTCTTTCCTAGCCTACATTTTGGTGCAGATATCAAGTGGGCATCGCTTCATTTGAATACGTGTGTGCCATATTAGGTTGCAGGAAAGGGGAGGAGGAAAAAAAGTATTGAATTCACAGTCTGCCTTCCTATTTACCGTGTCAACAGAATTTATGAAGAAACTTAGAGAACGATGGAGTAATTTTAAAAGATCCTGTAAATTCAGAATACATTTAGGATAGATAATGCCAGCTTCTCATTTATCTTTGAAAGCAATACACGTCTAGGCTACCGACTACAAAGGATCCCAATAAATGGTGGAAGTGAGGGCTTGAGAGTTTTGATTCCTGCTGCTCCTCATTTGAACCCTTTACGACAAACTCTGTCAGCGCGACAGCACAGTTCATTCCCCCTGGAAAGCATCGGACAGAGGTTCCCCGCTCCTGAGGTCGCTGACGAAGGCCAAGCTGTTGCATTTCTCCCAGCAGAGTCGGCCTACCAAGGTCAGGCACTCCTGTAATTTCGCAGGACCCTTACAGAGTGCTATTCCCATGCGCACACCTTAGTGACGGTCTGATTGTTTAGAACAATGGACGCTGTTAAGTTGAGGACATGCATTAAAACCCACTTGATTTTCTGGCAGAGACTGCTCTCTACATTCAGGCCTCAGCCAATACTGCTGGCTTACTCAGAATACTACAGAAGTGGACCATTAGTCTGGAGGCCCTTCAGTGATGATTCTGATCCTGAAATCTTTACTTCCCAATTCAATGTAGCGGGAGTGTTTACATCACCGTGAAAGAATTCCCGCGTCAATGGTATAGGAAGATGGCAGCCTTTTTTTAAACTAGCAAGACTATAATAAGAGCCTTCTGGTTTTATACAAATTCACAAGATTTCTGGGCTTTAAATGCGTAGACATGAGGGTTCGGTTTAGTTCCCCTTTGACTCACAGATGGTAGGTGTGGAATAATAAAACATATTTTGTCTTGGTGCCTGGTTCCTGGCACTGAGCTCCTAAAACCATTGGAATTTCCTGATACATCATCCTATTCCTTTATTCCTAGTAAGCCTCCTTTCCCAAACCTGAGTTCATGCTAACAATTAGGTGACTCTTGGCCTCGGTTGCCCGAGGAACCAACCACATTGGAGCATCAGAACTATCAGCTCCAGTCTATGGCCAACCACCCTGAACACGCCTGATCTCTGGTCTCAGAAGCTAAGCAGGGTCAGGCCTGGTTAGTACTTGCACGGGAGAACTATCAGCTCCACCCCAAGATCTCCAGGGAAGCAGGAAGAGGACAGTTCAATAACCAGCGGGCAATGATTTAATCAACCCCATCCAGGTGATGAAACTTCGATGAAGACGGTCAAGGGGAGCCTCCAGGTGGAACACATCCGTGTGCTGGGAGGGAGAAGCCCCAGGAGAGGGAGCCCTGCCCCGACCCCCTGCGACTGCCCCTCGTCCCAGGCACCTCTTCCACTTGGCTGCTCCTGGGTTGCATCCCTTACAAGACAACTACTATTATACGTACGCTTTCTCGAGCTCGTCATTCTGGTGAAGCATTGAACCTGAGGGGGTAAGATGGCCTGCTTTGTCCGTGGCCACACAGAATGCCGCTGTCTTGTCTGAAGCGGGGGCAGTCTTGTGATCACAACCTCTGGAGTCCCGGCTAACTCAGCGGTGTCCGAAGTGACGGAAACCCACCGGGGACGGAGAACAGAACTGCCCCTGGAACGGGGGAGCATGGGAGACAAGAGGCTCCGTCACCCCCCAGGGCACGTGGGACTCCCGTGAGGACTGAGGGCGGGCACTTCCCTGCCCGCACCCTGCAGACCCAGAGAAAACCCTCAGGAGGAGTAAAGAAGCGGTAGGAACAAAAAACCCAGGTCAGTCCTGGAAGATTTTAATTGCTGTGTTCTGTGTAGTATGCTTCCAAACTACAGGTCAATTAGGCTTATTACCAGTGGGCGCTTTCTTCTCCTCTGCAATCAGATTTCCTGGCACTTGGAAAGCATGGACAGAGCTTTTATCGCCTCTTGGGAAAAGTAAAATGAACTACACCTGCCCCCAAACCGCCTTGGAAGGCCTTGTGGAATCTGAAAACTCGTATGATAATTCTGACTTCTTTGGGCCTTTACCCCTGATCTCCACCTTGTGGTCAAAGCTCTTGAAAGGCTGTTTAAGAACAAACCTTGTGTCATACCTTGGCTTCAGGGCACAGCATGAGCTACTGTCAGCATTCAAAATTTACCAGCAATTTGAGTGCTTGAGACCACTATCAGGAACTTTTTTAAAAAGATTTTATTTATTTTTAGAGAGAGGAAAAGAGAGAGAGAAAGAGAGGGAGAGAAACATCAATGTGTGGTTGCCTACTGGGGACCTGGCCGGCAACCCAGGCGTGTGCCCTGACTGGAAATCAAATGGGTGACCCTTTGGTTCGCAGCCTGGACTCAATCCACTGAGCTACACCAGCCCGGGCAGGAATTTTTTTTAAACTACAACTATCTCAGGAATACAGACATCGTTAAGATAAACGGAAGATGTAATTTAATTCTTTCATCAGTATTTGAATTCAAAGAAAAAACATGATTGTATATAGTAATATGTTACTATATTACTACATATTACTATATATTATATATACTCATATATATAGGATTAAGTGTGTATATATATATATACACACACTTGTGTGTGTGTGTATATATATGTGTGTGTGTGTGTGTGTGTGTATATATATATATATATATATATATATATATATGCTTTCTAGTAGGTACCCAACCACTAAACTCCAGGCTTGAAAATGTTCAAACTTCTGGTTAAGGTGGTGGCATAGCAGACATGGTGTGCCTCTTCGCACAGCCACATCAAAATTACAACTAAGATATAGAACAACCATCACTCACAACCGACAGAAATCAAGTTGAATGGAACTGACAACTACAGAATTAAAGAAACCACATGCACCCAGACCGGTAGGAGGGGCACAGATGAGGAACAGGCTGGTTCCACATCCATACATGGTGATAAAAACTTGGGAGGGATATCTCAGGAGTGAGGAGTTCCAGGTCTAAACAGGCCCCCCAGACCAGGGTTCCAGAGTCAGGAAGGTAAGTCCCCATAACTTCTGGCTGCAGAAACCAATGGGTATTGATTCAGCGGAAGAAACTTCTGGATCCCCAAGCAGTTCCCCTTGAAGCACCCACACACAGACTCACCTACTCATACTTACTCCCTCTGAGCTCCAGCAACAGGGTGGTAGCTTGAAAGGCACCCGTGGTGCATAGGGAGGGCATGAAGTGTCTGCCAATAAGATAGCAGAGACCATTGTCTTTTTCCTAACCTCTACCCCCCCAGAACCAGGCAACTGGTGCCACATCTGAGACTCCACCACCCTGGCTAACACTGTTTGACCGTCTTGGAGACGCCCAGAGACTCTGCCCCACACAACTTACAGGCCCACCCAAGCTGCCATATGAATGGCTAGTCTTGGCTCATGCTGCACAACTTCCAAAATCCTCTCAGACAAGTAACAGCTGGCCTGAGCGAGCCCCAGGCCCAGCACCAGCAGCAGCCAGCCTAGATTCACAGCTTGGCTTCACCCGGGAATCTCCAAGCACAGCACACTAGCAGCCACCTCAGACTGCCTTACAGCTCAGGCAGGGTGGCCCTGGGAAGAGCACGGGTGGAGGCTGACCTTGGCCTGCACCACACCGGAAACCCCAGGGCCTGCACACAGGGACAGCTACAGACCACATCAGAGCACCACCACCCTGCCCCTGCACGGCTGATCCTCCACAGAGGGCAGAAGGTGGTGGTTTGTGCTCACTGCCAGTCCTTGCCCCTGACTGGCCTGGGTAAATCCCTCCCATCGATCTGCCAACAGCAACCAAGGCTCAACTACAAGAGGAGGGTGTACTCAGCCCACGTGAAGTGCATACCTCGAGTACACAGCTTGGGTGATCGGAGAGGCTGTGTCCCTTGGGCCCTATAGGACGGGCACCTACTACATCAGGCCACATGACCAAGACACGGAGTCAAAGCAGCTCTACCTAATACACGGACAGAAACACAGGGAGGCTGCCAAAATGAGGAGACAAAGCAACATGGCCCAAATGAAAGAAAAGATCAAAACTCCAGAGAGAACTAAATGAAATCTATCTGATAGCAATCTATCAGATGCAAAGTTCAAAACACTGGTTATAAGGATGATCAAGAACTTAGGACCTCAACAGCATAGAAAAGACCCAATCAGAAATGAAGGATGCACTAATTGAAATAAAGAACAATTTACAGGGAAACAACAGTAGAGTGGATGAAATCGAGAATCAAATCAATGATTTGGAACACAAGGAAGCAAAAAACCAATCAGAACAAAAGGAATCCCCCAAAATGAGGCTAGTATAAGTGGCCTCTGGGACTTCAAGAGGTTACACCCCAAAATTCTCATCATAGGGGTGCCAGAAAAAGAGGAAGAGCAAGAAATTGAAACCTTATTTGAAAAAATAATGAAAGAAAACTTCCCTAATTTGGTGAAGGAAATACACAGGCAAGTGCAGGAAGCACAGAGAGTCCCAAACAAGATGGATACAGAGAGACCCAATCCAAGACACATCGTAATTAAAACGCCAAAGGTTAAAGATAAAGAGAATCTTAAAAGCAGCAGGAGAAAAGAAGTTAGTTACCTACAGGGGAGTTCCCATAAAATTGTCAGCTGATTTCTCAAAAGAAACTTTGCAGGCTGGAAGGGACTGGCAAGAAATATTCAAAGTCACGAAAGCAGGGACCTATAGCCAAGATTGCTGTAGCCAGCAAGCTACCATTTAGAATGGAAGGGCAGATAAAGTGCTTCCCAGATAAGAAAAAAACTGTAGGAGTTCATCATCATCAAACCATTATTATATGAAACATTAAAGGGACTTATTTAAGAAAAAGATCGAAACTATGAATAAAATGGCAAAAAAACAGAAATCTATCAACAATTGAATCTAAAAATCTAAGCAAACAAGAGACAGAACCATGGACACAAGGAGCATTGTGATGGTTGCCAGATGGGATGTGGGAAAGGGGGAACGGGCGAAGAGGCGAGGGGAATGGAAAGGACAGCACAGGGAACGGAGCAGCCGAAGAACCTGCACACATGACCCGTGGACGTGAACAACGGTGGGGCGGGGGGCAGTTGCCTGAGGGAGTGGGGGTTGTGCTAGGCGGAGCCCGGGCAAAGGGGGAAAGTCAGGATGGCCGTTGATAGCATAAACTATAAATAAAACATGTTAAAGAAAATGCTCATATATATATTTATCTTAAAAACACAATGTCCACCCTGGCTGATGTGGCTCAGTGGATTGAGTGTCGGCCTGTGAAGCAAAGGGTTGCTGGCTGGATTCCCAGTCGGGGCACATGCCTGCACTGGGGGCCAGGTCCCCAGCGGGGGGCCCACGAGAGGCAATCGCACATCCATGTTTCTCTCCCTCTTCCTCCTTCCCTTCCCCAGTCTAAAAATAAAACGCAAACTCTTGAAAACAAACCAACCGAAACCCCCTACACTGTCCTACTCCTGGCACCTCTGAATCTCTGACTCCCCGGCTGTGGGGAGCCACTCTACCCTTCTCCTCAGTGACTTCATACGTGAGACACATTTACCACCAGTTACCGCAGAAGTGTAAGCTGAATCCATCTTTTGAATCTAACACACTAGTAAGTAGAAAAAGTTATTTTAAAAGGAGGCGGTTGTGCCCACTGTTTCCTAACTACATACATCACCCCGTCCCTCCTTCCTTTGTTTGAACTAGTCTTTGGGGACTGGAAGTGTGTACTGAGAATTTATACCTCAATTCATGTATCAGTCACATCAATGTTGGTGTATAAAGTCATGGTAATACAAATCAGAAAACACCTCTGACCATAAACCAACTTTCATACCAATAATTGAGAGGAGAAAAAAAGAGCCATGAACACATAATTTTACAGTTTACTTTAAAAATGTAAGTATCTCCCAATATTTAACAGGTAAAGAAAATAGCATATTGGTTTATGCGGTTGCTATTTTATTTTCCAAGTAATACTGATTAAAAATATTTACACACCTACTTTGAAGTCCACAGTTTAGCACTCTTATCTGTATGGCTTTAAAAGTTATAGCACAAGACCTTTACATTAAGGTTGGGGAAAAGATTCACTCAAAACAAAGCCTGATATCTTATATACACGTTTTTCTTGGTACTTTATTTTAAATACATTAATTTTTAAATGATGCTCATCTTTTTTTATCTGGTGGTAAAATACTAGTGCAATTTTTCAACCAAAATAAAGTTTACCACAGATAGAAATGAATTTTTCCCAATTGAAAATGGCCCTTTGGCTGCCATTAAATGAAAACTCTCAACCTAACTGAAGTGAAAAAGAATTGGTAGTTGCCATCATAAGCAAAAATATAAAGTACTATTACAGCATCATCTACGTCGCTCCTTATAACACACACTTTGAAAGAACCAGAGATGCTTTAGAGAAGTTCAGTTGGTTTTGAAAAGGCACATGGGTGTGGATTGTTTTACATTCTGGAAATTCTGCTGCCGCCACCGCTGTCTCTGTTGCAGAGCCGACACCTGTGACTGCCAGGGCGGGCGAGAATGTTGTTCGGACCGGAGAAAGCCAGAAGCCAAAATTTAACTGCACAGTAACAACGCACTTGTCTTCATGCAGCCTGTGTTCCTACAGATTCAATTTTCTAACATGCATTAGAATACAAGGGCTTGCATTCTAATGATTTTATGTTTGATTTCACAACACGTAACAACAGAAAGAACACAACCTGGGAAAGAGAAGGGAAGGGGGAGGAACCCTTACCACAATGAAAATAGATACATTCGTACCCAACCATAGAAGAATAGAATCCATTTAAGTTTCCAGAAATATACTTCTCAAAACTTCCATTCACTTACAGGAAACATCCCTCCCCTGTGGCATTAGCCAGGAGGAGAGACCAGGTTGTTTCAATAGAAACAGTTCAGCGCAACGGGAAGGAGTTTAACTTTGGTCCACTTGTCTGTTAGCTCAAGGACAGTCACACTGCCCACCATCAGTTCAAAAACCCAACACGTAAGTTTAAAAATATATTCATTTGTTGTTCATTCTAAAACCGGCACAGGTGTTCTGTTCTCGCTGCCCACGTTTTCGGCTTGAGAACCCACCGCTGGCCCGGCCTCTAAACCCACAGCATCTTCGTGAACTTCTCCGGCCGCCTCAGCGGCGTCCTCTTGGCTGGGCTCCCTCTCCTCTGGGTTCATGAGGTCAGGGGCCACTTGATCCAAGTCTGCTTCTAGAAGCTCAGTGTGGACTTCCAGGGGCACCTGGTTTACCCGTTCGACATGCAGCTCCTCCACGTGGACTTCTGTGCCTTCTTCAGTCTGAATCCGACCCACTTCTAGGTAACTCACCTGCACCTGCTCGGGAAGCTCGCCCACGTGCGCACCGTGCACCTGGCCGTCCGGGAGCAGGTCGGGGTGGACCTGCTCCACAGTCACTTGGGCCGAGTCCACCTGGACCTGAAGCAGCGGAAGCACGTGCACCTTGCCCACTTGTTCTATGATAGTCATGGAGGTCACAGGCTCAGTCTGCACACGGGTCTCCACTGAAAGGACTTCCTCCGTTATCAGACGCTCGGAAATGTTATGCGATTCACTGAGATGCCTCCTTAGTTCGTTTCCTTGCATAAACCACAAGTCACATAAAGTACAATGGTTGGGTTTATCTCCAGTGTGTATTACCAAGTGATCTTTGAACTGGTCCCAGCTGTTAAACACACTGTTACAGACCTGAAATCACCAAACACAAAACCGTGTTAACAGTACTTAATAGTCAAACTAAAGAAAAAAAGGATTAAAAAAAAAGACTTATTCTCCAAAAGAGCTGAAGATTTTTCTAAAAATGTCATGAATATGGTATTTGTAATATAATCTGGTCCAAGGGATTTCATAATTATTTTATTTGGTTTTACAGCTGATGTAGCTAACAAAATATATTTTGGGAAACATTTTAATACTGCCTTCATTGTTTAAATGTCTTAAGAATTCTAAAAATACGAGTAAATTATATTTGTCATAGTAACAAAATTCACAGCCACGCACTCATCACAGAAGAGCCGACTGCGGCCGGCCTGCCTCTCGCCGCTCCCTTCCTGCCTAGTGTCAGACCACCTGAGATTTGACCGTGATTTTACTGACACCAGTGTCACGCAGGGCTAGGGTTTTACACGGGGGGCCACTATAACCCCCTTGTAAAATCAAAACAATGCCGTTCTTTCCTCTCGTTTCTAGACAAGCTGTCAGCACTAACCCTCTGCTCCAGACTCTGCGCCCCTTCCCCTTTAATGGTTTCCAATACGGACTCCTCTGCGAAGGACAGACCACAGCCACACATACCTGGCATTCGTAAAGCTTCTTTCTCCCCTTTTTTGCCCCCACTCCTGTTTGGCACGCAGTCAGGTGACATTTGAGAGTGCTATTTCTAGCAAATCGTTCATGACAATTTGGACATTCAAAAGGCTTTTCACCTATTAGAACAGAAAAAATTGTATCAACAAATTAAGATAAACGGAAAAAGCCAGCACAAGTTGATTCTTCTGATAAAACTTGGATCTAAGTTCTGTTCCTTATTTTTGCATTTCTGAAGAAACTGTCTACTGCCCCTTAGATAAAAACTACGACCAATCTCTCCTGTGGGGAAAGGCACCACTGTCCACCCCACAAGCCTTTCTGAGCACTTCCTATGTGCCAGACCACACGCTAGGTGATGAAGACTAATAAATTGTCCTTGTTTTTAAAGCCTTCGTATCACAGGCCAGGGTACTTCATGGAGACGAACGCCGTGAAAACAGACCTCCACAACGCCCCGGAGGCGGCCTGCTACAGACGAGGGGGCAGCGGGGAGGTGGAAGCACGGAGAGGACAGTGGTCAGTGCTGCCCGCAACGGAACGAGAGAGGGGCAGACAAGAAGGCTGTTCCAGGCCACGGCAGAGAAGGGTAAACAGCATGGTGGGCGAGGGGAAAAGGGGGGGTTATCAGTGACGGCTCTCAGATCTCTGGCCTAGAGTATCAACCAGAACAAAGGACAGGGAGTCCGAGCAGGTCTGGAGTGAGGTGCGCCGGGAAAACTACGAACTCAGCGTTGTGTCCGTTGAGTCCAAGGTACTCAGCGCGAACGGGAAAGTCCGGCAGATAGCCGCACAACAAATCTGGAGCCAGACAGGAGGTGGACTGACAACAGAAGGTACTCCGGGTGGCAGGAGAACCCTGCGATGTGGACAAAACTCCCGGTGCGTTCTGTGATGGCAGAATCCAGGACAGAACCCAGTGAAAGGTCAAGTTAAAAACAGCACGCTGACGAGGCAGCAAAGGAAACAGAAAGAGAACCACCAGAAGCAGAAGAAAACACCAAGGGGCTTTAAAGAAGGCGAGTCCAAGAAAGAGCGCCCAGCCAACGCCAGGCAGGTGACCAGCGGCGGCCACACCCTGGCAAGAACGGTGTGAGCAGCCTGCAGCACCAGGAGCCGGACTGCAGTGGGACGAGGGAGGGCGAGCAAGAGGCAAGTCAGCGAAAAGTCAGTACAGAAACCACCCTTCGAGAAGGCTTGGAAGTAAAGACGAGAGCGGGAGACAAGTCGATGGGAGGTTCCCTGAGCTAGAAGAGTCACTATTTATCTCCTTGTTGAGAAGGAGCCTGTGGAAGAGGAGAGAAGGGGTCGGAATGACGGGTGGATCACGGTCTTGGAGGAGACATCTGAGAGCGGGATCCAGGTCTCAGGTCCGAAAAATTCAATTATCTGAATGCGCACACAAAGATACATGTACAAGTATACTTACTGCTGCGTAGTCTGCAACAGTAAAAGACTAGGAACAGCCCTGTCAGGCGTGGCTCAGTGGGCTGGGTGCTGTCCTGCGAAGCGAAAGGTCGCTAGTTTGGTCCCAATCAGGGAACACGTCTGGGTTGCGGGCTCGGTCCCCAGTCAGGGTGTGTACGAGAAGCAATGGATGTTTCTCTCCCTTTTTCTCCCTCCCTTCCCTCTAAAAGTAAATTACAAAATAATAGTAAATAACATCTTTTTTAAAAAAGACTGGGATCCACCCAAACACGTGGCAATAGGAGGGGCGAAGTGAACTGCTGCACACTCATTCACGCACTCGAGTGCCAGGCGGCCGCAGTGAAACGACAAAGTAGCTTCACGAACGCTCTGTGTGTTAGAAAGAGCCGGGGAAAACCAAAGCGCACGGCACTGCACTGCGGGCTCCCGCCCGTCGTGAGAGCCCCGTGCCTCTCTCTGCGGTTACCTGGGAAGGCAGCCACGCCGCGGGAAGGATGGGTGAGAACGGGCGGCCCACACTCCCGCAGAGGGCTGCTGAAGCGGGGGAGGCACTTCACCCGCAGGTCACCCGGGCGCTCGCTGTGTGAAAAATCAGTCCAACAGGCCAGTGCAATCTAAAACCAGCACCCGGTCCCTCGCGCTCCAGCTGTGCGACAGCAGTCCCAGAGCGCTCCTGTTGCGCTCTCCTCCTCGCCACAGCCCATGAAGCGGGCACCGTCACCCCTATTCACACACGAGGCGCGGCCCACGGACCAGGGGCCTTCAAGATCCTCCCGCTGGCCCGGCCAGAATGGAGCAGGGTCGAGCTCCGCGTCCCAGACCCACTCTTCCGCTGACTGCACGCTGCTGCCCTGGGAGGCCTGGAAACAACTATTCGAAAACGTGGTCAGAGGTCACCTTTCGGTTCCCTTTCACACTGGTGTCCCCCAGGTGCCTCCGTCTGATGTCTCCCCCACCCACGAAGTGCTCACCTTCTGTATTTTTGGAGGTGAATTAGCTTCCGGTCAGGTAGCCACCCTACTCAGAAAGCTGAGTGTCACCCTCACTTGCTCCCACATCTCACCGATCACCCAGTCCTACCGGTTCTGCATATCACTGTCACACTGCCGCCACCACTGCCTTTACTCAGCCCCTTCGCCCCGAAAGCTCCTAATGAGACCGCAAGGTTTCAGCACCCCGACCCGTCCTGCCATGCATCTCTCTCTAAAACATAAATCTGAAGAGATCTCTTCCTGGCTTACACTTCTTTAAAATGACCCAGAGCCTTCCCGAGATAAAATCTGAACTCATTTGCAGCCATTACGAAAACACAATTACCAACATGCTCTTAGCCTCCCCTGCCACTGCCTCCTCTGTCCCCTGAACCGCACTCGGGGACAACCCACGGTGCCTGCTTAAGTGCACACCACGCCACGCCGCCAGCCGTCCCGACCCGTCACGGCATCTCCTGGCCTCCCTTTACTTGGACCCAGTCGGCAAGCCATAATAACCCTCTAGCCTAATGAGCTGCTTCCCCTCTTGTCTATGCCTGTGTGTGCTTCACGTCATTTCCTGGGATGCTCGGCGCCTGGCCAGCTCCTGCAGCCTCTGGGAAGCCACCCTGTCTCCCCCATCATAAAAAAGGAGCCCAGGCAGGCATTCCCGTGAGACACTGGGCTCACCTCCATCAGCACTGGGCCTGGCACACTGACTGTGCCCTGGAGGCAGGAAATCCAAAATTTCTTTATTTCCATGACCTAGCAGGTTGGCACTATCATTACTATTTTCCAAATAGAAACAAAATAATTCAGAGGACAAACTGCCCAAGTTTTACAAATCAAGCCACAGAGTACAGCACATGCTGTAAGAATATACAGGAAACCAAATCACTAAACTAGTAAAAGTATGCAAAATATGAAACCAATGGGGGGCATTATGTATATTTTGATGGTAGAAAACAGGAAACGGTTTGTTTTCTAACTTTTACACTTAGTTTGTTATGAGAAAAAACAATCGATCCTTTATTAATACAAACAACTTAAGCATGTTTACTTACGCTCCCTCTTGACTCACCAGCTCACCAGTCACATCTGTAACTATCTTGCCACTAATAATCGAGGCTAAAAAGACAACCAAGTTCAGTTGGCTTTACGTGCTTGCTAAACCCTTCCTCCAATGGGCATCTGGTTCTGTGATTTCTAACAACTAAAGTTACCGCACATCATCTTGAAAGAAAAGACAAAGATATTCAACGAGGTGCTTTAGCTCTACATTCTACTGGTCTGCCCAAATACAAAGTGCGGGACTTGGAAAGCACACTGCAAAACTTCCAAAGTGACCCGTCATCTTATTTCAGACAGGTCAGTCACTAGGCAATGTTTTCAGTAAGAGAATTCCTTCCACTTTCGTGCTACCGGGACATGACATACAAGGGACTATCTGTCGCAGAACTGGAAACCCCACCAAAGCACGCTAGTTACCAAGTCACGTTTTCGTGCTCATTTAATGTGCTTTTGGTATGTCCGTTCTTTTGCTAAACGACTCCAGTTACCAGAAAAATGTTCACTAACAGATGATTAAAAGAGATGAGTATTTAAAGGACCGATAACTATAGTCAGTTTCCAAACATACAGCAGGTATATATACCTATAATGTTTGAAAACAAGAAAGTATTTCCCCCAAAGATTGCATAAATACCTATTCATTACCCAAATTAGTACCCTAAAGTCTTTTATCCCAGACAAGAAAAAAGATAACAGTTCACCACCACCCAATCAGTATTACAAAAAATGTTAACGGGACTTCTCTAAGAGGAAAACCCCCCCATAAATATGAATAAGAAGATGAATAATGGCAGTAACTACATACCCACCAAAAATCACTTGAACTGTAAATGGATTAAATGCTCCAACCAAAAGACACGGGGCAGCTGAATGAGTAAGAAAACAAGACTCAGGTACATGCTGCCTACGAGAGACTCACCGCAGACGAAAAGCAGACTCAGAGTGAAAGACAGGCACAGAAAAGATGTTTCATGCAAATGGGGAAAAAAACAAAGCTTGGGTAGCAATACCTGCATCAGACAAAACAGACATTCGCTTTCGAGATCAGACGAGATCAGGTGCCTTCAGGCTGGTTTGGCCTTAGACCAGAGAAAACGGATTTTAAAACAAAGCCTGCGGTAGGAGACAGAGGAGGACCCTACACAATGACAAAGGGAACAGAAGAACAACATGATAGAACCCTGCAAACCTTTAGGCACCAGGACGGGAGCACCTAACTAGGCAAAGCACCGGCACAGAAAGGGAGAGCACGACAGTAACGCAGTCAGTCCAGGACATGCACACCCGCCAACACCAACGGGTAGATCTTCCAGGCTGACAATCCACAAGGAGACGGCAGCCTTGAATGACACGTTAGATCAGAAGAACTTGGTATTTCTGGAGCATTTCACCCCAAAGCTGAAGATACGTTCTTGTTAGGTGCGCATGGAACCGGCATTACAATGACCCAGCTGTGGAGGCAACCTGCGGGTCCATCAGCGGGCACCGCACACGGCCGAGTGCCACACGGCCACAACAAAGAACGAATCTCACCACCTGCGACAGCACTGAGGGACCCAGAGGGTAGCATGCTCAGTGAGACAGACAGAGAAAGACAAACACCGTGTCACTCACGGGTGGACCATAAAGAACGAAACAAACAGAACAGAAACAGTCACACACACCAGACTGATGGCTGCCAGTGGGAGGGAGCTGGGAGACCGGGTGAGAAAGGTGGTGGGACGGGGAAGTACAGGTTGGCAGCGGCAGAGAGTCACGGGGATGTTAGGAACAGCGCAGGGGACAGAGTCAGTGCCATCGTAGTCACTGTGTGTGGCGCCAGGTGGGTGCGAGACTACCGGGGGGATTCACTCTGTAAAGTATGTATGTATGTCTAACCACTGTGCGGTACACCGAAACTGACACAATACTGAATATCAACTGTAATTTAAAAAGAGGGAAAAAAACAAAACAAAAACAAAACCCGCCCCTTAAATCCACACTGACCCTTAAGTACTGGGTTGTTTAGTTTTTTTCTGTATGATGGCTCTCGTAGTGCTTAATTGTCTTTAACTTCAATCAGAACAATTTGTTAGGCTGCACTGTGACAGCTGTCACAGCATTTAAAAGAAAACGAACGTCGAACCTGGTGAATTTTTGTGCAGCCACTTTAATACTGAAGATGGAAGGATACCCAACATTTTCAGCATATCATGCTTTGTTATTTAAAGAAAGGTAAAAACGCAACAAGAGACTGTGCAGCGTGTGGAGAAGCTGCCGTGATGGATCGAACGTGTCCAAAGTGGTTTGCCAAGTTTCCTGCCACTATACTGACATTTTGGCCAAATAATTCTCTGCCGTGGGGCTGCCCAATGCATTGGAAGACGTTTAGCTGCACCCCTGGCCTCCACCCACTAGAAGCCGAGAGCGGACATACTCAAAATACCCAAATCAATAAAGTTATTGGTAAAAATGAAAAATGTGTCATTTATTTTACGGAAAAACCTAAACGGACTTTTTGCCAAGCCAAATTGAGATTCCCTTGCTATTTGCATGTTTATTCAGTTCCTGAGTATTGATAATAAGTATCTGAATAGTAAGGGATACCCCATTATTTGAATCTATCTGGTTTCTGTTTCAAGCAGTGAGTAGCAAACGACTCTGAATAGTGAAGGATCTATTAAAATATTTCATCCAAAGTTCTCCAAACTCGCCCTGCCTGGTGTGGCTCAGTGGTTGGGTGTTGTCCTACAAATGGAAAGGTCGCCAGTTCAATCCCTGGTCAGGGCACATGCCTGGGTTGTGGGTCAGGTCCTCAACTGGGGGAAGGCAAGAGGCAACCAATTAGTATTTCTCTTGCACAACAATGTTTCTCTCCCTTTCTCCCTCCCTCTCCCTCTCTCAAAAAACAAATAAGTAAAATATTTTTTTAAAAAAGTTCTCCAACCTCCAGCATCAGATAGAAAGATTCTGGATGGTGTAGGGCAGCTCTCCTGTGTTCCCTGTATTAACAGTCTACACAGCATCACAACCACCACACGCAAGGAGGACTTGGAAACAAGGGTCCAGACGCCTGACACTTAGCTCACTGCTACCCCCGCACCTTTGTTCAGTGGGTTCAGGGACTCCCCAACATTCAAGCAATTGGTGGTAGCTCCTGTGTCCGGACAGGAGATCTCGCAAAGAATGCTTAAGGAGCGTGAAGGACAGGGGACCAGACAGTGAAAAAGACAGGCACAGGGGAGGGAGGCAGAGCCTCGAGGGCCGCACGCCCTTCGGTGGAGTCTCGGGGACCTGCCCCTCGTGCCTGCGAGGGATCCAGGACGAAGCCCTTACCCCTCTCATGCCCTGGCTGACCACCGCCGCACTGTGTTTGACCCCGGAGCGGTGGGCGGGAGGTGTCCGTCCACTGCCCACCTATCCAGCAGGCCCAAACAGACGACCACACGTACACAAGGGCACCAACAAATCCAGGACCGTTACAATTGCACTCATCCATATAACGTGTTAACACGAGACAGGAAATCTAACGTAGCCAGTAAGTTTCACCCTAAATAAACAGTCATGACTTATGACCCTCAGGAAATAATCACAAACTGTACTTTACATATTTCTTGTAAAAATATAGGAACCGGCAAGGTGCAAGCGTGAGGATTATTTTCAAAGCTGATGCTGCCGCTGCTTCCAAAGCACCGCTGCTTCGGCGAGCTCACAGCGTAAGAACCGCGCACTCGGCCTGCCTGTCGGAAAACACGAGGCGGTCTCTGCGGCGCTAATGAAAAGGCCTCAGACATTTGGACTCGAGGCGGTTTGGAAAAACACACTTCTAAGGTGAGGTGGACGCTAATTACCTGTGTGTTTTCGAAGGTGCTCTTTAAAATGTCCAAAGTGGTCAAACTGTTTCTCACAGTACTGACATATGTGAATTTTTTTCCCAGTTCTTTGCTTCTTACTGACCCCACCTTCCTCAAGGTGGTAGCAACTGAGGTGCTGTTTCCATGCGCTCTCCCGGAGATACCTTTTATTGCATATTTCACACTTGAAACTCTCAGTGGAGTGTGATTTCATGTGCTCCTTAAAATGGTAAAACAATTTAAATGAACGGTTACATTTCTCACAATGGAACAAGTCCTTCACATGTGACAGCTGAAGTTCCACAATTTCAATACCTTCTACCTGTTTGCCTGTGGGGTCAGATGCACAGCCGTCTTCCTTCACCTGCCCCTTCCTGTCACCCTGACGGTACTTGCTGGTAATATCCGCCAGCAGGGCCAGGGCAGAATCGTCAGAGGAAGACACGCTCTGAACGTACTCCACCGTCTGCTTGGCAGACGCCACGCCCTCCTCCAGCGCCTCCACGCCTTCCTCTTCCACTTCAATGGTGCCTTCCGTGATCTCCACCTCGATTTCAACGGGTTCCGATTCCACAGATGGCAATGACTCGGTGATGACATTTGACGTTTCTGCGATCTTTCTTTTTTTGGCCTCGCTTTTTCCTGTGGTGGTTTCCTCTAGTGGAGTGGAATTTTCTTTGTTCCTGAAATATATAACGTACGAGTTCAAAAACTGCTATGATCAATCAAAATCCTAGTAAGCTTTTCTGGAAAAACTGATTAGCTGATCCAAACATTTATAGGGAGAGGCAGGAAAGCAGCCCGGAGGGCTCACACTACCTGACTTCGAGACTGACAAGCACAGTAAGTCAGGATGTGTGACATCAGTAATGGGACACACTCGAAGGTTAGTGGAACAGAAGCAGACTCACATTTGACCCAGTCAAGTGGTTTTTGAAAAAAGGTTCCAAGGTAATTTAATAAAGAAGAGATCAGCCCTGGCTGGTGTGGCTCAGGGGACTGAGTGCCAGCCTGTGAACTAAAGGGTCGCCAGTTCAATTCCCAGTCAGGATACAAGCCTGGGTTGTGGGCCAGGTCACCAGTAGGGGGTGCACAAGAGGCTACCACACACTGATGTTTCTCTCCTTCTCTTTCTCCCTCCCTTTACCTGTTTCCAAAAATGAAATATTTTTAAAAAAGAAAAAAAATCACCTTTTAACGTGGTACTTATTATCTACATAGGAAAAACAAACTCTGTTATCCTTACATCATATGCCGAAAAATTCAAAATGGTTCACATTAAGTATAAAAACCAAAACTTCTACAAGAAAACAGGAGAAAATGTTTGTAATATTGGGTTAGTAAAAGATTTCTTAAATAGCGTACAAAAAAGTAAAACCTTAATAGCAAAAACTGGTAAAGTGGATTTCATGGAAATTAAAAATTTGTGCCCTTTGAAATACACAGTTAACAGAAAGTCAAGTCACAGGCTAGAAAAAAAATATCTAAAAATGTACTTTTCAAAGGCGTCATGTAGAGAAGGTAAAAAGAACCCTCACAACTTAACAAACTCAGGAAGAGAAGACAACTCTCCACGAGCCTCTTGTGTTTCCACCCGGCTCATGAACTAAGGGCTTTGGTCCTGGCCTATCTTCTTAAGGGTGTCCGTACAGGGCCAACTGCGTGGGGAGGCAGAGACTGTGGCTCCCCCTGAAAAGGAGGAAAGCTTCGCCTACTGCCCAGTAACACCCGCCTCTGAGACAAAGGTCAGGCAGGTTTGCTTCTAGCCCATTATGAAAGACTGGGGTTTCCCAAGCTGGAGATTCTTCAGCTGTGATGTGAACCCCCCACCCCCACCCAAAGCATTCCCCCGAGCCCCTCAATGTCCCCGCTGTGAGGCCTGCGGGAGAAGGGAGACCTGGCACACGCAGGAAACCCACGTGCTTGCTGGGCAGAGAGCAATGAAGTCCTTTCCTTCTGACCTACAAGCCACGCCTTCTATCAGCATCCACGGGACTATGGCAGAATGACTTGTCGCCTTGCAAGGAGGGTAAGATCTCCGGTCCCTCACAGTTCTTGCCGTGTTTTCTGGGACCGGAGGGAGGAAGCCCCGTGGAGCAGTGGACAGAACGGAAGGTGGTCCACTGGAGCGGGCACCCAACGTGCTCAGCAAACTGCATGACTGACTAACCGATAACTGCCAACCCCCCAACCGCCTACTGCTGAGTTTACCAAAAAGATATGGCCAAGGCCTGACGCCTGACACCTGTGAATGTGACCTCATTTGGAGTCCTAGAAGACGCAATCGAGTCCAGACGGGGTCATCAGACGGGACCCACTCTAACCCCACTGTGCCCTCACGAGGGGAGGACGTTAGGACACACACAGGGGAGAAAGCTACACCGTGGGGACGAAGGCAGAGACTGGACTCTCCCCGCCCCGAGCCACGGGGCCCCCAGGGCAATCAGAGGCTAGAATGGGCAGGCTGCCCTCACCCTCTAGAGGCTTTTGAAAAACACGGCCCTGCCTCCACCTTGATGTAGGACTTCCAGCCTCCAGAACTGCGAGATGTGAATCTGCTGGTGAGCCTGCAGCAGGCCATACTGTCACAGCAACCCCAGGAAAGGAACACCACTTCCAATGAGGAAAACTGGGACGGTGGCCGCAGCATGAGGGATGGGCAGCAGGTTCAAGGACCCCTGCAGCCCTGTGCCTGATTTTGCACTCTCCGGAGGTATGGGGGTCGGGGGAGGGCTTCCCAGCCAAGCTGGCGTTCAGCCCGAAGTCCACCCCATCCTAACAACTAACCCTAACATCCACATGACTGCTAATGTTCATGGTGAGGGCGTGGAGGTGGAAGACTTCGTCCCTTCACAGACGAGTCACTGTGACACGCGCATAAAGCAAGTGCGACACGAGAGGTTGGCAGTGCTACTCCCAGAGCCCAGCTGCATCAGTCAGAGAGCTTCACTGGCCCCCTGGATGGAGATGAGGGGCACCATGATGCTTACTCAGGAAGACCGGTGCACCTGGGCCACCTCTGGGCTCAGCCCCTCCTGCAGTCTGCCGTCCACTACGGCCACCTAGAACCACAAGGAGGTGACCATGACAGGTCTGAGTTTTTGCAGGTCTGGGGCTCTTGGGGAGACACACTCCTATGACGAGACGTTCACTAGTGAGAGTTTTCCTGCCCAGCTGGGTTTACAGGCTGACGAAGATGAGTCACTGGGGAGAGAGAAAAGAATCCCAGACGATGTAAATTCCTGGGATCAGACCCGTTGAAAAGCCCCCAACTTTTATGTGAAACCAGGCAAAAGCCGAATATGCCACCATGACAACGGGGCAGCACACGCCCACAATCCCGGGATTCCGCTGCAGAGAGCCTTCTCTGCGCAGGTCCAGTCTGAGGGAGGCGAAAGGAGTGAAGCTCAGGGCCACTGGAAAGCCAGGTGGACAGGGCTGCGCAATCCCGGGTGCCCTCACTGAAATTACGGTGCCCGTCGGGGTGGCTGTGCTGCCTGACCCGGGCCCTGGGTGGGCTGGAAACACTGCAGGGGTGTCTGCTGGAGCTCCGTGTGCTCCTGCACAGGCTGAAGCCAAAGGAGATGTGCCTCACTCACTGCAGCCCTGCTCTCCCTCACACCTCTTCCTCTCCCACCTCCCCCTTCCCTTCCCTTCCCTTCTCCCTGGACTTCCCTGCTTGGGAGAAGGACAGTTAGGGGTGGAGCCAAGGTCTCCCTGTTCCCACAGGCGCACAGAGGAGACTCCATATACCTGTCCCAGAGTGCTGACAGAAACTCAGCAGGGACAGGGACTCACACGTTCATGGCTCTGTTAGATTCGGGTGTTTAACTTGCCAAACCACCAGGTGCCACGGAGAGGAGATGCTCGCGTTCGACTGCTGGGGTCTGGGCGAGGCTCACAGCGGCCAGGGCGCTGTCCTGACCTGTGGGAGGGGTTGACTCCACAGGCTGCCGTTGCCTTGACATCTGGATGTATGGCGGCACTTGCGCTTCCCCGCCCCCCAAGCACCAGAAATGGATCACCCCGACGGGAAAGAGCCACACGTACAGAAGAGCTACTGGCACTAACTCCCCTGCCACCAGTAGCTGGGTCAGGACGAGGCACAGGTGTCCCGTCCTATGCTGTCTGCAGTTTACACTCCACTGATGCCACGCTGCTGACTGGCCAGCGGGAAGCCGCACCGGCCAAGGCTCTGCCTGCAGCGCTACCACACTTCCCCCAGACCAGCAGGGGTGCCGAGAACCCGAAGCCTGCCCACCACGTCAAGTTTTGGGGGCTATGCAGCTGGATTCACAAAACTCAAACCCTCCAGCATTAAAAGAACAACCGCTCCTCCTGCTCCTCCCCACCAGACACAAGGCCCAGCACGCACTGACATCTGGGTGCTGGGAACATATGAGCCCCCTAGGGCACTCTCCTCTCTTCACGGCAGTCAGTCTGCAGACCAGCAGGGTTCAGGGGGGCTCCGGCCGACAGGCTGCACTGGCAGCTGTCCATCAAGCTGCGGTACATGTTCCACCCCTGGGGCCCCGCAACCCCAACGCCCCTGTGAGCTGCAGGTCTCTGAGATGGCTGCTTCTGCACACCAGAGCTTCTGGCAAAAGGGGGCCCTGCACCCAAAGGTGTTCCTTGGATTTCAGACTTGCCAATTCCCTAACGCAGCTCCCAGGTGCGCTGCTCCCTTTGATGACAAAGGACCAGCCTGTTGGGCTCCTGCTGAAACCGATGCCTAACAGAGACTTCGAGGCGCCCTGGCCTGACGCTGCCATCGGGAGTGCACCAACCAGGACTTAGTGACCGGCAGGGCGAGCCGTGCCTGACAAGTCTCACTCGTCAAACACGAACAGTGTAGTCAGAGGAACAGCTGGCCTCCTGGCTCGTGACGTGAGACAGTGGTAGCGCCCTCACTCCGCTGCCCAGAGGAATCCACGGGATGGAGGGGGTCGTTGACCCACTGACGGTTTAGCTAAGCCGAGGCCTGGTGGCGCTCACTGGCTGCTGCAGGTGCTCGGCCTGAGCACCAATGACGCAAAAAGCAGACGTGGATGAGGTTGCTCTACTCGGGGCTGTCTCCATAGCTCTGGACAACACCCTCCGCGTTATTTTTACTGACCTGCGCTGCTGCCGACGGCCCAGCTACCCCGAAGACCTGGAAGTCTTTGCAGATTCGAGACATCCGTCTCTGGGCCACAACCACAGAGACGAGTGACACCGCTGACCCGACTCTCTGGGTCGCTGGCTCAGAGGCCCACAGAAGGGCCTGCTCTCTAACGACACCAGAACCACGCTGCCTCTGAAGCCCGCCCCGCCAGACTTCCACCACCACCACCTACAGCCGTTTCCGAACACGGCGACACATCTACCGCCACAAACTGGCGTAGAGGCTGCCGTGCACGCCAGACCTGTGTGCCTAAGGTCTGCCTAAGGCTGGCCCGTCGGCCTCATGGTGAAGGAGGCCACTTTGCACCTGGCCCTGTCCCCAAATGCCCCCCTCCACCCCCATGGATGGACCACACCCAGCCTCCGAGCCCATCGCAGGGCTCTCTGTGGGGCGGGGTGGGGGCGGGGCGGAGGCAGCACTGCGGACACTCCTTCAGGTGATGCTCTGGCCACACCGCCACTGTGGCCCTTGAGATGTATCGGTGTGTCATGTTCAGCTCGGCCCATCTGCAGTCTGGTAACGGCGTGCCAGAAGCCACTGGGTCACTGGCCGGAAGTCAAGGTGTGGTCGGACCTTCCAAACTCCCCGCCACCCACAGACGCTGACAGTGCAGAGCGCCGGAGTGGCCTCAGTCCCTGACCCAGAGAGACTTCTCACCCTATCTCCCCCGCTGCTTCCTTATGCAAATTCCTGAGTGAACAGTCTGGTCACTAAACTCAGCGATCCCCAGAAACAGACCATCTCTTCTCAGGTGCTTCCTCGGCAATGAGCGAGACAGAAAAGGTGGGGAGCTATATAAACTCACTTGGGAAGTCAGGATTCTGCCCGACCATTCTTAAACACGATCCTCCTCTTCCCCGCAGAGGCAACCCCGGCGCAGCCCAGGTCAGTACCCCTTCCAGGCGGGAGCCTGGTCAGAAGCAGGCCTAGCAGTTCAGGCTTAATTCTGGTTCAGC
>CM052540.1:186572123-186595095 GCA_028533065.1 Trachops cirrhosus | reverse complement strand
GCCTGGATCCTCTTAGCGACCTGGCATCACCCGAGATCCTAAGAATAGCGACCACTTCTCTGAATAGACTGCTTGCCAAGTACACCTGCTGGTCCCCATGAGCCAAAGCGGGAGACACAGTTGGTCTGAGTTTTATGAAGATGCCTCTGCCCCAACCGTTCGGGGCGAGAGATCTGGGTAAGGAGAGACGCCTGGAACAGAGATAAAGCTGCGGCTACCGGCAGGGCGCCCGCCGGCGCTGTGCAGGGGGAGAGAACGTCTCCGACTGCAGGGGGCAGCGGCGAAGGGACACGCACAGTCTCTGTCCTCTGGAAGTGCCCAGGCCCTCCCTCGGGTGGGAAGACGCCGGTGCGGCTCTCCTCGACCACTGCAAGCGTTTGAAACTGTCTGCCGGATGTGTCGTCCGCCGCCACGGGCTCTGACCGCGGTCTGAGCACCGGTTCCCTCAACTTTACCAAGAAGTATTCTGGAGCAGCAGGGCGATGGCCCGGCTCCCGCCCGGCCCAGGTGAAGCACCACAGCTCTGCCCCACTACCATTCCTAGAACTGAGGCTCGATCTGCAAGGTCAATGACTGCCACTCCGCGGACATTCAGGTGCTGGCGACGAACAGGGCAAGCTGACCTGGCCCCCTTCAGACAGTCCCTCCAAACAAGGTCTAGACCCAGTCATTCTAACTGAGCCAGGAACGGGGAGGCCACACCGGAGGCCACGTCCACCTGCCTGACTGACGAAGGTCCCACTCTGGGGCACAGACAATAGTGAACCACACTTTCTTTCGAAAACACCTACGGGACTGTACTTCTTGTGCGGACGCCAAGTACTGAGTTCCTTCCCTGCCAAAACTACGACAGCTTACAACCCAGGGGTGGGCAGGAGAGACCGTCGGCGTCTAAGGGAACACCACCAGTGGGTCGGTTCCGTTCTCAGGTGGCTGTGGAGACCGCTCCCAAATGAGGCTCCCCTTGGTCACTCGGGAGGGCTTTCTGGAGTCACGACTGACTTGTTGTCTGTCTATGTGTGCACCACGGGTAGTCTTCCCCGTAACGGGAGTCACCCAAATGAAAAGGTGGTACGAACTCTGTGCCCGACGTAAGTCGATGTGCTCGATGGTGCCACTTGGGCTTTGGAAGGCACTCGTGTCGGTCTCGAATCAGTAGCCAGCGTTATTCCAGACGACAGACTTGCCTTCAACTTCCTCGCTGTGGGCCAATATGGAGACTGTGCAATTGCTAAAACATCTTGCTCTTCTTAGATTAATGCGTAGGGCTAAGTTGAAAGCTCAAGCCAGAAACTCCAGGAGAGGGCCACCTGGCTTTCAGGGACTTGCTCGGCTGGCTGAGTCCAGGCTTTAGGGGAACAGGTGCAAGGTCAAGCCCAGCGTGGCCACACCCTGCCATCCACACTTCCGTTGACAGTTGCCTTCATTTAGTCCAGTGTGAGAAGAGGTGACAGCACGAGGCCCCGGGGTGGTGTGCCCTTGGGAAAATTCACCAGAAGCTGAATGAACGGAGAAACAAGGACACTGCTGGCCATCAACTCCGCAAGGATCCCTGATGTTTCTCACGCCTTGCAAACAAAGACACTGACAGCCGTTGTTCTGCGGCATCATTTCAAGGGTGCTGGCACCGCAAACAGCCTCAGAAGACAGAGGACAGAGCCAGTCTTCCTCCACAGCGGAGGGCAGCTCCGCCGACTGACAGTGGGCTGAAGACAGCGACCCGCTGGGGCAGAGGCTGCCACGTCTGCCTGCAGCTCATGACAGAAGCTCTGGGTTTCCCAAAGCTCCGAGTTCTCAACTGTGACGCAAACCACTGAGTCCAGCACACCCTTAGGTCGCTAGGCCACCCTGTGGGATGTGGGGGCAGGGGAAAAGAAAAATCGATACAGACATGAAGTTCATGCCGCGAGAGAAGTCAAGTCCTTTCTCTCTGACTCGGGAGTCTCATGTCTTTCGGCAGCATCCATAAAACTTAGCTTGCAAATAGGATAAAACCTCAGACCCTTCACAGTCCTTGACAAAAACCCAATTTTAAAAATGGGCAAAAGATGTGGACATCTCACCAAAAGACAAAGAGATGGCAAAAAAGCTCAACATCATTAGTCTTTGGGGAAATGCGAATTACAGCTACCTACACACACGAGGACGGCCAGCAGGGGAAAGCCTCGGATCACCCATATTACCACACCAGGGACCATGAGCAGGCTGCAGAGCGGCCGCCACTCACTCACACTGCAGGCTGGAACATGAAATGGCGCAGCAGCACTTTGGAAGACAGTGCGGCGCTTTTAAAAAAATTAAACACAGCTACCACACAACCCAGTTACTCCACTCCCAGGTCGTTACTGAGAACAATGAAAACACACGTCCAGAGAACTGCACACCAACGGCACAGCCACGTCATCTGTAAACGCCAGAAACTGGAGACAGCCCAGTGTTCATCGACAGGTGGTGCACACACAGCCGGAACAGGACTCGGCAGTACGGCGGAACCCACGCTAACTCCCACCACGGGAAACGCTCTCTGAAACACAATGCCGAGTGAAAACAGGCAGACCCGAGAGACTGCGCAACCACAGGCCATCTGCACGACACTGGACCCGTGGCTGCCCGGGGCCAGGGATCCAGCTCCACTGCAGGGTCAGGAGAAAAGTCAGGGCGACGAACACGCTCCTATGTGTCAGCGGTGGGGGCGGTCACACCGCTGGGCACAGCCAACGGAACTCGGAGCTCCGCACTGAAGATGCGTGAGCTACACTGCATGGAAATCCTACCTCACTAGGCTGGGGAGGGAAGATCGGTAAGGCAGCTGCTGCTTTTCTGACAAATAACAGCCACCTTCTCATTTAAATAAACAACGATGCGATTCCAACAAAGCAAAATACAGTCCCAGTGTTTTTTCAGTGTCACTCAAAAAGTTTACCTTATATTCCAAAAATACTCGCATACTGCGAATGTCAAAAAAGAACCTTATTCACCTTCTGTATCTGAAAGTTATAATATTCTCAATAAAAAGCTGCCTGAACTAGTCGATTTAACCATAACTAAATTTGTATTCTCAAATTTTATTATTATAAACAGCCAATAGGTAACACTGTTGTCTTATTTAAAAAAAAAACAAAACTCTTCAGAGGATAATGCATGCCTAACTGGTTCAAGAAACATTCAACATCTGCCTGTATTTAAACCGAAGAGCACTAATCACTGTAATTACTCTAAGAACTCCAGTCTTGTATTACGAAGTCCTCCGAAAGGTTCTAAGCAGGACTAGGAAAACAGCCGTGCCCAGCTGTGCTCACCTTCCGCTCCCAATGGCTATCCACGGGCGCTCAATTACATGCCTCCCAAACCCGGCCTGGAGGGCGCCCCACTGTCCTGCTGCCGAGGACTTGCTCTACAGGAGGTACCACTACCTGCCGTGTACAGCAAAGGGACCACACAGACTGAACATTTTTCTCAGGAGATTCTCATCTGGGACTGCACCACGAATCTGGGATTGCCATATATATATATATAGCCATGTATCTATATCGTCACACACACACACTCTCACCCCCCCCCACTGTCTACCCACTTTGAGAAGATGTGACCTAATCAGCTGCACACCCTCATGACACCTCTGTCTCACTACCCATGTCTCAGCTCTTCCCGCCAGAGTAACGGTCTTAATCAGCACGCACCCACCCAACCACTGACGCGTGCTTGCCGCACACGTGTGTGCCAGGCGTGAGGCGGCAGAGAATACAGACACACTGCCCTCGGTCAGAAAAGTGTAATCTTGACCTGGCACCAAACTAATTACAGCTCATTAGAAGAAATGATACTTATGAATGACCGTAGTTCAATTATTTTTTAGTTATTCTAAACCATATCTTTAGACTAAACCACATCAGTGAGCCAGACTGAATTACTTTGTCCCACGTGAAACTGATTTTACCAAACTTCCCTTTAATGTTATTCCATCAGCCCACACCGAGGATCACCGTAAGAACCAGAGCTGGGAGACAATGACAATTTACATCTCACAGTACCATATGCCAGGTACCATGCTAAGCTCTTTACATACGTCAATGCATTTAACCCTTACAAATAATCTTACGTAGAAGCGCCATTATTATCCCCATTGGACAGATCAGGAGACTGAGCTGCTCACAGGGGGCTAACTTCATCACACACACACATGCACACGCGCACACACAGTGGTGGAGCTGGGACAGTACCCAGGCAGCTTCACTCCAGATTGCTTGTTCTGAGTCACTAGGAAAAAACAGTGGTGTCTTTTAACGTCTAATACTTCGTATGAGAAGTTTTGTGTTTTAATACTAACTGCATAGGAATGGCTCCTAAGCAATGAATATGTTCTCATACTATAACCAGGAATAATGTAACTGAGTGTTTTTTCCTTTTTCTTTGCACTAGGTGCTTCAGAACTCAGAGCTACACTTGGTCCAACTAGTAAGCATGCAGTTAACTGAGTGCTTACCTGACTTCAAGAGCTTTGATAGCTTCTAGCATTTGCAGAAACTCTGCTGCTTTCCACACATCATTGGCTTCTTCTTCTCCTTGTATCATTAATTTTGCTGTGTATGTGAACTCAATTAAATGACTAAAGGCCATTTTACTAACACCTGCAAAAAAAGATGCACATTAGCATGCATTTACATTGATTCAAATCTTATAACATTTAGGGGGGAAAACGTTTAGAACCTGATGGGACCTTGTTACTTATAAAGATTATTTCCTGGCAGAATTCACATTACCAGCACAACATTATTGTAGCTAAAGTTCCAGCACTAACTAGCAAACCACTTTAAGACCATTCCCAAAGACTCCCATTGCCCTTACAGAAGAGTAAAACCTGTCACTCAGACAGACGAGCTGGCTCACTAGCCCATGTCGGCCAGGGAGCCCTGCATCAACTCAACTCCAAAATCGCTGACGGCTTTCCACAGCTTAGCAAGTCAAGTTCAGCCCCACTCTGCCTTTTACTCCTAGGTTCTTCGAGTTATTTTCCTATTTCTCACTATCTTCCCTTCCACATTTTAAACTCTATCAAACACACTCTATACTGATTCTCAAGCCCATTCATTTCCTAAGAGATTCCTCACCTTCATCAATACCTGCCCTCTTTCCTGAATGCTTAATCGCTTTATCTCTGTACCAATCCTGCAATCCTGGAGGGCCCAATTCTAATGCCCCATCTTTAATGCTTCCCCCACGCTGAACTCTGTACCTGGTCTGATACGAGGTATCATCTCTTGACTATAAGCTACTTGAGCTACCTCACAGTACCTGATGCAATAAATGCTAAAATCACTTTCAAAAATAAACTTCTATGATTCCAACTTTTCTTTAAAAGTTTTGTGTTAAAATTCTGGCCCATAAAGGATACTCTATTTCCCTGTGCCCTTCAATGCTATATATTATTAGTCTGTCAATGCAAGGCTAAAAATGCTAATAGGAACAAGGAGAAAACTACATTTAATAGAAATTTTTTAATGCTAAGAAATGCCCAAGTCCAAACTACACACAACATACACGACTGCAAATACAAAAATATTTTTATGTTCTTCCCACGTGATGCACCTCAGCATGGCCTCAGGACCACAGTGAGGATACTGGTGGAATACCCAGCACCCCCTGCTTGTATAAAAGGAGGACATCGTTCAGGGACTCAGAACTTCAAAGTTTTAGTTTAGTCCCAGCTCTCCAAGACCTGTATAACGTAGGACAAATCAAGACCCCCGAGCCTCAGCAGATTCTTTTCAAAAGGTGTAAAAGCAAGCTTGATAATGGGGAAGAGCATAAAATATAATGTAACATGACCATGTTACATGCTTCCAAACAGCACACTGAAAACTGGGTTCATTGAAGTCTAGTTTAATCTGGGTCTGCTAAACCTCTCTTTCCCCCGGTTGTCTTCTGACCACGTTATTCTTTATTATATATGAAAATAGCCTGAGGGATGGGCAACCAGATTGTTCTGGGTTTTTTAATTTTTGAAGGAGTTCAAAGTGCAGCAAATGTCCTTTTGAAACACAATGCGTAAAACTGTCCTATAACGGAATGAAATTTTGACTGTTAATAGAATATATTTAATGTCTTAAATATGAGATATACACATACATATCACAATACTAAATACTTTACAAGTACTAACTCATTCTCCATGATAACCCTATGAATAATACTATCATAATGTCCATTTTGCAGATGAGGAAATTAAGACACAGAGAAGTTTAGTAACTTACCCCAAGTCACACAGTCAAGTGAAAATAAAACTAGGATCAGACTTCCAGTCAAGATGCCTGCATAGGCAGACATGGCTGGCCTCTTTGCACAACCACATCAAAATTACAACTAAAATACAGAACTACCGTCACTGAAAACCAACAGAAATCGAGTTGAATGGCAGTCTGACAACTACGTAATTAAAGAAATAACATCCATCCAGACTGGTAGGAGGGGCACAGATGAGGAACAGGCTGGTCCCACATCCACACGAGGTGGATAAAAACTTGGGAGGTGTATCTCAGAGGCGAGGCCCCTCCAGCGCAGGGTTCTAGCACCAGGAAGACACATCCCCACAGCGTCTGGCTGCAAAAACCACCAGGGTTTGAGTAGGTGGAAGAAACTGCTAGAGCCCCAAGCAGTTCCCCTTAGAGAACCCACACACGGACTCACCTACTCAGATTCACTCCCTCTGAGCTCTGGCAACAGAGAGGTGGCTTGAGGGGCACCAGTAGCAAGCAGGGGAAGGCTGAAGTGCCTGGCATCAAGGTGAGCTGAGGCCATTGTCCCTTTTTTAAACCTTCCCCCATGCCGGAGTCGGCAAGCTGGTGCCACATCTAAGACTCCATCAGTGTGGCTAACACTGTTTGCCCCGTCTTGGAGATGCCCAGAGACTCTGCCCCACACAGCTTACAGGCCCACCCAAACTGCTTTTCCATAGAAATGGCTGGTCTTGGCTCATGCTTCACAACTTCCAAAATCCTCTTGAACAAGCAGCAGCTGGCCTCAGTGAGCCCCAGGCCCAGCACTAGCAACAGCCAAGATTCACAGCTTGGCTTCACCTGGAGATCGCCAAGCCCAGCACAAGTAGCTGCCATCTCAGATTGCTTTATAGCTCAGGCAGGGTGACCTCAGGCAAAACAGGGGGAGGCTGAGCTTGGCCTCCACCACCCAGGAAACCCCAGGACCAGCGCACCCAGTGGACAGATACAGAACACAGTGGAGCACCACCACCCTGCCCCTGCACAGCTGATCCTCCACAGAGGGCAGAGGTTGGTGGTAAGTGGTCACAGCCAGTCCTTGTAGCTGAGCTACCTGGGTAAATCCCTCCCATTGACCTGCCAACAGCAACCAAGGCTCAACTACGAGAGGAGGGTGTACTCAGCCCACATGAAGGGCACACCTTGAGTACACAGCTTGGGTGAGAGGGGAGGCTGTGCCACTGAGCCCTACAGGACATGTACTACATAAGGACACACACTTCCAAGACAAAGCAGCTCTACCTAATACACAGAAACCAACACAGGGAGGCTGCAGAAACGAAGAGACAAAGAAACATGGCCCAAATAAAAGGACAGATCAAAACTCCAGAGAAAGAGCTAAACAAAATGGAGATAAGCAATCTATCAGATGCAGAGTTCAAAACACTGGGTATAAGGATGATCTAGGAACTTAGTGAGGACCTCAGCAGCATAAAAAATATCCAGTCAGAAACAAAGGATATACCAATTGAAATAACAATTTACAGGGAAACAACAGTAGAGTGGATGAAGCCAAGAATCAAATCAATGATTTGGAACATAAGGAAGCAAAAAGCAACGAATCAGAACAAGAAAAAAGAATCCAAAAAAATGAGGATAGTATAAGCAGCCTTTAGGACAACTTTAAGAGGCCCAACATCACTTCATAAAGGTGCCAGAACTGAAAGAAAAAGAGCAAAAAGTTGGAACTCTATCTGAAAGAATGATGAAAAAAAACTTTCCCAATTTGGTGAAGGAAATAGACAGGCAAGTGCAGGAAGCACAGAGTCCCAAAAAAGACGGATGCAGAGAGACCCACTCCAAGACACATCAGAATTAAAATGCCAGAGGCTACAGATAAATAGGTGAGGGGTGCGGGAGAATGGGTGAGGGGTAAGGGGATTTATGAGTACAAACAGGCAGTTACGGGATATCCACAGGGATGCACTGCAAAGGGAGCAGCCAAAGAACTTGCACACGTGACCCCTGGACACGAGCAAGGGTGGGGGACTGCCTGAGGGAGTAGGGGTGCTGAGTGGAGAAGGGCAAAGGGGGGAAAATTAGGACAACTATAATAGCATAATCAATAATCATTGAGTTAAAAATATATACATCAAATAAAAAGAAAAATACTAGGAGCAAACAGATGGCCCAATTCCAAAGTCTATGATGAAGATTTTTAAATAGGATGGCAGAAGATGTTCCTGCTGGGAAGTTTGAATACCCATGATATTTCATTCACTGTGGACCCAGAATCTCGTATATATAATCCCGAAGTCCTCCAATCTCTTAAAACCAGTTTTCTCATAAATTTGGCAGCAAAATTTGATACGAACTAAGGCTATTTTATAATCTTTATCCCTATTAAGAGTAAATAGTAGTAGCCCTGGCTGGTGAGGCTCAGTGGATTGAGTGCCAGCTTGTGAACTGTATGATCGCTGGTTCGATCCCCAGCGAGGCCACATGCCTAAATTGCGGGCCAGGTCCCCAGTTGAGGGCGTGTGATAGGCAACTGATCACTGGCTCTCTCACACATCCATGTTTCTCTCTCTCTTTCCTTCTCCCTCCCTTCCCCTCACTTTAAAATAAAATAAAATCTTTTTAAAGAGGAGTAAATAGTAATGTGCTACACTGCTGAAATATTACTGGGTTCCGGTGTGGCCTCAGGCCCCACTGGGAGTATTCTGTAACACACATACTGCATTACTGGAGCAAATTCTAAAAATTCGTAATTTCAAGAAACATCTGGCCTCTAGAATTTACATATGTGGACTCTGTCCCTAACCTTGGTTCGTCAGTCACCCGCAGACTTGACAAATGCAGGGGCTTGTCCCTGTGTGCCAAGGTCTGGGGTTTGATCCGGGTCAGGGCACAGACAAGAGTCAACGAATGCATGAGTGGGCAGAACGGCAGATTTTTGGTTTTCTCTCTCTCTAAAATAAATAATAAGTAAATATATATATAATGCTCCTCTGCCTGTAGAGTAGTCTATTATCTACTCTGTCTCACTAATAAACTTTCATTTTAAACACACACACACACCCCCCATGGGTCCCTGATCTCCAGATCAAAACTGGGATGGGAAACTTTTTACAAGCACTCCTGGTGCTTCTTATGTGGCCAGGCCCACAATGGCTGTAGGAATAAACAACCCCTCTGAGTAGTTAGCTAACATGAACTGACCTGGTAACTCCGGCCCAGGGAAGCAAAGCGCTGGCAGATGATGGATGGGCACGAAAATACTGTCTTCTCCACCAGGACTAGTTTGGTAACTTTCAAATCTCAGCCCATTTTCTCATCAAGCCCTTACTTCTTTCACAATAGAAGGGTGCTATAGAATACAATTTTTCTAAACAAGTATCTAAGAAAAATGTTACACCTTAATCTAAGTCTTTTTTTTTCCCAGAGAAACAAAGGGGAAGAGTCTGAAATTTCTCTAGTCTCAGGGAATTCCCCCAATTAGTGAAAACTCCCACTCAAAAAGCACATGCCTGAACACGGACCTGGGTGTCCTGACCTTGACAGTAAGGGCTCAATCTGACACGACTGCAGAGCTGCTGTGAGAGAGAACACTAGGTGCCCACGGACGTGGCTGCAGGAGGAACAGAGAAAGAATGGGCTTAGAAAACCGGAGGCTCAGGTCAGAAGGCCGTGTTCTGAACAAAGAAATGCATGTTCATTGGAGATTTTATGGGGTGTGAATTCAAGTCACAAGCCACAGAGCAACGGGCTTTGGGGACGAGAATTTTTATCTGAAGCCTAAGGTGAACCTACGGTTCTAACCAAAGGTAACTTACTTCACTAGGGACATAGAAAACAGGGAGAGACGTAGCTCAGTTTGCATCTAGTGACCAGCGATACAGAGCACATTAGAAGTGAAACTTCTTTTACAAGCATATCATCTGCTTTTACAACACCCTATGAAGCGGTGGTTCTCAACACTGGCTGCACGATAAAATGGTTCCGGGGACTGCTGCCCTGACTTTGCTGTCCACAGGCATCCACTAAGGGTCTTAGACTGGTCCAGTAGGCCTAGGGTGGAGCCCAGGAGTCTACACTTCCAACAAGCTCCCAGGTGATGCCCGTTCTCACTGGTTCTCAGACCACACCTTGAATAACAAGGACCCCGACAACTTTTAAATACAGACGCTTGGATGCTCACCCTCAAAGACAGCTCTACTAGGTCTGGAGATACGGCCTGGGCACTGGTACTTGCAATGGCTCCCCTGGTGTTTGTAATGTGCCACTAAGGACCAGAGCCATCACTGCAGGTCCTTATTCCTATTTTACAGAATTGGCCGGGGTGGGGGGGCAGTTCTAGCTAAGATGGAGAAAGCACACTCTTCCCTATCTTCTCCATTGATTACAACTACAAATCCTGGAGAAAGTACATAATGCAAATAAACAAGGACTCTGAAAATAAATGGAAGCAAGCAAACTGGAGAGAGAAACCAAAACTCAGAGAGCAAGGAGTTTCCTGGGTTTTCTTTTCCCCCTCACATACCCCAGCTTAGACCCCAGGACAGCCCAAACCCCAGAACTCTGCAGCAGGTGCAGGGAGAAGAAGCTTCAGGACAAACTCCTTCGGGCTAGAGAGCCAGGGAAGAAGATGGAGAGTTTGTGTGTGGAGTGAGGAAAAAATACTTGGTTTCTATTCCTCTGTCTTAGCCCTCCCTAAAGGCAAGTCCCAGTGCTGAGGCTGCGCACCTGGGACTGGCCGCCAAGCAAGCTCCTCCAGTCGGAGAGAAGGCTCTTCTCTGACAGAGAAGTAGGAGGGAGACTACAGCATCAAGAGCATGAAGTGAACTCCCGTTATTTCGTTCTCTCCCTTTTCCCTCGCCATGTTGTCCAAGAAGTAGACCCCATGGTGGGGAGTGGAGATAGCACAGGGCGGCTAAAACCCGAGATTTTAGCTGGGAGCTCGTGTGCAGAGATCAGAGAGGTCTAGAGAAAGGCCCTCTCAATCCGCGTGCAGCCTCAAGCTCACCGCCGAGCCACACGCGTGCGGCACTGACCTGCAGGGACGCAGCGAAGGCTTTGACAATGGCACCGGGGCAGGAACTGCCCTCCAGGTCAGCACACCTGGGGCCCGGACAGCACCACACAGGTTTTGAAAATGAAACTGGCACTGGACCCACAGCCCACAGAAGGCAGCCGGACCCTAACCAGGTTGATGACCTCCTAAAATAAACCAAAATCAAAACAGCGAAAGCATTCTCCAGCACACCCAGAGTGTGATGACCCAATATTCAAAACATCCACGACAGGGACCAAAATTACTTATTTTCAGATGAAAAAAAAGAAAGCCAACCTGCCCAAGGTCACACAACCGACACTACTGCCAGGACTACAACTCAGGTTTCCCACGGGCACACTCGGGGCCTTCTCGACGGCCAGGTGAGAGCGGTAGATCGAAGAGCAATCCCACGGTTAACAGGTTAAGGAGGCACTGGGCCAAACTAATTCTTTAAACCTGAATCTGGCAAATAACAAAAACAGAAAGTGCTCTTACCTTTTCCTTTCTTACGGGTCTACAGCTTGAACACCGAAGGCTTGCATGTGCTGTACCATAATGGACACAGCGGTCAGGGACACCACGCTGTCCAAGGGACATGCCAAGGTGACCGGTGTTCAGGAGGGAAGACCCCGCTTCTCCGGTAGCTCGGCAGTCCCTGCTGCACCAGCAATCCACACTCTGGCCTGGCCACTAATTTTCCGACTTTCTAAGAGTCTGCGTCGCAGTCAACTCTCTGCAGTCTTTCCCATCTCTCTAAGGTGGACCAACCGCCCGTTCTACCTCCGCGGGGACGCCGTTCCACAGTAAAAGTCTCTGCCGCACTGTCTGCACTCTTTCCTTTACCTGTTGCTTCTCCGTGATTAAACTGGCACATTTGTAAAGGGTTGTCTTATTCATCAATGCTTCATTTCATGGGTGTAGCATAGTACATAAACAACAAGTATTCAACTGACAAACAGCCCCAATTATTAAACTCTGACATTCCACTAACACTATGCCAAGCACTCTGCACGTTATTTCAATTAATCAAGCCCAATAACCCACTTTTCAGATGCGGAGGCTAGTATGCAATTAAGGTAAAGTAACCTGCCCGGGGTCACACGGTACCTCAGGTGGATCAATGCATGAAATCTTACCTTGCAAGGGAAACCAATGCCATCCAGGCAGCGAGACCCCCACGTCAGTAAGCTCTGTGGATTCCCATCACGCCTGTGCGCTGTCCATCACAGACAATCAGCAGATGACCCACCGAGGACAGAGCAGGCGGAATGCTAGGTAGACTGGGATGTGCTAACACAGAAGGATGCTCTTAACTTTCTACGTTTTCTTTACTCCCCCAGGCACAAAAAATGTTCCAAGGGAATAGTGTTTCCAGGCAACCCATTCACAACAAAGAGTATATACTCAGTAAAAGAGATACAAAACCAAGTCAGAAAGCCCTGAAAGAAACTAAAACTCGGTATTTATGTAGACAAGCTGCTTTATTTCCTAGTTCTGAACTGTGACTCCCTTGCTAGCGAGGCAACCTTGGGCAAGTAACCTTTGGAGCCTGCTCCCTGGTGTACTGATGGGAAAAACACTGCTTACTTCAAAGGATCGCTGCTGTGAGCCTCAGGAAACGCAGGCTCCGTAGCACAACACCTAGCCTAGCGGCTGGCAGGCCACCATCACGGAAAAGTCAAGCAAACACAGAAGATCACTTACTATCACAAGACGGTATCTGGCGGATAACCCCTTCCATCCCCGACCTCCCACAGCCACTACAACTTCTGAGTGCTGGTTCAGTTCATCTTTCGCCCTTTCCACACCACGGCAGCCACTTCGCACAGAGCCACTCACGCCTGTACCTCTGCTAGGAGAGGCCTCTCCACTACCCTTCAGCACCCCACAATCCGAAACACAAGCCCACTGAGCAGAGATGGGACTTTACTGTAATATGTTTTCAAAAGACAGCGAGCGACTGCAGGCTTCAGCAGTGGGAAGAGCTCCTTTCAGAGACCAGCACCTACCACTGAAAGGAGGGGTTTTTCCTGGCAGACCACTGCAGGAAAATACGAATTCTCAGGTGTCGAAAAAACGACTTATTCAGTCACCTAACAGAACCCCCGATGCCTGTGTCCCACGGTGTCGTACTAATTAACTGCCTAAAACCTCACCAACCATAATGTTTGCTGAACAGTTTTATTTCAAACAGGTATTTACCTTCTATCTCCACCAAAGGTTCCTGAGTAAACTCCTGAAAGAATTTGTAGAAGAACTTACTGCAAGCAGCCAAAACAGCCTTGTGGGCTTTAAAATGGTGACCTAGACAGAAAGAAAATAAAATCATACGTATTCACAAACATCAAATACAAAACTAGGAAACGACTTAGAAAATTACATGAAGTAAATCTTCATAATGTAATTATACAACTACATAAATTACTGAACTAAAGTCAGAATATTCTTGGCAGCTGTCTCGACAAATTTTAATCTCAATTAGACACAAAGCTAGATCTTTCCCCCAAAGCTTTATTAAGTCAGTTTTATAAAGGCCAGTTTACAATACTTCAGGAGGCAGGAGCCTCCTACCACTTAATTAAACAGTGAAAGGCATATCCTATTCAATGGAAACTCCTAAATATAAACACCACCCAGAAGGTTACAGATCATTTGGAAAGAGAGGGAAAAAAGCCACAGGACAGGCATGAAGCTGCACGCGTCTGCTATGAGGAACATTTTAATATGCCTAATATTTGGAAGAAGCATATTTTCACTCTATTGAAAAGACGCCCAAGCTGGGTTTGCCTCCGTTACAATAACACCCAAGACTGACAGAGACCCCATTTTGCTTTGGGGGTTCCCAAAGAGGATGGGTACCAGTGCTGCAAAGGATCCTCTTAGTCTTCCTCCAAGAACATTTGAGAAACTAGGAGAAAAAAAAAAATCAACCTTCCCACATGACTCCTGTGGGGCACTCAAAGCAGCTTACCCAGAGATGCCAGTAACCAAACATTTAGAGACGTCCTCACTGTCCCCACCCCATAATCCTGCCCTCAGGTGTGCAATGGGAAAACTTCCAGGATTTAAAACGCGCACGGTTCTGTCCAAATCGTCACTGCCCGCCAACTAGCCTCTGCAGGCCGCCGGTCCATGTGAGCGGCACTGACAAGCCCCCGGGCCCAGCGCGCACTTTCCGCAGACTTTGATAGGGAGCTCCGAGGGGCTGGGAAGAGGGAGGTGAGAACCGAAGCCCCAAACCGCCCGTGCCCACCACCCCACCCACCGTCGACAATCAGGGTGATGTCAGTAAACCGGTCCTGCTCTCGCTGTTCATTCAACCGGTCCAGGATCATTTTGTGATGTTCCGGGAACTCCTGAAGGCAGTCCATCGTCTCTTCGGCCTCCATGGCCGGCGGGTTGCTCTACAAAAGAGGAGCATGATAATGTACACCCATGAGCTCGGGCTGGGGAAACAGAACCCCGAAAGCAGAAAACAACAAAAACCAACACCCCAGCAACGTGAAAAGAAGGGGGAGGGGGAGGCGAGAGGAAGGCGAGAGAAGAAAGGCGAGCCGCCGGGGGCCGGAGTGGCGGCCGCAGGACTCCGAGCCTGACCTAATTGGAGTCGGGAGACGCGCGCTGGAGCGGGGTGGGCGCTGCGCCGGAGGCTCCGGGCGCCCGGGCGCGCAAGTCCGGCGGGGGCCGGGCCGACAGCCGCCGCGGCCCTCCAACGGCCCGCCAAACCCTTCTGCGCGGCCCTGGCTCCCGCCGCCGCGGAACCCGGTCCGGCCCGCGGCCCACAACGACTCCCGGGTCGCCTCTGCCTCCCCGGCCCCCCCCTCTCCTCCCCCGCCCCGACCGGGCCGGCACTCACTCAAGGAAGGAGGAGCGGCCCGGACCTGTGCGTCACTTACGTCCACGTAAAGCGTCACTGCGTCAGGCTTCGGCTGACGCGGCTGCCTGAGAGCGCAGACCGCCGAGGGACGGGCCACGCACCCAGCGGCGGGGAGGGGCCAACCGTGGGGACCTGGGGCTCGGCGCCCGCGAGGCCGCGCGCGCGCTCCAGAAGGAAGGAGTCGGGCTGCGGGGGGCTGGGCCGGTGCAGGGCCTAGCGGGGCCGCGGTGGAGCTCTCCGCTCTCCACCCACTCCGGTCCGGTTGCAAGCGTGCGCGCTCCGACCGGGCCTCAGGATCCACCCGCCACGCGCACTCGCAGGGTTTTATGCGGCTGCTCCCTGGCCCCGCCCCTCCCCGCCCCCTTCCTCCTCGGCTCGGGATCGACCCGCCTTACCTAGCTCGGAATCCTCCCTCGCTCCTCTACGTCCCTCAAAGCCTCTCCTGCCCTGCTCTGCTCTCCCCTCCCGGGGCGGAACTCGTTCCACACCTTTCCCTACCCCTAAACAGCGCCTCGCCCTCCATGTCTGCGCGAGTGCCGGGCGCTCCTTCCGCTCAGGTCCGGCCGGCGCACGTGCGCTCGCTCCGAGACCCGGGGGCCGCGGCGCGGGCTGGGCGGCCACGGGCGCGAGCACGTCCGGCCGCCGGGGATCGTCTTCCCGGGTGCCCGCCCTCTCCGTGCTTTGCGGCCAGCACGTGGGTGCTAGGCTCCGGACCTGGTGGGTCTGCTGCGATTATTTACACGTGATGCCGTTACTCCGGCGTAACACCCTATTCACTACACCGCCGTGCTTAAAGAGGCCAGTGAGTGACCCATCATCAACCTCACGTGACTGGCTCCTTCATTGGGGAAGAAAATGTTTTCTAAGGAAACTGAGATAGTTGACATTTGTTTTCTCAAGAGAGAGAAGAGAGTGGGAATCAGGGAAGAGCTCAAGTGAATGTAACCATTATTCCAACAGACATTGATTGAGAGTCAACACGGTGAAAGGCGGTGCTTTGAAGGACTGGAAAATCCGGTGGTGAACAAGGCTTATGGGATTTCTGCCTTCTGATTTTTGGTCTGATAGGCATCTCAAACAGTTAATTGCCTGGGGGCTGACTTTTTAAGTATTATGAGATGTGAAGAACAATGTAATCTGGAGGTCAGGGAAAGCTAGTGACCTTGAAGAAGCACCCTGAACTCTGAGCGTTCTTAGCCAAGGCGCAGAGACTATAGCATTCCGGGAACTGGAAGGATGTTGCTGAGACAGACCCACAGGGGCCTTGCAGGCACTGTTAACGATGTAAGATTTTTCATATACTGACAAAGGGAAGCCTTGAGGATTGAGTACAGTGGTGACTTCGTAAGATTTACCTGTTAGTGTGAGAATTCTAGCCTGAATATGGAGAATAGATAATGAGACAAGATGCAGGAGTAGAGACCGTCTGGGAGGCTGTTAGCAACCTGGACGAAACCATGGTGGCAAAGGGATTAGAGAACTATGGAATCAAGTGGTAGAGTCAGCGTTGACTGGAAGGTATGCCATAGGGACTGAATGTGCCACGTTGAAAAAACTCACGACAAGAGAAGAACAATCAAGGACGGCTCTTAGGTTTCTGGCTTAAGCAGGTTGATTGTTGGTACCATAACCAAAGTGGGGAGTACAAATGGAGGAACTGGTTGGAGAGAGAGGAATGGGGAGGGGAGGGATAATTTTAAGGACACGACTGAATGGAGATAATGTCAACAATTTGCTATGTACAAACCTGAATAGAGAGTCCAGGTGAGAGAGTTATCCTTAAAGATTTTGAGCATAAAGTGGGTATTGAAGCCATGAACATAGATGAGATTGTTTAAGGAAAATATGCGGGGATAATAGACTAGCAGCTTATAGGTTGAATTGGACTACTGGTATTTTACTATCATCATCGTCATTATCATTCACTTAAGTTTTTAAAAAATTACTTATTTTTAGAGAGGGGAAGAGAGGGAGAACGAGAGAAACATCGACTGGTTGCCTCTCATGAGCCCCTAACTGGGGACCTGGCTCACAACCCAGGCATGAGCCCTGACTGGGAATGGAACCTCGACCCCTTGGTTTGCAGGCTGACACTCAATCCACTGAGCTACACCAGCCTGGGCCACACAGTGTTTTTTTTACATTGAAGAAACTATACATAGAAATAGGCTTTTTGGAAATTCAAGCATATAGGACTCCTTTCCTACAGAACAAAAACTGGATTAAGTTAAATGCAGACCGCCCTCTCTCTGTGGAGTACGAGCTGTCCATTTACCACAGCCTCCACCTAATGTCTCATGTCTTAGACCCGGATTACATTATTCTTTTTTTACTTGCCTTGTTTCTAAAGCATTGCAGTTTGAACCCTTGGTGCAGAGTCAGAACGGAAGAGACTGTAGGGCTTTATCCCTGAGAAGTGCCAATGTGTGTGGGTTGTGCAGGAAAGGAAGAAAGGGCGGCATGGAGCTGGAGAAAGGAGGAAAACCCCAGGAATGTAACATCAAGGTCAACGTTTCAAAGGGGGGCGGGTAGGAAGAGCAGTGCCAACGCCGCCAGGTGGTTGAGCGAAATGAAGGGAAGGAACGGTCCGTTAGAATCAGCCTTATGTATGTCTTCGGTAGAATTCCTTAGTAAGAACAGTTTTGGTTAAGTTCTTTGGTGGGGGGCGGGGAGAGAAGGGTAAGAATTCTATATCCAAGTAAGTTAAGGACTAAATAGGAAAAGAGGTAACAATGACAGGACTCTCGTTAAGAAATGAGGGAGGAGAGAAGGAGTGCCTGTAGAGATTGATGGGTCGAGGCAGTTGGAGTTTGTTTTTGGATGGGAGAGACTCAAGCAACTTAAATGCCGACAGGGATGGGTCCAGCAGAAGAAGACGGTGAAAATATAAGAGAAAAGGGCTAATTTTACAAGAAAAAAAAGACTAGAGAAGATGAAGTTGGGAGAATAGGTGAATGAATCAGCCTTAGTCAGGAGGAAGGACGTCTACTTTTACTGAAAGGATTAATGGATTGGATGCCTTTAAGCAGCGGTCCCCAATGCTTTTGGCACCAGGGACCAGTTTCATGGAAGACAGTTTTCCCACAGGCCAGGGTTGGGTGGCGGGGGATGGTTTCAGGGTGATTCAAGCACATTGCATTCAAGCTCACCTCCTGCTGTGTGGCCTGGTCCCTAACAGACTGCTCTTAGAAGGGTGGACTTGACTTTCAAGAAGTTGAGAAAACTCCTAACTGAAAAAAAAAAAAACTATTTTCTTCATGAAATAGGTGGCCAGATTATCTCCTATAATCCGAGATTCGGAGAAGAGGGGTGCAGGTGTGTGTTGGGGAGGGGACATTTGGGATTGGAAGAGGTGTTAGTTATTTAAGGCTGTGTAACAAATTGCCACAAAATGTAGTGGCTTAACATGCTGTTATTATGTCATAGTTTCTGTGGGTCAGAAATGTGGATGTCACCTAGCTGGGTTTTCAGGGTCTTTCACAAGGTTCCAATCAAGGTGTCAGCTGGGACCACCGTCGTCTCAAGGCTCAGCTGGGGCAAGATCTGCTTCCGAGGCCGAGTAAGTGATTGTGGGCAGGGTTCCGTTCCTCCTGGGCTGCTCGACTGAGGACTTCCACGTCCGGTGCAGGCTCTGCCTCCACGTGGGGGTCACCATAGGGGCTGAGAGCTGGATTCCATCATCAAAAAGAAAGTGACAGAGCAGGACAGAGTGGGCAAGACGGAAGCCAGCGTCTTTTTGTAACCTAACCTGAGAAGTGACGTTCCTTCACATTCGCTGACCCTGTTTGTCAGAAGCGCGTCACCAGAAGCAGCCCACAGCCCACGGCACGAACACTAGGAGGCGTGACCGTGGGGAGCAGTCTTAGGGGCTGCCTACCACGGAACAGAGTGGAGAAGACCTGCCGCGGATCCCGGACAGAGTCACATCCCAGCGGCATCAACACGGTCCGTAAGAGTCGGTGGCCCAGAGTTCATGCGACAGCAGTCTGCCGGACGCGTGGTTGCCTCCAGAAGCGTTCGGTAACCAGGCACCTACAAGGCACCTACAAGGGCAGGCAACGTGAAAATGAAGTAAAAACAAAGTTCCCTGTGGTGCAAACTATTAAAAATTACATTATTAGGGTGACATTGGTTAATAAGGTTATGTAGGTCTCAAGTGTACAGTTCTGCGATTCGTTGCACTGTGTACCCACCACCCAGAGTCAGATCTCCTTCCGTCACCATGCATTTGACCCCTTCACCCTTTACTACCCTCACATGCCTTTCCCTCTGGTCTCTGCCGTTCTATCCCCTGTGTCTGTGAGTTTTTGTTTTTGTTTGCTTTTCTTGTTTGTTCTTTTGTTGCTTTCAGTGTTACGTCCCACTTCTGAGTGAAATCATACGGTTCTGTGGCGCAGATTTGGTGTCAGTTAATAATAACCAGGTCTTTAGATGTTCTCTGGGGTTCATATGGATTCTTCAGACTTAAGGAGGATTGACAGGTAGTTCCGGCTGCCTTAGTGGTATCCTTGTGTATCTTTCAAGGCAGCATTGGGAAGGAGATGGTGTGGTGGCCGAGTTTGGTTTGAGATAGCCTGGGTTGAAGTCTTCGTTCAACTTTGTGGCCTGGTGACTTTGGGCAGGTCGTTCCCCTTCGTTGAACTGCACCCCTCACCTCCCCAGCAGCGTCGCTGTGGGAAGCGAAGGAGGTAACACGTGGGCAGCACCTGGATCGTCCGAGGCCTGCAGTAAGCTTCCAGCGACGGTGTTCTTTGTTATGCCCCAGTGTAACGTTTATATTGCTCCCGTTTAGAATTTTTAAAAAGCCATTTATGGATTAAAATTGAGATCTTTGTGACTGCCCAAAGGAACTGAAGGTGGAGGGTGTCCCCAATGAGTCCAGTTACAGCAAGCTGGGAAAAGATTTGACAAGTCCAGATTTTTTGTAGGGGCAAGCAACATCTTAAATATTCAGCAAATAAGAAACTGACCCAATGATTAGGGCTATTATTTCCCCCTTTTCGTCCTGCAGGCAGCGTGCCGGACTCAGGCCGGTAGTAGGTACTCAAAGGCAATCACTTGGTTGCCTCCAGCTTGGACGGTGACTTGTGTGGCAGTTAACAAACGCCGGCTCGGAAACTCCAAGTCACGGGGTTACTCAGTCGTCTTGTGGATCTGGGGAAGAAGGCAGGTCTGTGACCAGGGGGCAAAAGTCCCCAAAGATAAGCAGCCTGAGCGGGAGGTGACACACCAGGCCCAGAGTGTCCTTTTCAGCATTGTTGTCTCAAGGGGCTGAGCGTTCAAGTTCAGCCCCGGCCCCAACTTGGCGCCACAACAGTATGAAATGTATCAACATCCAGATGTGGGAAAGGGTACCGTTCTCCTGGACGTTAGAGAGACTCCAGGATGTTGTTACTGTCAAAGGGTCCTTTAGATCCAAGCATGGCTGGTGACTTTATCTCATTTCATTTTGTTTCATTTTGTTTTATTGCAAACAGGCAACTCACTGGCTTCTCTTTGGTATCTCTGGGGATAGTCTTTTCCTTGAGCTCTTAATAGTAGAGCACCCCAGTCTATTACTTTTACTGTCATTCTAATGTATTTGGGATTAAATTTATGATTTTATGATTTTAATATAAGGTTTTCTATTTGTCTTACTGTTGTGTTACTTCTCTCCTTTCTTGCCTTATTTTGGATTGAATTTTAAAATTATTCCAGACTAAGATGACTTCCGAACAAGTCCAGAACTAGGATGAAGTGAAGGAGCCTCTTGCCTGAGGTGACAAATTTAAGAGGGACCAAGACTCAGAACTCAAAATAAATAATACTTTTATACATTTTTTTAAAAGCAAATAAATGCAAGACTTCCACTTCCAGGAAGATGGAATTGATGTACTTATCCCTATTTCTCCCACTAAGCACAATGAAAAACCTTGGGCATTATAGAAAATTGTTTTCAAATTGAATTCTTTTAAGAATGATTTATTTGACTTCTGGAAGTCAGAGACCAGACTCTGAATATTCTATCCTGTCTCCAGCACTCCTGAAGTTTTATTCTACACATAATTTTGACTCTTCGCAATGCTGAACGTCCAAGCATAATTTTCCTTCATGTTTTCCTACACTAATTAAATATACTTTTTAAATTATATTTTACTGATTATACTATTACAGTTGTCCTGATTTCTCTCCCTTTGCTCCTTTCCACCCAGCACCCCCCACACCCTCAGGCAATCCCCCCACCATTGTGCATGTCCCTGGGTCCTGCATTAGTTCTTTGGCTACTCCATTTCCTATGCTGTACTTTACATCTCCAAGGCTGTTCCGTAACTACTTATCTGTACTTCTTAATCCCCTCACTGATTCACCCATTCTCTCCCTACCCCCTCCCATTTGCAAACCTTCCCATAACTAAGTTCCTTCCTCTAGGAAAATTAAGCATTCTTACATGGAAAAATCTAAGTCAAATTCAACAAATGTATGTGTGTGTGGACGGGGAGGGGAGGAAATAAAAAGAAAATCTATCCCTCAATTTCTGACCCCATCACCCCATTTCCTTGGGGCTGAGCCCAAGGGATGACTCCATCGGAGAACTGTGGAGCCAGTTGAGGTGTATGCTAGAGGAGATGAAAACTCTACAATGTCCTAGAAGCATCCCAGGCTGTCCCAGACTGGGGAGCCCCAGGCCAAAGCTTAGGGACAGTGTGAGATCCCTGGGATGAGCTGCTCACCCTCCCACTGCACACACTCCAGCTCGGGGATCTCACCCCTGCTCGTGCTCAATGTACAGTCCAGACCTGCATCTCGAGCTCAGACCTTGCTGGTCAGCTCTAAGCTGGTGGCTGCTGGCCTGCCCTAGGGACTCCTCAAAGCTCCCTCTTCTGCACATCACATCTACTCCTCTCACTGAAACGGTTCTTGGTCACTGATACCTACATGTACCCACCAGTAGAATGAGGCATAAACTGGATTTCTTTTGTTTTCCTCTCCCACTTTTCTCTGTCACACACATGCATCTCATCAGTATATTACCAAGCCATAGTGATTTTAAGCCCCTAATAATTTTCAGACTGTTAATGAATACAATTTCTAGAATGCCACTGAGCAGTTTTTATGAAAAACTGTCGGGGTTTGACAGTTTCATATCCTTCCACAAATCCTGTAGCGCTCTGTAACACACAGGTACAATAAAACCCCAAACTTTATAGAGATGTGTGAGCACAGGCATAGCAAGAACTGAACAAAGAACATTAACACTGGTGGTCTCCTGATGGTGGGAATAGAGAAAGCTGTTCTTCTTCCTTACAAGGTTCAGTATTTTCTCAATGCTCACACCAAACATGTGCTGTCCTTGAACATGAGCTGCATGAACACAGATAAATGTTTTGTTCTCTTATGTACTTGAAATGCCCAGACCAGTAACTTAAACATAGTAGGTGCTTAGTAAACATTTCTTGAGTGAATGAATCTTTATAATGTAAAAAATAATACAAAAATGAATAAACACACTGAAATTCCTTTTCTTCCTCTGCCTGGGTTGTGTCTTATTATAAGGCCATTGCCACCCCTTCCCTCAGACGCCCTGTGGCTGACACGCTCAGCCCTGCCCCCCTGCAGGCATCATCCCGGCTCCTGCCTCCTGCCGGCCTGCCCTTGCCAAGACCTGCCCTCCAGTCTGTCCTCCCCCTTCCTCAGCAACACTGCCAGGCAGACTGGCCCCAAATCAGTTTTCTGAGGAGTGACGAGAGCAGCATGGTGGGATAAGTTGGCCTTGTCTGGCCCTCAGCAACATTGAACGGGTCCCACACACAGAAGTGCGTTGTCGGGAGCCATGGACCCAGCACCCAT